>CM057460.1:220639710-221839710 GCA_030035585.1 Dugong dugon
AGATCTAAGGTCCCTGGGTGGTGCAAATGCTTTGTTCTCAGCTACGAATCCAAAGGTAGGTGGTTCAAACCCACCTGGAGGTGCCTCAGAAGAAAGGCCTAGTGATCTGCTTCTGTAAATATCACAGCCATGTGGGGACCATGGTCTCAGGGAACATCTAGCTCAATTGGCATAACACAGTTTATAAAGACAATGTTCGACATTCTACCTTGGTGAGTAGCGTCTGGGGTCTTAAACGCCTCTGAGCAGCCATCTAAGATACTCTACTGGTCTCACCCCTTTGGAAGCAAGGGAGAATGAAGAAAACAAGATACAACGGAAAGATTAGTCCAAAGGACTAATGGACCACAGCTACCACGGAAAGATTAGTCCAAAGGACTAATGGACCACGGCCTCCACCGGACTGAGTCCAGTACAACTAGATGGTGCCTGGCTACCACCACTGGCTGGGCAATGTCTCTTTCTGTTGTACATGGCATCTCCATGAGTCAGGGGCCTACTTAACAGCAGCCAACAATAATTGTCTCTCTGAGGACAAAGTAATTCCTCTTGTTTGCATCAGTTACCTGCTGTTTCCCTCTGCCTTATTCAGTGCTGATGTAAATGCGCCTGTGGCTATTGACGGCACGCATATTTTTAGTTTTTTTTCTGAAAACAAGCTCAGAGCAATAGATGTCTAAGGGATCATACTGAGGTGGCAGAGACTTAACCATAATACTCCCCTTAATCTTTTGGGGGGCCTGTTATGTTTATGAGGAACCCTGGTTGTGCAGTGGTTAAGCACTTGGCTGCTATCTGAAAGGTCAGTGGTTTGAACCTACCAGCCACTCTGTGGAAGAAAGATGTGGCAGTCTGCTTCTGTGAAGATTTACAGCCTTGGAAACTGTCATGGATTGAATTGTGTCCCCCAAAAATATCTGTCAACTTGGCTGGGTCAAGATTCCCAGTATTGTATGGTTGTGTAGCATTCTGTAATCTGATGTGATTTCCTTGTGTTGTAAACACAATCACTATGATGTAATAAGATGGATTAGTGGCAGTTACACTGATGAAGTTTATAAGATTGGATAGTGTCTTACACCAATCTCTTTTGAGATACAAAAGAGGAAGCGAGCAGAGACACATGGGAACCTCATACCACCAAGAAAGCAGTACCGGGAGCAGAGCACGTCCTTTGGACCTGAGGTTCCTGTGCTGAGACTCCCAGACCAAGGGAAGACTGATGCATCACAAGGACCTTCTTCCAGAGCCAACAGAAAGACAAAGCCTTCTCCTGGAGCTGATGCCCTGAATTTGGACTTGTAGCCTCTTGGACTGTGATAAAATAAACTTCTCTTTGTTGACAACTCTAGACGACTGTGACAGAAACACTGTGGGGCAGTTCTGTTCTATCCTATAGGGTCACTATGAGTTAGAATTGACTCAATGGCAATGGGTACAGGTTATGCTCGGGCAAGTATAATCAGAATAGCCAAGGAAACCCTAATTTAGACCTTGAACTTCCTGGAAGAAATCTGGCCAGAGATCACGACACTATGTCTTGACATGAGGCGTGATCAATGAGCCAGAAATTATGGTCTGGGTTTGGTAAGTAAGGAATACCTACTTGGCACATATATGTTTAAATTCTCTCAAAGTAATTTCATGCAGACATTCTTCTTATGTAAATAAAATTCTCTCAGTGAAATTCTCCTGCAGTTAAATGAGGTTCAATTATACACTACTAATTTAAGCCTGCAAACTGCATTCTGACTGTATACCTAATTACCCTATTTAGGTTGTTAATGATCAGATCTTCGCTCTTGAACAGATCTGAGTCTGTCATTAATCTTTGCTCTAGTTAACTTTCTGCTTATTTAAAAAAATAAATCCTTAGAAAGAACAGAATTTGATATTTAAAGGAATTATTTTAAGGCTTTCTTAAAAAAACAACCAAAGAAGCTTAAAAAACTTGTATTTATTTATATGATAAGCAAGAGGGTTTTGGCCACTGACCTCTAGGAATATATATTTCAGTGGTAGAGAGAGATAAGAAGAGTAAATAGACAAGGAAAAGAATCACAAGCTGTGATAAGATCTTTTAAAAGAATTAAGACATGGAGGCTGAGACTAGATTAACAGGTGGGCTATCTACTCAAACATGCCAATGATCAGGAAAATGGCATGGGACTGGGCAAAGTTTGGTTTTGTTATACATAAGGTCACCATGAGCTACAACAATTAGGGTGATGAGGGTAAGAGTATCTGAGGAAGTTGTAGTTCAAATGAGATGCTAGGATAAAAAGGTGTTATTCATAGGAAGAGTAAAGAACGTGGTAGAAGGGATTATTGTTGTTGTTGTTAGATGCCATAGAGTTGGTTCTAACTCATAGTGACCTTATGTACAACAGAACAAAACACTGCTTGGTCCTGTTCCATCCTCACAATCATTGTTATGCTTGAACCCATTGTTGCAGCCACTGAGTCAACCCATCTCATTGAAGGTCTTCCCTCTTTTTCACTGACCCTTTACTTTACCAAGCATGATGTCCTTCTCCAGGGACTGGTCCCTCCTGATAACATATCCAAAGTATGTGAAACATAGTCTCCCCATCCTTGCTTCTAAGGAGCATTCTGGCTGTACTTCTTCCAAGACAGATTTGTTCCTTCTTTTGGCAATCCATGGTATATTCAATATTCTTCGCCAACACCATAATTCAAAGGTGTCAATTCTTCTTCAGTCTTCCTTATTCATTGCCCAGCTTTCACATGCATATGAGGTGACTGAAAACACCTCGGCTTGGGTCAGTCACACCTTAGTCTTCAGGGTGATGTCTTTGCTTTTTAACACTTTAAAAAAGTCTTTTGCAACAGATTTGCTCAATGTAATACATCGCTTGATTTCCTGACTGCTGCTTCCATGGGTGTTGATTGTGGATCCAAGTAAAATGAAATCCTTGACAACTTCAAACTTTTCTCCATTTACCATGATGTTGCTTATTGGTCCTGTGGTGGGAAAAATTGTGGCATGTTCAAGGAACTGATACAAGATATATGTTGAAAGCAGAACTGATAGGACATAGAATTGACTGGAAGTAGACTTGGCCTGGATGCTGGGGTGAGGCCAGGGGAGGAGAAGAGAGGTAGTTCTTTGGTTCTGAGCAGGAGCAGTTGAATGGATAAAGTCTTTCCTGAAGGAAGAAGCCTTGGGATGGGACACAATTTGTCCATGAGTGATCTATTTTGGACCTCTGGAAATTCAAAGGGGCCCCTTATGGAGATGCAGAAAAAGGAAGAAAAAGAACAGAATGTCAATAGAGCTGCTTACTGTATCAGGCTTACAAATATTTGGAAGAGGTACATCCACATGATTTCCTGCTCCATAGGATGGCTGCATTTTGAAGCTGAAAGGGGATGCATATTTCATATTGATCATTTGTTTCTGCTGTGGTCGTGTACTACTGTGTTGATCTAAAAAGCAGTATATACAAAAGGGACAAAAAGTGGAGAAGGAGCAGAACACGACTCTGATCCACAACGATCGTGCTGACCAGGTCTAGCTACTCATGGCCCAAACGGAACTAAAGACACTGGGCTTATTAGTGAAACACCGTGAAAATCAACCTTCGATTTTGTCTGCTAAAGACAAATGACATATAGTCATGGGAAAGAATTTGGGGGAAAAAAAGGAACCAGAAAGAATACAAAAAGACACTATGCTGTGCCCTTTTGATAGTATGGCGTGATGGCTTTCCACGCTGTGTGTAGTGACCCGTTAATGGACTGTGAAATCAATGTCAAGAATTATAACTATTTTTATAAAATTGGATAGCATATAACACATTATTCTGCATCATGAAGCTATTGGGTAGAAGAAACCTGATGGGGCTTTGAGAGCAGCTTCCATGTCTGTACTTGGCTTGAATAGTATCTTCAAAGTTCATGCCTACCCAGAACCTTAGAATGTGACCTTATTTGCAAATAGGGTCTTTGCAGTTATAATCAGTTAAGGGACTACTATAAGGAAGGAAGTGAACACAGCAGAGACCCCGAATTCAGAATTGTAGCCTCCTAAGCTGTGAGAAAGTATCCTGGGTGGTACAGTGGTGAAGCACTCAGCTGCCAACTGAAAGATCAGCTGTTCAAGCCCACCAGCTGTTCCACGGGAGAAAGATGTGGCAGTCTGCTTCTGCAAAGATTACAGCCTTGGAAACCCTATGGGGCGGTTCTACTCTGTCCTATGGGGTCGCTATGATGGCACCTAACAACAACAATATCATACAAACATAAACTCAAAAATAAATACAATACTAATTATATTTATTTTTTTAAATTTATATTTGTACTATATCACACATTAATTACATGTTATATGTATTTATGTTTACTTTATTTATTTAATTGGAAAGTCTTTGCCAGAAAGAAGGAGTCAAATTATTCCAAATAAAGAAATAATGTTAAGCATAAATTAAAAGAAGACAGGAGAATTACTGCATTGGAATTGTAGATGTTGCAGAAGAATACTGACTATCACCAAGGAATACCAAGGGAATGAACAAATCATTCTTAGAAGAAATACAAGGACGCTCCTCAGAAGCAAGGATCGCAAGACTACGGCTTTCTTACTTTGGACACGTCATCAGGAAAGACCAATTGCTAGAAAAGGACATCATAGTTGATAAAGTAGAGGGTTAGCAATAAGGAGGGAAACCATCATGAGGAGGCTGGACCCAGTGGCTGCAACAATGCATTCAAACATACCAATGATCATGAGGACAGTGCAGGACTGGGCAATGTTTGTTCTGTTATACAGAAGGTCCCCATGAGTTGGAGCCAACTCAAAGACAGCTAACAACAACAACAAATAAAGAGAGTACAAAGACTCACAGCAAGAGATAGGAAGCATCTTTGGGTTATGGGATACTGTCATCAATGTTAGTCTTAATATTTTTGAGAACAGTCACTTTCTACACAGGTTATAAGTGTTAACAACAGGCTCAAGTCATATCTAGTCCTATTGTACCATATCGCTAGTGCCACCAGATAAATCTTAAACCAAAAAAAAACCCTCGTTGCTGTTGAGTCGATTCTGACTCAGACAAACCTTAATGAATGTAAATCACTGTGTTCATGCAATATCATGCTCCATTTAATTACATGTGCTGCAGTTTAATAGCCTTGCAGATCTTAACACTGCTGTTTTATTTCATTTTGCCTTGGGCCACCTCACAGGTAAATAGAAATAAAACAAAGCATTTGAAATGGCATATGCATTTGAGTAACATATTTGTATCTACTTTTCATTGCAAAGTAACTCTTCATGAGTTTTGTAACCTCCCTTAAAAAATTAAAGCTCATACAGAACACTAAATCTCTTCACAAATGTTCATACTCTCAGCCTTTGGTAGAAGGCAGTTGTACAATATTCAGGGTTGGTTCAGACATTTACTATGAAGGTTAATAAACATTATTTGCTGCAGAGGCACCGGCATAGCAGGGCATTTGAACTGACACACGCTTCTACAGCCGCTTGGAGAACTCTGGCACCCCCTGCTGGTCATTCTGAGGTGCAGTAGGGATGACCGGGCCACATACATACACCATTTTGGAAACACAGCTCAGGAAGTGCTCTCAGAAATAAAACAGTGATTTCCTGTGAAACTTGCCACTACTTTCACACTTCCTCATTAACGATACATGATTTTTTTCTCTACTACTCTATAACCACTTCTTATGTTTACTCTTTGGGCTCTGAAGGAAACTAGTGATAACCAAAATTCTATTTTCCAATGGTACCATGTCATATTACTTCTCAACTTAAACTACGTGCATTTCTTACCCATTATCATTATTATTTTTTAGATTTTATTTATGCCAAAAAAAAATATAATGAATTTTTACTTAGGATATTGAGATACAATTTTTCCTTGAATTATTTTTTGGTCATTTTTACATTATTTTTTCAAATAGTTTAATATGGTCAACAAATCAAACGGGGGTTGTAACAACGTCCATTTCTGATGATAAAAGACTAATTCTTTTGATAACACCCCTAGTATAAGAAACCTAAAACTGCAAGATAAATACACCAAACATCCATTTAAATGAACAGCAGAGTTCTCAAGTAAGGAAAACCCTTAGGGATCTATAAATAAAAAGCAAGATGAACATCCTAGAGCAAAAATCTTGCTGCTGATAGGCGTCCTGGGACATTTGTTCTTCTAGGACAACAAGCTTTAAGAGCAATGAGGAAAGAAGAGAGAAGGTTTTAGTCCTGTGTGGAGAAACCTTTGCAGAAAGCTACCACCTCACTAAAAGAGAGGGCCTGCAAAAACAAACAATAACTAGGAAAACAAACCTTAGCAAAAGAATTCAATAAGAATGCTTGCCTGTTTGCCTTCCCAGCCTAGGCTTTGGGTAGGAAAGACGTCTAATCACAGTCCCGGCCTCTATCAGGTTTGGGGTTGCAATTTAGCTGTCATTCAGTTTGTTGTACTGTGGTGGCTTACGTGATGCTGTGATGCTGGACGCTATGCCACCAGTATTTCAAATACCATCAGGGTCATCATGGTGGACAGGTTTCAGTGGAGCTTCCAGACTAAAACAGACTAGAAGAAAGGCCTGATGATCTACTTTCTAAAATTAGTCAGTGAAAACCCTGTATGTCACAACAGAACATTGTCGTACACAGTGCTGGAATAAGAGCCCCCTAGGTAGGAAGGCACTCAAAATACATGGTGGCCGCAACAGTGGACTCAAACATACCAATGATCATGAAGATGGCGCAGAATCAGGCAACATTTCATTCTGTTGTGCCTGGGGTCACCATGAGTAGGAGCCAACTGAATGGCAACTAACAACAACAGCATGGTCTAAGAAGCCTCACTTTAGGAAATTAGCCAATAGTAACCCAAGTGTGGAATTTCCAAAAGCATTTGGCAAAAGCACAAACCAACTTTCCCTGGAGGAACAGACTTCAAGGGGCCGAGGGATGTTTACAGATAAAGCCCAACCCCTCCCTCCCAATCCTAAGTTCCCAATCCAAAACCACTAAACATACCAGAGAACAATTTAGCATCAAAAAAGAAACAACAGAGACTTCAGATAATAGAATAACAATATAGAGTATATAATAAGTATTTTTTAAATGTTTGCAGAAATGTAAAATTGAATCAAAAATAAGAACAAGGAACAAGATATTATCAAAAAAAGGCAAATAAATTGGATAAATAAAATAAAATAGAATGTCTAGAAATTAAAAATATATTCCTTGATATAAATATTTTGAATAGGCATAGTTGAGGACATGTAGTGAACAGGAAAACAAATGTAAACAAATTACCCAGAACGGTGCCTAGAGAGAAAAAGAAACAAATATGAAAGAGAGGTTAAGACACCAAGATAGAGGGAGAAGTTCTATACAGCTCTGGGGCTTACAGTTTACTCTACCCAAAGAATTTGGTCTTTGACCTTGGTTCCTGAGATATAACCTCTAAAATTTTGGGATTACTCCAGTGATTGAAATGCCTTTGATGAGGCCTCCAAACCACACCTGAGGGTTTATGTTAATGAAGTGCCTCTTGGAAGGGGTGTGGAGGTTGAGTTTAATCAGTCATGCCCATAATGAGGACCCAATAAAGGCTCTGGACATGGAAACTCCCTGGGCTTCCTGGTTGGTGAAAAACATCGATGCACGTGAGAGGGTAGTGCGTCCCTTTTTGGGACATGGAAGCTCCGCATTGGGAACCCTATCAGACTTCACCCTATGTGTCTCTTCATTTGTATCCTTTTTGCTACAATACAACTGTAATTATAAGTATAGTGCTTTCCTGAGTTCTGTGAGTCATTCCAGCAAATTATTGAACCTGAGAGAGTAGTGGGATCCAGCAGGTCAGAAGTGAGGGGGACATGTAGATCCCCAAGCTTATGACTGGTATCCTGAGGAAGTATAGGAAATACCCAGATTTGTAGCCAACAGGTCAGAAGTGAGGGTGCTCGGGGTGTCTCCAAGCTTAGACCTGGTGTCTGAGATCTTGGGCAGATTTGGTAGTCTGGAGACTGTGCCCTTTTAGCGTGTGACATCTCACCTCACTCTGGTGGTTAGGGTCAGAGGAAGAAGTGCCGCATTTGCAGCTGAAAACTGAACTGAAATAGATTTGAATTGGAATCAGTTGATTGAATTCCTTTATTCAGTTGGTGTGAACAGTGGAATAGATTCCATTGATACAAAACAATGGCTAATTAGAGTTCTAGAAGGAGAAAGTAGAAAAAATGTCAGAGAAGCAATATTTGGAGAAAAAAGTCTGAAATTGCCCAGAATTGATAAGACTGAGGGAGTTTATCAATAGCAGACTGTCCTGTGGCACTAAAGAACTTGCTTTAGGAAAACAAATTGTACTCAGGAATGAAATTAAATGCAAAAAGGTAGAGTAGAAAGAGAGACTGGTATGCAGGAGTAACTCTAAACAAATAAAGACTGTATAAAATGATAATACTAATAATAATGATGTTGACTAATATAATAGATCCGCATCATATTAGGGAGGTCATAGGTGATGAAATATTCTGAAGTCCTTCTGTTACTCACTATGATTGTAGGTCAGTGGTATTATATCTGTACCTGAAGGAAAGCAATCTTTTTAGGATTTTTTAAGATAAAAAACCAACCTAGCTGTCATCAAGTTGATTCCGACTAATGGTGACCCCATGTGTTACAGAATACAGCTGCTCTGTAGGGTTTTCTTGGCTGTAATCTTAAGAATCTTTTAATGATACCAATCCACAGATTCTATTTCATTCCCATATTAACCTGACATGCACCTCCTTGCTATTTCTGAATCGAGATCATGTGTAGTACAATTTACAAAGGCTCCCCCCACCATTACTTCATTTAATACTCATAGCAAAACCATGGGAGTTAGAGCCATTTTGAGACATTCAAAGGCCCAAGGCACTCTTACGTTGGGTGTTCCCATGTAATATGTATTAAACATATGAAATGCGTCCACATCATAGTCAAATACATGTTTGATAAGATAACACTGAAAGGATTGTTAGGGGTTTTATTTTGAAATAATTTACTTAAGAAAAATTCAATTGGGTACAGCTTTTCAAACATCATTGTGCATACTTCAGGATTCTTGCAAGAAAAGAACATCTGACTTTTTTCCCCCTCAAAAGCTAATAAAATTTTATCACTATTAATTTTAACAATTAATAAAGAAGGGATAATGTTGTGTTCAGTAGACATTTAGATATTTTTTCCTTTTGATTTTGCACTTTTTTCCCCATAAACTCAGAAGTGATGAAGCAAAACTCACACTAAGGTGCCAGACCTGGAATTGTGGTGTTCCTTCCTTTTCAACTTTGTTCACCTGCCCTTTAAACTCTAAAGCTCCATCCATCACCTGAGCCCTTTAGCTCTACATATTCTCCTTGTCATCTTACTATTTCTTAACCGTCTGTATGCTGACCAGTTGCCATAGAGTTGATTCTGACTCCTAGCAACTCCATGTGTGTCAGAGTAGAACTGTGCTCTCTACTCTGGGTTTTCAACGGCTGTTTATTTTTTGTTTTGTTTTGTTTTTTTTCAGAAGTTGATTTCCAATTCTTTTTTTAGAGGTATTTATGGGTGGACTCCAACCACCAAACTTTCAGTTAGCAGCCCAGCACGATAACTATTTGCGCCACCCAGGGACTTCATCTGTATGCTAAAGGATCCCAAATCCATATGTCAACTTACACCTAAGTATAGACCTTTACTTTGATTTTCAGCCACATATATAACTATATATAGGTGTGTGTGTGTGTGAGTATGTGTGTTTTGGATGTTCTAACTCAATGTGTCTGAAATTGAATTCAACATTTCCTTCCTTCTTTTCCAGTGGTCAGTTAAAGATGTAAGAATTTCCTTATACTCTTCCTTCTCTTTTACCACCCCTACCCCCCATCCAACTAATTACCAATTATCTTCTAGACATCTCTCTGCTATATTTCTGTCCCTACTCCCCTGCCACCCTATTGCCCTCTTATATCTAAATTCTTTCAAACACCCTCTTCACTTCAATTTCCTCATCTAAGACATGGCAGTAACACTGACCTCACAGGTTTAGTATAAGAGCTCAATGTAAAAAGAGATTGGAGCACTAAAAGGAGGCTCTGGGCCCTTTATGTTTGTGAGCTCCTCCTGAGACTTCAATATCTGAGCTGTATCTATGATAAATACAAAAATATTTCATTCAGATTTTATCATTCCCCTGTTACGAATTGAATTGTGCCCCCTCCCCCAAATATGTGCTAGATTCCTAACCCCTATACCTGTGGATGCCATCTAATGTGATATAATTACCTTCCACAATGTAATCTAATACAATGTATCACCTTCTGTAATGCAGTCAGTCAGTTGAGGTCATACTAGTGTAGGGCGAATCCTAAACCTAATCACTTCTGAGTTATATAAAGTGCAGCATAGATATAGAAACACACACACAAATGGAGGAAGACAGGCACCATTTGAGGATTGTCCATAAACCAAGGAACCAAGGAATGCCCAGGAAGGAATAACACAGCTGAGATTTTGATTCGGACTTTTAGTCCCCAGAACTGTGAGAAAATAAATGTCTGTTCTTTAAAGTTACCCACTTGTGATATTTCTGTTACAACAGAAAACTAAGACACCATCCTCCTCTTTCACTGACTACCCAGGTTGTAGTCTTTAAATATATTTGATAAAACTCTAAACATTGTCAACTTTACATTTTGATAAGTGAGTCAAATCCTATTAAAACCTATAAGTATGCACTCCAATGCAACAGAAGAACTGGGGTATGGTTGTATTTGTCCTCTCTGAATTTTCTGTTCTAAGGCAAGCAAGTCTTGCTTTTTTGTTTTATTCCCTACATTTTAGCCCCACATTTTCCCACCTGGTAATTACTTACAAATTCCTTGTAGAACATATTTATTTTGTATCAGCTTACATTAGCAAGTCTCACAGTAAATACAGTGTAAGGTGAAACAATCCTGTGCCCTTCAGATATCCATGGAACACAACATGGTAGGGTTACTCTTTCTGTCAATGAAATTTCACATGTATTTAATAAAAATGGATATCCCTGCATAAAGAAATAATCAAAATCCTCTGTGTTTTTAGTAATTTGCTCTTTTTGAGAAAGAATACAAGAGTTTTCACAAAAGTACATTTTATTCATTTTTATATCTTCTGATAAATTACTCTTGTGTCATGCTGAGAAAACTTCAATTTGTCATTTGAGCAAGAAATAATAAAGTCATTATAAGTGTCTAGCACTGAAGCCATTTTTCTTTCATTTCTTAATATTAAATTTTAATTAGAGACTATTCTTTTAAATAACCAATATCTGATGGAGAGAAATAGCATAAATGAGGGCCATGAAGAAAAAGCTAATGTTATAAAAAAGATATCTGACTGGTGGGTACCACTTCTTTCCGGCACATTCTGCAGATATTAACCACATAGCAAATATCATCTCAATCAGTTATATAAAAGTAACGTTGAATTTTTATCATAGATCTTTTAGCACCAATACTGTCCAGGTATATTTACAAATTTTTTTTGTTAAATTCCCAATTCTTTTCAACCCTGTGAACCAAGTTGGCAAGGATCTTACCATAAAACCACAACTAAAGTGCAATATAAATCTGGTTTCAACTGGCTTAGGTTAATTAAAGAAATTATAAAATATACCCTAAACTTTTATTCTAAAAAGAAGATATAACCTGTTATAATCACTGGATTGATCATCACTCCCAAAAATATCTTCTTTGTGGCAGAGTCAACATGGCACCCTTGACAGATGCATCATGCCATCCCTCTGCAGCAAAGACCAAAAAAACTAAGTAAAAAAGATACAAGCATCAATCCTGGAACCCTAAGCATCAAATGAAGGGATAAAGAACTAAATTAAACACCAAATGGAAGATGAAACTGACGGAAAATAGAGAATGAGGAGAGATATGGAGGACAGGTCCCTTGCTAACTAACATGGCACAGAGTCACCATCCTGGAGAAGGGACAGCAATGACTCCGGACAAGGAGTACAGGAAGGCAACTTCACAGAGCTCCCAACAGGAGACAGAGCACTCAGTAACCAGAGAACCACACTTTCCCACCCCTCACCCTTCTGCCCAGTACACCTCTCCAACCCCTTCCCAACAGGCCATGCCACACCATTCAGCTGGAGATCTACTGGCCCACTGTTACCCTGGGTCTGCCTCACCTCCACCCACTGGCTCCTACTGTACTATTTATTTTTCTTCCCTTTCTTCCTTTTCCTTCTCCCTCCCAACTAGCCTCATAAACAACCTACCTTTTCCACTGACCCCCAAGTCCACCCCATGCCCAACTACCAGCTACCTTTTTTTCTTTCTCTTTTCTTTTCTTTCTTCCCCACACCTAGCCCTGTACACCACCAACCCCTTCCCACCAGCCCTTGCAGTGCCACTGTGGCTAGAATGTTCCTGGCTTAGGTCTGCTGCTGCACCAGGCCTGCACTGCCCCTCCCTTCCCACCACTCAACTAGCTGCTGAATGGTGGGAACTGAGCCCGTACCACTCCTGGTATGACACCCCTGCCTATCTGGAAAGTGGCTCTGAATGCTCCCACACTTCTGGACCAACACCAGGAGACAGGCAGCTCCTAGACAGCTCCTACCCAGTCCTCCCTCAGCCACCTCGACAAACCAATGTACAGCAAAGTGGGTTTTCCCTGGCTGCCCTGCCCACCTGGTCAAGGTGGTTAGAGCTATTGTGCCCACATATGAGCAAGAAGCAAAGCATCCCTGGCCCACTTGCCCTGACATATCAAAATAAAACAAAGAAGCAGACAAAACAAATTAACATACAATCAATAAATAAAGAAAATAATACCTTAATATCTCAGAGACAGCAGACAATATCAAAACATATAAAAAAGCAGGACAAGATGGCTCCATCAAATGACAAAAATAAAGAATCAGATGATTTTCTGGTAGAAGAAAAGGCAGTGGAAATACCTGCTATGGAATTCAAACGACTACTATTTCAGGCTCTCCAAGAGATTAGGGAAGAGATCAAGGAAAACACAAAAAAGCATGGAAGAAATAGAAAAAATCATGGAAAACACAAAATAAACAAAAACATAGCCAAAATCAAGGAAAAGATAGACAAAACAATAGAAGAATTGAGGAAAATAATACAAGAAGAAAACATCAAAATAAATAATTAGAAGTCATACATTAACAGCAACCAGAAATCCAAAAGATAAACAACAAAATTTCTGAAATGGACAAAATACAATAGAAGGTTTAGTAGAAAATTTGAAACAATGTAAGACAGAATCAGTGGGATTGGATACAAATCCACGGATGCCATGTTGAGGAAAAATCAGAGAAAATAATGAATAAAAATGAAGAAAACATAAGAATTATGCAGGACACAGTAAAGGCAAAAAATTGTGTGTGATCAGAGTTCCAGAACAGGGAGAGAAAATAGAAAATACAGAGAAGGTTGCTGAAGATTTCCTGGCAGAAAACTTCTCAAATATCATGAAAGATGAAAAGCTGATCATCCAAGAAGCTCAATGAACGCCATACAGAATCGACTCCAAAGGAAAGTCTCCAGGACATAACAAAATAACACTTGCCAAAACCAAAGATAAAGAAAGAATCCTGAGAGCAATTCAAGAAAAACAAAAAATCATGAAAGGGAAATAATAAGACTAAACTCTGATTACTCAGAATAAATTATGCAAGCAAGAAGGCAATGGGATGATACACATAAAACCTTGAAGAAGAGAAACTGCCAACCAAGAATAATATATTCTGCAAAACTCTCTTTCAAATACAATGGTGAAATCAGGACATTTCCAGATAAACAGAAATTAAGGGAATTCATAAAAAACAAACCAAGCTTACAAGAAATATTAAAGAGAGTCCTTCAGTTACAGAACCAACATCAGACAGCAACCAGAGTCTACAACACAGGATAGCATCAACCCGATACCAACATAGGTAAAGAACTCTCAATAATAAAACAAAGCTAAAAGACTTAAAACAAGGAGAGATGTCAATCTGTAAATGATGACAGTATCAAACACTAAAAGGGGGAATAAATTGTGTAGGTATACAACTTTCAAATGGAGAGGAATTCAATGTGATACCAAGTAAAACCAGAATGCTCCTTAGAAAGAAGAATGGTAAGACTACATTTTACATATTTTGGACATCTTGTCAAGAGGGACCAGTCCCTGGAGAAGGACATCATGCCTGGTAAAGTACAGGGTCAGCAAAAAAGAGGAAGACCTTCAATGAGATGGACTGACACAGTGGTTCCAACAATGGGCTCAAGCATAACAATGATTGTGAGCATGGCGCAGGACTGGACAGTGTTTCGTTCTGTGGTGCATAGGGTTGCTATGAGTTGGAGCCAACTTGACAGCACCTAACAACAACAACAACAAAGTAATAAAAGGCTGGTTCAAACTTAGGAAAATAAGGGTAAATTTTAAGGTAACCATGAAGAAAGTTAACAAATCTACTCATCAGAATAGAAAAGAACAGAAACATGAAGTCTCAGTAAACACAAAATCTATAATGAAAGAAAAGGAATATCCAAAAACAAAAGGAACTCAGCACAGAAAATTAAGAGGAACAAAGAAAATGTCAGCACTACAAAAAAAAGCACAAAAATATGACAACAATAAACTCATACCAATCAATAATCACACTGAATGTGAATGACTTAAAGGCAAATGTAAAGAGACAGAGTGGTAGAATAGATAAAAAAGCATGACCCATTGATGTGCTGTCTCCAAGAGACACCTTAGAACAAAGATATAAATATATTAAAAATAAAAGAATGGAAAAAAAATAGATCAAGCAAACAGTAACCAAAAAAGGGCAGGAGTGGTATTACTAATCTCATAGAAAATAGACTTTAAGACAAAAGCAACCATAAAAGACAAGGAAGGACATTATATAATGATTAAAGGGACAATCCACCAAGAGGATACACTCTTAATAAATATCTATACACCCAACGACAGGGCTCCAAAATGCATAAAACAAACTCTAACAGCACTGAAAAGAAAAATAGACAGTTCCACAATAATAGTAGGAGACTTCAACATACCACTCTTAGTACAGGACACAACATCTAAAAAAAAAAACTCAACAAAGATACAGAAGAGCTAAGGCCAAAATCAAACAACAAGACCTTACAGAAATATATATAATACTCCATCCAACAGCAGCAAAGTATATATTCTTTCCCAATGTACATGGAACATTCTTCAGAATAGATCATACATTTGGCCACAAAGCAACCTTCAATAAAATCCAAAACATCAGTAAT
Source organism: Dugong dugon (assembly GCA_030035585.1). NCBI lineage: Eukaryota > Metazoa > Chordata > Mammalia > Sirenia > Dugongidae > Dugong > Dugong dugon. The sequence continues at coordinate 220,655,056 of CM057460.1, forward strand.
ACAAAGCATTCTCTCTGATCACAATGCCATAGATGTAGAAATCAATAACAGGAAGAGAAAAGGAAAATAAAATAAAACACACAGAAACTGAATAGCAGCTTGCTTCAAAACCACTGGGTAACAGAAGAAATGAAAAAGCAAATAAAAAATAAATCCTAGAATTAAATGAAAATGAAAACATTTCACATCAAAACTTTTGTGACACAGCAAAGGCAGTGCCCAGAGGTCAATTTAAAGCAATAAACGCACACATCAAAAAAGAAGAACAAGCCAAAATCAAAATCAGCCCCACAACTCGAACAAATAGAAAGAGAACAGCAAAAGAAGCCAACAGTGACTAGAAGAAAGGAAGTGATAACGATTAAAGCAGAAATAAATGAATCAGAGAACAGAAAAACAACAGAAAAGAATCAACAACACCAAAAGCTGGTTATTTGAAAAGAAACAAAATTGAAAAACCATTGGCCAAACTGACAAAGGAAAAACAGGAGAAGTAAATAACCTAAATATGAAATGAGATAGCATATATTACAACAGACCCAACTGAAATAAAAAGGATCATAACAGAATACTATGAAAAATTATACTCCAACAAATTTGAGAACCTAGAGGAAATGGACAAATTTTTAGGAAAACACAACTTACCTGAACTAACACAAACTGAGGCAGAAAATCTGGATAGAATAGACGCATATAAAGAGAAGAGACTGAAGAGGTTAAAAAAAAACAAAAAAATAAAATAAAATAAAAAAACTTCCAACAAAAACAAGAAAAGCCCTGGCCCAGACAGCTTCACTGGAGAATTCTACCAATTCTCAGAGAAGAGCTCACATCAGTACTACTCAAACTATTTCAGAGCACAGAAAAGGAAGGTATATTCCCAAATTCATTCAATGAAGCCAGCATAACCCTGATAGCAAAGCCAGGCAAAGACACTACAAAAAAAGAAAAGGAAATTACAGACCAATATCTCTCATGAATAGAGATGCAAAAATTCTCAACAAAATTCTAGCCAACAGAATTCAGCACCATATTAAAAAAAATAATAACACCACAACCACGTGAGATCCAGGCCAGGAATGTAAGGATAGTTAAGCATTAGAAAATCAATCATTGTAATCCACCACATCAGTAAAACAAAAGAAAAAAATTAGATAATCATGTCAATCGACGTAGAAAAGGCATCTGATAAAGTCCAACACACATTCCTGATAAAAACTCAATAAAATAGGAATAGAAGACAAATTTCTCAACATAATAAAGAGCACCTATACAAAACCAACAGCCAACATCATTCTTAATGGAGAGAGGCTGAAAACATCTCCCTTGAGAACAGGAACAAGACAAGGATGCCCTTTACCACCACTTGTATTTAACACTGTGCTGGAAGTCCTAGCTAGAAACAGCAAGACAAATAAATAAATGGCATCCAATATGGAAAGGAAGAAATAAAACTATCCCTATTCATAGATGATATGATCCTATACATACAGAACCCCAAAGATTCCACAAGAAAACTACTGAAACTAACAGAAAGATTCAACAGAGTAGCAGGATACAAGGTAAATATACAAAAATCAGTTGGATAGCTATACACCAAAAAAGAGAACTACAAAAAGGAAATCAAGAAAACAATACCATTAATAATAGCCCCTAAAAAGATAAAATACTTAAAATAAATCTGACCAGGGACATAAAAGATCTATACAAAGAAAACTACAAAACACTACTGCAAGAAACTAAAAGAGACCTACAGAAATCGAAAAACATACTTTGCTTATGGATAGGAAGACTCAACAATGTGAAAATGTCAATCCTACCCAAAGCAATCTACAGATATAATGCAATCCCAATCCAAATACCAACAGCACTCTTTAACGAGATGGAAAAACTAATCACCAAATTTCTATGGAAAGGGAAGAAGCCCTGGATAAGTAAAGCATCAATGAAGAAAAAGAACAAAGTAGGAGGCCTCATACTACCTGATCTCAGAAACTACTATACAGCCATAGTAAACAAAACAGCCTAGTACTGCCACAATGACAGACACACACACCAATGGAACAGAATCAAGAACCCAGAGGTAAACCCATCCACCTATGGTCAGCTGATCTTTGACAAAGGACCAAAGTCCATTAAACAGGGGAAAGACAGTCTTTTTAACAAATGGTACTGGGAAAACTAGATGTCCATCTGTAAAAAAATGAAACAGAACCCATACCTCACACCATACACAACAACTAACTCAAAATGGATCAAAGACCTAAATATAAAACCTAAAAGAAAAAAACATAAATATAAAACCTAAAACAAAAAAAGATCATGGAAGAAAAAGTAAGGACAGTGCTAGGGGACCTAATACATAGCATAAATACAAACCATAACCAAAATGCACAAACCCCGGAAGAAAAACTAGGTAACTGGGAGCTCCTAAAAATTGAACAGTTATGCTTATTAAAAGACTTCTCCAAAAGGGCAAAAAGGGAACCTACAAACTGGGAAAAAAAAAATTGGCTAGACTTACTTAAGCAAGGGTCTAATCTCTAAAATCTATAGGATACTTTAACACTTCAATAACAAAAATACAAATAATCCAATTAAAAAATGGGCAAAGGACATGAACAGACTTTTCATCAAAGAAGACATTCAGGTGGCTAACAGACACATAAGGAAATGCTCTTAATCATTAGTCATTCAAACAAAACCCACTGCCCTCAAGTACATTGCAACTTATAGAGACCCTATAGGACAGAGCAGAACTGCCCCATAGGGTTTCCAAGAACGGGCTGGTGGATTCCAACTGCCGACCTTCTGGTTAGCAGCCAAGTTCTTAACCATTGAGCCAGCAGGGCTCCCATTAGCCACTACAGAAATGTAAATCAAAACTACAATGAGATATCATCTCACCTAGACATAACTGGCACTAACCCAAAAAAAAGAAAATAAATGTTGGAGAGGTTGCAGAGAGATTGGCACTCTTACGCACTGCTGGTGGGAATGTAAAACGATACAACCACTTTGGAAAACAATATGGTACCTCCCTAAAAAGCTAGAAATAGAAATACTATATGATCCAGCAATCCTACTCCTAGAAATATATCCTAGAGAAATAAGAGCTGTCACACAAATAGAAATATGCACACCCATGTTCATTGCAGCACTATTCACAACAGTAAAAAGATGGAAAGAACCTAAGCGCCCATCAACAGATGAATGAATAAACAAATTATGATACATACACACAATGGAATACTATGCAATGATAAGGAACAATGATGACTGCGAAACACTTCATAACATGAATAAATCTGGAAGGCATTATGTTGAGTGAAATAAGTCAACACAAAAGGACAGATACTGTATGAGATTACTGTAAAAACCCAAGAAAAGGTTAACACACAGAAATAAACAATCTTTGATGATTACAAGGGAAGGGAGGGGTGGGGAGGGGAAATCACTAAATAGTAGACGAGTTAACTTTGGTGAAGGGAAAGAGCACACAATATAGAAGAAGGCAGCACAACTTGACTAAGGCAAAGTCTTAGAAGCTTCCTAGACACATCCAAACACCTTGAGCGACCGAGTTACTGGGCTGGGAGCTGGGGAAGATGGCTTCAGGGGACATCTAGGTTAATTGGCTTAACATAGTCCATAAAGAACATGTTCTACATTTCTACTTTGGTGAGTAGCATCTGGGGTCTTAAAAGCTTGTGAGCAGCCATCTAAGATACATCTATTGGTCCCATCATATTCGAAGCAAAGGATAATGAAGAAAACAAAAGACACAGAAAAATAGTCCAAAGGACTAATGGACCACATGATCCACAGCATGGACCTGAGCCCAGAATTAGATGGTGCCCACCTGCCACCACCCCTGACCACGCTGACAGGGATCACAATAAAGGGTTCTGGACAGAGCTGGAGAAAAATGTAGAACAAAATTCAAATTCACAAAAAAAGACCAGACTTACTGGTTTGACAGAGACTGGAGAAACCCCTAGAGTATGGCCCTCAGACACCCTGCTAACTGAGAACTAAAGCCACTCCCAAAGTCCACCTTTCAGCCAAAGATTAGACAGGACTATAAAACAAACAATAACACACATGAGGAGCGTGCATCTTAGTTAAGTATACGAGATCAGAAGCGCAACACCTGCCCCAAAGCAAAGATGAGAAGGCAGGAAGCTACAGGAAAACTGGACAGATAGACAGGGAGAACCCAGGGTGGAAAGGGAACAAGGGAGAGTGCTAACACATTGCGGGGATTGCAACCAATGTCACAAAACAATTTGTACATACATATTTTAATGAGAAACTAATTTGTGCTGTAAACTTTTCACCTAAAACACAATCAAACTAAAAAAATATATAAATCTTCACATACTTCAGCCAACTTTCTCCCTGCCCTGTTTCCTATCCAATAAACACCGTACATGTTATCGTGATGTTCATGAATCATGTAAGAGAACTTGAGAACAGATATTTCAGAGAGGATACGGAAGTGAGGAAACAGCTGTGTAACGGAGGAGAGGGAGAATGAATGGGAATGCATGTATCCTAAGAGGACAGATTGTGTGGCCAAGGTTGTAAATCTGGATTTTCATTCTCCTGAAGACTATTATCACAAATTATTGATAATGATATCACACTGGTTGCCTGTTCGTCGCATGCCTCTATCTCCTCTGCCTTCCTATCAAACCTCTCGTACGTGTATGTGAGTTGTATGTATGTTTATGAGACAAATGGAGTCCCTGAGTGGGAAAAGGTTAAGGCTTGGCTGCTAACCAAAAGGTTGGACGTTCAAGTCCCTCCAGAGGCACCTCAGAAGAAAGGCCTGGTGATCTACTTCAGAAAAATCAGCCAGTGAAAACCCTATGCAGCACATTCTACTTTGACATATATGGGTCATCATTAGTCAGTTGACTCAATGGCAACTTTTTTTTTTTAAAGCAAGTATGTATCTCTAAGAACACACATGGAGCTGCCATAAGTCAGAGTCAACCAGACAACAACTGGTATGTGTATACAAAAGAGTCATATGTATTATATGTGGGAGAAACTGAGGGTGTCTCAGTTTAGTTTTGTTTAAACAAGTCTCCTTTGGACTACTTTTGCCCAGCTTCATGTCCACTGATATTCAGACCTACTCAATGGGTCAGTGGGCCCAATTTTAATATTCAATCAAAAACAAAAACTGTGTCCTTTTTTCCCCCCTCACTACACAGGAGTAAAGACCTTGGAATCTGTCAGTCAGCTGTTAGACAGTAACAATTTTAAATGGATCTATAATAGCCAACCAAGAGATGACAATCTTTCTTTTCAAAGTGACAGGTATACAAAGATTTGAATAATTCACACTGAGAAGTTGGATAGTCTTTGATTAGTTGATTGCCAGTGCAACATGTTTGGGATTTTGCCTATAGTTTGATCTCTCGATACGGCATCATTTCAGAGCAGTTCTTCCCCTCCCATCTCATGTAGAAACAGGCATAAAATAAAGGTGACCAAACTGTACCTACATTTCCTTGGAAGGATGGAGGGGTGTGTGTGGTGGTGGGGGATCTTCCCAACAGAATAGCTTTATTATGGAAAAGTTATCAAGATCCAAGTGGACATTTATTAGATGATGTAGATTTTATGAAATCATTGTATTTCTGAACATACTTGTATGGATTGAATTGTGTCCCCCAGAAAGATATGTAAAAGTCCTAAACCCTGTACCTATAAATAAGACCCTGTTAGGAAATAGGGGTTTTCTTTTGTTATGTTAATGAGACCATGCCAGAGTACCCATGCTCATCGCCACTGAGTTGTTTCCCACTCTTAGAGACCCTATAGGACAGAGTAGAACTGCCCCACTGGATTTCCAAGAAGTGGCTGGTGGATGTGAACTGCCGACCTTTTGGTTAGCAACCGTATCTCTTAACCACTGTGCCACCAGGGCTCTGACCAGATCACAGTGGGCCCTAAATCTAATCACTTCTGAGTTGTATCTTATAAAAAGAAAAGAATAGACTTGGACACACACAGAAAGGGGAGACAGACATCATGTGTGGACCTTTCTACAAGCAAAGGAACTTCCAGGATCACCGGCAAACACCAGAAACTAGGAGAGAGGCCCACAAAAGGAATCAACTGTAGGATCCTGATTTGGACTTTAAGCCTCCAGAACTGTGAGAAAATAAATTCCTGTTCTTTAAAGCCACCCACTGTGGTATTTTTTGTCATGGTATTTTTTGTTTCCATTGACACCAGTCACCACCAACTACCATATAAGTAAAGTCTATAAACACAGGGGGAGCCCTTGCCTTATCCTGGGCACACCCTATAACTATCAGAATAAGCAATGTTAATCTTACTAATTCAGATAAGCTTCAAATAAGAAGTCAATTTTACACTATTAAAATGTCTTCATAAACACATAATACTGAAATCCTGAGGAAAGCTGAATTTCAGATAATTAAACCACCTCTTCTTTGAGATAAGGCCACAGTTCTTAACACAAACTGTAAGAAAGGAGTATAGATCAATAAAAAGATGAAAGAATCCTCAGTCTAATCAAATGAAACAATGTGACTGAAAGTCATTTAAAGTATAACTGTAAAGTTTTCTAATTTTTATTTCCATTGGGGGCAACACTTTCTAATTTTGTCAGTTTCATACTGTGGTTTATCCCTTTCTCCCGTGTCTGCATTCACCACTGAGTTTTCCTCCAGGCAAGCATAAGAGGAAGTACAATGTCAGTGCCACGGAGTCTCCAGATGGCAAGTTCCTTAGGAGTGCGTGCATGTTGGCCTCCCACAGCATCACATATAATGGTAGGCATGCTTATTCAATAAATACTTGCTTACTAGAAATATTTGGAAAAGTATATCACTCCACTGAGTTTATTCAAAAGTCCTTACTGCTAGCGTTTGAAAAACTGTTAACTTCAGCATGTCATTTTGAGTATAGTATGTTGATGCAATTTACGTATATTTGTAGTTGGAAAGGAGACCCTAGGTGGTGAAAATAGTAAAGCAATTCAAACACACCCAGAGGTAAGCCCTGGTGATCTGCTTCTGAAAGGTCACAGCCTTGAAAACTCTATGGAACGCAGTTCCACTCCACACTTGGGGTGGCCATGAGTCAGAATCCACTTGAAGGCAACTGTCTTAGTCATGTAGTGCTGCTCTAACAGAAATACCACAAGTGGATGGCTTTAACAAAGAGAAATTTATTCTCTCACAGTCTAGTAGGCTACAAGTCCAAATTTAGGGTGCTGGCTCCAGGGGAAGGGTTTCTCTCTCTGTCGGCTCTGGAGGAAGGTCCTTGTGATGCATCAGTCTTCCCTTGGTCTGGAAGCATCTCAGTGCAGGAACCTCAGGTCCAAAGGACGCGCTCTGCTCCCAGCACTGCTTTCTTGGTGTTTTGAGGTTCCACCTTCTCTCTTTTATATTTTAAAAGACATTGGCTTATGACACTACCTAATCTTGTAGACCTCATCAATGTAACAACCACTGATCCATCTTATTACATTACAGTGATAGAGTTTACAACACAGGGAAATCACATCAGATAATAATGGTAGACAATCATACAATACTGGAAACCATGACCTAGCCAAGCTGACAGATATTTTGGGGTGACACAATTCAATCCATGACAGCAACTAACAACAACATCCATAGTAACTGCAACTTGATCTTGCTTACTTTGGGCAAGATCAACTGAGAAATACCAATCAGGAAGTACCAACGCCTAGAAAAGGATATCATGCCTGGAAAAGTTGGGGGTCTTCAAAAACGAGGGAAACCCTCAATGAGATGGATTGACATGACAGCCACAACAACGGATTCAAATGTATCAAAGATCATGAAGATGTCACATGCGAGACGGGACAACGTTTCAGTCTTTTATATGTGAGGTTGCCATGACTCGAAGCCAACTCTAGGGCAACTACCAATAACAACATGTAGTTGGGATGTGACCCTGTGTCATCTCAGGTGAAAGGAAGGTTGACCAGTCCCTTCAATCTTCCCAAAGAGAGTGAATCTCTCCAACAGGGTTGGAGATATGTGTTAAACAACCACCTGAAAATGACATTTCATAAGATAGTTGCCTTTACCACTTTAAAAAAAAAAAATACTTCCTTATTTCCTCATTATCTCTATGGTTATTTTACAGACCCTCTTTAAAACATTCAATATGTTTTGTAAATCTCATACTTAAACATTAAATAAAGGAGAGGAATTCCTCAGTGCTTCCGGGATAATTTAATTCTATTTTATAGTATTCCATACTTACCTGCTGTGTAAACTTTCACCAAAACCACAATAAAATATTATTTAAAAAAACCAATGCCTGTAAATGACAGATATATGCTAATATATAGTCTAAAAATTGTCTATTATCTTTGTGTCAGTTAAAGAGAAAAAGCACTTGATAAATATTTGTCAAAATCAAACACCAATAAAACCACACTTAGATGATCAAGTCAGAGTTTCATACATAGACTATACAATTCCTAAAAGGAAATACATTTTAAAATAGTTACAAAGTGAGAGTTGATTAGAAAATAGTACTCCTATATGGATATTTTCTAAGAAACTATTCCAGTAACATCTAGAAACTAACGATCACATGAATCCCTTACGGTCATGAAGAAGGATAGAAAACCGCATTTTATAGTACCCAAAATCATGAGATGAAGAACACATTAAGCACTATGACTCAGTGGGAAAAGAGAGCAGCCATGTATAGGGCAGTGACACTTCTGGGTCTACTCTAAACACCAAGCTTTTTTCCCTGGGTTTTTCTGGTCTCTCCCACTAGGCTCTATGAAATGCAACTGAAGAGATACTTCCCACAAAAGACCAAACAGCAACGTCATACTGAATATAATCTCAGAAGCAATGTTTCTAGCTGGGGGAGATTTTTCCAAACGTGACACAGGTAAGAAGACAAAGGAAAACACACGACAATAAGTATCGCAAAAAGCTTTTGTTCTAGAGAAAGCATGGAGCTTGAGTGGGCCATCAGGTCCATTTTCAGTAATAATATATATATGTACGCACATTTTAAAACAAAAACACTCAAAAGAGAAAATAAAATCCACAGCTCAAACCTAAAAACAAGCATAAAAATAGCCACGAGGTAATAATATGTACAGAACTGAATATTAGGTGCATGCTATGCATCACTCAAATTTTGCTCCTTCCTTAAGTCAAATGAAAGATCATATTTAATGCACGCTGCTCCAACAGAGTGGTTCTGAAAGACTGATTTGAGATCAAGACTTTAAAGTGTTCTTGGATGAGAGATTTTAGAATGCCCTCAAATCTGAAGAGTTCAAACTAGAGAAATACTACCTGGTGAACACATTGAATTCTCAATTCCACCCACTCTGAAAGCCAACACCCAAAACAGCTAATATAAACCCTTTATAATTGAAGAGGGGGCCCTGGTGGCCTAATGGTTAGGAGCTCGGCTGCTAACCAAAAGGTCGGCAGTTCGAATCCACCAGCTGCTCCTTGGAAACCCTATGGGGCAGTTCTACTCTGTCCTATAGGATCACTATGAGTCAGAATTGACTAAATGGCAACCTGATTTTTCTGAATCATCTAAGAATCTCTCAGGAGCCAAGAACACAGTATTTGGCACAGAGCAGCACCCAATAAATATTAGTTGCATGAGAAAGTAAATAAGTGAATGAATTTCCATCAAGAAGTAAATTGGGATTTAAACATGAAAAGACATGTTCCCAGCTCTCTGGAGCTTACATTTTGCAGGAGGAGAAACTACAAAGAAAATTCTAGCTTGACACTTTACTAAATGTATATCCTTATAAGCATATACTTAAAAATCAAGGTATGTAAGAAATCCATATTTTCATTCCTATAAGAGTTTAAGAGTTACTATTTTGACTACATACACAAAGTGTCCACATTCTAGAAAATAAAGGAAATACATATAATAAAACATAAATTTCTCATAATTCCACTACCAACAGCAGACTATTATTAAAAATTTTTGAGTATTTCCTTCTATACTTTCTCTACATATGTATGTATATGCATTTAGATAAATGAGATTATACTGTTATTATTTAAATAGATTTTCATTCAGTTTAGCTGACTTTTTACTAGATGTGAGCTACCAAGCATTGTTTAAACATTGTGAAATCATTAGTTATTTCCTGCCATTAAAATGTTTCTTTTTTGCTTCTTTTAAACTGTGCTTTAAGTGAAAGTTTACAATTCAAGTTAAGTTTCTCATGCAAAAATGTATACACATATTGTTATGTGACCCTAGTTGCTCTCACTATACTCTGACAGCACACTTCTGCTTTCCACCCTGATTTCCTGTGTCCATTCAACTAGCTCCTGACCCTCTCTGCCTTCTCATCTCACCTCTGGACAGGAGCTGTCTATTTAGTTTCACGTATCTACTTGAGCTAAAAAGCACATTCTTCACGAGTATCATTTTATGTCCTATAGTCCAGTCTAACCCTTGTCTGAAGAACTGACCTTAAGAACGGTTTCATTTCTGGGATAACAGAAAGTCCGGGGGCCACATCTTCCGGGGTTTCTTCAGTCTCAGTCAGACCATTAAGTCTGGTCTTCTTACTAGAATTTGAGTTCTGCATCCAACTTTTCTCCTGCTCCATTAGGGACTCTCTGTTGTGTTCCCTGTCAGGGTGGTCATTGGTGGTAGGCAGCCACCATCTAGTTCTTCTCGACTCAGGCTGATGAAGTCTCTGGTTTATGTGGCCCTTTCTGTCTCTTGGGCTAATATTTTCCTTGTGTCTTTGATGTTCTTCATTCTCCTTTACTCAAGGTGGGTTGGGACCAATTGATGTCTCTTAGATGGCCATTCACTAGCTTTAAGACCCCAGACATCACTCACCAAAGTGGGATGCAGAACATTTTCTTAATAAACTTGTTATGCCAGTTGAGCTAGATGTCCCCTGAAACCATGGTCCTCAGACCCCCACCTCTGCTACTCTGTCCCTCGAAGTCTTTGGTTGTAGTCACGAAACAGCTTTGGTTTAGTCCAGTTGTGCCGACTTCCCCTGTAGTCTGTGTTATCCTCCCCTTCACTAAGATAATTCTTGTCTACTACCTAGTTAATGAATACTCCTCTCCCTCCCTGCCCATCCTGTAACCATCAAAGAAAATTTTCTTCCGTGTTTAGACATTTTCTTGGGTCTTAAAACAGCAGTCTTATACAATATTTGTCCTTTTGCAACTGACTAAATTCACAAAGCATAATGCCTTCCAGATTCCTCCATGATATATTTCATGGCTTCACCGTTGTTCTTCATCATTGCGTAGTATTCCATTGTATGAATATACCATAATTTGTTTATCCATTCATCCACTGATGGGAACCTAGGTTGTTTCCATCTTTTTGCTATCATGAACAGTGCTGCAATGAATATGGGTGTACATATATCTATTTGTGTGACAGCTCTTATTTCTCTAGGATATATTCCAAGAAGTGGGATTGCTGGATCGTATGGTACTTCTATTTCTAGCTTTTTAACGAAGCATCAGATCACTTTCCAAAGTGGTTGTACCACTTCACCTTCCCACCAACAGTATATAAGTGTTCCAGTCTCTCCACAACCTCTTCAGCATTTATTATTTTGTGTTTTTTGGATTAATGCTAGCCTTGTTGGGGTGAGATGGTATTTCATTGTAGTTTTGGTTTGCATTTCTCTAATGGCTAATGATCGTGAGCATTTCCTCATGTGTCTGTTAGCCACCTGAATGTCTTCTTTGGTGAAGTGCCTGTTCATATCCTTTGCCCGTTTTTTTTTTTTTTTTTGGTACTTTAGATGAAGGTTTACAGAACAAATAGTTTCTCATTAAACAGTCAGTACACATATTGTTTTATGACATTGGTGAACAACCCCACGACGTATCAACACTCTCCCTTCTCGACCTTGGAGGACACTTTTTGTTTATTTTGGTGAAAATATACACAGCCAAAGATACACTATTTCAAACATTTCTACATGTACAACTCAGTGACATCAATTACATTCTTCCAGTTGTGCTGCTATTCTCACTATCCTTTTCCAAATTATTCCATCACCATTATCTTCAACTCACTGCCCCATAGGCTTCCCATCGATCCTTTTGAATTGCTGTTGTCAATTTTATCCCACATAGATAATTCTTTTTTTTACTTTAGATGAAGGTTTACAGAACAAATAGTTTCTCATTAAACAGTTAGTACACATATTGCCCTATGTCAGTGGTTAACGACCCCACTACATGTCAATACAGTCCCTTCTCAACGGTTCCCTATCACCAGCTTTCCTGTTCCATCCTTCCTTCTAGTCCTTGCCCCTGGACTGCTGTGTCTCATTAGTCCCGTTTTGTTTTATGGGGGTGTCCAATCATCCCCAGCTGAATGGTGAAGCTCAGGAGTGACTTCACCACTGAGCTAAAAAGGGTGCCCAGGGCCATACTCTTGGGGTTTCTTCAGTCTCTGTCAGCCCAGTAAATCTGGTCTTTTTTTGTGAGTTAGAATTTTGTTCTACAGTCTTCTCCAGCTCTGTCCAGGATCCTCTGTTGTGATCCCGGTCGGAGCAGTCAGTGGCGGTAGCCAGGCACCGTCTAGCTGTACCAGACTCAATCTGGTGGAGGCTGTGGTAGCTTTGGTCCATTAATCCTTTGGACTAATATTTTCCTTGTATCCTGTTCTCTTCACTCTTCCTTGCTCCCGTAAGGGTGAGAGCAGTGGAGTATCTTAGATGGCTGCTACAGGCTTTTAAGACCCCAGACGCTACTCACCAAGGTAGACTGTAGAGCATTTTCTTTATGAACTGTGTTATGCCAATTGAGCTAGATGTTCCCTGAGACCATGGTCCCCAAGCCCTGGGCCCAGCAACTCAGTCCCTCAGGGAGTTTGGATGTGTCTATGGAGCTTCCATGACCTTTCCTTGTACAAGATGTGCTGGCTTCCCCAGTATTGTGTACTGTCTCACCCTTCACCAAAATTAGCACTTATCTATTGTCTGTTTAGTTCCCCATCTCACCTCTCTCATTTCTCATAACAAAGATTGTTTTTTTTGTGTGTGTGTGTTAACTTTTTCATGAGTTTTCACAGTGGAAGTCTAATACAATATTTGTCCTTTTGTGTTGACTTATTTCACTCAGCATAATGTTCTCCAGTTTGATACATGTTAGGGGATGCTTCACAGATTCATCATTGTTCTTTATTGTTGCGTAGTACTCCATTGTGTGTATGCAGCATAGTTTGTTTATCCATTTTTCTGTTGATGGGCATCTAGGTTGTTTCCATCTTTTTTTGCTACTGTGAACAATGCTGCAATGAAGATGGGTGTGCATATGTCTATTCGTGTGAGGGCTTTTATTTCTCTAGGATATATTCCTAGGAGTGGGATTGCTGGATCATATGGTATTTCCATTTCTAGCTTTCTAAGAAAGCACCATATTATTTTCCAAAATGGTTGTATCAGTATGCATTCCCACCAGCAGTGCATAAGAGTTCTGATCTTCCCGCAGCCCCTCCAACATTTGTTATTTCCAGTGTTTCTGATTCGTGTCAGTAATGCCGGGTGAGATGGTATCTCATTGTGGTTTTAATTTGCATTTCTCTAATGGCTAGTGATTGCAAGCATTTCCTCATGTGTCTGTTGGCTGCTTGAATGTCTTCTTTGGTGAAGTGTCTGTTTATTACCTTTGCCAATTTTTTAACTGGATTATTTGTCTTTTTGTTGTAGAGGTGTTGGATTTTCTTGTAGATTTTAGAGATTAGACCTTTGTTTGACTTGTAATGTCCAAAAATTTTTTTCCCAGTCTGTAGGTTCTCTTTTTACTCTTTTGCTGAAGTCTTTTGATGAGCGTGTTTAACTTCTAGAAGATCCCAGTCATCTAGCTTATCTTCTGCAGTTTGTGTGTTGTTGGTTATGGTTTGTATCCTGTTAATGCTGTGCATTAGGGCCTCTAGCATTGATCCTATTTTTTCTTCTATGAACTTTATAGTTTTTGTCTTTATATTTAGGTCTTTGATCCATTTTGAATTAGTTTTTGTGTATGGTGTGAGGTATGGGTCCTGTTTTTTTTTTTTTTTTTTTTTTTTTTTTTTTTTTTTTTTTTGCAGATGGACATGCAGTTTTGCCAGCATCATTTGTTAAAAAGACTGTTTTTTGCCCATTTGATGGACTTTGGGCCCTTGTTGAAGATCAGGTGACTGTAGGTGGATGGATTTACATCCGGGTTTTCAATTTTGTTCCACTGGTCAATGTATCTGTTGTTGTACCAGTACCAAGCTGTTCTGACTACCATAGCTGTATAGTAGGTTCTGAGGTCAGGTAGTGTGATTCCTCCTACTTTATTCTTATTCTTCAATAGAGCTTTACTTATCTAGGCTTCTTCCCTTTCCATATAAAGTTAATGATTAGTTTTTCCATCTCTTTAAAGAATGTTGTTGGTATTTGGATCGGGATTGCATTGTATTTGTATATTGCTTTGAGTAGAATTGTTATTTCCACAATGTTGAGTCTACCTATCCATGAGCATGGTATGTTTTTCCATTTATGTAGATCCCTTTTGGTATCTTGAAGTAGTGTTTTGTAGTTTTCTTTGTATAAGTCTTTTACATCCCTGGTTAGATTTATTCCTAAGTATTTTATCTTTTTAGGGGCTATTATAAATGGTATTGTTTTTCTGACTTCCTTTTCATCATTCTCTTTATTGGTGTATAGGAATCCAACTGATTTTTATATGTTTATCTTGTATCCTGCTACTCTGCTGAATCTTTCTATTAGTTCCAGTAGTTTTCTCGTGGTGTCTTTAGGGTTTTCTATGTATTGTATTATATCATCTGCAAACAGGGACAGTTTAACTTCTTCATTACCAATTTGGATGCCCTTTATTTCTTTTTCTTGCATTATTGCTCTAGCTAGTACTTCCAGCACAATGTTAAATAGGAGTGGAGATAAAGGGCATCCTTGTCTTGTTCCTGCTCTCAAGGGGAATGTTTTCAGCCTCTCCCCATTGAGAATGGTGTTGGCTGTTGGTTTTGCATAGAAGCCCTTTACTATGTTGAGAAATTTCCCTTTTATACCTATTTTATTGAGAGTTTTTATCAGGAATGGGTGTTGGACTCTGTCAAATGCCTTTTCTGTGTCAATTGAGATGATTGTGTGATTCTTTTCTTTCCTTTTATGTGGTGGATTACATTGATTGATTTTCTAATGCTGAACCATCCTTGCATACCTGGTATGAATCCCACTTGGTCATGGTGTATTATTTTTTTGATATGATGCTGAATTCTATTGTCTAGAATTTTGTTGAGAATTTTTGCATATGTATTCATGAGAGAGACTGGTCTGCAATTTTCTTTTTTTGCCTGGTTTTGGTATCAGTGTTATGCTGGCTTCATAAAATGGATTTGGAAGTATCCCTTCCCTTTCTGTATTCTGAAATAGTTTGAGTAGTACTGGTATAAGCTTTTCTCTGAATGTTTGGTAGAATTCACCAGTGTAGCCATCTGGGCCAGGGCCTTTTTCTGTTGGGAGTTTTTTTTTTTTTTAATTACCTTTCAATCTCTTCTCTTGTTATGGGTCTGTTCAGATTTTCAACATCACCTTTTGCACATTTTTTAATTGGGTATTTCTCTTTTTGTTGTTGAGATTTTGTGTTATCTTGTAGATTTTAGACATGAGACGCTGGTTGGATTTGTCATAGCCAAAATTTTTTTGCCAGTCTGTAGGTTGTCTTTTTGCTCTTTTGGTGAAGTCTTTTCATGAGCATAAGTGTTTCAATTTTAGGAGCCCCCAGTTATCTAGTTTCTCTTCTAGTGTTCATGCATTGTTACTTACGGTTTGTGTTCTGTTTATGCCATGTATTAGGGCTCCAAGCATTGTCCTTATGTCTTCTTCCATGATGTTTCTCATTTTAGATTTTATATTTAGATCTTTGATCCATTTTGCATTAGTTTTTGTGCATGGTGTGAGGTATACGTCTTATTTTTTTTTTTTTTTTTTTTGCAGATGGATATCCAGTTATGTCAGCACCATTTGTTAAAGAGACTTTCTTTTCTCCAGTTAACGGACTTTGGGCCTTAGTAAAATACCAGCTGCTCACAGGTGGATGAATTTATGTCTGGATTCTCAAGTCTGTTCCACTGGTCTATGCGTCTGTTGTTGTACCAGTACCAGGCTGTTCTGACTACCGCGGCAGTAAAATTGGTTCTAAAATCAGGTAGTGTAAGGACTCCCACTTTGTTCTTCTTCTTCAAATGCTTTACTTATCCAGGGCCTCTTCCCTTTCCATATAAAGTTAGTGATTTGTTTCTCCATCTCATTAAAAAATTCCATTGGAATTTGAATGGGGATTGCATTGTATCTGTAGCTCACTTTGGGTAGAATTGACATTTTCACAATATTGAGCTTCCTATCATGAGCAAGGTATGTATGTTTTTCCACTTATGCAGGTCTTTTTTTGCTTTTTTGCAGTAGTGTCATGTAGTTTTTTTGGATAGGTCTTTTACATCTCTGGTTATATTTATTTCTAAGTATTTTATCTTCTTTGGGGCTATTGTAAATGGTACTGATTTGGTGATTTCTTCCTTGAAGTTCTCTTTGTTGGTGTAGAGGAGTCTAACTGATATTTGTATGTTTATCTTCTACCCTGATACTTTGCTGAAATCTTCTATGAGCTCCAGTAGTTTACTTGTGAAGTCTTTGGGATTTTCTGTGTATAAGATCATATCATCTGCAAATAGAGATACTTTTACTTCTTCCTTACCAATTTGTATGCCCTTTATTTCTTTTTCTAGCCTAACTGCTCTGGCTAGGACCTCCAGCACAATGTTGAATAAGAGTGGTGATAAAGGGCATCCTTGTCTGGTTCCCATTCTCAAGGGGAATGCTTTCACAGTCTCTCCATTTAGGATGATGTTGGCTTTATATAAATGACCTTAATTATGTTAAGGAATTTCCCTTCTATTCCTATTTTGCTGAGAGTTTTTATCATGAATCGGTGTTGGACTTTGTCAAATGCCTTTTCTACATCAATTGATAAGATCATGTGGTTCTTGTCTTTTATTTATTTGATGGATTACAGTGACTGTTTTTCTAATGTTGAACCATCCCTGCATACCTGGTATAAATTCCACTTGGTCGCGGTGAATTATTTTTTTGATGTTGTTGAATTCTATTGGCTAGAATTTTGTTGAGGATTTTTGCATCTATGTTCATAAGGGATACTGGTCTGTAATTTTCTGGTTTTGTGGTATCCTCACCTGGTTTTGGTATCAGGGTTATGCTGGCTTCATCGAATGAGTTTTAGGAGTATTCCATCCTTTTCTATGTTCTGAAATAACTTTGGTAGTAGCAGTGTTAAGTCTTCTCTGAAAGTTTGGTAGAATTCTCCAGTGAAACCATCCAGGCCAGGGCTTTTTGTTGTTGTTGGCAGTTTTTTAATTATGTTTTCAATCTCTTCTTTTGTTATAGGTTTATTTAGTTGTTCTAACTCTGTTTGTGTTAGTTTAGGTAGGTAGTGAGTTTCTAGAAACTGTTCATTTCCTCTAGGTTTTCAAATTTGTTAGAGTACAATTTTTCAGAGTATTCTGTTACGATTCTTTTAATTTCAGTTGGGTGTGTTGTGGTATCACCCATCTCATTTCTTATTCAGGTTATCTGCTTCTTCTCCTGTTTTTCTTTTGTCAGTTTGGCAACTGGTTTATCAATTTTGTTGATCTTTTCAAAGAACCAGTTTTTGGTCTTGTTTTCTATTCTCTATTTCATTTAATTCTGCTCTAATTCTTATTATTTGCTTTCTTCTGGCACTTGAGGGCTTCTTTTGCTGCTTTCTTTGTACTTGTTCGAGTTGTAGGCTTAATGTTTTGATTTTGATCCTTTCTTCTTTTTGGATGTGTGCATTTACTGCTATAAACTAACCTCTGAGCATTGCTTTTGCTGTGTCCCAAAGGTTCTTGTGGGATGTGTTTTCATTCCCATTTGATTCTGTGAATTTTTTTTATTCCATCCTTTATTTCTTCTATAAGAAGCAAAATGTTGTTCAGTTTCCATGTGTTTGATTTTTTTTCCCTTGCTTTTTCTGTTATTGATTTCTACTTTTATGGCTTTATGGCCAGAAAAGATGCTTTGTAATATTTTGACGCTTTGGATTCTGTTAAGTCTTGCTTTATGGCCTAATATGTGGTCTATTCTGGAGAATGTTCCATGTATGTTGGAAAAGTTTACTTGGCGGCTGTTGGGTGCAGTGTTCCGTATATGTCTGTCAAGTCAGGTTGGTTGATTGTGGCATTTAGATCTGTGTCTTTACTGAGCTTCTTTCTGCCTTCACCAAAAGTGGTGTGTTGAAGTCTCCTACTATTATTGTGGAGCTGTCTATCAATGCATTAGAGTTTGTTTTATGCATTTTTGGAGCTCTGTTGTTGGGTGCGTAAATATTTATTAGGGTTACGTCCTCCTGGTGTATTGACACTTTAATCATTATACAGTGTCCTTTCTTATCCTTTGTGGTGGATTTTACTTTAGAGTCTGCTTTGTCAGAGATTAATACTGTCACTCCTGCTCTTTTTTGAGTGTCGTTTGCTTGATACATTTTTTTTCCATTCTTTGCATTTTAGTTTGTGTCTTTAAGTCTAAGGTGTGTCTCTTGGAGGCAGCATATAGACGGATTGTGTGGGTTTTTTTTTTAATCCATTCTGCCACTCTGTCTCCTTATTGGTGCATTTAGTCCATTTACATTCAGCGTAATTATTGATAGCTATGAGTTTAGTGGAGTCATTTTGATGTCTTCTTTTTTTTGTGCTGTTGACAGTTTCTATGCTCCACTTAATTTTCTGTGCTGAGTCATTTTTCTTTACGCATTTTCTTTTCATCTTTTTCATTGTTGTTGATTTTGTGTTTGCTGATTTTTTACATTTTTCTTTTATTTATTTTGATGTGTACGATTGTTAGTCTCCTTTGTGGTTACCTTAATGTTTACCCCTATTTTTCTAAGTTTAAATCACTCTTATTTCTTTATATCGCCTTGACGTCCTCTCCATATGAAAGATCTATGACTACATTTTTTAAGTACTTCTTTTTTTGTTTTAATGTTGTCATCTTTTACGTATTGACGTCTCTGTTTCCCTATGTTCAGTGTTTTAGCTTTGATTTATTTTTGTGGCTTCCCTATCTGGGTTGATATCTGATTGCTTTGTCTTGTGTTCTTGTCTTAGGTTGTCATCTGATGTTATTGATTTTCTAACCAGAGGACTCCCTTTAGTATTTCTTGTAATTTTGGTTTGGTTTTTGCAAATTTCCTCAAGTTATGTTTATCTGGAAATGCCCTAATTTCGCCATCATATTTGAGAGACAGTTTTGTTGGATATATAATTCTTGGCTGACAATTGTTTTTCCTTCAAGGCTTTATATATGTCATCCCATTGCCTTCTAGCCTGCATAGTTTCTGCTGAGTAGTCCAAGCTTAGTCTTATTGACTCTCCTTTGTAGACAATTTTTGGTTTATCCCTAGCTGCTCTTAAAAGTCTCTCTTTATCTTTGGTTTTGGCAAGTTTGATTATAATTTGCCCTGATGACTTTCTTTTGGGATCTACCTTGGGTGGGGTTCAACGAGCATCTTGGATAGATATCTTGTCATCTTTCACAATATCAGGGAAGTTTTCTGCCAACAAATCTTCAACAATTCTCTCTGTATTTTCTGTTATTCCCCCCCCCCCCCCGCCCCATTCTGGTACTCCAATCACTTGTAGGTTATTCCTCTTGATAGAGTCCCACATAATTCTTAGGGTTTCTTCATTATTTTTAAATTATTTTACCTGACTTTTCCTCAAATAAGTTAGTGTCAAGTGCTTTATCTTCAGTCTCACTAATTCTGATTTCCATTGCCTCAATTCTGCTCCTGTGACTTTCTATTGAGTTGTTTAATTCTGAAAGTTTATTGTTAATCCTCTGGATTTCTGTTTCCTGTCTATGGATTCTACCTTATTATATTTGTCATTATGCTCTTCCATAATCTTCTTAAGTTCGTGTATTGCTTTGTCTGTGTGTTCCTTGCATTGTTCTGCATTTTGAATAATCTCCTTCTTGATCTCTTGAAGAGTTCTGTATATTAATCTTTCGTATTCTACCTCTGGTAATTCCAAGAATTTCTCTTCCTCTGGAAAATTTCTTCTTTGTTTTGGGAGCTTCCTGAAGCCATCATGGTCTGCCTCTTCATGTAATTTGATATTGACTATTGTCTCCAAGCCATCAATAAGTTATTTATTTATTTTATGTTTGCTTACTGTGTCCTAGCTTCTTATTTTGTTTTGTTTTGATATGCCCAGATAGGTTGCTTGTGTCAGCTAGTTTGATTGGCACCTTTGAATCTCTAGTCCTGTCACCAGGTAGTTAGATCTGTTACTTGGTATGTGAGCCCCAGAGTCTGTTTACTTTTCTTGTATGTACTCAGCTTAGGTGTCCAGGTAGTCGGTCACCAAGTATGTGGTTCAAGATCTCACCTACAGTCCTAGAAACGCAGGGGTGATTGGTGTAGGCACAGGTATCTGGCTGCAGTAGAGGGTCATGTACGGAGCAAGGCAGGGGGCTAACAGCTGCCCCCTGAATGTCTGGGAGGCAAGCATGCCCCTGTTCCCTAGATTGCGCAGATAGATGGATTTTGCAGCCAGACTATGGGCACCCAATTCTGCTGGCTGTAAGGAGTGGGAGGCACCACTCATTCTTAGACACCTGTTGCAGGTGGCTAGGTGGCATGGGTGGAGCCACCAGTCCTCAGGACCCTGATGTGGGTAGGTGAGGACCCTACTTAATGGGCAGAGCAGTGTCGAATGTCACGAATCTGCCACTTCAGCATATAGCTGATAGGGTGGAAGTTAGGCTTCAGGTATATACTTTGTTTTACTGTGGTAATGTGGGCCTACACTGTTAAAATGGGCCCACACAGGTCTATGCAGGGGTGAAAGGTATTCAAAGTCCATGGACTCCTTATGCCTGTGCCTAAACAAAGGAGCTGTGCCTACCCTGAGTTCCCAGCTTAGGGGAGCTGACAGATTATTTTTTCCTGTCAATTTGTTCCCTTTCTAAGGCCGGGAGAATACCTCAGGGTGTGTGATTGGTACTACTTCCTGCCCAGGCGATGCAGCACTCGCTGAAGCCGGCCCAGGACCTGGTGCAGAGTGGGGAGGAGGCAGGTAAACAAGCGAGAGGTTTTTCCCAAAGTGGGTGTTCTTTATCCACGCGGTAGGACAGACACATGTACTTATCTTCTGCTGATTGAGTGTCGCTTTTCACTGGTTCTGGACGCCCAAGTAGACTCTGCTGCTCAGTCTGTCCCGATGTGGAAAATGCCTCCCAAGTGCCACTGCTTGCCTCAACTTCGCATGCCAGCGGATCCGGCCTGAAGGGTGCTGGCTCCCACCAGGTTAGGTCTGGTAACTCCTCGCTGCTTCCAAACCATCTCTCCCTCCCCCTGCTACTCAGTCCAATTGCTCAACTCTGCCTTTGATGTTCAAGGCTCTTAGATTGTCATATATAATCGATTCACTTGTTTTTTCAGGTCTTTGTTGTAAGAGGGACCACAGAAAGCATCTGACTACTGCTCCATCTTGGCCCCGCCTCTCCTTAAAATGTTTTAATACATCAGTTAATACTGTATCCATTGGGAGGATATACAATAATTAACCTATCTACTCTTGTGTGCTTCTAATTTTTCACTATTATAATTAAAATCAAACAAAATAAAACTTTCTACATAGATATTTATCTGCAGTTCTAATTATTTCCTTAATAAATAAAGCTTCTAGGGTCAAGACTATAATTTTTTGAAGAAAGACATTAGACTTATGAATTGTTAGAATAGTGAACGGGGAAGGGTGGACTGCTTTAGTGCAATCACAATCTGCTTACAGTCTAAATACTGAGCAGTGAATTCATACTATGGCTAAAAAAAGATACTGTTTGATAAAGCAGAGGGTTAGGGAAAATGAGGGAAACTTTCAATGAGATAGACTGACACAAGAGCCACAACGATGCACTCAAATATACCAATGATCATGAAGATGATACACGACTTGGCAATGTTTTGCTGTTATACATAAGGTCACCATGATTTGGAGCTGACCAGAGGGCAACTAACAACACCCCAACAACAACATTCACCCAGAATGTTTATGAATAAGAGGGGAGATAAAAAAAGACACAGTGATCTTTACTGATTACTGTCTTACAGGCATTTTGCATATTACCTCATTTAAGCCTCCCAATACTCTTATGAGCTAGATGAGGGATCTGAGGTTTGCAGAGGTTGTATAACTTGAGGATTATGGTCATATCACCCAGGTTTGCCTGACTTCCGATGCCATACTCTTTCCACTTTGTTGTTGTTGTTATTAGGTGCCATCGAGTCAGTTCTGACTCATAGTTACTATACCTACAATGGAAGGAAACACTGCCCAATCCTGCACCATCCTCACAATCGTTGGTATGTTTGAGCCCATTGTTAAAGCTCACTGTGTCAATCCATCTTATTGAGGATCTTCCTCTTTTTTACTGGCCCTCTCCCTTACTAAGCATGATGTCCTTCTCCAGGGACTGGTCCCTCCTGATAACAAGTCCAAAAGTATGTGAGATGAAGTCTCGCCATTCTCACTTCCAAGAAGCAACATAGCTGTACTTCTTCCAAGACAAATTTGTTTGTTCTTCTGGCAATCTGTGTTAGGCTGGGTTCTCTAGAGAAGCAAAACCAGTAAAGCATATAAATATATAGAGAGAGATTTATATCAAGGAAACAGCTCACGCAATTGTAGAGGCTGGAACGTCTTGAGTCTGTGGGTCAGCATAGAGGCTTCTCTCGATTCATGTAGCCTCAGGAGCTGGTGAATCCAAGATTGGCAGATCGGAGAGAAGGGCTCCCACTCACAGGCTGTGAAGATCGCTGAATCCCAAGACTGGCAGATAAGCTGACAGCTCAAGTCCCAAGAACTAGAGGTCAGATGAATAGGAGGTAGCCCCAGGATCCAGAGAGAGCAAAAAGACAGAACGTCTGCTTATAATCGGATGCAGGCCACGCTCCCAAGGAAAATCCCTTTCAACTGATTGGCTACTCACAGCAGATTCCATGATGGGAGTGATCACATATAAACACAGAGAATCATGGCCCAGGCAAGTTGACACACAATCTTAACCATCACACAGTCCCTGGCATATTCAATATTCTTTGCCAACACCATAATTCAAAGGCATAAATTATTCTTCCATCTTCCTTATTCATTGTCCAGCTTTCGCATTCATACGAGGTGAATGAAAATATCATGGCTTGGGTCAGGTGTACTTGAGTCCTCAAAGTGAAGCATGTGACTTATATACAATAAAGAGGGAAAATGGAAGAAAATGGATCTTTAGCATCCACACCTGCACCATTTTATAGGTTCCTAAATCCCAACATGCACAATGTCTGTTTAATTTTGTGAAAGGGACGCTAGACCTTTGTTTATAATTGAAATGAGACAGATGTAGCAAAATGGGGTTTGGGGACTTTTCTATAATATTTTTATTTGTAGTTTTATTGACACAAACCAAAAACCCAAACCAATTATTGTCAAGTCAGCCCCAACTCATGGCAACTCCATGTGAGAAAGCATAGAACTGTGCTCCATAAGGTTTTCAATGGCTAATTTTCCTGACACAGACCGCCAGCCTTCTCTTCCAAGTGCTTCTGGGGAGACTCAAACAACCAACCCTCAACCTTTCAGTTAGCAGCCAAGCACATTAACCGTTTCACCACCCAATGAGTCCTTTTTTGACAACGTCCTCCCATTATAATGCTTCACATTATTACATAGATAAGAATATATTACAAACAAATGTGTACCCCCATTAAATGGAAAATTATGTGTAATAAAGACTTGAAATGTAGCCTTGCCAGCAAAGAAGACAGGTGTTAATGCCCCAGAGTAAGAACTACACAGAGGAGTAGGGGGAAGGAGGTGTGCTAATGCTTTCAAAACAATTCTTGATTAGAAGCATAAGCTTTTATGATGCCAAAGTAAGTATATTTCCATAAGCTAATTGTTAAAATAATTCTGACTAGCCCAAGAAACTGACAGCCTCCAAAGACCTTTACTACAGCTTTTAAAAAACACTTTCCATTTTGTTTTTCTGAAAACACAGTGCTTCTGAAACAAATAATTAGATTATCTGGTTGAGAAAACAGATATGATTCAAGAATAGCCAAGAGAGAAAGCTAAAAGAAGCACTTGTAAATACATTTCAGGTGGGACTCATAGTTTTAGAAAAAAATAATTTAAATATAGAAATGTACAGAAAATATCACAAACATTCAGGAATGCAACACCTAGTATTAACAAATATCTGCTTTTTGGTTGATTTACTTCAGTTCTTTTTTCAGACATAAAACACCATTGATGCATTTCAACAAAATGAGGTTCTCCTGAAATTTTCAGATACATTGTCCTAAATTTTAAAAGTCAAATAAAATTTCAGTGCCTATTATTAATTTTCCAAACTATTTGTAAAGTTGGGCTAATAGATTTTACTAGAGTCTATATTACTGGAACTGTTAAGCCTCATGAGGGACCTGGTATTCAATTAATGATGCATCTGAAACCTCCCAGACAGTAAAACTTAAGTTACTTCTCAAGCATTTATTTATTGAGCACTAACCGATGCCATACATTGTATTTTTTGATAGGAATATTTATCAATAAGAATTATTTATAGAGAACAGACTCTACTCAAAAAAAAAAAAAAAATTCCAATCTCATTGTCATTGAGTCAATTCTGACTCATAGCAACCCTACAGGACAGAGTAGAACTGCCCCATAGAGTATCCAAGGAGCAGCGGGTGGATTTGAACTGCCAACCTTTTGGTTAGCAGCCAATCTCTTAACCACTGTAACACCAGGCTCTACTCTGGCTAGTTTACACAGAAAAATAGTTATGACAGGGTGTTAAACGGCTTGCAAAACAGACTCCTGACCTAGGGTGTGCTATGGACTGAACGTGCCCCCCTAAAACAAGATATATTGAAGTCGTAACCCTTGTAACTGTGAATGTAGACCATGTTTGGAAATAGGGTCTCTGAAGATGTTACCTGTTAGGTTCACATGAGGAGGTCACAAATGAGTTGGGTCCTGATCCCTTCTGAGCAGTGTCCTTATGAAAAAGGAAAACACACAGAGAGACCCACAGAGGGAAGACAGCATGTGAGGATACCCACACAGGCAACAAAGGAATGCTGAGGATTGCTGGGAGAGCCCAGAAGCTGGGAGAGATGCATGGAACAGTTCCTCTCTCAGAGCCCTCAGAAGGAATAAACATGGGTAAGACCCTGATTTGAACACTGAGGCTCCAAAACCGTGAGACAATAAATCTCTGTTCTTTAAAGTCACCACTTTGTGGTATTTTGTTACGGCAGCCCGAGGAGACTTAAGAATAGGTGAGCTTTCAGAACTATTCCTGCCAGAGAACTGGATCACCAAAGAAGCTTCCTGTCTTAGTTATCTAGTGCTGCTATAACAGAAATACCACAAGTGGATGGCTTTAACAAAGATAAATTTATTCTCTCACAGTCTAGGAGGCTAGAAGTCTGAATTCAGGGTGCCAGCCCTAGTGGAAGCCTTTCTCTCTCTGCTGGCTCTGGAGGAAGGTCCTTGTCATCAATCTTCCCCTGGTCTAGGAGCTTCTCATCACAGGGACAGGTGACCCTGTCTCTCTGCTCGTTTCTCTCTTTTATATCTCAAAAGAGATTGACTTAAGACAAAATCTAATCTTGTAGATTGAGTCCTGCCTCATTAACATAACTCCCTCGAATCCTGCCTCATTAACATCATAGAGGTAGGATTTACAACATATAGGAAAATCACATCAGATGACAAAATGGTGGACAATCACACAACACCGGGAATCATAGCCTAGCCAAGTTGACACACATTTTCTGGGGACACAATTCAATCTATAACACTTCCCCTGCCATGAAGCTACACATTTAAGAATCTCCATCAGCTCTAAACCTTGCCTGTCTGCCATCATTCCCTACCAGCAAAATGCCCTTACCACTTACCCCTACTACTTGACTAGGACAAAACAGGGACCAGCCACTGGGACCTGTGGTACAGCTGCCATGGGAAAACCAAAGGCCTCCCTGACCAAGACAACCAGCAGATAGAGCCAAATTTCTACTTCAGCCTTCCCCAGCTGAGCATGACCCCATCCTAAACCACTTCCAGAGCCCTGGCATCAGAGGTGTCTGGGAAAGTCATCATTTGCTTCCCTGAGTCCTCAGCCCTGGAAGCACACTGAAAGGTAGGGATGCGTGTTGAGTAACCCAAGCCCAGTGCTCTGACAGAAATCCTTACAGAAGTGAAAGAGTACAGAGGAAGACACAGCTAAATCTTCCCCAGAGGAGAGCAGGATAGGACAGCCTTTTTCTTAAACCTGCTTAATTCTGAAAAATGGATGAATTTCACTCAGAGGAAGGGAGCTGTCATGGATTGAATTATGTTCCCCCAAAACTGTGTGTATCAGTTTGGCTGGGCCATGATTCCCAATATTGTGTGGTTGTCCTCCATTTTGTGATTGTAATTTTATGTTAAAGAGGATTAGGGCGGGATTGTAACACCCTTACTAAAGTCATATCCTTGATCCAATGTAAAGGGAGTTTCCCTGGGGTGTGGCCTGCACCACCTTTTATCTTACAAGAGAGAAAACGAAAGGGAAGCAAGCAGAGAATGGTGGTCTCATACCACCAAGAAAGCAGTGCCAAGAGCACTCAGGGTCCCTGCACGGAGAAGCTCCTAGTCTGGGGGAGGATTGATGAGAAGGACCTTCCTCCAGAGCCGACAGAGAGAGAAAGCCTTCCCCTGGAGCTGATGCCCTGAATTTGGACTTTTAGCCTACTTTACTGTGAGGAAATAAACTTCTCTTTGTTAAAGCCATTCATGTGTAGTATTTCTGTTATAGCAGCACTAGATAAGTAAGACAGGAGTGGAGGATTTTTAACATTGAGGAGTATAGGACCAAAGGAACACTTGTGCAAATCCGGGGTGGTTTCTGTATAATTAGGGAGCACCAGGTGGGATTAGGATAGAGAAATAGGCAGCCCTACTTGGGAGCAGTGGCATAAACCATTCAACTGAAAGGTTGGAGGTTCAAGTTCACCCAGAGGTGCCTTGGAAAATAGTCCTGGTGATCTACTTCTGAAAAATCAGGTACTGAAAACCTTATGGAGCACAATTCTATTCTGACACACATGGGGTTGCTATAAGTCGGAGTAGATGGTAGATGGGAGTGGGTATGGTACAACTGATTACTGATCGATTACTTTTGTGTGGCCTTTCTAGCCATGGTCTTGTAATTCCTACCCAGGTGACTGGGCAGGATTGTGTGATAGGGTAATCTAAGAGGATTGGTCAATTTTGCTTTAAAAGAGAGCCAATTCCAGAGCAGAGGAGAGGAGCCCACCACCAGCAAAGAAGGAAAGACCCAGAGGCAGAGACCCGGCAGCAGGAGACAGTGTGGTGGGCTTCCTGTCCCACAGAGAGAGAAAGCTGAGTGCTTTTGGGCAGAGACTGAGAGCCAGGGAGAGGCGTGCCTGCGAACACAGCTGGGGAGAGGCTGTCCTGATAAAAGAACTGTATCCTAAGTGTTCCTGAGCCTGAATTGTAACTGTCATTTCCCTTATAATAAACCCCATAGTCATGAGTATGATCTGTGAGTTCTATGTGGCCATTGCAATGAATTATTGAACCCAGTAGAGAAGTAGAGAGTGCTGTGTGAGGGACGGTTGGTGTCAGAATTAGTAAAGATGGCGGAGAGAGGAGGCTTGTCTGGCATCTGCCTTATGGAGTCAGCCTTGTGCTGTTGATCTTGGTTCTCCTTCCCCCTTGTGGGGTTGGAGGAGGCCAGACACTGCCCCCAAGCCATTTTTACAGTGAGGTTTAAAAATCTGTGAATCCCAGCATCTTTAATGTATGTTAAATATTTCCCAAGGCTGTAAGGCAAAATTTTAAAATGGAAAAGGTAGAATTAGATCATTTTACATGCTTAAATTGGGTGGCCAAACAATGCCTATTATTTTATCATTGATACAAGTATACTGAGTCCAGTTAGATTAACTTACCAAAAGACACAATTTTTGTGAAAACCTTAAAAAGAAATGGTGATATATTATACTTGAACTTCCTTCTCCCTTTCCTTTCTTGGCTGGTTCCAAAAATAATTTCAGGTGGCTCTATATTTTGAATTTAAGAAGAGGTTATTCTAGAACATTCTTTTTAATTTTATATTATTTTTATTATAATGAAAAATAATTACATTCTCTGATTTTTATGAAACCCAGATTTGAAGACAAGAAATTTCTCTCTTCAAAGCTCAAGTCTATTTTTACTTTTTTTTTTTTTTTTTTCCTGGGCAAAACTTTTAGTGTCTTTGGTATCTAGCTTTAAAATGCAGCAATATTTTCTACCTGGAGATTGTAACGTTTTCCTTCTAGTTTGGAAAGGTTGAGAGAATTTGTAAGTTAATTTTTTTAGAACCACTGATATTAGTTACAATTAGGTAAATAACACAATTTGGTGATTTGTATGTAGATTTCATGGTTGTCTTTCTAAGAAATTTCTCTTTGCTTTCTTTTTCTTTTCCCTTTCTTTCTCTTTTTTTAAATAATATTTTTTGTTTTGTTTTTGTTGAAAATATACATATCAAAACACACACCAAAACATACACCAATTCAACAGTTTCTACATGTACAATTCAGTCATTGATTACATTCTTCAAGTTGTGCAACCATTCTCATCCTCCTTTTCCAACTGCTCCAGCTTCAAAACATACTCACTGCCTCCTAAGCTTCCTATCTAACCTTCTGAGTTGCTATTGTCAATTTGATTCCATACCGAAAGTTCTTTAAAAGAGCACAATGCTCAACCTTTCTTTTTTTTTTTAAATCATACTAAAAAAAAAAAAAGAAAAGAAATCAGAAATATTGAGACCTTGCTATTAGTTTTGCTTTTTCTTTAAATCATCAAACACGAAGAAAATACATAATAAAGACATTTGACAGAAGACACATCCTCTTTGGACAAAATTCTATTAAAGACTGTTTGTGCTTACACTTTTGGTTATGTTATGTTATTTATTTTTATGCTCTGGAGACCTCTTGGGGGAGTGGGTTGGGTGTAGGGGGTGGGTGTTGGCATTTACAGTAGTGTGACTGACTGTGGGGAATGATCATTTGCCAAGCCTTATTAAAAACCCCTGAAATTACTCCTGTGCCTTGTCCTTACACTCCATCAGCCATCAAGTCAGAAGGTCAAACCGGATTACCAGCACTCTCTCCGACGCTTTTCTGAGCCATTAGTCAGAGGGAACGCTGTGTCTTTGTGCCCTTTTGTGTGTAAATGCACCATATCAAGGCTTCCCACTCCAAGGCAACTGGCTCATTATGCTTCAGAATGACTTCCACAGTGATAACTGTCTAAACCAAGCTGACACTTACTATCTTAAAGTTTAACTAGAGGGATTTTGTTTAGCTTAGTCTTCATTTCTACCACGTCTCGCACAAACGTAACTTCAATTTAAATTCTAAAATATTTTAGTTCACCAAAAAAAAAAAAAAAAAAAAGTTAAAGCAGTGTTTAAATGGCAAAGGACAGTGAAGCAAAACTTCACTGAATATCACCCATAACGGAGACTAGATAAAAAGGATGCTGTATAATTTCGCCAACTTTCCAAAAAAAAGATTTCTAACCTTAGGAATTAGCTAGATTTAGTTAGATCAGATTTAGTGCTCATTAGTATCCACCACAACAGTTTCCAAAAACAAGGACACTGTTGATTTGCTGGGGCGGTTTCAGTTGGGAGCCCTGGTGGCACAGTGGTTAAGGGTGTCTGCTAACCGAAAGGTCAGCAGTTGGGGCCCATCAGTTGCTCTGCAAAAGAAGACATGGCAGTCTGCTCCTGTAAAGATCATATTCTTGGAAACCCTATGGGGCCATTCTACTCTGTCCTATAGGGTCGCTGTGAGTTGGAATCAACTCGACAGCAGTGGGTTTTTTGAGGGGGAATATCACGTCAAAAATATACTAGCTAGGGGCAACTTACATGCCATGTCCCTGGGTACGGTCCAGCCTCTGGCCTGTGGGGTAAATACTGGTAAATGAAGACCCCTAAATACTGCTGCTACTAGTAAATTACTACCACTACTAGTTCTGCTACTAGTCCAAGAGCAACTGCAGTCTAAGCAAGTTATATTAGGATAAGTTACAGCTTACAAAGAATGTCACATACAATACCTCATTGAAGACGCTTGAATTCAGCTGACTGTTGCCGAAAAAAAGTGACCTTAATTCCTGGTACTGCAGTTATGAGCAAGGAGTCCCTGGATGGTGCAAATGGTTAAGCACGCAGCTGCTAACCAGAAGGTTGGAGGTTTGAGTCCAACCAGAGGCACCTCGAAAGAAAAGGCCTGGAGGTCTACTTAGGAAAATCAGCCATGAAAACCTTATGGAGCACAGCTGTACTTTGCAACACATGGGGCCACCATAAGTCAGAGTCAACTCTGTGGCAACTGGTGATTGGTGAGGACATGTAGGCAACCTAGAGAATTTTTGCCCTCTGGGCACTTATACGCCCTTAATTGACATGTCACTTTCATTCAGATGTTTTAAGAAGTGCCTCAACTTTAATGGTTCCTTAGTGCTTTTGAGTAAAGTGCACATAGTTAGTCCAAAATTCAATGTCACCTTAAACTTGGCCTTGACCCAGATCCTAACCTACAACCTATATCCCTTTTGCAATAGACTCCAACTGGCTTCCCAACACACCCTGCACTTTTCTGCCCTATACCTTTATTCACACCATTCATCTTCTCTTCCTTGAATGTCAGAACGGCCCAACTCCCCATTACCTATTTAGAATGTTTGGATAAGTTGCTCAAGGTCATACAGCTGAAAAATGCTGGGAGCTGGGCTTAAAGTAAGTCTCCAGGGGTCTAGGATTCCAAAGCCCATGCTATATCCTCTTCACTGTTTTGGAATTATGCAAGTATAATGAAATCTCCACTGTAAGGTTAGAAGTTGTTTTCTTTGTGTCTCCTATAGTGAGCACTCACTGCCTGGGACTGAATGACTAGGCCAAATTTGAGTCCACAGATCCCATCTACAGATACGTATTTCACATCTCTCTTGGTGTGAATGGAAAGGAGTTGCTATATTACAAGTTGAGTCAGTTCTACTTTCTAATCAGGCTTAGAGCTCTTTAAGGAGTCCACCCACTTAAACTGGAGGGTCAGGGCTGTCAGTTTCTTGCGTGTCTGCTAGTTGATCAGCTTCCCCTTCTACAGTATTTATATATCCCTGTATTTGAGAAATGGGAAATGTATAGAGAATGTCCACTGAAACTGAGACATGAAAAGGTGTCCTTCTCCCTGACTCTGCCTGGATTGGACAAACTTCCTAAATCTTTGAGGTCAAAAGCCTTATCAGCCTAGTTACCTGCATAGCAATGAACACAGCAAATATGTCTTCACACAGCTGTTAGGAGCGCTTCATTTATCAATTCGTTTTTATTTAACAATACTTATATAGGCTTACTAGTGGCAAGTATGCTCTAAGTGTATTACATGCATTGACTCACGTAGACCTCATACTGCCCCAAGAGGTACATAAAATAATTATACTCATTCTTTTTTTGTTTGACTTGGCAAGTGTGAAAAGAGGTAATATTTTCTTTTTCTGTCTCTGAATTTCCCGGTACCATGGCACATATGCCTACATTTTATGTAGATGAAGAATGGGATTTTACACAGACTTCCAGATGAAAAACAGCCACAAGTGAATTTGATGAGATCAAAGCAGACATTGTGGGCCAGGATTCCTCCCAACCCCAAGTCTCTTCTCCCCCTTTCCACAGTCACCTTTATCCAATGCCCTATTGTTAATGTCAGATGGATCTTGGCTGAAAGCAGAGAATACCAGAAAGATGTTTACTTTTGTTTTATTGACTATGCAAAGGCATTCAGTTGTGTGGAACATAACAAATTATGGATAACATTACAAAGAACGGGAATTCCAAAACACTTAATCGTGCTCATGAGGAACCGGTACATAGATGAGGAAGTAGAAATTCAAACAGACAAGCAGATACTGCATGGTTGAAAGTCAGGAAAGGTGTGTGTCAGGGTTGTATCCTTTCACTGTACTTAATCTGTCTGCTAAGCAAATAATCGAAGAAGCTGGACTACATGAAGAAGAATGGGGCATCAGGATTGGAGGAAGACTTATTAACAACCTGTGATACACAGATGACACAACCTTGTTTACTGAAAGCAAAGAGGACTTGAAGCACTTACTGTTGAAGATCAAAGACTACAGCCTTCAGTATGGATTACACCTCAACATAAAGAAAACAAAAAACCTCATAACTGGACCAATAAGCAACATCATGATGAATGGAGAAAAGATTGAAGTTGTCAAGGATTTCATTTAACTTGGATCCACAATCAACACTCATGGAAGCAGCAGTCAAGAAATCAAATGACACATTGAATTGGGCAAATCTGCTGCAAAAGACCTCTTTAAAGTGTTGAAAAACGAAGTAGACACTTTGAAGACTAAGGTGGACCTGATCCAAGTCATGGTATTTTCAATTGTCTCATATGCCTGCGAAAGCTGGATGACATATAAGGAAGACCAAAGAAGAATTGATGCCTTTGAATTATGGTGTTGGAGAAAAATATAGAATATACCATGCACTACCGGAAGAATGAAAAAATCTGTCTCGGAAGAAGTACAGCCAGAACACTCCTTAGAATCAAGAAGGGCAAGAATTCATCGCATGTACTTTAGACATGTGATGAGGAGGGACCAGTCCCTGGAGAAGGACATCATGCTTGGTAAAGTAGAGGGTCAGCGAAAGAGAAGAAGACCCTCAACGAGATGGACTGACACAGGGGCTGCAATGATGGGTTCAAGCATAGCAATGATTGTGAGGATGGTGCAGGGCCAGGCAGTGGTTTGTTCTGTTGGACACAGGGTCGCTGTGAGTCAGAAGTGACTCAACGGCACCTAACAACGAAATCACAGCTGGGCATCTAATAACTACAATTGCAGCTAGTCTCAAATTTATGCATCTCAGGGCCCTTTACGCTCTTAAAAATTACTGAGGACTCCAAAGAGCTTTCGATATATGATGTATAAACCACCAAGACCAAACCTGTTGCTGTCGAGTCAATTCTGACTCATAGCAACACTGTAGGACACAGCAGGACTGCCCCATAGAGTTTCCAAGGAGAGGCTGGTGGATTTGAACTGCCAACGTTTTGGTTAGCAGCTGAACTCTTAACCACTTCGCCCGTAGGGCCCCATGTGATGTAAAGCTACTAATATTTACGGCAGTAGAAATTAAAAAAAATTTGGAAATATTTATTCATTCTTTTACAAATGAAAAAAGTAACCCCATTATATGTTAACATAAAGTTTTCTAAAAATAACTATACTCTCTGAAACAAAAATCAATGACAGTGACATTATTTACATTTTTATAAATCTCTTTAATGTCGACTTTAAGAGAAGATCATTTAGTCTCATATTTGCTTTGCCATTCATTCTCTTGTGGTATGTTGATTTGGTTGGAGTAAATCAAGACACATTGGCTTCACACAGATACATAGTTGGAAAATAAAGTAGTGTTATAATAGCCTTTACAGATAATTATCGATATACTACTTTGGTCGTCTCTTTTTTTTTTTTTTTTTTTACCATTTGGAGATATTTTATTTGTAATTAATAACTTTTCAGAGGTAGACAGTCACTTACAAGTGCTGGTTTTTGTTCACATATCAGCATGACACAGGTTGAGACAAGCCTTGCTAGTCATCTGGTAGTAGTTAATTAGATGAGTTTTTCTGCTTTTTGAATCAAAAGTGCTATGGTGGGTAAAGGTACGCTTAATCCTACTTATTAAGAGTTGATGTCACAGAACAAACACAATGTGTTAAGTTTAGAAATACAGTACTAACACCCTGTTGCTCTGTTATGTATTTATGTACACAGTGCTCAAAATATTGTATGGACTTAAACTCAAAAAATAAATTATTTCTTTACTCAGTTGTAGAAAGACATTTAGGGGTCCTTGAGACTTTTCTAAGGGGATTGGGAGGTTAATTTTCATAATAATGCAAGAATTGATTGTCCTTTTTCACTTTAATTCTCTTATGAATATAAAGTTTTCCAGATGTTACATGATATCACATCAGATTGAATGCATAAGACATTAAGAACCCAGTTATCTTCTATTAAGCTAAATATTAAGGAGATTTTCAAGTATGTAAAACAATGCCACTCTTCTCACTAATTCTTTTAATTTTGGAAATAAACTTTTCATAAAAATATGTTACTCATATTGTCATGTAATCAGTTTACCATTGCCATTTTTAAATAAATTCATACATAATTATTATTATTTTTTACTTTTTTTTAAATTGTACTTCAGGTGAAGGCTTACAGAACAAATAGTTTCTCATGAAACAGTAGTACACATATTGTTTTATGACACTGGTTAACAACCCCACAACATGTCAACCCTGTAACTTCTCAACCTTTTTTTCTGGTGAAAATACACATAGCCAAAGATACACCATTTCAAAAATTTCTACATGCACAGTTCAGTGACGTTGACTACGCTCTTCCAATTGTGCTGCTATTCTCACTTAAGATGAAGGCTTACAGAACAAAATAGTTTCTCATTTAACAGTTACTACACATGTTGCCCTATGACAATGGATAACAATCTCACAACACATCAACAATATCCTTACTCAACCTTGGGTTCCCTATCACCAGCTTCCTTGTCCCTTTCTGCCTTCTGGCCCTTGTCACTGGACTACTGTACCTCATTAGTCCCATTTGGTTTTATGGGGCTGTCCACTCCCAGGCTGAACGGTGAACCTTGGAGATAACTTCACCACTGAGCTAAAAGGGTGTCTGGGGGCCATATTCTCGGGTTTTCTCCAGTCTCCTTTAGGCCAGTAAATCTGGTCTTTTTTTTGTGAGTTAGAATTATGTTCTACATCCTTCTCCAGCTCTGTCCAGAACCCTCTGTTGTGATCCTAGTCAGAGCAGTAAGTGGCGGTAGACGGGCACCATCTAGCTGTACTGGACTCAGTCCAGTGGAGGCCTTGGTAGCTGTGGACAATTAGTCCTTTGGACTAATCTTTTCCTTGTATCCTGTTCTCTTCATTCTCCCTTGCTCCCGAAGGGATGAGACCAGTGGAGTATCTTAGATGGTCACTCACAGGCTTTTAAGACCCCAGATACTACTCACCAAGGTAGACTGTAGAACATTGTCTTTATAAACTGTGTTATGCCAATTGAGCTAGATGTTCCATGAGACCATGGTCCCCACAGCCCTCTGCCCAGCAATTCAGTCCCTCAGGGAGTTTCGATGTGTCTACGGGGCTTCCATGAACTTTCCTTGTACAAGTTGTGCTAGTTTCCCCTGTATTGTGTACTGTCTCACCCTTCACCCAAGATACCACTTATCTATTGCCTATTTAGTATTCCAGCCCCACCAACCCTCCCATCCCTGGTAACCAACAAAGATTGTTACATTTTGTGTGTAAACTTTTTCATGGGTTTTTACAATAGAGGTCTCATACAATATTTGTCCTTTTGTGATTGACTTATTTCACTCAGCATAATGTCCTCCAGTTTCATCCATGTTATGAGATGCTTCACAGATCCACTGTTGTTCTTTCTCATTGCATAGTACTCCATTGTGTTATGTACCATAATTTGTTTATCTATTCATCTGTTGATGGGCATCTAGGTTATTTCCATCCTTTTGCTATTGTGAACAATGCTGCCATGAACATAGCTGTGCATATGTCTATTCGAGTGACGACTCTTACTTCTCTGCGATATATTCCTAGGAGTGGGATTGCTGGAATGAATGATATGTCTATTTCTAGCTTTCTGAGGAAGTGCCATATCGTTTTCCAAAATGGATGTATCATTTTGCATTCCCACCAGCAGTGCATAAGTTCCCATCTCCCCACAGCCTCTCCAACATTTGTTATTTTTCAGTGTTTTTGATTCGTTCCAGTAATGCCGGGGTGAGACGGTATCTCATTGTGGTTTTAATTTGCATTTCTCTAATGGCTAGTGATCACGAGCATTTCCTCATGTGTCTGTTGGCCATTTGAATATCTTCTTTGGTGAAGTGTCTGTTCATTTCTGTTGCCCATTTTTTAATAGGATTATTTGTCTTTTTGTTGTAGAGGTGTTGGATTTTCTTGTAGATTATGGAGATTAGACCTTCGTCTGACCTGTACTGTCCAAAAATTTTTTACCAGTCTGTAGGTTTTCTTTTTACTCTTTTGGTGAAGTCTTTTGAAGAGCATAGGTGTTTGATTTTTAGAAGACCCCAGTTATCTAGCTTATCTATTGGGGTTTGTGTGTTGATGCTTATGGTTTATATCCTGTTAATGCCATGTATTAAGGCCTGTAGTGTTGGTCCTATTTTTTCTTCTATGAACTTTACAGTTTTAGGCTTTATATTCAGGTCTTTGATCCATTTTGAAGTAGTTTTTGTATACGGAGTGAGGTATGGGTCCTGTTTCATTTTTTTGCAGATGGATATCCAGTTATGCCAGCACCATTTGTTAAAAAGACTGTCTTTTCCCCATTTGATGGACTTTGGGCCCTTGCCAAAGATCAGGTGACTGTAGGTGGATGGATTTACATCTGGGTTCTCAACTCTGTTCCATTGGTCAATGTATCTGTCATTGTACCAGTACCAGGCTGTTTTGACTACTGTAGCTGTATAGTAGGTTCTGAAGTCAGGTAGAGTGAGTCCTCCAACTTTATTCTTCTTCTTCAGTAGTGCCTTACTTATTGGGGGCTTCTTCCCTGTCCATATAAAGTTAATGATTAGTTTTTCCATCTCTTTGAATAATGTTGTTGGTATTTGGATCGGGATTGCATTGTATTTGTAAATTGCTTTGGGTAGAATTGTCATTTTCACAATGTTGAGTCTGCCTATCCATGAGCATGGTACGTTTTTCCATATCTGTAGATCCCTTTGAGTTTCATGCAGAAGTGTTTTGTAGTTTTCTTTGTATAGGTCTTTTACATCCCTGGTCAGATTTATTCCTAAGTATTTTATCTTTTTAAGGGCTATTGAAAATGGTATTGTTTTCCTGATTTCCTTTTCATCCTTCTCCTTATTGGTGTATAGGAATCCAACTGAGTTTTGAATGTTTATCTTGTATCCTGCTACTCTGCTGAATCTTTCTATTAGTTCCAGTAGATTTCTCATGGAGTCTTTAGGGTTTTCTATGTATAGTATCATATCATCTGCAAACAGGGACAGTTTAACTTCTTCATTACCAATTTGGATGCCCTTTATTTCTTTTTCTTGCCTTATTGCTCTAGCTAGAACTTCCAGCACAATGTTAAATAGGAGTGGTGATAAAGGACATCCTTGTCTTCTTCCTGTTTTCAAGGGGAATGTTTCCAGCCTCTCTCCATTAAGAATGATGTTGACCATTGGTTTTGCATAGATGCCCTTTATTATGTTGAGAAATTTCCCTTTTATACCTATTTTATTGAGAGTTTTTATCAGGAATGGGTGTTGGACTTTGTCAAATGCCTTTTCTGCATCAATTGAGATGATCATGTGATTCTTATCTTTCCTTTTATTTATGTGATGGATTACATTGATTGATTTTCTAATGTTGAACCATCCTTGCATGCCTGGTATGAATCCTACTTGGTCGTGGTGTATTATTTTTTTGATATGATGCTGAATTTTATTGGCTAGAATTTTGTTAAGAATTTTTGCATCTATATTCATGAGAGATATTGGTCTGAAATTTTCTTTTTTTGTGACGTCTTTGCCTCGTTTTGGTATCCGCATTATGCTGGCTTCATAGAATGAATGTGGAAGTGTTGCTTCCTCTTCTATGCTCTGAAATAGCTTGAGTAGTACTGGTACAAGCTCTTATGTAAATGTTTTGTAGAATTCTCTAGTGAAGCCATCTGGGCCAGGGCTTTTTTTGGTTGGGAGGTTTTTTTTTTAATTACCTTTTCAATCTCTTCTCTTGTTATGGGTCTGTTCAGATTTTCAGCATCACTTTGTTGTAGTTTGGGTAGGCCGTGTGTTTCTAGAAATTTATCCATTTCCTCTAGGTTTTCAAATTTGTTGCAATATAGTTTTTCATAATATTCTGTTCTAATCCTTTTTATTTCGGTTGGGTCTGTTGTAATGTCCCCCATTTCATTTCCTATTTGGGTTATTTGTATCCTCTCCTGTTTCAATTTGTCAGTCTGGCCAGTAGTTTGTCGATTTTGTTGATTCTTTCAAAGAACCAACTTTTGGTTTTGTTAATTCTTTCTATTGTTTTTCTGTTCTCTGTTTCCTTTATTTCTGCTCTGATCTGTACTATATCCTTTCTTCTGGTGGTTGTGGGGTTTTTTTGTTGTTCTCTTTCTATTTGTTTGAGTTCTGTAGTTAATGTTTTGATTTTGTCCCTTTCTTCTTTTTTGATATGTGCATCTATTGCTATAAATTGTCCTCTGAGGACTGCCTTTGCTGTGTCCCAAAGGTTTTGGTATGATGTGTTTTCATTCTCATTTGATTCGAGGAATTTTTTAATTCCATCTCTGATTTCTTCTATTACCCAGTGATGTGTAAGCAGGGTATTATTCTGTTTCCATGTAATTGTTTTTTTTTTTTTTTTCCTTGCTCTTTCTATTGTTAATTTCTACCTTGATGGCATTGTGGTCAGAGAAGACACTTTGAATTATCTCAACGTTTTGGATCTTGTTGAGAATTGCTCTGTGGCCTAAGATGTGGTCTATTCTGGAGAAGATTCCATGTGCATTGGAAAAGAATGTGTACTTTGCAGCAGTTGGATGGAGTGTTCTATATATGTCTGTGAGGTCAAGTTGGCTGATTGTGCCCTTTAGGTCTTCTGTATCTTTGCTGAGTTTCTTCTTAGTTGTTCTGTCGTTTACTAAGAGTGGTGTGTTGAAGTCTCCTACTGTTATTGTGGAACTGTCAGTTTCTCTTTTCAGTGTTGTTAGTTTGTTTTATGTATTTTGGAGCCCTGTCATTGGGTGTGTAGATGCTTATTATGGTTATGTCTTCCTGATGGATCATCCCCTTAATCATTATATAGTGTTCTTCTTTGTCTTTTATGGTAGATTTCGTTTTAAAGTCTATTTTATTTGAGATTAGAACTGCCACTCCTGCTCTTTTTTGGTAGTTGTTAGCTTGATATATTTTTTTCCAACCTTTGACTTTTAATAAATTTACATCTTTGTTTCTAAGCTGTGTCTCTTGTAGACAGCATATTGATGGATCCTGTTTTCTTATCCATTCTGTCACTGTCTGTCTCTTTATGGGTGCATTGAGTCCATTTACATTCAGTGTAATTATTGATAGATGTGAGTTTGTTGCTGTCATTTTGTAGTGCTTTTTTTGGTGAGGCTGAAGTTTTCTTTGTTCTTCTTACTCTCTTGTGCTGAGTTACTTTTGTTTGTGGATTTTTTTTTTCATTTCTTTTGTTTTTGTAGGTTTTGTTTTTGCTGAGACTTTATGTTTTTCCTCTTTTTTTTATGACTATGTTTGTTAACTTTCTTTGTGGTTGCCATGAATTTTACCCTTATCTTTCTAAGTTTGAAGCTGTCTACCATTACTTGGTATCGCCTTGCCTTCCTCTGCATTAGAAGGTTCTATACCTATGACGTTTATTCCCTCTTTTATTGTTTTGATGTTGTTGTCATTTACTGATTAACTGCTCTGATTCCCTGTTGTATTTCTTTTGGTTTTGGATAGTCCTCGAGAGGTAATTTCCTAGATTGGTATCTGGCTATTACGATCCTGTGTCCTAGATTCCGCCTGTGAGCTGACGGTGTTTGTCCTCAGATTGCAGAACTCCCTTTAGTAATTCTTGTAAGTTTGGTTTGACTTTTACATATTCCCTCAATTTCTGTTTATCTGGAAATGTCCTAATTTCACCATTAAATTTGAACGAGAGTTTTGTAGGACATATTATTCTTGGCTGGCATTTTTTTTTTCTTCAAGATTTTATATATCTCATCCCATTGCCTTCTTGCCTGCATGGTTTCTGCCAAATAATCTGAGCTTAGTCTTCTTATTGTTTCTCCTCTGTTTGTGACTTCTTGTTTTTCACGAGCTGCTCTCAGGATTCTTTGTCTTTGTTTTTGGTGAGTGTGATTATGATATGCCTTGGTGATTTTCTTTTGGGGTCTCTCGTATATGTGGTTCGTTAAGCTTCTTGGATGGCCAGCTTTTCATCTTTCATGATATTGGGGAAGTTTTCTGTCAGCAGTTCTTCAATATTCTTCTCTGTGTTTTCTGTTTTCTCCCCATCCTGGAATGCCAATCACTCGCACATTTTTGCTTTTGATTGTATCCCACATAACTCTCAGGGTCTCTTAATTTTTCTTTGTTCCTTTTTCTGAGTTTTCCTGAAACAGAGTTGTATCCAAGTGTTTGTCTTCAGTTCCACTGATTCTGTCTTCCACCGTTTCAAATCTGCTTCTCAACCCTTCTATGACACCATCCATTTCTGAAAACTTGTTGTTTATCTTTTGGATTTCTAATTGCTGTCTTTGTATAATTTCTAGTTGTGAATTTATTTTGGCATTTTGTTCCTGCATTATTTTCCTGAATTCTTCCAATTTTTTGTCTGTATTTTCCATGAATTTGTCTATTTTTTTGCTCATGTTTGTCAGCTTTTAGCCTCAGCTCTTGGAGAATTTTGAGTATTAGAGATTTGAATTCCTATCAGGTAGTTCTAGTGCATTTTCTTCCACTGGAAAGTCATCTGGTGTTTTATTCTGGATGCTTACTGGAACCATCCTGTGCTGTTTTTGTATAGTTTTGATATTGTCTGCTGTCTTCAGGGCATTCAGTAGTTATTTTTCTCATTTATTGATTGTAGATTTGTTTGTTTTGTCCCTTTTTTTTTTTTAATTTGACTATGTCTGAGCAGGCGGACTGTGTGTTCTTTGTTGTTTGCTCGTCTGTAGGCACAATACTTTTCAACTCCTTCTCCAACTGTCAGGGTCAGTCACTCAGTTATGGTACAGTAGGGAAGGTCTAGCTGAAGAGGAGTTGCTGGGACGGATTGTCTGTGGCACTTACTACAGCCACCAGGGCGTGTCGGTAATCAGTGCAGGGTAGGTTCCAGTAGGCCGTGCCTGTGCTGCTTGGTGGTGTGATGTTAAGCGCATGGTGCAGGTAGGCACGATGTAGCAGGGAGATTGTTATGTGTGGAGCTAAGATGAATATGGGAGAGAAGAGAGAGGAACCGGAGCCAAAAACATACAAACAAACAAAAAAGAATGCTAGGGGAGCTTGCCGTTGGAGTGGAGAGATGAGAGACTATGAAATGGAGAAAAACAGAAAGGGGAAGAGGAAGAAAAGAAAAGAATGAATAAATAAAAATCGGAAAGGTTAAAGAACCGCAAAGTTCCCAGGGATCCCACCGGTGCAGCTATGAGGTCTGGGGAAGTCGCTCTCAGGTGTTGCAGTACAGCCTGGCTAGAAGGTGTAGAGGTATACAATGCCACGTATTCAGGGAACAGAAAGAGAAGGAAAATATAGAGAGACGAGAAACTGAGTAATGAAGAAAGACAAAAATGGAAAAAGAGGGAAAAGAAAACAAAACAAATTAAAAAAAAAAGAACAAGAAAAGCCCCCCAAAAAACAGAAAAAAAAAAAAAAGCCAATGAAAAAAGAAATGTCCTCAGGAATCCTCTGCACATCTGTGCAAACTGAGGGGAAGTCACCTTGCCATGCAGCACCGCCTGGCCAGAAATGGCTCCCAACTCAAGAAAAGGAAAAGAAAACAAACAATTCAAAATGAACAAAAGTCCCGGGATCCCACCAGTGCGGCAGCCCAGACCCGGAAGCAGCTCCACACTCAAACGGAGCTCCACAGCCCCTCAGGAAGAAGCAAAGATGGCACAGAGAGCCAGGTATTTGAGCGAAAGGACAGGGAGGTGGTGAGAGGTAAGGAAGAAATCAAAAGCAGAAAGAAAAGCAACACCAGCAGCCAACAAATGGCACTCGGAGAGCTGGCCCGTTTGGGTGTGTGGAATCCAAGCAGCCGGTGTTTCCCGGACAAGAGATTGTGGCTGTGGGAAGCAGAGGAGGCCGAGTGGGGGTGAAGAAGGGTGGGGATTGGGAAAGCGTATATCGCATATTACCAGTTGTTTTATCTCCCGCTGGAAGCTCTGTGAAGCTGCTTTCTCGTACCCCGTTTGCTGGTCTCCAATAGGAGTCCAAGATCTGGTAGTCTCTTAAAGGTTAGTTGCAATGGCCTTTTCATGTGTTGTTACATTAAAATCCACTGCTTTGTCTTGCACTCTGAAAGGATCTATTACCCTTGCATGACTTTTGTAACATCAAGCGGTAGTCATTTTGCAAACATTAGGTCACTGAATTATATAGACCTACAATTATTGACACACTTCAATATTCAGTATCAAAAGATCATTATTTGCTAATATCACCAATGATCTCATCAGAAAAGTCTTTAAACATCAGAAAGCTGTCAAGCTCCCAATGGTGGATACAAATTTTCCAAAATTCTAGTTTGCACTTGAAAGATCAAATTTTATTTTAAAACCAAATACTCTCAGTTGTTTATCTTGAAGTGACAGGCTCAGCTTGTTCATTTTTGAGAAAATATTTGTCAAATATCCATGGTCTAAATAACCATATTTTGTCTGTTTATTGTTCTTTTAAGTAAAAGTGGTTTCCATGAAAAAAAAAAGATGATTTAGTTCACAACTCAACTGCACAATTGTCTTTCTCTGAGATAACCAGTCTACTTGAGTACGTAGCACAAGTACTTTATGTAGACTTCTCACTTCCTCACAGACTATTAAAAGGCCATGTACTCAAGAATCAAGATTTAACACAGTGAATAGTTTTAAAAACTTCATAAAAGGAGTACCTGAAAGGTTGGCAGTTTGAACTGTGTAAGTAAGGGCTTCGAAAATTAAAGGTGCGTAGTGTATCTGACCACCAGCCACTCTGCGGGAGAAAGATGTGCCCAGTCTGCTTCCATAAAGATTTTTAGCCTTGGAAACCCTATGGGACAATTCTACTCTGTCCTGTAGGGTCACTATGAGTTGGAACCGACATGACGGCAGTTGTTCTGGTGTATCTGAAAGGACTGGTTCAGGCTTGGGTCCAACTCCATCTTGTAACTTCTGCCTTTCCCTCAGTATCAGTTAACTTTTGTACAAGACTTAATCATACAACCAAGGAAATTTTTTTCTCTGTAGCTGGGCTACCTAATGTTGACAGTATGCCTTATGGCATCAGGGGAGCAGGAGGAGCTATCAAAACCCACTGTATAAGATGTTCTTAAAAGAACTTTGCCTCAAGCAAGTTAAGGTATCTAAGGAAATGGTTGTCTTCTCAACCAAGTTAAGGAAGAACGTTGTCAGCATGTTACATAGTAACCAAGCAACTAAACCCACAGCTAGCCTTTAAACAAATCACAGAAAGTTCCCTGTTTCCAGATACCCCACCCTCAACTATATTACCTCATCAAGCACCAATCAGAATGTTGTTAGCTTATTCCCAAGGAGTTTTAAAGCCAACAGCTC
Organism: Dugong dugon; assembly: GCA_030035585.1. Lineage (NCBI taxonomy): Eukaryota > Metazoa > Chordata > Mammalia > Sirenia > Dugongidae > Dugong > Dugong dugon. The sequence goes on from CM057460.1 coordinate 220,698,724, forward strand.
ATCTACAGCCAAAATCCAAGGAGACTTAAAACAAAACTGTAATCCAACAATCCAGAATGCCCACATACCCCTGATAATCCAATCCCAGATGAGCTCCTACTTCCAGTAATCCCACTTTATGATGACCTAAATTTGTAACTTCCAATCAAAATAGTTTACTTAAACAATACTAGGGAAGCCAGCACAACTTGTACAAGGAAAGGTCATGGAAGCTCCATAGACACATCCAAACTCCCCGAGGGACGGAGTTGCTGGGCTGAGGGCTGTGGGGACCATGGTCTCAGGGAACATCTAGCTCAACTGGCATAACATAGTTTATAAAGAAAACATTCTACCTTCTACCTTGGTGAGTAGCATCTGGGGTCTTAAAAGCCTGTGAGCAGCCATCTAAGATACTCCACTGGTCTCACCACTTTGAGAGCATGGGAGAATGAAGAAAACAAGACACAAGGGAAAGATCAGTCCAAAGGACTAATGGACCACAACTGCCACAGCATCTACCAGACTGAGTCCAATACAACTAGATGGTGTCCGGGTACCACCACTGACTGTTCTGACCAGAATCACAAGAAAGGGTCCCGGACAGAACTGGAGAAAAATGTAGAACAAAATTCTAACTCACAAAAAAATACCAGACTTACTGGCTTGACGGAGACTGGAGAAACCCCACGAGCATGGCCCCCGGACACCCTTTTAGCTAAGTAATGAAGTCACTCCAGAGGTTCACCTTTCAGCCAAAGATTAGACAGGCCCATAAAACAAAACGAGACTAATAGGGCACAACAGCTCATGGACAAGGACGAGAAGGCAGGAGGGGGCAGAAAAGTTGGTAATAGGGAACCCAAGGTCAAGAAGGGAGAGTGTTGACATGTCATGGGGTTGTTAACCAATGTCATAAAGCAGTATGTGTACTAACTGTTTAATGAGAAACTATTTGTTCTGTAAACCTTCGTCTAAAGTACAATAAAAAAAAAAAGTTCTAAAAGCAAAACAAAACAAAACAAAACAAAAAACAGTGTATTTAAATTTCTTTGTTCTCTATAAAAATATTTTTGCAGCTTCACCACCTTGGAGCTCTGACTTTCACTTTGTGAGAGCCAGGGTTTTCCCCAAATTTAGTTATCTTTTCTCTCAATAAACCTCTTGATTTTTTTTTTTTTTAAACAGAGTATGCATTGTGACTCTACAACAGAACCCACCCAGAGGCACCTTGGAAGACAGACCTGGTGATACTCTTCCGAAAGGGCACAGCTTTGAAAAATCCTATGGAGCCCTTCTATTCCACATACGTGGGATCAACATGAGTTGGAATTGACTTGACAGCAACTAAGAATGACAACAACTTGGCTTCACAAAGAACATTCTTAAATGAAACTGAATTTTTTTTTCCCTTTGAGTATGTGGCAGTGAAGTGTATCATACATAGTACAGTACTAGGGAAGGATCAAGTAAGGAGTACCAGCACAACTGGATGCCACAGCATTGATTCATACTAAGGTACCAGTAGTTTTACCCACTGTTGTAAATGTCAATATACTGAAGAAGTCAGATAGAATATTAGTATTATTAGGAAAATAGTTTTGATCTTGCAGACCCCTAACAAGGTCTTAGGGATCCCCAGGAGTCCCTGGACTACACATTGAGAACTGTTGTTCTTTGGTATTATGATTCAAGGTGTGATATTATATAATAAGAGTGTTCAGAAGGGATACGTGCAAACAGTTAATGTACTCAATTACTAAGTGAAAGGTTGGAGGTTCGACTCTACCCAGAGGCTCCTCAGAAGGAAGACCTGGTGATCTACTTCTGAAAAATTAGCCATTGAAAACTTTACGGAACACAGTTCTACTCTGACAAACATAGGGTTTCCATGAGTCAGAACTGCCTTGATGGCAACTGGTTTACTTTTTGGCAAAGGATGTAAGGAGAAGACGACTTATGGTATTTTCACAGCCAGGTTCCCACCAGGGCCATGTGCAGAGAACGAAGCAAGCACTTATCCAGGACTATGCCTTCTCAAACTCACCCCCTCCTCCTCTTGAAACTGCTGATCTGCTGCTCTACCAAGGGCCAATTTCGCTACCTCTTTCTACAGAATACCACCCAGGCTTGTTAACAGTGTTTTACACAGAAGGAGCAGAGCTGGAAAACAAGCCAATGTTTCACACTTTAACCTTCCAGTGTGGGCTCACAGAGAACTTTTATAATTTCTAAATGATCGTGTAGATTTTATTCTTTCAAGAACAGATGATATTTGACTCCTAAGAAGTGTCTTTAGCTATCAGATTGCTGTAAAAATTATCTGGTTAGAGGAAAAAAAAAAAGACACTTCTAGAGAGGTTAAATATGAAATAATTTCTAAATGGATAAAATGCTGTTTTTTCCAGAGAGACAAAAATAATCTGTGTATTTCCAAACGGTATTGTTTTTCTTTAAAGTTGGGCAAGCTATGCCTCCTTGTTGGTAAACATGATCAAAGCTGGAACTTACCTCAATTTGACATTGTCTCTGTTCATTTGTTTTTAACAACTATGCTGAAAGTTCTAAGTTCAATTGGCTCTAATATATATTCGAGGTTTAATTTCAGAAAGACAGGTTCTCACAAGAACACAAGAAAATAATGTCCAATATAGTGCTGGGAGATGAGACCCTCGGCTGGCCCTCAAAATACACAGTGACTACAACAATGGAGTCAAGCATTCCAACAGTTGTGAAGATGGTGCAGGACTGCGCAACATATTGTTCTGTTGTACATAGGGTCACCATGAGTCATAGCCAACTTAACAGCAACCAATGACAGCAGCACCTAGAGAATCTATTTTCCACAGAATAAATTAGCAACAATGTTCAATGGAATTTTTACTGGAATTGCCTATCTTAAAAATCAGACTTGTGGTTTAACCAACTATTCCATTGTATCACCCTATTCCTACATGGGTGGTATGACAGGCTGACATTGGTCAAACCCAGACAGCTACAGGTAGGAGAGGACAGACTGATAGACAACAGAGAGGCACTCCTGGTGTGATCTGCCTTCCACAATGGCACCCATTTTGTGTTCTGACATCAGCATGACTGTCATCATTGACACACAAATGCGTGCAGTTCTACTCCAGCCAGAACTCCGATTTCAGCCTGAGAATAATGATCATGATACCAGACAAAAACACCATTGAGCCTAAAATGTCAGCGGGGCCCTAGTTTCCAACAGCTGATGAGGATACCATGCTCTTCAGTAAAGTTTGAGTAATGGACATTCTCTTGAACTTTTTTCAGGGGCACAACAATTACAGGTGTAAGTGCTCAGAAAATCTGTCTAATAAAATGCCAGATTAAAAAAAAAAAAATCAGGCATGTCTTTTTTTTAATAATATTAACTATAATTATCATCAACATCATAATGACTACACTTTACTGAGCTATCTGATAAGCATTGTGCCGAGTAACTTACATACATTATTGAAATTAATTCCCTTAAAAGTGTAAGCAAATTTGAAGTTAAACATTTCTAATTTAAGCTCTGAGATTGACTCCAGGTATTCACATTGACTCTATCTTATTTCAGACCCACATCTTATACCTTCCTCTTCTTCTATGAATTCAAGTTCATAATACATCACTTGACAGCTGTCTCACAGAGGGTTAGTTTTAAACGAATTTGTCTGTGGTACAAACAAAACATTCCTGATAAAAAACTGTGCATTTGCAAAATGTTCTAGAAATGCACATGAACAGCAACATGAAAGGATTTAGACATCAAATTTATCAAATTGTTCAGATTCTGTGAAGAGAGAGAAGGTTGGAGATTTGGTAAATCAAAGATTTCAGAGGAAGTTTGTGACATCGAGGGAACATTGTGCAGATGAGCTTCTAAGTCCAAGTCTGTTGACTAGTTAGAAGCAATTGTGTGCTCATGTGACCTTTTAAGTGCGGGAGTCTGGAGAGGAAGCACAAAGCTAAAAGGGGTTTCCTTGGAAACATGGTGCTTGACCAGTATAGTATGGGTCCTTTCAGACATCACATATTTTCCAAGTGCTTCTGTGTGTCTAGAAATCTCATGAATTGCATTCAATTTAAACAAACAGACATGGGGAAGAATTCAGTTTTTAGATAGCCTATTCAGAAAGTTCTACCGCTGATTAAACATTCATTCTACAAATATTTGGTAAGGGCTCGTTCTACACCAGGCTCTACAGGAATTTAATGGTGAGCAGAAAAAAGTGTGGTCTCTCCTTGCTCGGAGTACATCATGCTGTCGTTGTCTTGGAAAGTCTCTTCAATTTGTACCCTTGGCATGATTTGTTTTATATTCATTTCCATTTTGATTCAATGAGTGAATCCTTTTCCTCAGAATGACTGATAGTCATGAATTCTGCAAGCATACCCAGAACACCCAGTCACACTTATTTTATGAAGCAGGATAAAATCATGGAATGGAATGCTATTCTAGCCTTGCCTGTTATTTGGATCAAGAAGAACCTTGCATCTGTGCCTTGCAATGAACCTTCTGAGTCATGCTAGGAGACTAACAGCATTCCTCCCAGACACAGAGTGAGACAGATAATATTGGGGAAACAGAACAAAATCTTAGCTGCAATTTCAAAAATTATTTTTAGCTTATATACAGCAGAGCAGTCAGCCTAGAAGATCTAGGATTTAGGCCATATGAAAAGGAATCTAAACTGACTGTTGTTGTTAGTTGTTGCTGAGTCTGTTCCAACTCATGGTGACCTTATGTATGACAGAACAAAACGCTATCCAGTCCTGCACCATCTCCATCATTGTTGGTATGTTTGAGTCCATTGGTGTGGTTCTGTGTCAGTTATAGCAAGGCTTTTAATTTGATTCCATATAACACGTCCATACATACCTACATACATACGTATGTATTTAAGTAGAGATATTTAGTTTCATTCAGTCAACAGATAGTTCCTACATAACAGGAGCCATGCCAACTGTGGGTGATAGAAAGGTGAACGTGACACAGGCGAGGGACCACAGAACTGTTTAGCGGAGGAGACAAACCCAAAAAACCCGTCGCTATCAAGTTGATTACAATTCATGCCAACCCCACATGCTACAGAACAGAACTGTTCTATAGGGTTTTCTTGGCTGTAATCTTTACGGAAGCAGATCACTAAGCCTTTCTTATGTGGTACCACTGGGTAAGTTAGAACCATCAGCCTTTAGGTGAATAGTCAAGCACAAACCATTTGCGCCACCTAGGGACAGTCAAGTAAAAAGGCAACTTTTGTACTGGTGCTAAGTGTTCTGACAGCATTGAGCACGGGGGACTCTGGAAAAACATAACAGGGACACTTTACACACCTAAGTGGGGCAGAGCAGGCATCTTCTCCCTCTGCTGACCTTATATGTATAATAAAAACATGGCCATTAACTTTGAAGATCTATAATAAGCTGCGTGGATGGCATATTGAAAAACAAGCTGAGATTTAAGGTAATTTAGTAAGATGAACTTTAGTCAGAATTAAAAGTTAATGCCATGGGAACTGTGAGGTTCTGGAGACTGAAAATCCATTTACAAATAACATAAAGGATGTGATGGTTAATATTATGTGTCAACTTGGCTAGGCTATGATTCCCAGCGGTTTGGCCAAACACTAGACTAGCTACTCTTCTGTAATATAACATAATGTAATGTAACATAAAGCAGTACGATGTAATCACCTCCCATGGTGTGATCTGATGTGATCAAACAATCAGCTGAAAGGGGAGTCTCCTTGGGGTGTGGTCTGCCTCCAGAATATATATGAATGTTCTAACAGAGCCTGCGCTCTCTTTTGACCTTGAACTTTTCTTGTTGCCTGACCTCCGGATCTTGGGACTCAAGCCCGCAGATGTCTTTGGTCTGTCGCCTGACCTACAGATTTGGGGCCTGCTAGACCCACAATTGCATGAGCTAATTCCCTGAAGTAAATCAATCTCTCTCTCTGTATGTATGCATGTGTGTGTGTGTGTACATATATATATATATCACTGGTTTTGCTCCTCTAGAGAACATAAACTAAGACAAAGGGAAATGCTGGTTATGAGATATTTGGCAGAAAAAGCTCTGAGGCTCAAAGTGAATGATGACAGAGGATCACAGCTGGGCGTCATGCTTAGTTTTGGGGCACGCACTTAATGAGGGACATTGACAATCTGAAACCCGAATATCTTCTAATTCTGACAAAACAACAGACATTCAACAGCCTTAAATTGTATTAGTTCTTCTAGAAGGTGTCTTTTATTCTAAGATTCAGTTAAACAATTTATGAAAATGGACATTTAGTAGGTATGTGTAGCTTGTCAGCTTGCTCTGTGTTTTCCTTCTCTGAGCCTATTCACACACATGAAAAGGTTCACAGAGGATCGAGTGATGCCTAAGAGGGGTGTTCACTCAGGCGTGCAGCACAGCACACTGATGTCATTCATAATCTAAAACGACATAACTAGTGTCCATAGGCTGATGTGGTTTTGATTAATGAGGCATTTGTTCTCTATCAGGTAACAATTTCAAAGTAGCCCATTCGCAGTGAGTTATGAATGGGATTTAATATTGCCATCTGACCTGTCCAGGTGTTTAGGTGATTTGTGGTTGTTTTTACCTCTGAGAAATCACTAAATACTTCTTTGAATGACAGTTTTATGCCCTAATATTAATAGAGAAAAATACATGGTAAGCCTAAAGAATAATTTATATACATTAGTGCAGATTTCAAATACTGCTTCCATATGTCAAGTCATATAAAAGTTTTATGTTAAATATTGGCAATACTTTTAGTTCCTAGATATTGAGAGCTTTGACATTAGAAATTGTCAGAATGCTATACAGATTTTTTAATGGCAAATTATGTAATAATCATTTCCACATTCAGCCATGATGGAGTAACAGGATCGATATTTACCCTCTAGTCTTAAACAACTTGAGAAATGATATGGAATAGCGGTTTACAGACATTGAAAACAGACAGCACTGGACTGTGAACCCAGAGAGAGGGAAAATGAACAAGGTGACCTCTGTGATTTTCCCAGATCATAATGTGGAAAGAGGTTCCCAGCCACAATGCAAGGAGAGAGAACAGCGTGAAGGTCTCTCCTCTGAGTTGAAGACACATAGCTCAGTTTGAGGAGGCCATGGCAGCTGGAATGTTCAGGGACAAATACTGGAGAGGAGGGTGCTGTATTGAGAGAGACAGAGAGAGCTCCAGAGTTCTGCTGAGGGGTATCCTCAAGTCTTTTGTTGAATACTAACTTGTGAATGCATGTAAGAAAATTACTCAAATCTAGGACAAGAACCATCAAAAAGGAGTAGGCAGAATAATCATGGGAGCCCACACAGAGCTACAAATCGTTTGTGTTATTACCAGTCAAAGTGAAACAATATCTAAACACATGGGGAATCAAGTGGAGACTTCCATTGTGTATCTCCTTAGTAATGTGACCAAATTAGCTCTAGACTGGAACCATTATGACAAGGCTTAAAAGAAAGCCTTATTAGGTTCAAACTGATGCCACGTGATTTAATCGTATCCCAGAAAAAGTCCAACAGTATCTAAAGGTAATAAAAAAATTCAGCACCCAAGAACATAAAAGTCAAAATGTCTGGTATCCAGTAAAAAAATTATCAAACATGCAAAAAGCATAAATTGCTGTCAGATCAGTCCTGATTCATGGTGACTCGTGTGTGTCAAAAGAGAACTGTGCTTCACAGGGTTTTTAATAGCTGATTTTTCAGAAGTAGATCACCAGGCCTTTCTTCCAGTGTGCCTCTGAGTGGACTAGCGCCTCCAACTTTTCAGTTAGCAGCTGAGCACATTAATTATTTGTATCACCCAGAGTGTGTCTCAGAAGAAAGCCCTGGTGATCTACTTATGAAAAATCAGCCATTGAAAATTCTCTCTCTGTATATTCAACCCTTAGTAACAGTCCCATAAATGACCAAACCTGTAGCCGCTGAGTCAATTTCAACTCATAGAGACACTGTAGGATGGAGCAGAACTGCCCCACAGGGCTTCCAAGGCTGTAATCTTTACAGGTGCAAACTGCCATATCTTTCTTCTGTGGAGCAGCTCGTGGGTTCAGACTGCCAACCTTTCAGTTAGCATCTCACTGCTTAACCACTGCACCATGAGGACTCCCAGAAAAAACAGATGCTAGAATGGGCAGACAAGGAAATTAAAACAACAATTATGAATATATTCCATTTGTTCAAGAAAGTAGAAGAAAGCACGAGGAGAGAAATGGAATCTATAAATTGCACCCCAAATAAAACACCACGAAATATAAAGTACTATATCTGAAATTAAAAAAAAAAAATCACTGGACAAGATTAACAGAAGATTGAACAATACAAAATAAAACATCATTGCACTTGAAAATATAGCCAGAAAAACTACATGAAATGGAACACAGATATAAAAATCTTGACAAAAAATGAACAAGGCCCTAACGATCTGTAGAAAAATATCAAGACGTATAGAAGACATTAGAGTCCTAAAGCAGAAGAGAGAGAAAAGTGAGAAAGAAATAATGAATGATTTTTTTATTTGACAAAACTATAAAATCATAGATTCAAGAAGCTCAATGAGCTTTAAACTAATGACACATGAAGAAAATCACACCAAGATACATCATTATTAAATTGCTGAAAATCAGTGGTAAAGAGAAAATATTTAAAAGAGCCAGAGTTAATAAATATTACATACAGAAGAATATAAGAATGGCTGCAGACTTCCCCTCAGGTAACATGCACGCCAGGAAAGAGTGGAGTGACTTATTTAAAGTTCTGAAATAAAAACTGTCAATGTAGAATTCTCTACCCAGCAAAGAATCTCAAAAAAGAGGTGAAATAAAGACATAGGAAGAGTAATAAAAGTTAAGAGATTTCATCATCAACAGATCTTCATTATGAGAAATAGTAAAGCAAGTCCTTCTGGCAGAAGGAAAGGTGCAAGAGATGAACATTTTGAGCCACACGAATGAATGAAGAGTATAATAAGTAATATAATGTGGGTGTGTGTGTGTATATATATATATACACACGTGTGTGTGTGTGGTTAAATATTAACCCTTTTTTTCAGTTTTTGACTCTCTTTATGAAATAACTGTCAATTTAAAGTAAAATCAATGATAATATACTGTGATATTTACATTATTTAAAGAAATACAAAATAATAGCAGAAATCCCAAGAGGAGAGACAAGAAAATACACTCTTGTAAGATTGTTACAATATATGTGAGAAGACAGAGACAATTGTAGAGAAGACACTAAAAAAGTAAATAACAATAAAACAATAAGCCAAGAGTAGAGATAAAAATGACATTTTACAGAATTATAAAAATAAAATACATAGCTAATACAATAAAAGGCAGAAAAAGAGGAAAAATGGAATGAAGAGTACATAGACCAAATAGCAAAGTGGCAGATTTAAACCCAACATTGTCAACAATCATATTAAACACAGATGGTCTCAATATTTCAGTTAAAAGGGATATTATCAGATTACATAAAAAAGCAAGACCCTATTATATGCTGTCTATAAGAAACCCACTTCAATTCTAAAGTCACAGATAGCTTCAAAGTAAAAGTAATACTTCTTTCTTCCCTATACCTTTTGACAGGTGTCAGGTCTGCATTGTGATCTGAAAGTTCTCTCTACCTACTCCTACCTCTGCTCCCTTGTTATCTTTTATGGGCATTTCCCCCAAAATATATGCTGAACATCTTTCCTTTCTCGGTAACTGCTTTTTAGAAGATTCCAAATGACAGTCTAAAGAAGAAAAATCATACGATTTCCTTAACAGACGCAAAAAAAAAAAAAAAAAAAAAAAAAAAGCAGAAGTCAACATTGATTAATGATAAAGACTAGAAATAGAAGGTAACTTCCTCAACATAATAAAGATCATCTATGAAAAACCTAGTTCTCCAGGGCAGCGCAAATGGTTGAGCGCTTGGCTATTGACAGAAAGGTTGGAAGTTTGAATTCACCAGAGGTGCCTCAGAACAAAGTCCTGGTGATCTGTTTCCAAAGGTCACAACCATGAAAACCCTGTGGAGTGCAGTTCTACTCTGATACACTTGGGGTTGCCATGAGTCAAAACTGAATTGATGGTGACTGGTTGGTTTATTTTTTGTCGTTATGAAAAAGCTACACCTAATATCATACTTAACACTGAAAGATCGAACGCATTGCTCCTAAGATCAGGAACAAGGCAAAGATGTCTGCCCTCACCATTCTTACTTAACATTGTACTAGAAGTCCTAGCCAGTGCAATAAGGCAAGACAAAGAAATAAGATGCAGATGGATTGAAAAGCAAGAAATATAGCTATTTTTATTCACAGGTGTCATGATTGTTAACATAGGAAATCTTAAGGAATTTACAGAGAAGATACCATAACTAACAAGAAAGTTTAGCAAGGTTAAAAACCCACCCACTGCTGTCTAGTCGATTCCCACTCAGAACGACCCTATAGCAACCCTATAGGACAGAGCAGAAATGACGCATAGTGTTTCCAAGGCTGTAAATCTTTACGGAAGCAGGCTGCCACATCTTTCTCCTGTGGAGCAGCTGATGGGTTCAAACCATCAATCCTTTGGTTAGCAGTCAAGTGCTTAAGCCCTGCACCACCAGAGCTCCTTTAGCAAGGTTATAGAATCAATATATGAAAAAATAAAAATGTTGTATACTAACTATGAATAATGAAAAGTTGAAATTTAAAAGCAATGCCACTTACAATAGGACAAATAATATGACATGCTTTTGTAATTTTTTTAAACGCAAAAGACTTACACAGTGAAATCTGCAAAAAATCACTGAGAGAAATGAAAGTAGACTTAAATGGAGGAATAAATCAGGATCATGGATCAGAAGACTCAGTATTGTTCTGGGGAAGCCAGCACAGCTTGTACAAGGAGATGTCATGGAAGCTCCATAGACACATCCAAACTCCCTGAGGGACTGAATTGCTGGACGGAGGGCTATGGGGACCATGGCCTCAGGGAACATCTAGCTCAACTGGCATAACACAGCTTATAAAGAAAATGTTCTACATTCTACCTTGGCAAGTAGCATATGGGATCTTAAAAGCCTGTGAGCAGCCATCTAAGATACTCCACTGGTCTCATCCCTTCGGGAGCAAGGGAGAATGAAGAAAACAAGATACAAGGGAAAGACTAGTCCAAGGGACTAATGGACCACAGCTACCACAGCCTACACCAGACTGAGTCCAGTACAACTAGATGGTGCCCGGCTACCACCACTGACTGCTCTGACTGGGATCACAACAGAAGGTCCCAGACAGAGCTGGAGAAAAATGTAGAATGAAATTCTAACTCACAGAAAAAGACCAGACTTACTAGCTTGACAGAGACTGAAGAACTCCTGAGAGAATGGCCCATGGACACCCTTTGAGTTCAGTAATGAAGTCACTCCCGAGGTTCACCCTTCAGCCAAAGATCAGACAGCCCCATAAAACCAAATGAGACTGATGGGGCACAAAAGTCCAGGGACAAGGACTAGCAGCCAGGAGGGGACAGGAAAGCTGGTAATAGGGAACCCAGGGTTGAAAAGGGAGAGTACGGACATGTCATGGGGTTGTTAACCACTGTCATAAAACAATATGTGTACTAATTGTTTAATGAGAAACTATTTGTTCAGTAAACCTTCATCTAAAGTACAATAAAAAGTAAATAAAATAAAAGAAGAAGACTCAGTATTAAGATACCAGTTTTTCCTAAATTTATCCTTAGATTCAACACAATTCCCATCATAATCTCAGCAAACTATTGAAAAGCTGGTATTAAAATGTTTAAAGAAATTAAAAAGACACAGAATAGCCAAAACAACTTTGAAAAAGAACAAAGTTGGAGGACTTACACTATCCAATGTTAAGATTTATTTTTGAATTATAGCAATTAAGACAGTGCAGTATTGGCATAAAAAGAAACATATAAATCAGTAGAACTGAATAGAGTTCAAAAATAGACACACACACGGTTAATTGATTTTCAGTAAATTGTGTCTAGGTAATTCAATGGGGAAAGAACATTTTTCTTTCAAAAATTAGTGCTAGAAGATGTGGAAATCCACATGCAGAAAACGAACCTCGACTGTTATTTCACACCATATATAAATTTAACTTGAAATGGATCCCAGACCCAAAGAGAAGAGCTGAAATTATAAAACTTCTAGAAGAAACTCTAAGTAACCTTGGGCTTGGCAGAAGATATTTTATCTAGGGCACACACACACAAAATGAACTATAAAAGAAACATATTGATAAACTGAATTTCATCTAGATTAAAAACCTTAGTTCTTCTGAAAATATTATTAAGAAAATGAGAAGTTCAGCTTTAGCGTAAGAGAAAATGTTTACAAAATATTATATCTGATAAAGGACTTGTAACCAGAATCTATAAAGAATTCATAGAACTCAATTATAAAAAGATAAATATCAATTAAAAATGTCAAAAATATTTGAACAGACACTTCATCAAAGAAGATTATGAAGGTCAGTGAGCATGTTAAAAGATGCTTAATAGCCTTATTCATCAGAGAAATGCAAATTAAAATCACAATGAGATACCACTACATAGACCACCTGTTTTTGTTGTTGTTGGTTGCAGCTGAGTTGATTCTAATGCATGGCAACCCCACTGTGCAGAACAGAACTGCCCCATAGGATTTTAAAGGCTGTGACCTTTCAGAAGCAGATCACCAGGCCTGTCTTCCGAGGTGCTTCTGGGTGGGTGTGAACCACCAGCCTTTCAGAGAGCAGTCTAGTGCTTAACCATTTGCACCACCAGGGACTCCTACATACCTCCTAGAATAGCTAAAAAGTGTTGGTGAGGATGTGAGGCAACTGGACCTACTCCTAAGAATGCAAAATGTTTGGGAATAATTTTCTGTTTCTACATGTCATGCACTCTGATATTTTCTAGTCTATCCTTCTCTATATATTTTTTCTTTAAGACTTATTTTGAAATATTAAATTCATTTCATAGCCCACTAATGAGTTGAAGCCTGCTGTTTGGAACACAGTGATACAGCTAGCTATACAGACATGTCTTGAAAACCATGGATTACTATTATCAAAGTGCAGAGGAGATGGCAAAGGAATCACTCACCCGCCAACAATAAAAAGTGTTAAAAACCGCTCTGTTAAAGCACAGGTAAATCGTCATGCCTAAAAGTTAAAAAGAGTTATCAAGACATGGGATAAAAAAAGAAGACATATTTAATAGTTGCAGCTTTATTCATCATATAAATATTCATGGGTAGCTAAGGGAACATTTTCTTACCCTCACTGAACAATATCCGTAGTTATATACAGAAGATTTGGGATTTATGCCTGAAATTTCTCCAGGATCAAGGCAACAGAAAGGAATCGTGATTTCAGTGGAAGCAAAGAAAGAATCGACTGAGGAGAAAAACATAATAAAACAGAAAACACGTAGAATTTGATCCGGAGATGTTATGTACATGTTAGGCACTCAAAAATTATTTATTAATTTTATTAATATTAAAAGTAAACAATATAAAAAAGAGATCGATTGTTTTAATCAAAGCCTTTGTAATTATAACTAAATGAGGGATTTATGATTTTATATTAATTATTATGAAAAAGGAGTTTCTCATTGATGCAAATGGTTAAGCACTTGGTTGCTAACCCAAAGGTTAGGAGTTTGAGTCCACCCACAGGCACCTCGGAAGAAAGGGTGCAATCTAGTTCTGAAAAATCAGTTACTGAAAACCCTATGAAGCACAATTTGACTCTTACGGACATGGCGCCACCGTAAGTGGGAATCCACTTGATGACAACCGGTTTGGTTACTGTGAAAAAGAAATGACATGGAATTTAACTGACTCATATCCTAGTACAAAATAGCAGGGTGATATTGCAGAATAGAAAAGGGTATTTCCAGCTTTAGCTTCTTAACAGAACTCTCTACAAGGTGGCAGCGCCATTGTTAGACTGTCCAGATCATAATTGGAGTCACATTGTAGGCCACCTTTCCTTGCTATACTTCCCCACACCTGCCATGATTCCTAGGCATGTCTGTACCTCACCCCCTGGATGGCAGGTCCTACCATGTGCAGCGCTGTCAAATCTACCTACGTTTATTAATGACGTGTGTTTTATAACTCAAATTTTCTTTCTTTCTTTTTTTTTTTTTTAAGGTGGAGCAAAGGGTGAGACCTTCTGGAATACAGGAATGTATTCAAACTCCTGATACTGGCATGGGAGACCCATCAGAATCCAAACTTCATCAGTCTTCCTGGGCATACAAGTATATTCTATCAACAAAACAGTCTGCACACTCTATTTCATAGGTGACCCAAAAAAAGTCCTGCATTGGCTGGACTTTCAGATCATTCTCTTTTTCTGGATTGTGCATCTTCAATTTCTACCTTCAAGGCTCAGCTCCTACCCACTCTACTTCTCTAGTTCTCCTGTGATGTCCTTCTGACAAACCCTCCCTGTAACGGTTTCACTGCAATCCACCTGAGGTTATGTCTTCCCTTGCCTGCATGTGTCTTAGCGACAGAGGGGCTAGCCTTGCAGTTACTTGCAGAGGCTTCACTCCCTGGGTGGTGCAAATGGTTAACATACTTGGTGGATAACTGAAAGGCTGGATGTTCAAGAAAGGCCTGGCAATCTACTTCTGAAAAACCAGCCATTGAAAACCCTACAGAGCACAGTTCTGCTCTGGCACACATGGGGTCATTGTGAGTTGAAGTCAACTCGATGGCCACTTGTTTGGTTGGGTTCAGTCAGTCCCTAACTAGCATCTTGTGCTTGGTAGGCTCTTGCTGCTTAATTAATAGATGCTTGTCGAAGCTGCATCTTATAAACCAAACGGACATTGCTCTGGTCATTTCTTGTGTCAATCTTGTTCTTTTGCCAAAACAAGCAGAACAATAGTAGGGAGAGGATATTGAAATGGACTCTATTTCCAGGTGAAGTAAGACTGAAATGAAGAATAACAGTTTTGCAGGTGCTTGCAGCCATTACATTCACATTTCTATTTGCAAAGAAAATTTTGGGGACTGATATTAAGATCAGTTGAATCACCAGAATTAGGAAAATGAAAGAAAGATACTATATTGAAAAAATATATATAATACTATTATTTCATAACTGATGGCTTCTAGTATTATAGTACTCTCTAGTGGCTGGATCATGTAGCAAGATGCTTTCAGAATATATTTCTGGTTTTTTAGAAAAGCACTTAACATTTAAAATACCATACTTTAATAAAAATTTTGTAAAATAAATGCTATACAATTTCAAAATTCAAGAACTCATGAAACTAGCCATTATTGTATATGCAAACCAAAGAACTCTGGAATGCTTAATGCTGAATCAAATTTTTCCGTCTAATATTCTGTCATCTGAGAAGGTGACATTGATCTGACTTGGTGGAAGCATCTGATTGGGTCTATAAATCTGGCATCTATATTTTTGTTTCCTCTATGAAGTCAACCAGGAAATTTATTAAGAATACTCATTAAATAGCACTGTAAAGTTGTAAAAACTGAATGGGTATCTTTTTTTATTTTTTACTGATAATGTATAATATTTCATATAGATTTTGTTACTTTTGATCAAAAGCCATTTTCAAGATTAAGAAAGCACAACAGATACTGTGATCTTTAAATAATCACTATGAGGATTTTGCAAAGTAATAGTGAATTCCTAGAAACAGAAAACACACGAGAGTCCAATTCAGAAACTTGACCAAAAGTCAATTGTTGTGTCTAATCTAACACTGGATTTAATATTTGATGAGTAAAAGAGAAAAAAGAGATTTATAGAGCTAGGTATCTGCAACTTCATTGAAAGGAAATAAATTTTAAACATGTACTAAAGCTATATTGAAATATAAGGGTGACTGTTATTGTTAGATGCCATAGTTAATTGCAAGTCATAGTGACCCCATGTAACAGAGTAGAGCTGCCCCATAGGGTTTTCTTGGCTGTAATCTTTATGGAAGCAGATCGCCAGGTCCTTCTCCTGTGGAGCGGCTGGGTAGGTTCAAACTGCTAACCTTTTGGTTAGCAGTCATGCGCTTAGCCGTGCACCACCAGGGCTCCCGGCTAATGAAACAGTTTATCCATAAATGAACAAGGTTGGTTTCCACATCCAAGGACAATGAAGTAGAACATATGGCTCTCCGAGTAATCTTCTATACCCAGCTATACTGCCTTTCATGTATAAAGGGTAAGGAAGACAGTCTGCATTCAAGGTCTCACCAAGTATACCACCACATACCCTTCCTGGAAAATGATACTTAGAGACATTGTCTAGCCTACCAAAAGATAAATAAAGAATTCAATAATGTATTATGTGACTGACAATGAACTCAGTTCAATATAAATTATGTCTAAATATGTTACTAATATGCTTATAAAACTTAAGGAAATGATAATTCAATTTTATCATCAACACCAACAGCAGCAACATCAGTGTAAAAAGTACCAGATTATAGCTAGTAAAACAAGGGAATGATTGGAAAAGAATTTAAAAAAATTAAAAACATACTAATTACTCACTTTACACCACAGAAACACAGAAACACACACACACACACACACACATATATACATATATATTAAGAACAGGCTTTTATAACTAGAAAAATATGTTTGTACATGTACATGTAAGAGTGATTATCGGTACACTAAATGCTGAAAGCATGCCTTTTAAGTCTCTAAAGAAAAAGTAGTTATGAAAACATAGTTCACACTGAAAAATTTAAGAAAAAAAGGACATAGTAACGGAATGAAAATGGAACAAAACAAAAATATTAGGCACAAAACAAAACAGAACAATAGACATAAGACCAATTCTCACCAATTTTAAGGAAATCACCCATATACCCCCCTCCTCAATTCCTCCTCTGGCGCCACCTCACCACTGGTGTTACAACCTGATCATGCCTCTGGAACTGGAGATAAGGGGGAGAAACTAGGTATATAGTTGTTGTTAGGTGACATTGAGCTGCTTCCAACTCATAGCGACCGCATGTGTTATACAGTGGAAATGCCCTATATGGTTTTCCTGGCTGTAATCTTTATGGGAGCAGATCATCAGGTCTTTCTCCCTCGGAGCTTCTGGGTGGGTTAGAAACACCAACCTCTCAGTTAGCAGCTGAGTGCTTAAATGTTTGCACTACCAGGGCTCTTCAGGTGTATAGTACCTGTCCAAAAGCAACACTCTTTTATCAAAATGGAAGACTGGCCTTTAGTCAGCTGAAACACAGGTAGAGTGAGCCCATCTTGTGCAGCAAATGGTGCGTGACATCCATCGGCAAAATCTGTGTGTGCCTTTGCATGCTCCTTTCATACAGAATTACATGTGCACTTCAGGTACTGCATCCTTTAAGACTTTTCTTTGTGCTAGAAATATTAGGGTTTCAGACAGATCTAGTCTCCTGAAGGCCAGGAAACACCACAATGCTCCAAAGCCACCCCCTGCCCCTCCTCTTTGAAATTTTACTATTAGGGTCATAGCTTTGGGTATTATGAATGATAAAACCAATTGCTAAGGAGTTGACTCCAATTCCTGGTGGCCCCAGTGTGTTAGAGTAGAATGGTGCTCCACAGGGTTTTCAATGGCTGAATTTTTCGAAGTAGATCACCAGGTCTTTCTTTCGAGGCACCTCTGAGTGGACTCAAACTCCCAACATTTTGGTTAATAGCTCTTACGGATTGAATTGGGTCCCCTAAAAACACGCGTGTGTCGTAAATCCTAACCCCTATACCTGTTGATGTAATACCAATTTGAAATAGGATATTTTATGTTAATGAGGCCATATTAGTGTAGGGTGTGTCTTAAACCAAATACTTTTAAGATATAAAAAGGAGCAGATTAGGCCCATAAGCAAAGAAGCACAGATGGGGGAAGACATATGCCATGCCACATGAAGATCACCAAGAAACCGAGGAACAGAAGCTGAAAAGAGACAAGGACATTCCCACAGAGCCAACAGAGAGAAAAAGCCCTCCCCTAGAGCCAGCACCCAGAATTTGGATGTTTACCTTCCTATCAGTTTGTCATACTGTGGTGACTTTCGTGTTGCCGTGATGCTGGAAGCTATGCCATTGGTATTTCAAATACCAGCAGGGTCACCCATGGTGGACAGGTTTTAGCAGAGCTTCCAGACTAGGAAGAAGGACCTGGTGATCTACTTCTAAAAAATTAGCCAGTATGAATAGCAGCAGAACATTGTCTGATATAGTGCCAGAAGATGAGCCCCCCCCCAGGTTGGAAGGCACTCAAAATACAACTGGGGAAGGGCTGCCTCCTCAAAGTAGACTTGACCTTAATGACTTGGATAGAGTAAAGCTTTCAGGACCTTCATTTGCTGATGTGGCACAACTCAAAATGAAAAGAAACAGTTGTAAACATGCACTGATAACTGGAACGTGGGATGTAGGAAGCGTGGATCTAGGAAAACTGGAAGCTGTCAAAAATGAAATGGAATGCATAAAGATAAATATCTTAAGCATTAGTGAGCTGAAATGGACTGGAATTGGCCATTTTGAATCAGACAGTCATATGGTCTACTATGCCAGGAATGACAAATTAAAGAGGAAGGGCATCACATTCACCATTAAAAAGAACATTTCAAGATCTATTCTGAAGTACAATGCTGTCAGTGATAGGATAATATCTATATGCCTACAAGAAGTCCAGTTAATACAACTATTACTCAAATTTATGCACCAACCACTAAGGCTAAATATGAAGAAATAGAAGATTTTTATTAACTTCCGCAGTCTGAAATTGACCAAACATGCAATCAAGATGCATTGATAATTATTGGTGATTGGAATGTGAAAGTTGGTTACAAACAAGGATCGGTAGTTGAAAAATAAGACCTTGGTGATAGAAACAACACTGGAGGTCGCATGATAGAATTTTGCAAGACAAACGTTATTCATCGCAAATACCTTTTTTCAACAACATAAATGGCAACTATACATGTGGCCCTTGCCAGATGGAAGACACAGGAATCAAATCAACTACATCTGTGGAAACAGATAGAGAAGCTCAGTATCATCAGTCGGAACAAGGCCAGGGGCTGACTGAGGAATGGACCATCAATTGCTCATATGCAAGTTCAAGCTGAAGTTAAGAAAAATAAAACAAGTCCACAAGAGCCAAAATATGACCTTGAGTATATCCCACCTGAATTCAGAGACCAACACAAGAACAGATTTGGCATGCTGAGCACTAATGACCGAATACCAGCCAAGTTTTGGGATGACAACAAAAACATCATACATGGAGAAAGCAGAAGCTCATCAAAAAGACAGGAAAGAAAGAAAAGACTGAAATGGATGTCAGAAGAGACTCCGAAACTTTCTTTTGAATGTAAAGTAGCTAGAGGGAATTGAAGAAATGATCACACAACAGAGCTAAACAGAAGATTTCAAAGGGCAGCTTGAGAAGACATAGTAAAGTATTATAATGAAATGTGCAAAGACCTGGAGTTAGAAAACCAAAAGGGAAGAACATGCTAGGCATTTCTCAAGCTGAAAGAATTGAAGAAATTCAAGCCTCAAGTTGCAATATTGAAAGATTCTATAGGCAAAATATTGAATGACGCAGGAAGCATCAAAAGAAGATGGAAGGAATACACAGTCACTGTGCTAAAAGAATTGGCCCATGTTTAACCATGTCAGGAGGCAGCATACAATCTAGAACCGCTGTTCTTGAAGGAACAAGTCCAACCTGCACTGAACGCATTGGTGAAAAACAAGGCTCCGGAATTGACGGAATACCCAATGTGATGTTTCAACAAATGGATGCAACACTGGAAGCACTCACTCATTTATGCCAAGAAATTTGGAAGATAGCTACCTGGCCAATCAAGTGGAAGATATCCATATTTGTGTCCATTCCAAATAAAGGTGATCCAACAGAATGTAGAAATTATTGAACAATATTAACATTACACACAAGTAAAATTTGCAGAAGATAATTCAAAAATAGTTACAGCAGTACATAGACAAAGGGACGGCCAGGAATTCAAGTGAGATTTAGAAGAGGATGTGGAATGATGGATATCATTGCTGATTTCAGATGGAACTTGGCTGAAAGTACAGAACACCAGAAAGATGTTTACCTGCATTTTGTTGACTACGACACATAAATTCATGTAGTGTTCCATATTTTTTGGAGCTCTGGTGATGTAGTGGGTAAGCATTCAGCTGCTAACCAAAAAGGTTGGCAGTCCGAATCCATCAACCGCTCCTTGGAAACCCTATGGGGGTAGTTCTACTCTGTTGTATAGGGTCACTATGAGTCAGAATAGACTCGATGGCAATGGGTTTGGTGATTTTTTTTTTTTTTTAATGCAAAAGTGCTTGATGAAAGCGAAGAGGACTTGAAACACTGATGAAGATCAAAGATTACAGCCTTCAGTATGGATTGCACCTCGACATAAAGAAAACAAAAATCCTCACAACTGGACCAATAAGCAACATCATGATAAACAGAGAAAATATTGAATTTGTCACAGATTTCATTTCACTTGGATCCACAATCAATGCCCATGGAAGCAGCAGTTAAGAAATTAAACAATGTATTGCAATAGGGCAAATCTCCTGCAGAAGAACTCTTTAAAGTGTTATAAAGCAAATAGGTCACCTTGGGGACTACGGTGCATGTGACCCAAGCCATGGTATTTTCAATCGCCTCATATGCATACAAAAGCTAGACCATGAATAAGGAAGACCAAAGAAGAATTGAGGCCTTTGAATTATGGCGCTGGTAAAGAATATTGCCTATACCAAGGACTGCCAGAAGAATGAACAAATCTATCTTGGAAGAAGTACAGCCAGAATGCTCCTTAGAAATAAGGATGACAAGTCTTCATCTCCCGTACTTTGGATATGTTATCAGGAGGGAACAGTCCCTGGAGAAAGACATCATGCTTGGTAAAGCAAAGGGTCAGTGAAAAAGAGGAAAACCCTCAACAAGATGGATTGACACAGTGGTTGCAACAACGGGCTCAAGCGTAACGATTGTGAGGATGGTGCAGGACCAGGCAGTGTTTCGTTCTGTTGTACACAGGGTCACTATGAGTCAAAACCAACTTTATGGCACCTAACAACAACAACAACCTTCCTAACCTGTGAGAAAATAAATTTATGTTCTTTAAAACCACCCACTTGTGGTGTTTCCGTTATAGCGATCCTAAGAAACTAAACAAGTAGCAAAGTACATTAACTGTGTGTACCACTTAGGCACTCCTATCAGGAGTGATAAGTTTATGTGATTAGCAGAATTAACACCTGACACGGTGGAACTGAAATGGGAAGGAAATGAACAGTACGTGAATACTAAAGACAAACAGTTCCTGGGTTATGCTGCTGATATCACTGAGACAAACAGGTCCATTATAGAGGAACCTGTCTTTTCCTGTGTCCCCTTCAAAGAAGGAGATGGTATAAGATCTGCAGAGCTTCCTCTCTGCCGCCTGACTTTGAGAAATGACCTACAGGGCTGTGGTTTCCTTCTCTGAGTACAGCAGTGAATGAGAAGGCTCCGAGCACACAATACACCTGAAGAGATGTAAAAGCTTCTTCTAAACACAATGGATGCCCCATTGACACCATTGTGATCTTTCTCCTCATGTGCACTTAGACCAGGGATTGTGATTTTGGGTGTGTGCACCAACCTGAGCCATGTTCATGTCCATGGCAGACATTACTAATCAACTGCTAGACTCATTCTGGTGAGCCAAGATGGACCTCAGAATGCTTCCTGACTCTGTATTCCAGGCAGTCGCTACCAATCCAGATGGAGCAGGCATTTAAAATACAAATTGTTTCCAGTCTGGGTATAGAGGGCACATGCCCTAAAAATCCAAAAGGTGAGGGACATATTTGGTTCTTTTAAACTCATGTGCATGGACAGAAGCATTATTTTATAAGTCTTTAAGTAAGTATACTTTTTTAAAATTTATATTCTTACATATGGAGTCCCTGGGGGGTGCAAAAAGTTAGCACACTCAGCTGCTAACAGAAAGGCTGGAGGTTTGAGTCCACCCAGAGGCACTTTGAAAGAAAGGCATGGAAATCTACTTCCCCAAAATTAGCCATTGAAAACTCTATGGACCACAGTTGTACTCTGACACACTTGTGATTGCCACGAGTCAGACAGACTTGATGGCAGCTGGGTATTCTTACACATTTTTTTTTTTTCAGGATTTTCAGCAACAACTTGCAGAAATCACACTCTTTCCTTCCCTCCCCGCCCCCCCCACCCCGGATGAGGCAGTCACAAAACTAGAATCTCACTGATGCAGGTTATTTCAACAGGCTAAGTTCTTGCAGAAAAATCAACCTTTAAAATATACCATCAATATAAAATGTAATAAACCTCAATAAAATGTGTGTCCATAGGCACAAATACTGTTATTTAATAAGGTCTTTTACTCAGTAATTATAATGACACAATTTTATCAGTAAAGGTTAAGTATCTTTATCTGAACAGAATCCAATGAAATTAGTCCTGATGTAATAAGTACCATTTGTCACCATTAAAGCCAGAGGTGTTGACAAGGCCTGGTTGTCGCCGTGACAACCCCAGTGATCCATTTCTTCTCTCTGTAACCCTAGACAGTAACGAGGCATAAAGACCAGAGGGCATAGAAAGCATTGCCTGGGTAATTTCTTGACCCTTTTCTAACGTTGCCAGGCAGTGGCACATGCAAACCTCTGGAAGCATTTTACATCAGATGGGCATCTGCTTCCAATTTTCACTCTGCTGATAAACATTTTGAATGGAAATATTGTATGTAGGTTTCCCTTACTAAGGACAACCCCTAATTTTTAACTGACTCACGATTCACAAGGCATGCAAGGGAGAAACAGACAGAGAGCGAGACAGACAGAGTGAGAGAAACAGAGAGAAGACACCTAGGTATACAATACAGATTTCTCCATTTTAAAAACTTACAAGAACAAATATCCCTAAATAATGTTATGTATTCCACTAGAATTAAGCGATTTCACGAAGCTCTAGCTACTTCTCATGTCTCAAACAATGAAATTGGTGAAGTAGAGTGTCACAAGGGGGCATCTTGCAGCTGTGCTTTGATGGTGTGAATTTGCTAAGAGACCTGGGCAGGACAGGACACCATGCCATGTGCATTCAGGGAGAGCTTCCTTCAGCCTCAGACTCAGCTTTAGCTCAGCTTTCTGCCAGAATTACACCCCAAAACATGAATGAGACCCCAAAACATGAGCTCTCCTGAAACATCAGTTATACCTGCCACCATGAACGCACAATGGGAAGGCCTCCATTTGGGCCATAAATAAAGGTAAAATAAAATTAATAACATTTTATGAATGTGCCTATCTTCAATCTTTTGGGCACAGATCCAAGAGTGGAGGGTTTCAGTGGGGAGAAAAAAGGATTTCTGGGATGAAAATTTAGAGAAACATTATAAACAGAAGTTTATATTTTATTTATTTACCATTGCCATTTCTATTTTTTTAGTGGCAAATATCAGTTTTTCCTCTTTAGTAAATAACCTGATACCACAAATAATGATTATTCCCAAAATATGAAGGTAAAGATGTACTTATTTTATGTTTAAGATTTGTATACTTGGAGTGGAATTTGTCTAATAACCAGACTTGGAACACTGTCCATTTGAAGATTATCTTAGGTACAGTGGTTAAGCGTCTGGCTGCTAACCAAAAGGTCAGCAGTTCGTATCTACCAACTGTTCCTTGGAAACTCTATGGGGCAGTTCTACTCTGTGCTATAGGGTTGCTAGGAGCAGGAATTGACTCGATGGCAATGGGTTTGGTTTTAGTAGCATGACATATCTTTTAAAATTTCTTTTTTTTTTTTTTTTCTATTTAGAATTTACTTTGGATTGGAGATAAAAATATATATACGTATACGTATATATATATACGTATACTCCCAGAATATAATACCAGTTAGGGCTTCAAAAATGATGCCATCCTATCATGTAATAAATGACAGAGCTGAGATATAGATCACTTAAGTGACTTTTAGAGTCACAAAAGTTAATGACATAGCTGAGATTAAAATTTTTTTCTCCTAAGGTTCTTGTCATTTGGTAAACTAAAAGTCAATTGCAGTATTATATCAGTTTTTTGTTTAACTAAATCCTAAGGTATATCTCTACTTCAAATGTTATAGTCCTAATCAAAATAGATAAATAAATATATATAAAACAAACATTGTAGTCCTAATTATATATATATTATTATATATATATTCCTAAAGCTGCCTTAATAAATTACCACAAACTGGGTAGCTTAAAGCAACAGAAATTTATTCTCTCCCAGTTCTGGAGGCCAAAAGTCAGAAATTAAGGTGTCAGCAGGGCCATTTTCCCTCTGAAGGTTCTAGGGAAAATTCTTTTTTGCTTTATAAGGACACCAGTGATAATGGATTAGGTCTATCCTACACCAGCATGACCTCATCTTCATTTAAGTTCACCTGCAAAGACCTTACTTCCAAATAAGGCCATATTCACAGGTACTGGGGGCTAGGAGGAATTCTGGTGGTGCAGTGGTTTAGCACTCGGCAGATAACCGAAAGGTGGGTGGTTCGAACCCTCCAGCAGCTCCACAGGAGAAAGACGTGGCAGTCTGTTTGCATAAAGATTTGCAGCCTTGGGAACCCTATGGGCAGTTGGACTCTGTCCCATAGGGTCGCTCTGAGTTGGAATTGACTCAATGGCAATGGGTTTGGTTTGGATTGTGCCTATGTGTAATATATGATCAGAAGCAGAATTGTCAGATCATAGAATTTAACTTAACTAATAATTGCAGAGCCACTCTTTGAAATTCATGTACCAGTTTGTGTTGCCACCAACAGAGCATGAAATGTCTCATTTCCACGAACAGTTTTCTAGAAAACCTCTGTCACCTCCTTTTCTCTGTCCATTCGCCCTTGAATTGGCCATTCCATTATTTGGCCAAGTGGTCTCTGTGCGTACTTTCAGGAGTGGAAACTGTATGTTGTAAACACAAATCCCAGTATTTACATCCCCACTACTAGTTTCTGAAATATTTACGGAATTGGTCATCTTTTAATACATTATATATAACTCAAAGGGCTGGGCATAGGTAAGATGTCCAGAGAGCTTCTTTCCGTGCTTCCTGGGAACGCCAGTTAGCAGCTTCTATAAACGTGGCAACTAAAACAGGTGCCAATTTTTAAGGTCCCTGACAGGACAAAGAGGAAAATTGCTAGTCATTCTCCTCAGTCAAACTCAAAATGCCACCTTAGCTCTTGCCTCACATGATTCTTTCTCAGTTGGTGTTTAGCTAATATTTTGAAAAAGAAGTCCAATGTGCAAAGGAACTAATCTCCATTGGTGGAGATGTTTATTAAGGAGTTACTTTTATATATATATATATATATTTTATTGTACTTCAGGTGAAGGCTTACAGAACAAATAGTTTCTCATGAAACAGTAGTACACTTGTTGTTTTATGACACTGGTTAACAACCCCACAACATATTAACCCTCTAAATTCTCAATTCTCAACCTTTTTTTTTTTTTTTTTTTTTTTGGTGAAAATACACATAGCCAAAGATACACCGTTTCAAAAATTTCTACATACACAGTTCAGTGACATTGACTACACTCTTCCAATTGTGCTGTTATTCTCACTTAAGATGAAGGCTTACAGAACAAAATAGTTTCTCATTTAACAGTTACTACAAATGTTGCCCTATGACAATGGTTAACAATCTCACAACACATCAACAATATCCTTACTCATCCTTGGGTTCCCTATCACCAGCTTCCTTGTCCCCTTCTGCCTTCTGGCCCTTGTCACTAGACTCCTGTACCTCGTTAGTCTCATTTGGTTTTATGGGGCTGTCCACTCCCAGGCTGAACAGGGAACCTCGGAGGTAACTTCACCACTGAGCTAAAAGGGTGTTTGGGGGCCATACTCTTGGGGTTTCTCCAGTCTCCTTTAGACCACTAAATCTGGTCTTTTTTTTTTTTTTTGGTGAGTTAGAATTATGCTCTACATCCTTCTCCAGCTCTGTCCAGAACCCTCTGTTGTGATCCTGGTCAGAGCAGTCAGTGGTAGCCGGGGACCATCTAGCTGTACTGGACTCAGTCCGGTGGAGGCCTTGGTAGCTGTGGACAATTAGTCCTTTGGACTAATCTTTTTGAGTTATTTTTAAAGACAGTCCCTGGGTGGCAGGAATGGTTAAGTTCTCGGTTACTAATAGAAAGCCTGGCAGTTCAAATCCATCCAGATGCACCTCTGAAGAAAGGTCTGGCGATCTACTCCCAAAAGCTCACAGCCACTGAAAACCCTACAGAGCACAGTTCTCGTATAGCACACATGAGGTTGCCATGAGTTGGGATCGACTTCAAGGGCAAATTTTTTATATTTAAACAAACAAACGCCGAGTAACCCTGGCTGTCGGCCCTGGAGTCTGACTTCACTAAACGGTTGGAGACAGTGTGTAGCCCCGTGTGTTTGGCTCCAGGTGCACTGAGCCACCTTCTGGTCACTTGGCTTCCCTGCAATGAGCCTCCCTGGGGAGAAGGGCGCTCTGAGGAGAGGCCCGTCCGTCCCAGTTGACCACTGCCCTGGACAAGGGTCACTCACACATCCACATGCTCAGTTATTCAGCAGGATTCTGTGAGTTTTGTTAACATAAGCCAGAATTCCCAAATCCCTTCTAATCTGGGTCTGTAACAGGAACAATTTTCTGATCCTAGAAGGTAAGGGCCAGGTCTTAGGCAGGAGAGATTTGCCAGACATAAGGTCCTTTCTAGAAACTGTCAGGATCCCACCGTCTTCCCTTGATGAATGAGATCGCCACTTTCCATATGGCTATCAAAACCTCTCCAGGGCTGTAGGTAGGGTCCCTAGGTGGCACAAATGGTTTGCACTCATCTGTAACCTAAAAGTTGGTGGTTTGAATCCACCCAGCAGTATCATGGATGATAGTTGTGGCAATCTGCTTCCGTAAAGATTACAGTTAAAAAAGAATCCTATAGAGCAGTTCTTTTCTGTAACACACGGGGCTGCCATGAGTCAGAATCACTCAATAGCAACTAACAACAACAGTGCCATAGACCCAGGAAAAGATGCTTGGAAGAAGATCAACTACCCTCTACTTTTGCTTTGTCATTGGAAGTATGCCACAGATCCTTATCCTGACACAGCAAGCTCAGCAAAGCTAGTGATGCTACCCACAGCTTGTGTTTGCTGTATACTTTTTAGAAGCCCTGGTGGCACAGTGGTTAAGCTCTTGGCTGCTAACTGAAAGGTCAGCAGTTCAAACCCACCAGCCTCTCCACAGGAGAAAGATGTGGCAGTCTGCTTCTGTAAAGATTACAGCCTTGGAAACCCTATGGGGCAGCTCTCTGTCCTATAGGGTCACTGTAAGTCAGAATCAACTTGACGGCAACGGGTTTGGTTTTTTGGTATATTGTTTAGTATCGTTTGGTATATTTCTTTCTGTGAGATTTGATCGGTGATGCTATTAAATTAAAACCAGTCAATTATCATGTTCTAGGAGAATATGAACACTCTAGGTAGAAATCTCCACTTTACAAGGAGATTACCCAACAATATGGATGAATCAGCTGGACTTTCATTTTAAATGGTTCTAACCATTTACCAATTATACCTTATGCTGCATTTTCTCATCCACTGAGAAGGGAAACTTCTCACCTCCATCTTGCTGGTCTGTGTTCAGATTTCAGTTTGATCTACTATGCAGGTGAATTTGCCTCCTAAATTCCTGAACTCCCGTTTGACCTCTCAGGCTGTGGTAGAGGTAGGCTTTCCATGTTCACATCAGAGCTTCTCTGTGCTACCCCCAAATAAATATTGTACCCTAGATTTACTTACTCTCTATTCTCCCTACAAAGGCGTTGGCCCTGAGCTGGGTGAGCAATGAGTTCAAATATTATTTTATTATTATCAATTACCAGACTGCAGTTGTGGTTCCTCTATAGAGTCTAAGAAGAGCTGGGTAAGGTAAAACTCTCTCCAAGTGTGCTATGCAACATACAGATTCCTTCTAGAGCAAAATATCCATATTTAGCACTGCGAACATGATGGTTTCTTTTTCATACAATGTCTCGACACACACACACACCACCACCACATGAATCCTTTCATTCAAGAAAATAAAAGATATCAAAGCACAGTGGCATGAGTGTGCAGAAACCTTGAATAGTTGGTACTTTGACAAGTATCACTGGGACCCTTTGCAGTATTGTGGTTTTTACAGTCAGCACACATTTACTGAGCAGACACTATATACTAGGCATTGGGCTTGTATAAACTGGTGAGCCTCTTTGTGCTCGTGGAGCTTACAGTTGTACCTGAGGTTTAGATTTGGTTGTGTGACATCAGAGGAAAATTAGTTACTTCCTTGTAAACAAAACTGCAGATATTTGCAAAATATAATTTAAACATTACATTTTCGGACTTCCCAAATCCAACTGCTGACGAGTTGATTGTGACTCATGACGAACCCACGTGTGTCAGAGTAGAACTGTACTCCCTTATTTTGTTTTTTATAATTTACTGCATTTATTTTTGTTGTCGTAGAGAATATACACAGCAGAACATACACTAATTCAACAATTTCTACATGTAGAATTCAGTGACATTGATTACATTCTTCAAATTGTGAATCCATTGGGCTTTTAATGGCTGATTTTTTGGAAGCAGATTGCCAGGTCTTTCTTCTGAGGTACCTCTGGGTGGGCTTGAACCTCCAACCTCTTGGTTAGCAGCTGAGCATATTAACTCTCTGCACCATCCAGGGGCTCCTTATGAACTTTAGGGAGGAAGTATTGCATAAACTTGCACTGATCATCAATAACACAATAGGTGTCACAAGAGATACAGTCATGTGCCGCATAACGTTCATTCAGGCTACTCTGACTGCTTATATGTCCATGGTTCCATAAGGTTATAATAGAGTTCAGAAATCCTGATCAGAGAACGGGATGTAGTGGACATAACCAGACATAGTGAATGCAACAGCTTCCCACACGCAACATGTGTATTTCACGTCTCTGGTATACAAATCAATTGCCCTGCCAGGCTTATAATGGTACAGCACGTATATAACCGATAATGTATATATATCTTGATAGTCATAATAAATGCCCATGTTACTGGCTTACCTCTGTACTGTACTGTACTTTCTATCGCTAGTTTAATGTGAATTTTCCCTACTTACAAAAAGTTTACTGTATGCTTCAGCTTGTAGAGAGCAGTATCCAACCTTGTGTATCGTGTGTCTCTTGAATGTTGTAGCATTATTACTGTTTAATTTTCTTTTGAAAATATTACTGTGAAGTGCATCATGGCTCTCAAATGTAGCAAACCAGTGCTAGTGACAGCAGCAGCAAGACGCAAAGGGGGAGTATCGATTTGGAAGTGAAACAAAAGCTTATTAAACAATATGAAGGTGGAAAATCTGTGAACGTTATCACTCGCAATTTAGGAATGTTTACACAACGTCCAAATCATATAATGTTCTATTTCACAGAACATATCGAGGACAATAAGTGATGCATGAGTGTACCTGATTAGGTCTTCTGGAGAGAGTACCATTACCAAAATTACTTACAAGACTTATTCCTATCAACGATTAGGTTATTACCTCACAGCTTTGAGAAGTAGCTACAATTATCCCAGGGCTTCAAACCATTTTGTTCCAGTTGAACTCCTAGCTGAGAATTTGCATTTTCACCCAGATATAGTAAATTAGAATCTACATTTAACAAGATCTTCAGGTGATTCTTATGTATGCATGATTCTTATGTATACATAAGAGAATTCTTGTGTATACATAGGAGAACTCTCATGCATGCATAAGATGATTTTTATGCATATGTAATCATCGCCTGGGGATCTTGTTAAAATGTAAATGTATACATAAGAATCACCTGGGGATCTTGTTAAAATGTATATTCAGTATATCTGAGACAGAAATGCAAATTCTCAGCAGGGGGTTGAACTGGATTGAGAGTTCGAGGCCCTGAATTATCTTCATTTGTAGAATGGGGCTAGTAGGAAATGGAGAAAGGGACTCCTTGTGGATTTTAGAAAGGCAGTACTGCACAGAGTTTAGAAGCACAGACTCTGGACACAGGAAGCCTGGCCTCACATATCAGGGCTGCCACCTGTAGTTTAGTTGTTACACTTCCTCATACCAATTTCACAACTTTTCTTATCAACAAGTACACTATTACTTTGTTTCTCAGGAGTTGATTGCATGCACATGATAATTCGTTGTGGCAAGGTACCCTCCATTCTCAAATACTCAGGCCACAAAGTCCACAAGGACATAATGTATTTACAGTCATGCTAGTGGAAACATGCAGGAAGAAATCTCGGCCCTTGCTGGACCGTATGTGAACAAACATCTCAATGTAGGCTGAGAGGAAGAGCATCAACATACCTAAACCTACGATGCAAAAGATGGCAAAACCCCAGAAAGTATGAAATATCCTAGCAAATTCTCAGTGTCTTGGAGTTAAATAAAGTGCTTGTCCTGAAAAACAGAGTATTTAAATTCAGAATTAAAATAAAATCACTGAACTCAAAATATATCTGGAGTTTGTCAAGGCCACGCTCACTTTGGGATGGTTGCTCAGCTGAGGGGAGGGGGCCTGGGAGAGACCACAGTAATTGTCCCTCATAATGGCACATTATGCAAGGTAAACAGTGTGAACAATTTTCCTAATTGGGCCATCAAGTGAAAATAATTAAGCAAAATAATGCAGCAGCACCTCAATTATAATTACGAAAAGCAATTCTGATTATGCCTCATGAATGAAGAAGTGATGGGAATTTTGAATTTGCATAATTATTTATTATTCTCAATAATCTTGTATTGATCATCAGTAACACAACAAGTGTCACGAGAAATACCTGATTAGATCTTCTGGAGAGAGTACCATGACCAAAATTACCTACAAGACCTACTCCTATCAACTCTTAGGTTACTTCCTCACAACTCTGAAAAGTAGCTACAATTATCCTCCTTTGTAGAATGTGGCTAACAGGAAATAGAGTTCGACCGAAGGATTACTTGTCTCTCAAGACCTACATCTCCCCAACGATGCTCTAGAAAGCTTTCCAATAATGGAATGGACCAGCGATAGCTAATGGTCAAGAGCACAGGTAGGATCTCTTCATTAGGCAGGAAGCTGGCTGAGAATACTCCACAATCAGTATTGTTTAGTTATTAAATTTAGTAGTTGGGGGATAAGAGGTGGTGTGGTATGATGGCAGCCTTGCTTTTACACCAGCTAGCTGAATGACAGAAGCCCTGGTGGCGCAGTAGTGAAGAGCTCGGGTGCTAACCAAAAGGCTGGCAGTTAGAATCCACCAGGCATTCCTTGGGAACCCTATGGGGCAGTTCTACTCTGTCTTCTAGGGTCACTCTGAGTCAATTCACTCAACGGCAACCTGTTCACTGAATAGCACTGGCTTCAAGGATCCTCGCCTGAGTCAACAGTGCCTTGTTCACAAATTGCTGGAGTTAAAGTGCAATCTAGTTGCTGGATGATTTATAAAGTTGTTTCAGAATTTCAAATTCTATAATTTCTGGTTTGAGTTAGTTAGGATTATGCATAAAATAAAACAAAAATTTCAGAGTTTTATATTTTACATTTATTATATTTTACATTTAAGTCTGTGATCGAGTTTGAGTTATTCTTACATAAGATGTGAGGTTTGGGCTGAGGTTCATTTTTCGCCTGTGGATGTTCCGTTCCTCCAGCATGATCTGTTGAAAAGGTTATCTTTCCTCTATTGAATGACTCTTGCCCCTTCATCAAAAATCAGTCATGCATATTTATGTGGGTTTATTTCTGGGTTCTCTGTTCTGTGCCATTAATCTGTGTGTCTATCCTTCTATCAATATTGTGGACTTTTTTTTTTTTTAATTATTGTGCTTTAAGTGAAAGTTTACAGTTCAAGTTAGTCTCTCGTACAAAAATTTATACACATATTGTTATGTGACCCTACTTGCTCTCCCTATACTGTGACAGCACACTCCTCCTTTCTACCTGGATTTCCTGTGTCCATTCAACCAGCTCGTGACCCTCTCTGCCTTCTCATCTCACCTCCAGACAGGAGCTGCCCATTTAGTCTCATGTATCTACTTGAGCTAAGAAGCACGCTCTTCACGAGTATCATTTTATGACTTATAGGTGGACTTTTTTAATGTAACACATTTCTTCATATTTTGGTGCCAATTCAAAGTGTTTCAATATCAATTATAGGAGATGCACTTATTCATCTAAAATAGCCTTATAACTTAGAAATTACATAAAGATTAATTTGGGGAGCTTTCCCTTGACATACTTAACTTAGACAAATTACACTTATATTTTATTTTCTGGTTTAAAAGACCATTACAGTCTTTTGGGGGAATTTCATAGAACTGGCTCTCAAACAAGACTAAACGAATTCTATCCGCCAGGCATTCAGTAGCTCTGGTTCATGCTGGTGCATACTTTTAACAATTAAGAAAGAAAGGGCTGAGACTAAGAAGCTGAAGTCTAGATGGACTAGCTCCCCTGGGATAGTACCTGGTGCCAGCCTTTTGCTAGCCACCCAGTCATTTACCAGCAGCTGGCAGTTTGCACCCTCCCTGACTCTCAAATGGTTTGCGTTCCACTGATAACCCAAAGGTTGGCGGTTTGAACCCACCCAGCGGTACCATGGAAGATAGGCCTGGCAATCTGCTTATGTAAATGCAAATGCCTGCTCATCGAGCCTGGCGACAGGAAACAGTGTGAACCTGAGGACCAGTCAAGCCCCACACAGAGGCAGGCACTGGGCCTCAGCAGCTGTACATACCAGACTGTAACAGTACTGTCCCTGAGCGCGTTTGGCAGGTGGAACACGTGGGGCATGAATAGGGGTGTCAGGTCCAGCTATGTAATTTGTGAGGCCCGGTGGAAAATTAGAATGTGGAGCCCCTTGTTCAAAAATTTTATAAATAATTGTAAGACGGTGAAAGCAAAGCATTCCACCATACGTGGGGTCCCTCTAAGCATGGGCCCCTGGGTAACTGGATGGTGTACACCCATAAAGCCTGCCTTGAGGTGTGTTTTTTGCTCAAATATATTGGAGAATTCAGCTTTCTTTACTCTAGTACTTTCCAAGGTATTTAACAGTCTATTTTAAATTTGGAGTTTCTGGAAAGGGGCTATATACTGTTTTCCAAATAGATTTGGCTGTGTGTGTGTGTGTGTGTGTGTGTGTGTGTGTGTGTGTGTGTGTAATATGACTGTATTTTGGGAAATACCATATTACACTAATCTAGATACACCGTGCACCTGTAATAAGACGTAGTAGCTAAAGACACAGAAAATAGATTACATCTGAATGAAAAGCTAGGGATTTATTTTCAGCATTTCCAAAAAGAGTCAAAATCAGGAATGTTGGATTAAATAAATGTCTTAATAAATAATCTAATACATTATCTTTCCTCTGAAGGGGTATAATCAGGAGCTCTGCTGGCTCAGTGGTTAAGCTTTCAGCTGCAAAACAAAAGGTAGGCAGTTCGAACCCACCAGCTGCTTGGAAACCCTATGGGGAAGTTCTACTCAGTCCTGTAGGGTCGCTATGAGTCAGAATCAACTCGACGGCATTTGGATTGGTTTTTGGTTTAAGGCATGTTTACCAGTTGGTTTATATTCAGGACAGGTTTCAGACAAGGGGAAGTCAATGGCGGAAACTATAAACTTCTACTCTAGGGATGCTATAAGGGAGAACTCAAGCTCTGGGCTGCCTGGGCGTGGCCACAACTTCACAGTGATAATAACAACAACAACAATAATAATAACGGCCAGGCTTGGCCATGCACCTACCATGGGGCAGGCAGGGAAAAGGCTTTCCACAAACGACCTCCTAATCTTCATGAACATCCTGTGAAGTAAGCTCTGTTATTATACCATTTCATAATTAGGGGCTGAGGCCCAGGGAGGTTTGGGAACTTGCCTAAGTTCCTGGGAAAGAAGAGGCAGAATTAGAGTCTAGGTAGTCTCACCCCAGACCCAAAACTGAAAACTCTTAAACCTGCTGCCCCTCAGGCTGACGCCCGCAGCCATATTAAAATCAGGAAGCCTCACCTTACTCCTCCTGATGAGTGCCCTGCCCTGTGTTGACCCTGAAGCCGCCATCTTGCTCCTATCGATCTGTGTCGATACCATACCGGCACCTGATTACAAGCAAATCTTTGATAGTTGTAACAAGCCCAGGACTAAGAGCCTGGGGCGACAGGGTCTGGTCTGGGTTTTTCCATGGACTGACCTTGTGACCCTGGGGAAGTGTAAAATGAGGTGACAGATAATATATGAGGTCCTTTTAAGCCTAAGGCTCTGTGACTTCAGTTAATGAACAAACTTACTAAAATATAGTTTGTGATGTTTTTCCAGGAAAAACCAGTGGAATATGGATTTCAGGAGGGCAGAGATCATGTCTTATGTTTATCTTCGTATCTTGAATGTCTGGAACAATGCCTGACAAACAACAGGCTCTCAAACATTTACTAAATTGCTAATGATTGAATGAATAAGTGAGTAAATAAATGAGAGAATATAAGAATCCAACTCAGAGCATATGAACATTACACATTTCTATAAGCTCCACAGATCATGGGACCAAACACAGTTCTGCAAGTATAACATGGTTTTAGCCAACCTCAAGGCTGACATTCCCATCAGTATTTAGCTATTGGACATATCACTGCTGGAAACATGCATTCATGAGCAGGATCTATGCAGAGCACTGGAGGTGAACACTTCCCTCTGGACTCAAGGAAAAGCTTTTATTTGGCCTTTGTATGATGGCAACAACATAAGGAATGGTGACAGACTGAGATGGTGTATTTTCGCTCTCAAGAATCAGTGAGTATTCGGGCACCTTTTGAAAACAAGCAGATGTTTAATCTTTCCCGGAGCACTGCAATATGGGTGCTGAGAACATGATTCCTGGATATGAGAATTCGAGGGCTTAATCCCAGCTCTCCCAGGCTGCTGGGCACATCTGTACGCTCTGTTGTTGTTGATAGTTGCTGTTGCGTCGGCTCTGACTCATGACGACCTTAGATGTCTAACAGAAGGAAACGCTGCCCAGTCCTGTGCCATTTTCCCAATCATTGATAGGTTTGAGTTCACTGTTGCAGCTATTGTACCAATTCATCTCATCGAGGGTTTGCCTCTACTTTACCAACCATGTTGTCCTTTTCTAGGAAGTAGCTGTTCATTCTAGGAGGTGCCACCCACACTGTAGATATCAATACCGTGGACTCATATTTTTTACGACATTTATTCTCCAAAAGATGGCAACAGAGTGGCATGTTCTAATTAAATCAGTATATTATGATAATCCTTCAACAGATTGAAGAAAGGTATCCTAAAGCAGAAACATCTTTTTCTGTTTGCACAAAGGTGCCATATAGGCTAGCAATGGCTCGGTTTACTATGTACTAGCTGTGTGTATTTACAAAAGGTATTTAACCTCTCTGGGCCTCAGTTTACTCATTTCTAAAATAGGGATATTAATAGTATACCCCGTGTCATGGAGCTGTTGTGAAGATTAAGTTGGAAAATAGACATTAAGTTCTTATGATAATTCCTGCAAATAGTAACTGCCCAATGAATTAGTTATTATTAGCTCTACCCTCATATTACAACTAATCACACCCAGTTACCATTGAGTCAACTCTGACTCATGGCGACCAGATATGTGTCAAAGTAGAACTGTGCTCCAGAGGGTTTTCAATGGTTGGTTTTTCAGAAGTAGACTGCCAGGCCTTTCTTCCAAGGTGCCTCTGGGTGGACTGGAACTTCAATCTTTTGGTTAAAAGTCCAGCATCTTAACTGTTTATATCACCCAGGGACTCCTACCCCTAGCATGTACAGGCAAAAACTAGTTCAGAGCTTAGGAGATTCTTTTTCAAAGGTCCCTGTGCTAAAATATTATTCCAGCCCAGACCAGGCCTGGCTCAAACTGTTCAGTTACTGGTACAGGTGAACTAGCATTATATTAGAAAGCTTGATTTAATTAAAAGTACAACAAATTTAAGTGAAAGGTATTTATATGAAGGCAGGACTCTAGGATTTCAGATGCTCGAACAGCAAGAATTCAATACTGAGTATGTAGAGTTCAGTGGGAACTTCAGGCAGATGGCAGCTGAGTTCTGAGTTCCCCAAACACATCTGAGCCACTGAGCCACCCTATAGCAACACATTTCTTCCTGTATCCTGTCCCAGTGCTGTGTGCCTGAATCAGGCAAGATCATTGTCCTCAACAATTATCTTTCTGTGTGGCCAAGTCCCTGGAGAATGACTCTTATCTCCAAACCCTTCAAGGGCTTCTCTGGTGAGCTGGCAGTAGAAGCAGAGGAGAGAGGTCCCGGGGGTCACGGCACCAGCAGGGACACCTTTGCTCTCCAAGTGGTGTTCTAGGAGGGCCTTCTCACAGACTCCTCCTTCCATACAGACATTTGTTCTCTATGACCATGTGGGTCTCCCAGTGAACACCACCTTGTTGCCAAGCTCAAATTTAGCAAATCCAGGCAGGGTAGGTGTTAATAAAGTAGATGTCTTGTTTAAGAAAAATCTGCATTAAATACAGAGAAAGAACTATTTTATGGCTATAAGGCAACTTGGGGCCCTGGTGGCGCAGTGGTTAAGAGCTTGGCTACTAATCAAAAGGTTGGCAGTTTAAATCCACCAGGGGCTCCTTGGAAACCCTATGGGGCAGTTCTAGTTTGTCCTACAGGGTGGCGATGAGTTGGAATTGACTCAATGGCAATGGGTTTGGTTTTTGGTTTTTTTATAACACAACTCGGGCTATAGGGTGAAAAATTTTCTGAAATAAAGTCAACACCACATAAATTGCTTGGACATGCGTCTGCCATATTAGTGATATCACTGGCCATCATGTAGTAGCTTTTGGATGATCAGCACCCAAGATCCCAAACCTTTGAACCTCTGATGTGCTGTCCAACTCAACAACAGTTTTCAAGGGAGACATAGAAAGAGGCAGTATACTAAAGGGTTAATAACAAATGTTAAAGGCTCTGAAGTCCAAGGAGCCCTGGTGGTGCAGTGGTTAAGAGCTCACACTGCTAACCAAAAGGTTGGCAGTTCGAATCCACCACCCACTCCTTGGAAACCCTACGGGGCAGTTCTACACTGTCCTATAGGGTTGGTATGAGTTGGAATCAACTCAGTGGCCACCTGCAGGGTTGCAGATGCTGAAATCCAAAGGTTCACATTTGAATTCTGGCTGTGCTACACTGAACAAATTACTTAACCTCTCTAAGCCTCAATGTCACCCTATACAGTAGCATCTACCACATAAAGTTGTTAAAAGATAAATGAGTTTATATGTGTAAATTCTGCTGTGACCAATTCATGGAGTATGTGCTACTTATTTGCATTATTAATATTATTAGCATTAATGTTATTAGACTCGACCACCTGGAGCCCTGAGGACACTCTTCTGACTGGCTTCATGGAACCTAGAATGGAAGCAGGCCAGGGGGCCTCCTGGTTAATGTCTAGACTCCCCAGCAAGTATATGTACTCCCTGATGAAAGAAACCACACACGATCCATCTTTGAGCTCCTCTCCTTTCTCCCCAGTACACCTGTGTGTGTGTGTGTGTGTGTGTGTGTGTGGTGTGACTGAGTGAAAATAAAGCACGTAAAAGAGCAGAAGAGAGAACATAATTCCTATTCTTGTAAACGATTAGATGTTGAGATGCTGAAACGCAGAAAATGAGCGCCGCTGAATAAGCTTAGGTGTGTTTGCTCTTTTCCTTTTAAAAGCGGGTGCTAAAACCAACTCTTGCCTTTGTTATTTTTGCTCATACACCTGGGGGTCACATAGCATTAATGATAAGAATCTATGTTGCGGCAGGAAGACTTTATATAGATCTTCCCAGTATTGGATAATTTATGTACTTCACTTAATCAACTTCTTATACCAGCATAAAATGCCAACTCATCCCCCAAATAAAAAATTTAAACAAGGTTTTAATTAAACTTTGCATTGTTATGGACATAAATCCATATAAGGTTCCTTATTTGGTCTACAGATTTATGCTACAATAGAGAATCTGTAAAGCCACCAGAAATCCCCTCTTTATTTTGGCAATATTTTATATCTGGTAAAAGTGTAGCATCTCCTAATTAAAGAGAATGCTCCTATGGCCCCATTATAAGTGAGAGAGCTGAAGCTGAAGATGGATTATGGGGTTCCTCTCCTGCTGGTCTGTGTTCCCATCTGTGTCCCTGCAGGGAAAACCAGCTCTCCACGATTCCACTTGTGATGACTAAGTTAGTTCATTATCAAAATAAAACTCAAGTTTGTATCAGGGCAAAACAATTGCATTATCTTTTATGTCCAAAAGAAGCTCAGTATTATTTTTGAAAAGTTAAATCAAATTAGTATTCATTTGACTCACCCTAACTCCACCTTGGTGAAACCAATAAAAAAGAAACGTAATGTTCTAACAACAAATACTAGTAGATGTAAGATGGGCTCTGCTTTACATCATCCGGGAGTCTCTGGGTGCTGCAAATGGTTAGTGCACTCAGCTGCTAAACAAAATGTTGGTGGGCCAAATCGACCCAGAGGTGCCTTAGAAGATAGGCCTGGTGATCTACTACTGAAAAATCAGCCATTGAAAACCCTATGGAGCACAATTCTACCCTGACACACACTTGGGGGCGCCATGGGTCGAAGCTGACCCCATAGCAACTGGTTTGTCTGTATATCAGTCCTACCCTTGTATCAATTACAGTGATAATAATACAGAATATTTTTTCACTTTTCTACTGGATTTACAGCAGTTCTACATCATTTTATATTCCTATGTACCTTACAAAGTTGAAAAACACATTGGTGATATGCTTAAAGGGCATTAACCTAATATTGTCACTGAGAATCTAGAAGAAGTAGGTGAAGGACAACATTTAAATACCTTGACCTTGTGCAGATGAAGGATTTATTAAGACAATAAATAACGTACAGCTCTAGAAAAAAAAAAAAAACTGCTGCTTTTCTCCCTGCCCCCTTGTTTTTGAAATATCAACAGGAGCTACTCATCTCTTTTTCAACTTGGAAATGTGCCAAAATATGCTTGCAGTGCAATGGATCACTTTTATGTGGTCTTTCTAGCCTTGATCTTATAATACCCACCCAAGCAATTGGGTGGGACTGTGCACATAGGGTAACTGTGGCCCAACAAAGTGACTGCTCAGTTTTGCCATCCTGCTGGGCTAGAGGTGAGCCATCCAGAGGTGGGAGAGAGACGATCTCATCACCACCAAGGAAGAACAGCCAGGAGCCAGGGTATCCTTTGGACCCAGGATCCCTGTGCTGAGAAGCTCCTGGAACCAGGGGACGGAGAGAGAGAGAGAGAGCTGTAACACGGAGGGCAGCGAGAAGAGGCAGCAGAGATGGGGCAGCAGGAGATGGTGTGGTGGGCTCCCCAGCCCAAAGAGAGAGAAAGCTGAGTGCGTTTGGGCAAAGGCCTAGGGCCAGGGAGAGGTGAGCCTGCAAGCAAGGCTGGGAAGAGGCTGTGCTGATGGAAGAACTGTATCCTGAGTGTTCCTGAGCCTGAACTGTAAATGTTAGTTCTCTGAGAAACCCCATCATCATGAGTATTGTCTGTGAGTTCTGTGTGGCCACTGCAATGAGTTATCAAACCCAGCAGAGAGGTAGAGAGCACTGTGGGAGGGACGGTTGGTGACAGAATTAGTAAAGACTGTGGAAAGAGGAGGCATGTCTGACCTCCATCTCATAGGAATCAGCCTTGGGCTATTGATGTTGATTCTCCTTCCTCCTTGTGAAGTTAGAGGAGGTCAGATGTTGCCCCAGTGTTGTTTTTGCAGTGCTCATCGGAGAGTAACCTGGAGGACTCTCAGAATACTAGAATATGGTCTACTCATCACTCTTCCCTCCCTCTGTAGTTTCCAAAGGCAGGGGCTGTGTAGTGTGTATTTCCCAAGGCCATTGTCATTGGGCTTGGTCATGTGACTTGCAGTTCACATTAGCAGGATGGCAGGAAAAGAGGTATTAAATGTGCTTTCATGTTTTCACTTTCTTTTGACACTGCTTTGATATGTCCTGAGAAAAGCAAATTCCACAGAGCTGCTGGTCCAAGGAGGCGAGAGATCAACCGGCATCAACCCAAACCCATCAACCCAAAGCCAGCCTGCTACCTCGAGACAAGCTCCAGCCCAGCTGAGTTCAGGCAATGCCCAGCCAACTGCAAAAACGAGCAAGAGAAAAAAAAAAAATCCTTATTTGTTTCTAGGGCTGTTCGTTATACTGCATTATTGTAGCAATCGCTGACTAATACTTAAACAGTTAAAAAATAAAAACCTAGATGGCAGCATAATATATTCATAGACTGCACAAGAACTGAAGTGTTCATCTGGATCTAATCTTCCCATTTTATAGATGTGAATACAGGGGCTGGAAAGGTTGTGACTTGCTCCAAAGCAGAGAGTAGGATCCAGATTGCCTGAATCTAGGCGCCTTTTCTCACTAAACAGTTGCCGACTCCAGATTGGAGTGACTTTCCGTTATGAACCCTGGAGAGTATCATCCATCTCTCTGCAGATGGGCATCTCTGCCTGCCCTGCCCCACCTTCCCCACTCCCTCCCCCATGCTTCTCCATCATCCATTCATCTTGCCCTCAGAGTCTTCTGATTCCCACTCAGTAAGGCCATAAGAAGCCTTTGTTGCAGGCTGGCCTCAGCAG
Organism: Dugong dugon; assembly: GCA_030035585.1. Taxonomy (NCBI): domain Eukaryota; kingdom Metazoa; phylum Chordata; class Mammalia; order Sirenia; family Dugongidae; genus Dugong; species Dugong dugon. The sequence goes on from CM057460.1 coordinate 220,739,547, forward strand.
TGCTCCGCCTTGTGGTGATTCAGCTCACACGGGGATAACACACATCAGGCACATCCCACTGGAGGAAAGTTGAGTAAGGAGCCTCTTAACATCTCTTTCTGCTTTTGTGTTTGTCTTGTTATCTGAAATCACTTTCCAAATCTCAGATTCAATTCTTAGAATTACAAAATCTCAGAGTTCCATGGGGTTTTGAGGTTATTTAATTCAACCCCTCCAAAGAGCAATTATATATGCAATACGTATATTGTATATTTATAATATTACAAATATATATTATTCTTATTAATATTTATATTATACACATACACAATGTATATATTTATATTAGAACGTACATACATTACATGTTATATACGGATTACATATTATTATATTTTACATATACCAAACCAAAAACCAAACCCGTTGCCATCGAGTCAATACCGACTCACAGCGACCATATAGGACGGAGTAGAACTGCCCCACAGGGTTTCCAAGGAGCGCCTGGTGGATTCAAACTGCCGACCTTTTGGTTAGCAGCCATAGCTCTGAACCACTATGCCACCAGGGTTTCCATTTTACATATACTATGTATTATATAAGGATCCATGATGGTGCAGTGGTTAAGCCCTTGGCTGCTAACTGAAAGGTCAGAGGTTTAAACCTACAAGCCACTCTGCAGAAGGAAGATGTGGCAGTCTGCTTCCATAAAGATTATAGCCTTGGAAACCCTATGAGGCAGTTCTACTCTGTCCTATAGGGTTGCTATGAGCCAGAATTGACTCGACAGAAACAGGTTTGGTTTTTTGGATTATGTATTATACGTTATCATATATAATTCCCATAATCAATGTCTCTATTCTATCCAGATTACTGCTATAGTCGACTCCTGGAATACAGGTCCTTCTGCAGGCCTTGTTGAGGGTGATCCCTCCTTGCTCAGCCATTTCAGGAAGGCATCTCTGGGATGGTGACCACAGACAGGATGGTCTCTGAGTGGTGTGTGGGTTCTTAGTCACAGACAATGTGAGTCAAAGTCACTGGGTCATAGAAACCAAGGATCTTGCGTATACTTCAGTGAACAATGCAAAGTTGACAGTCACCTCACAGTGAAAGGACACCCCTGCCTTCCTGCTTGACTTCTCTGTCAGTCATAGCAAGCCTGGTCTCTGCTCACGCCCTGTCACAGGATTCAATGAGTTTTCAGTCCCCAGTACAATGGGCCACAGAATGCCAGCCAACGTCAGATGCTGGCAGTGGGGATCTTTATCACATGTACCGCTTCACCGGTTGTACTGAACCCAATACTTCCCAGCTTATCTCTCTTTGGCCCCTCTGCAAAGGAGTGGACAATGATTGCATTAAGAAGGAGCCATTCTAGCTGGTACTTCTACTGAGAAATACTAAATATGGCATAAATAGCAAATGAGACCATGCATAGTTTAGAATGACTGGAACAGAAGAAGCCATGTCTCCAGCTAAGTTCTGAAGTTGAGTTGCATTTAACAATCACTCTCAGTATCTCAGGGATATGACTCTCCCTCCAGAGGAAATAATTCTAACTACCCTTCAATGAATGGCGCTTGGTTCTAACACATGGTAAAGCAGCAGTACATTTCCAAATAAACTTGCAAGCATTTTATTGGAAAATGTATTTAAGAATGAAAGTCTAAATCCCTATGACTTTCCAATGAAAATGCCAGTCCTAAGTGGCGCAAACCAAACGGTTAACTGCTTGACTACTAGTCAAAAGGTTGGAGGTTCATCCTACCCAGAGGTGCCTTGGAAGACAGGAAGCAATCTGCTTCTTAAAGGTCACAGCCTTGAAAATCCTATGGATCAGTTCTACTCTGCACACATGGGGTAGATCAACTTGATAGCAACTAACAATAACAACAACAAATGCAATAGGATGACACTGTACTTGTGCAAATAGAGATAAGACTGAATGATGCCGAAGATCAAGGTGTCTCCTCCTTTGTTGGTTAGGCAATCTGTCTGTCAGGAACTGTGTCCCCCCCAAAAAGACATGTGGAAGTCATAACCCCTGGTGCCTGTGATCATGACCCTGTTTGATGTTATCAGTTTGGTTAACATGAGGTCATACTGGAGTAGGGTGGATCCTAATCCTGTATGAGTGGTATCCTTATAAGAAGAGAAAATATATAGGACAGACAGAGGGAGGAAGGACTCCCTGTGATGCTGCAGCTGTAAATCCAAGAACATCTGGAGCTACCAGAAGCTGGGAAAGAGGCATGGAACAGATTCTCCCTCAGAGCATCAGAAGGAATCAACATGGCTGACACCCTGATTTAGTCTCTCCGCCTCCAAAACCGTGAGACAATAAATTTCCGTTCTTATAAGCCACCCAGTATGTGGTGCTTTGTTCTACCAGCCCTGGGAGACTAAGACAGCCACCCTCCTTTCAGTTTGCCTCCTTGGGCCTCTGTGTTGTGCTTATTTCTTCACGCTCTGGCAGGGCTGGTGCCACTCTTTCACGAGTTCACATTCCCAGCAGCATGAGCAGTCACTCTAAGAGACTCATTACAACCATTTCTTCCCTGGGATGGAGGAGCAACTGATCAGGGAAAGGTTGGGTGTGAGGCTGAATTAAGCCCTAACGTTTATACTGACCACACAGCTCTCACACCCCAGCAGCGGCGGTGTTAGACAAGGTAGGAAAGATCTCTGTGTTAACAACACAAAACCAAGAATGGCAATTTCCTTCTAAAAGCCCCTTTTCCCATTTTTAGTTTTAAAAGGTTTTGGATGAGCACAGACCAAGAACAATTTTAAATATATATTTTTTGTGTTTTCCACAGACCTGCGGAATCCTTGTTCTTTACTTACTGAGGACCATTATTTGTTCCACATACTTAATGATTATAAAAATCATTAACCAACTCTGTCTACCAAAAAATCAAAAAAAAAAAAAAAAAAAAAAACGAAAAACCAACCCGGTGCCATCAAGTTGATTCTGACTCATAGTGAATAGTGACGCTGTAGGACAGAGTAGAATCGCCCCATAGAATTTCCAAGAAGCAGCTGGTAGATTCAAACTGCTGACCTTTTGGTTAGCAGCTGTAGTACTTAACCACTACACCACCAGGGTTTCCAACTCTGTCTAGGGCTAAGTGAATAAGAGGTAAACCACAATTAAGAAAATATTGCTCAAAGTAGGAAAAAGTATTTGAGACTTTCCAGACTGAGGGATTGGTTCAGATTTTAGATAGCCAAATGTACATGGCTAACTTCCATTTGTTTTGTTTTTCTAAATACTATGTTCATCATTCAACATACCCCATTATTGTGCTTATGGGACACCCTGAATTCAATACACTCACATTTTCAGCAGCAATAATTCTCTTTGAAAGCATAACCACATCTCTGTTGGTATTGACTGATGTTAAACTTTTTTCTGCTAAATTAGACAACTCATTTGTGAAAAGTCACTTCTCACACTAGGTATTCCAAGAAGTACAGCAGCTTAACAAGCAGGCATGTGAGGCTTGTATCAACCAACTTCAAACCTACTTGGAATTTTTGAGGAAAAAAAAAATGTTGAAGCTGCATTTTTATGTGGTTGTTTACTCTTAAAAATCCATCTGGTTTGCCAAAGATCATTTTTTGATCACTTAGACTTTCTTCCCTACAGTTGTTAGCATATTGGCTTAATAAAATTAAGAACTTCTTGCATATCCAAAGCAAAACACAATGTGAAGATCACGTTCCTTCAATAGTTACATGAACTTGGAACTTAACTGTGCTATATAGAGTCTGTTTATTCTGCACGCATGAATACTGTTTCTCTTGTTCTCAGATGCTATACACCTACCAAAACCAAGTCTAAAATATGATTGTGACACTTTAATTTTTCTCTCAAAGTATACAGGGAGAGCCCTAAAATGTATTCAAATCTACACTAGTTTCCTATTGCTATATAACAGATTACATATACTTAGTGGCTAAAAACAACACAAGTTATTTGCCATATAGTTCTGGGGGTCAGAAGTCAGGTATGGGTCTAACTAATTTAAAATCAAGGTGCCAGCTGGCCTGCATTCCTTTCTGACAGCTCTGGGGGAGAATCCATTTCCTTGACTTTTCCAGCTTCTAGCGACCACCTGGAATCCTGGTGGTGTAGTGGTTAAGTGCTATGGCTGCTAACCAAAAGGTCAGCAGTTTGAATCCATCAGGAGCTCCTTGGAAACTCTATGGGGCAGTTCTACTCCGTCCTAGAGGGTTGCTATGAGTCAGAATTGACTCTACGGCAATGGGTTTGGTTTTGTTTGGTAGAGACCATCTGAATTCCTTGGCTCGTGGCCCCCTTACTTCTTCAAAACAACATTACATCTCTCTGACCCTTCTGTCCTCCCATCTCACTCTGACTACAGCCTGGAAAGGTTTTCTGCTTTTAAGGGCTCATGTGATTAGATCAGGCCCACCTAGATAATCCAGGATAATCTCCCCATCTCAGTGTTGCTGTTAAAAGAAAAAGAAAAAAAAAAAAAAAAGGCATAGCATGCTTACAAAAATACCTGGAGGAGAGGGGAGGGAGCAGTTGTCAAACATATGCAGAAAGCACACATTATTTGCATAAAAATACAGTGTGTGTATAAATATATATACATATATATATTTACTTTTGTGTCTTCGTAGGATTTTAATAGTGTCTTCTAAACATCTGAAATTCCTGTGGCTCAAAATGTTGTCCTGTTGGTTGGGGTTCTGGCCAGTTGGCTGAGCTAGGCTATTCCAGGATGAAGTAGTATAGATGATGTAAAGTATGCATGCCTGGTCTTCCAAGGACAGGTCTGTCAATAAGTCTGGACATTTTTCACACAGCACACTGGAGTGAGGGCAGGAAGACTGAAGATTCCTGAGATGTTTAGTCAGTCATCTCTGGGCATTCCGCCTTGTCATCCAAAGACTCTAGAAAGTGGGTCTCCCATTGAATGACAGAGGTGAAGCCTTTCAGACTCCAAAGCCCATGAAGTCAGTGAAATCCAGGGTCTGGGGTTTGTAAAAGAAAGCAGATGGAGTTTTAATGAAAGGAAAGTACTTGCTATAATAGTTCCGCTCCACATGACAGTTTCTGCTGGCTTAGACGTCCCTTCTCTTTGAAAGGAACGTAAATCTTCATAGTAAATCAGTAGTGCTGCTTTACCAGTATATAAAAGGCAACAGACTTGGGTGGTGAATTTCCACATCAAATGGATGAGATCATTGTTTCTTGGTTCTATATCCATATGGTGTATTCATACGGATCGTGTGCGCATATGAGCATGTGTGTGGATGCTATCATAATAAGTCTGCACCAGGTATATATAGTTGTCAGGATAAATTAAATAAAATTGCTTTCTCGACTAAATCAAACACCAGTATGGTAAAGCACAATAATGACAGTAATTTAGCCACAACTGTTTGCAGGGGAACACGTGCTAGATTTCATGCGAGTGTAAATCAAATCACTGTGGTTAGAATTTCAGGGTAGCTACAAGGTGTGTGCATACCAGAAATGATTGGTTTTTAATACAAATGCAATATTTAACAAGGAAGTACTATTTCACTGTGGATTCTGGTTATGATAGTGAGGACTTTCGACAGTCAGTGTCACTGCTAAAAGTTACCAATCAATTATCTCTCAACCAGGCAAACCTCAAAAATAAAATGTATTTGTTGTGTACCACGAACAAAACCAAGGTGATTAAAATATAAGAAAAAATCTGCATCCAGTGAGAAAAGTAGGTATTGTTGCTGTGTGCTGTCAAGTTGATTTTGACTCATACCAACCCTATAGGACAGAGTAGAACTGTGCCATAGGGTTTCCAAGGCCGTGGTGCAGTGGTTAAGAGCTACGGCTGCTAACCAAAAGGCTGGCAGTTCAAATCCACCAGCTGCGCCTTGGAAACCCTATGGGGCAGTTTCTACTTTGCCCTGTAGGGTCGCTATGAGTTGGAATCGACTCGACGACGATCAGTTTGGCTTTGGGGAATCTTTACAGTAGCAAATTGCCAGGTCTTTTCTCCTGCAGAACAACTGGTGGGTTCAAAATGCCGACCTTTTGGTTAGCAGCTGAGTACTGTAACCATTGTACCATCAGGTCTCCTTTTGAAATGCAAATATACAGAGCGTAAAATATATATTTATATGTACATATATTTATTTATCTATCTATATATGGAAACCCTGGTAGCGTAGTAGTTAAGTGCTACCACTGCTAACCCGAAGGTCAGCAGTTTGAATCCACCAGGTGCTTCTTGGAAACTCTATAGGGCAATTCTACTCTGTTCTATGGGGTCACTATGAGTTGGAATTGACTCAACAGCAATGGGTTTGGTTTGGTTTTTTATCTATCTATCTATCTAAAGAAAAGAAGTATCCTGTAAAATACCCTGTAAATGCATCAGTCTCACTTGATGAAATAAGAATTCAATATTCAGAACAGATTTCTGAATAGTTATTATATTATACAAGCTAGTCTGGGAGATGTTTACATATAGACGTGAATAAGTTGAAGATATTTAGAGAAGCTAATATAGAGTGGTATCACATGCACTTCTTGTTTTACCTTGTAAATATTTTTATATTTAGAAATTGGTTCCAATAGTCATCCTAATAACCTATTATAGTATTATAGAAGCTATGAAATATATTAGCTGACTGTCGGTGTGGACATTTTTTTTTTTTATATTTTATTTACATAAAGCATGTTATATGACATTCATACTTGAGTAAGCAGTGCAATGCTACCACGTTATGGGGTATCAATGAGCGTGGAATTTCCCTACCAGCAGCAGAAAAAAAGAAACTAGAAATGTCAAGGCTTCTTTTTTTTGATGCATGATGCAAGTAATTTTCTATCAATGCTAGTACTTAGGAATGCAGCTGCAAAGAAGGTCTGATCCAGGATTTGTGCCAACTGTTATATTCTGTACAGGGAAATGGGAAAAAGGCTGCAAAATTCTGGCTGGGGCTGAAATTAGCACTTTATGCCTCAGTTGTTCATTCAGATGTAATTAGATAATTGCATATTCAATTCAAAATCACATTTAAAATGAGTTCTGGTATTTCCAGCCTTTCCTGTTCTGCTGCTAGACTGAAACATGGCCGCCTCTCTGGTTTCCGAACTTTAAGGATTGTGGGGTGTGTCTGTGTGTGTGAAAGAGAGTATTTGCATGTGATACATATATATGTGTATGTATGTATAAACACACACACAATATCACACACACTCAAAAAAGAAAGCTCAACATGTAAACTTTCCATCTGTTTTCTGAGACCCTGGGATTGATTTGTGATACATATACTCCCTTTTCTCTTTCAGAATGGACTTCTTGAGGAGATAAGGATAAGGAGATCCACTGAACAAACAATGCACACTTCTATCATACTGCCTTAGTGTGACATAAAAATCCATCGCATGTGACATTAGAAAAGCTCATGCTGAGAAGCTGACAGCTGCCATTCTGGTGAATTTTGTACTATGACTGGCAAATGACTTCACATCCTCGATGCACAAAATGCCTGCAGCAACCAAATGCATGTTTTCCGTGCACGCGCACAAACATTTAAGACAGGTTCAGTTGCCCCAACCTTCTGCCAGCCATCCTTGGGTACCACTGCCCATCGCCGGGCCCAGCTCTTTAGAATGAAAACTTTACCATCTATCTATGCATGGGTTAGCACCAATGCCAACAAACGTTTGTTGGTATTGATGATGATGATAACATAAACAAAAGTGGAACATCCGAAGTGTGACAATTCTTCTTTCAAGAGCAGATAGCATTCACTTAAGAAACATTTATCTAGCCACTTAAAATGCCTGAAGCACTGAGGTTGTTTAAAGAGTAGATAGCCCTTGCCCTCCAGTAACATAATTCTAACTAAAAAGAGCAGGGGATGAACTGGTCACTCACTAAGAAGACTAAAAGAGAAGCAAAGTCTTGGTCCTTGGATTAGCAGAGACAGCACTGTGTGTAAGTACAGTAAAGGGAAAGAGGGGCAGTCCCTTAGCTGGGATCATCCATATCAAATGAGTACCATTCCACTCTCCAACAGGGCCCCAACATGGAACCAAGGTCCATGAGTGAGTCCCAAATCCTTGCCCAGTTGAAGAGAACTACTTGCTAATAAGCAGAATCCTATACAGAAACAGAAAGATATATGGGCCAATTAGACAGTCTGTCACCACGGCAAAGTCTGCTTATGATAAATAAGGGCAATTTGCTGTTTTCTTCTAGTCTATTTCAAATCTCAAAGCTCCCACTGTGTTCAGAGGACTGTTTCTCATTTCCTAGTTCTCTTCTCAATGATGAAAGGTGGTATAATGAAATGGGGAAGGGACTCAGAAATGTAGCTGTGTTGTTTTGGCCATGCCATGTGACTTACCTGAGTTTCTTCTGTTCATCTGTAAAATAAGGATACAATGCCCACCTTAAAGGATTGTCAGAAAGATGACATGAAATTATATATGTGGATGCTTTCTCTCAAGATGTACCTGAAGCACTCAATTTTCAATTACTCAATTTTCCTACCTTAGAAAGGTATGTATAAAACAGGAAAATCAATATAAACAACTTTAAAGACAGTATGTAGGACAGAAAAAGAATTCTCCTAGAAATAAAAGTAAAGATGGCAATGCAAACACTTCTCACACAGAGAAGAGTTTTCAAATGACAGGGGTTCATACAAAATTTCATGGAATACAATTGATCTTCGAGGGGTGGAGGGGGAGAAATTTCCAGAAGCTCAAATCACTTTACAAAAACAAAGAAAATCAAATGGGAGTGTGGGAAGTGACTACAAAAGGATATTGACAGAATCTTGGGAGGAGCTAACAAAGCCCCCTTCTCAATGCAGGAGAGCTACACTGAGAGGCAAAATGAGTAATGGTTTAGTTAATCACAAACTTTAGCAATGTGGTGGTGGGCTGGTGATAGGAGCTTCCCCAGAGCTTGTCTAGCACCACGGAGTAGCAAGAGAAGCAAGGTTAGATAAAAACGATCTCCTTCTCTACAAGAAACAGGTGGAGAAGAGGACTTCAGAATTAAGAGAATCCCAGATTCATTAGAATCTCTGGCTGCGGAGAAGTAAAGGCAAAACAATTCACACATAAGCACTACGTCAGAAAGCGCGTCACGAAATTAGGAGAAATTTCTGCTAGCCTGGTTAGAGCTTCACCCTTGAACAAACCTTCTACAAGTTCCTCATCCAGGAAGTCCTCCCTTCATTGAAATATAAGGAATAAATCAAAAGGATCCCGGCATAGGATTATATAAAGATAATACAAGATATGGGGAAGAAAAGCAATGAAAAAACACACGTAATATGAACACACTCACCGAAAAGGGTAGTTATTGAACGATGAATTATTTGAATAAAAGCTATGGCCGTGAATGAAAAGAATTAAATAACTCCAACAGAGATAAAGGCTAAGTGGAGGCATGAAGGAGATGGAATAAACTATTAGAATAGGAAAAGGACAAATAAAAAAAAAAAAAATCAGACTGATTGCCATGTTGTAATCAAACTCAAAAAGTAGACACTGTACAGGATATTGAGGACTGTATTAGAAAACAATATAAAGCCCTCTTGTCCCCCCAAAAAGAGTTAAAAAGAATTCAAGGAAGGGAAATAGGAAAGAAGACAAAAAAGGTCCAAAATCTGTAAAACTGGTGTGCCTGGGAAAGAGAATAACATAAATAAACTACAGAAGATGTTTAATAGTATTTAAAATATAATCCAGATAAATCCATATAAGAATACTTGGATATAGAGATTAAAATAGTCATTAATGTCCCCCAAATTTAATATAAAAAAGTCACCAAGAACCTGATCTATATTAGGATTTATTTTATTCAAATTTTAAACATTAAAAAAAAAAAAAAAACCTTTATAATCAGGACAAAAAAGAAAAAAAAAAGTCACTTAAAGGAAGAAAGTAAATTAAAATTAAAGGGATCTCAAACTTTTTCACAGTAACATTCCACACTTGAAGATATGTCCATAAAATGCTCACGGATATACCCAGGAAAATTAGCCTTCAGTGATAAAGGTACAGCCTACACTTTCAAACACAAAACAAGAGAAAGGAGATTTGAGCTGGGTCATAAAGGAATGTTTATAACCAGGGATCGGATATAGATCTTTTCACAGAAACAAATCAAATAATCAAGATATAAATATACACACTAGAAGAACCAATACAAGTAATATAATGAAGTAAAATTGGGTGGTGGTATATATAGTATAAGGAGCCCTAGTGGCACAGCAGTTAAGCACTCAGCTACTAACTGAAAGCTCAGCAGTTCAAACCCACCAGCCACTCCGTGGGAGAAAGATGCAACAGTCTGCTTCCGTAAAGATTACAGCCTTGGAAACCCTCTGGGGCAGTTCTACTCTGTTCTATAGGGTCACTATGAGTCGGAATCCACTTGATGGCAAACAAGCACAACAACACACAGTATACTGCCTAATTTTACCACTGGTCATAGCAGAGAGTCAACAGTTTCTAAAGAGAAATGGAATATTAAGTATAACATATAAATTTATAATTATACAGACAGCCATTATAAAAACAATCCATCAAGCTTCCAGATTATGAAAAGAAATAAGCACACACTGCACACCCACACACACACGCACACACACCAAAGAACAAAAGAGGAAAATAGAATAATATAAAGAGAAAGCATAATGTAAAATATCACACAATGTAAATCTGTTAAACTTACTCCCATACTGGATCACAAATTCAATTATACACTGTTTTGGTGAGTTTTAGTGACTAAAAGTGTTGAACATCAGGGATGTGGAAAGGTGTACAGACAAATGCAAATAAAGAAAAGGCAATGGCCATGCCCTTAAATATCAAACAAAGTTAAAATTAGGGCAGAGAGCATTAGTGTGACAAATAGCCCTTTATAATGACAAAGGGTACAGTCTGCAAGGAAGATATAAGAGGTATGAATATCTACACGAGGAAAATACCACATCAAAACCCATGAAGCAAAACACAGAAAACAAGACAGAAATATATTCATAGTGGGAGATTCCCATTCACGTCTCTCAGTCTATGACTGATCCAACATACGTAAAAAGTAAGAATTAATGACACTTCAAAGAACATAATGAATACATTAGATCTATTTGTAATTTGCCTAATTCTATAACCTGAAACACATAATCCATTTTCCCTTCTGGTACCCAGTGAAAAAGATCACCCATTTTGAAGGCATACAGGCAATCCACGGATTATGAATGAGTTCTGTTCCTATGTCTGTCTTTAAGTTGAATTTGTAGGTAAGTTGGAACAATTAGGTACGGGTTGTATCTAACGTCAGTTAGTCAAATATTTGTCTTAGTATATAGAATATAGTGTACCTTTCTAAGCATAAAAAAAATTAAAGAAACACTTCCAGATACACTAAAACATTTTAACATAATGCATAGCAATAATATTTTGATGCACATTGCAAAGTAGCACCGTTTGTTATTACGAACCATTGTATGCACCTCAAATTTTTAATATAATGGGCTTTACAGGGGTTGGTTCATAACTACAAGTTTTATGTAAATCGGGCGTTCATAAACCGAGGACTGCCTCTGTTAGGCCACAAATATAAGTCCCTTAATCTTATGCAAATAGAAATGGTACAGAACATTCTCGCAACTCAATGTAACAAAACTACAGATTAATAGCAAGATTTTCCACCTGCAGTTTACTCGAGTCACAAAGGAAATCAGAGTTGAAATTGGAGACCATCTAAATAATTATGGTAAATGGATACTGTTCGTATCAGAACCTATGGACTATGGCAACAGACTCAGAAGAAACTGCATACTCTTGTATATATATTAATAACAAGAAATAATGAAAATAAATGAATTAAGCAGTCAACTAAAAATTTTTAAAATACAATAAAACATGTAGAAGCAAAGGAAAAGGAAAAAATTAATAAAAATAATCAGTGCATTAGAAAATAGACTAATGTTAGAATTGTTAAGTAGAATGAACAACAACAAGAAAAGAAGAACAAAAATACACAAAATTAGAAATGAGCTTAGGGAACTCATCATAGATACTGACGCAATTAAACACTATAACATAAAACTTGATAAGAGAAAAAATTAGAAGTATAAAATAGAAGAAATTATTGTTATTTGCACACAATAAAACTACAACTGAACAATCCATGAGTATCAACTGAAAAACTATTACAAATGATAAACGATGATTCAGTGAAATGACGGAGTGAAAAATAAAAGGTAAAAAATAGTTTATCTGTACACAAACCACACTTTTGAAACAAAGGTCCTATTCACAATGGGAACAAAAAGAATTAGCCAAAAAAAAAAAAAAATGTGTAAGAACCAGACAAAAAACATGTTGAAATGAATCAGAGGGATGTAAAGGGAAATTTGGAAAAGTGGAATGGTTTGTTGCTGTTTTTGTGTGCCCTCGAGTTGATTCCAACTCATAGCAACCCTATAGGACAGAGTAGTACTGCCCCGTAGAATCTCCTAGGCTGTAATCTTTACAGGAGCAGATTGCAAGGTCTTTTCTCCTGTGGAACCACTGGTAGACTCGAACTGCCAACATTTCAGTTAGCAGCTGAGTACTTAAACATTGTGCCACCAAGGCTCCTAGTGGAATGGTTAACTCGTTAACCCATTGCCGTCGAGTCGCTTCTGACTCATAGCAACCCTACAGGACAGAGCAGGACTGCCCTATAGGGTTTCCAAGGCTGTAATCTTGATAGAAGCAGATGTCCATAAGGATTACATTTATCTGTTTTTATTATATCTCTTGTGGAGCAGCTGGTGGGTTCCAACTGCCGACCTTTAGGTTAGCAGCCAAGTGCTTAAGTATGGTGCCACCGGGACTCCTTCAGTAGTATGGTAGATCCAAGTAAGATGGGAAAACTTAGTATGCTAAGGAGGGTAATTCTTCTTCAATTAATCTACATATTTCACATTGTACTAATGAAATTCAGGCAGATTTTTATCCAACCATATAATCTAATTTTAAAGTAAACATACTAATAAAGCCAGAATAATTCTGCAAAAAAAAAAATAATAAATACATAAGTATGGCAGAAATAGATTTACCATACCTTTAAACATACTTTAAGGTTGTGCACAGATAGGTACATAATTAGAACACTGGAACATAAATGAGACACCGGGAAAGGGTCAAATAATAATAAATTTTTAGCATGTGATAAAAGTGATTTTGGGTATCAGCAGGAAGAGAAATGATTATCCAATAAAAGGCTCTGAAACACCTGAACTTCTTGCAAAAAAAAAAAAAAAATGAAACTGCATCCCTACCTAACTCATCACATCAAAACAAGTCACAGAGATTTAAACAACAAGAAAAAATAAAACAATGAAATGATTATAAAGCAAAAGAGAATTTTGTTTTTTATAACCATAAAATGGGAAAAGGTTTTCTAAATATGACAAAAATCTTTAATACCATAAGCTATTTATAAATTCCACTAAATAAGAATATTTCTATAAGGCAAAAAAAGGTTAAAAAATCAAACAGGAAAGTGAGAAAATGTTTTGTAATTCAAATCATGGAGAAGAGAGATCTTCTTAACCTGTGATAAATTCTGTAAACGAATCATTAAGGAAGAGACTAACCATTTGAAAGAAAGTCAGTGAAGAACGTTAACTAATAGTTAATTGAAAAGGAATTTTGATTGCCAAGGAATATGTGAAAATATGCTTAATTTCATTCACAATAAGAGGGAAACAAATCAAAAGTATACCATATACAATACTGTTTTTGCCTATCAGAGTAGCAGACAGAAAAGTCCCTGATGACATGAATTCCCCAGGAATGTAGGGAAGCTTTCATACAGTATTGTGGGGGTGCAAATTGATAAAAAGATCTGCGGAGACAAATTTGATGATATTTCATGAATTTTAAAATGTGTATGACCTTCGACCCAGAAAGTTCACTTTTGGGAATTTATATAACAGACAGGCACATGGGCAAACTTATTAATTTAAAAGACTGAGTCACAGTATTGTTTCTATTGCAAAGGACCTACTTAAACTAAATGTTCCTTGACAAAGGGCTGGTTAAGTAACATGAAGTACATTCATAAAATAGGAACTAAACAACTGTTTAATGGGTGAGGAAGCTCTGAAGGAACTGACATGAATTAACACATCATTCAGAAAAGCGTAATATTCTACCATTTGTGCAAATAAATTACGTATGCATATGCTTGCAGATGCATAGAATAACCCAAGAAACTGGTAAAAGTATTTGCCAGTGAAGAGGGGAACTGGGTGGCGATAAGCAGAGATGTTTAAAATAGTGGTGAAGATGGTTTCAGACCCGAGCATTCTGCCTCTGGAGTCCAGAAGGTAGGTATCGTAGGCAGAATAGACGGACCCCAAAGATGTGCCATCCCCTGGAATTTGTGACTATGTAAGGCTATACGATGTCTTAGTTTATTAGTGTTGCTATAATAGAAATACCCTAAATGGATGGCTTTAAAGAACAGAAATTTATTTTCTCACAGTGTAGGAGGCTAGAAGTCCAAATTCAGGGCACTGGCTCTAGGGAAGGCTCTATCTGTCGCCTCTGGGGGAAAATCATTGTCTCTTTCAGCTTCTGGTCCTTGGTTCCTTGGCAATCTTTATGTGGCATCTATCTTCCTCATTTATCCTTGCTTGCTTCTGTACCTAATCTGCTCCCTTCATATTTCAAAAGTTATTGGCTTATATCTAAGAGGCATCAATTGGTCCCAACCCTCCTGGAGCAAAGGAGAATGAAGAAACCAAAGTCACAAGGAAAGCATTACCCCAAGAAACAGAAATGGCCACATAAGCCAGAGACTGCAACAGCCTGATACCAAAAGAGCTAGATGGTGCCCGGCTACCACCAATGACCAACCTGACAGGGAACACAATAGAGAGTCCCTGACGGAGCAGGAGAAAGGTGGGGTGCAGAACTCAAATTCTAGTAAAAAGACCAGACCTAATGATCTGACTGAGACTGGAGGAACTCCGGAAAGCATGGCCCCCAGACTCTCTGTCAGCCCAGAACCAAAACAATTCCTGAGGCCAACTCTTCAGACAAAGATTAGACTGGACTATGGGACATAAAATGATACTCGTGAAGGGTATGCTTCTTAGCTCAAGTAGATATATGAGACTAAATGCGAAGCTCCTATCCAGAGGCAAGATGAGAAGGCAGAGAGGGTCAGGAGCTGGCTGAATGGACAAGGGAAATCAGGGGTGGAAAGGAGGAACGTGCTGTCACAGTATAAGGAAAGCAATTAGGGTCATATAACAATGTATATATAAACTTTTGTATGAGAGACTAACTTGAATTGTAAACTTTCACTTACTTAAAGTACAACAATAAAATAAAATAAAAAAGTGATTGGATTAAGATACACTCTCCACTCTCTCCACCAATATGGCCTCATTAACATAACAAAGAAAACCCTATTCCCAAGTGGGATTATATCTACATGTATAAGGGTTAAGACTCTAACACATATTTTGGGGGGACACAAAGGGGAATTAAGGTTGCTAATTAGCTGACCTTAAAATAGAGAGATGATACTGGATTATCTGGGTGGGTTCAATGTAACCACAAGAGTCCTTATAAGTGAGAGTCAGAAGTAAGCTCAGTATCAGAGTTGAAAGAATATGAGAATGACTCAGGTGGCCCTGCTGACATTGACAAGGAGGGGGCCATGAGCCAAGGAATGTGGGCAGCCTCTAAAAGCTGAAAAAGAGAAGAAAATAGATTTTCCTCCAGAGCATCCATTAGAGAACACAGCCTTATCAACACCTTGATTCTAGTCCAGTGAGATCCAGCCTGGACTTCTGACTTCCACAACTGTAAAATAAATTCACATTGTTTCAAGCCACTAAGTTGGTGGCAATTTGTTACAGCAGCAATAGGGAACTAATAGAGAAGATAAGAGCAGACGAATGACCACAGAAATAAGAAGGCAGTTGCAGTTTTAAACCCAATTATTTCCTCTTGGAAGTCCTTCATGGGAGTTTATACAGGAGGATTACATGGAAGAGATATATGAGAGCCCAGCCACACCACCTGCCACCACCGGGAATTCAGGTGTTTGTAATCAGAGCCAAGCACAGTGGTCTTCATGATGTGGTCCCTGAACCAGCAGCAGCAGCATCGTCACCTGAGAACTGGTTAGAAAAACAAATTCTCAGACTCCATCTGTGGTAGGCCAAAAATGGCCCCCTTATAAAAAATAAATCCATGTCCTAAGCCCTGGAACCTGGGATTATTACCTTATATGGTTTAAAAAAAAAAAAAGTGAGTATTAACTTATACGGCAAAATCTGTAATTAAGTTAAGGATTTTGAGGGGTGGAGCTTATCCTGCATCGTCCTAAAAAACAAACAAACCCATTGCCATCGAGTCGATTCCGACTCATAGTGACCCTATAGGACAGAGTAGAACTGCCCTATAGGGCTTCCAAGGAGCACCTGATGGGTTCAAACTGCCGACCTTTTAGTTAGCAGCCATAGCTTTTAACCACTATACCACCAGGGTTTCCTGGATTATCCTGGTGGGCCCTAAATCCAATCACAAGTGTCTTTGTAAGAGTGAGGCAGAAGATGAGACCAGAAGAACTGGATGGTGCCCAACTATCATTACTGTAGGTTTTGAGCTAAGAAGAATCTTGATCAATAGAGGGGAATGGAACAGAATTTCAAATTGTCAATGGAATCCAGACTTTATGGAGCCACTGAGGCCGGATAAATATCCAAAACTATTGCCCTGAGATAATCTTTAAACCTTAAACCTCAAACCAAAGCTTTTCCTGGAAATCTGCTTTGAACCAATATAGTTTAGCTTAATTAGTAAAGTATGTCTGCCATGAGCAATTGTGCTCTTTCAGAGATTTAGCTATGTGGGAACAAATTGACAACAGCATCTCAAAAAGTTGATGGGATGCTTAGCGGGTAATTACTATACACTAAAGGTGGCAGAATAATTTGGAAAGGGACAGCAAGAACGGTTACTCAACTTGAAGAATGTAAACAATATCACTGAATTGTACATGTAGAATTTGTTGAACTGCCATATCCTTTGCTATGTATGTTTTCACAAAAATTTTAATTTAAAAAAGAGTGAGACAGAGAGAGATTTGACAGAGACACAGAGAGGAGAAGACGATATGAAGACAGAAGCAGAGGTTGGTGTGATGCTGCCACAAGCCAACGAATGCCTGGCGTCACCAAAAGCCGGGAGAGGCAAGGAATGGATTCTCCCGTAAAGCCTCAGGAGGGAGCACGGCCCTACTGGCACCTTGATTTTGGACTTCTGGCATCCAGAACTGTAGGACAATAATTGCTGTTGTTTTAAGCCATCAGGTTTGTGGTAATTTATTACAGCAGCCACAGGAAACTAATATACCACCTCAGACATACAGGATCAGAAATTCAGAGAGTGGGTCCCAACAATCTGGTTGAACAGCCCTCCAAGTTATTCTCCTGATCCTCTGAGGCTCATCCTATGAGGATACACCCCCTCCAGGCCTGCCATCAATCTCTGCATCATGCTTCCCCGTCCATTGAACACCACTGTTTGTCTTCTCTCCCTCAGGTCCCACCCTGCATCAGCTGGCCTCACCTTCATTAAAAAATGGAACTCAGAAAATAAAACATTGCTCTACCTCAGGGACTTTGCACTTCTTTCCCCTCTACCTAGCATGCTTTTATCCCAGTTTTTCTCCTGGATAGCCCTTTCTCATCTTTCATGTCTCAGCTTGAGTCCTTAGAAAGTCCCTCTTTGAACATTTAATACAAATAGAATTTAACATACAATTGCATAGGGGGTAGTGGCGGTTCAGTGGTAGAATTCTCACCTTCCGGGTGGGAGACCCAGGTCTGATTCCCAGCCAATGTACCTTATGAGCAACTATCACCCATCTGTCTTTGGAGGCTTGTGTATTGCTATGATGCTGAACAGGCTTCAGCGGAGCTTCCAGACTAGGAAAGACTAGGAAGAAAGTCCTGGTAACCACTTCCAAAAATCAGCCAATGAAAAAAATGGTCTGATCCCCAACCGATCATGATGATAGTGCAGGACTGGGCAGCATTTCATCCTCGTTCCATTGGGCATGGGGTCATCATGAATTGGGGGCCGACTTGACAGAGGCTAACAACTGCATATGTAAAGCTGCCTTCAATGATGAGTCAACTGAGGCACCAAGTGGGTTCAAATTAATACAGATCAACACTAGAAATGCTGTCGAATTAAAAATAATGTGACAAGTTCAGTCTTACCCTTTATGGAATAAAAAGTGCTCTCTTCAAAGGTCATTACTGCTAACCCTTGAGGTTTTTAAGTCAGGAACAATGACCCTTTGTACTGCCAACTTGTTTGATTATAAACATGTTTGGTAAAAAAATATCTTCAGCAAGACTGTTAAATTCCAAGGTTTATTTGTTTTATAAAGAAATAGAAGAGGAGCATATCCTCGCTGTTTTGGGTGACAGAATCATGCCTGTGAAAATCACAAGAAAGCTGTGAAATATGCAGAGATGGTCACAAGAAGTATAATATAAATGGAAGCGTTGCTAAAAACGAAATGGCAGCACCCCACAGACATATGCCCATCCCATCTGTGAGTCTAAACCCACTGCCCGTGGATGAGTGGAGAGGGGCTTGAGACCAGCAACATTCAGAGCTTTTCTCCTCTTAGAAATGAGGTAATGGCCCATAAAAATCTACCCCTCCTGGAGCTTGAGATGGAGGACTTTCATCCCTGCCTAGACCCAAGTCCTCTCACACTGACATCACTTTCCATCCCTGAAACTCCTTGGTGTAAACAGACCAAAGAAAGAAAGAGAAGCAAAAAACATTGCCATTGAGTCAATACCGACTCATGGCGACCCCATGTGTGACAGAGTAGCCTTATACTCCATAGAGTTTTCTAAACTGTTAAGTACTCAATGACTAGCCAGAAGGCTGGTGGTTTGAGCTCACTCAGAGGCACCTTGGAGGACAAGCCTGATGATCTGCTTCTGAAAGGTCACAGCCTTGAAAAGTTGGAGGTTCAAGTCCACCCAGAGGCACCTTGGGAGAAAGGCCTGGTGATCTACTTCCAACAAATCAGCCATTGAAAACCCTATGGAATGTAGTTCTATCCTAACACACATAGGGTTGCCAGGAGTTGTAAATGACTTACGACAACCAACAACAACAATCTTTACAGAAGCAGATTGCCAGGCCTTTCTTCCATGGAGCCACTGGGTAGGTTTGAGCCACCAACCTTTCGGTTAGCAAATGAGTGCAAACCGTTTGTGTCATCCAGGGACCCTTTAAAGAGACAGCCTCCAGCAATCCCTGTCACCAATTCCCATGTGACTGTTCTCCACTGAGCCACATAGTCCCAAGGGTGGAGGGTTAGAAGGGGCTATGTAGTCCAGTCCCTTTCCCTCATTAAAGTCTCCCATTGAAAGTCCTCCATGGCAAACATGACAAGCGGCTCTCCATCCTCTGCTCAAATGCCCACAGTGATGGGGAATTCGCCATCTTCTAAGACAACCCATTCCATTTTTGAAAAGACTGCTTGCAGCAGTAAGCTTTTCCCTAAAAACAACAACAGAAAACCTGTTGCCATAGAGTTGATTCCAACTTACAGCGACCCTAGTTAAAAAAAAAAAAAAGTTGCCATGGAGTCGATTCCAACTTATAGTGACCCTATAGGACAGAGTAGAACTGCTCCATATGTTTCCAAGGAGCACCTGGTGGATTCAAACTGCCAACCTTTTAGTTAGCAGCCATAGCTCTTAATCGCTACGCCACCACGGTTTCCATAGCGACCCTATAGGACAGAGTAAAACTGCCCCCATAGAATTTCGAAGGAGCCGCTAGTGGATTCGAACTGTTGACCTTTTAGTTTTAGTAGCTGAGCTCTTAACCACTGTACCACCAGGGCTCCAAGTTCTTCCTTACATGGACCTAAAGTTGCTTTCTTCAGCTTTGACTTCTGCCTTTGCTGGCTGAATGAGGAGTGGAATCCCTATAACAAAGATGGTGCTTCAGATACTTGAAGACAGCTACCACACCTCCTTTCTGCAATTCACATACCCATGCTTCCTTCCAGACACAGGGGCAGCACTTCCCATGGGGCCATCTTAAAGGGCTTTTGAATTCCTGAGTGTAGACAGCAAGTTTCCAAGGATACTGTGACTCCACTGTGACCTGGCATATAGGTTGGATTTCTGTAGTTTCCACAGAAGTTCTTACAAGAATTCGGTGGAGCTTGGCTGATCATCACCTCCAAAAATCATAATTTTGATTTCTTAAGGAAGAAATTACATTTAGAACTGGTTCTTGTTTGGTTAGCTTTGTACATCTGCTTTTTTAAAAAATAATAATAATAATTTGCCTATGTTTTAAGAAACTTTAAAATAACTAGATCTCGAGAAACTAGAATTTAAGCACCAGAGGAAAAATACACCAGAGTTATCTAAAGGCATTTTGACCACCAGAGGGCCCCCATATTTAGGTCATGAGTACTTCATCTGTATTTAAACAATCAAGAAAGTTTAGGGGATTTATAGGGACAACAATAAAATTTAAGTATAAGCTGCTTCTGTTGACACAAAGACAGATGAGAAATTTAAAAATGTGTTGATCTGTCTTTGTTTAACTCAGTACACGATTCCCTTATACACACACACACAGATTTAATCCATAAGATACTTAAACCTTTAATCGATCTTTTTCCATGAATTTCTTTATTTTTTTATGATTTATTTGTATCTGTAGAAATTATCCTATGACTATTTTATGTGAGAGAGTGAACACTTCATTTTCATAAATACATACCTTTCTGAAGGCATGTATTTAGATGTATAAAGGATGAAATGATTTTGCCTGTTAAATTGAAAATGATTAAAAAAGGAGATATTCCCTAATGTTGAGGAGGATATGAGAAGAATCAACATTCTTATACATACTTGATAGAGATTAAATTTGGTATCTTTCATAGGTAATTTGGAAAATAATGGTATATTTTTAAATGCACATGCATTTTAATTAAGTAGTAATTCATCTAGGAATTAAAGAGAAATGTTGGAAAGGTTATCAGTAATATTTAACATTGTGACAACGGGCAAGTGGGATAAATGCAAATCCCATTTCAGGGCTACGATGAAATGTCTGCAAACTCAAGTTCTACTCTCTGACGCCAAGGAGCAGATGAAATGAAGAGCTGTAAGGACAGAGAAGGAGAGCTAACCAAAGAGAACGTGTGTTGGCACTCAGAACTCAGGAACTGGAGACACCAAATACTTTACTATGTTGGAGTGAGGTAGGGCCTAAACAAGGAGGATTGCTTGAAAACCTCCAGATCCTCATGCCCCATTTTGCTCATTCATGGGACTCTCCTTCCTTCACCATCTCAGGAGTCTAAAAGTTTATTCTCTGGCTAAACTGAAATGGAGCTTTGGAGAATTAAATATACGTGCAGATGTTTTTTAAAAGTTAATATAAAGATTAGGAAAAAAGAAGTTGAGGAAATTTTCTGGAAAAGCAAACACAAGCATGATTTGGACAAGAATGTAATAAAGATTTTAAAAATTATTAGCTCAATCCAGGGGGTCTAACATCGGAAAAAATGAGAGTTGCAGCATGAAAGAAAGGTGAAAAAAGTGGGGAGGAAATTATCCAAAAAATAATACAAGAAAGTTTCCCAGCCATGAGGGACTCAAGCATTTGTGCTACAAAAACATACTCAATGACCAGCAAAGTGAATGAAAAAGAGCTACAGCCAGGCACATGTTTACATAACTTCAGGAACAAAGAGAAAAGTCTAGATGCTTCCAAAGAGAAGGAATAATAATAATAACTATACAAAGATTAGGAATCAGAATGGGAACAATCCTGGAAGCTAAAAGACAATGGAGAGATGATTTCATTTGAAATGATTTTAAATTTCTATGAGAAAAATTATATTCTAACTCAGATTATTGTTGAATACATAGGAGTTCCTTGAAATGTACTTCTCATGCACCCTTTCTCAGAAACAACTGGATGGAGGCTATGTCCCACTGAAAGGACAGAGAAAGAGAAAACAAAGATACAGAATCCAAGTAGTAGGAAATCCAGCATGGAGGAGGGATGAACGGGATAGTCAGGAGGATGGCAAAGGCTAGGGCTGCAGGGAGCAGCCAGTCTAGACTGTAAGGCGACTGGAGGGCTGTGGGGGAGCGCTCTCCTGGGAAAACACATTAGAGCTGATAAACGATTGACAACCTTGACTATGTGGAAAATCCTATGTGCTTTGAAGTCTGGAAGGCTTATGTGTTTAAAGCAAAGACAAAAAACGCAATCATAGTACACTACTTGGCTCAGCAGTTAATGATATTTACCTGTTTATAATGGACCTGACTAAAAGTGGAGCTATACTAGCAGGATGTGGACAAGGGCTACATGATGTAAATTTCTGATCTTTTATAATATGCGGTCAGAAAATACATAAATAGGATTTAGAAAAAATGAATGTTAATACTAGAAGGAATAGTAAAAAATTTGTAAAAATTATATATCTAAAAGACAAAATGATTATCCTCTAGAAAGGACATTAAAATTATCTGCATGTAGTATTTGATAAAAAAATAATAATGAGGCATATGTACTCCATACAAAAGTGTTTTGGAAAACTCAGTGAAACAAGTTTTAAATAATGTGATCCCACATTCACAGGGAATTAATAGGAATAAAACTATAAACCACTCCAACATGTTTAAAACGTACATCTCTGGGGTTTGGAATTATAGAGGACTCCCACTTTGTAATATGTAATAGTCATTCCTATGTTCTGAATATTTTATGGATATTTTATCTGGAAAAAATGTTCAGATTTTTATAATTTATATAATTTTTATAGTTTATATCAATTTTTATCAATGTTATAATTAACATTAATGCTACAATCAATAAAAATGATTAAATTGATATGTTTTATTTATCTCAGGTTTGGACATAAAGGAAAAGCTTTGTAACTTTATACAGTTTAGAGCGCGTTTCAACCAATGACAATTCAGTAAATGTGACTGAGAATGAGAGGTCTATTAGGCCACTGGTTTCAAATGTCTGCCTTACAGGGAAAAAAACAGGCAGAAAACAGCCACAAGCCTTAAATCCTCAATTTCACTCCAATGAAATCTGGTAGGCTTACAATAATGTCACAGCAGAGCCACCTGCGTTGTTTGGGGCCTATCATGGATTAAATTGTGCTCCCCCTCCAAAAAAAAAAGTGTTAGAATCCTACCCCTAAATCTGTGGATACAATCCTATTAGGAAATAGGATTCTCTTTGTTATGTAAATTAGGACATACTCAAGAAGGGTGGGCTCTAAACCTAATCACTTCGGAGTTATTAAAAGAGCAGATCAGACACTGAGGCACACACATGTACGCACAGGAGAAAACAGACGCCATGTGAGGATCATCTACAAGCCCAGGAACCAAGGAACGAACGCCCAGGACAACCTACAAAGAAGGAATTGACATGGCTGAGACCTTGATTTAGACTTCCAGCCTCCAGACTGTGAGGCAATAAACTTCTGTTCTTTAAAGCCACCCACTTGTGCTATTTCTTTTACAGCAGCACCAAATAACTAAGACAGTGTCTCCCTTACCTAAGCAAGGTTTGCTTACAGAAAGTTGCTCTCAAAATTCCAGAGCCACCATTCCCCTCTATCTCTGATGGAGTCACCTGCAAACGGACACTTCTGGTTGTTTTCCCACCTGTCCTTAGACATTCTGCATTTTGAGCCCAGCACTAAGATTGCCCTTGGCCATGAAACTGGGAGTGTTAATTAATATTATTAATATTATAAATGCAAGAGTAACAAAAAAATTCATCATTTTAAACCAGAAGCCATGTAATACTACATATGCAGGAAAAATGATTAGGAATAATTCTTGTTGTATTTTGCAACTTTACTTTCATTACGGGTATTTACATGGTTATCTCTCCCTGACCTCTGGGTGACATACTCAATTTTATCTAGCCATTTCTTTTCTGGTATTTTCTCCCTTGCATGCGTCAGAGGAGGTACAATATAATTGGTCAAGATCTAGAAAAGGTAACTCTCTCTGAGGTTTAGCATAATCAACATAAACTTTGAGCAATTAGTGGCAAATTACCTCATCAGCCTAAGCTCTTTCCTTATAAATTTCTGACCGTACCTGCAGAAAAAGTGGTCCATTTGGACCACTCCTTCATTGGCTAATTGAGGAGAATATTTCTCTCTAGCTACCAGTGAGCTGAGTAGCGTAGAAAGCTCTATATCTTGTGTAGAAGCGATTTTTAACCCAGTGCTTTTAAAACAACTATAGCAACTAGCCATGTATTCAATGCTGCTAGGGTCCTAACTCTGCGCTAAGCACTTTGCAGGAAGGAATAATTTCATCCTCCATAACAACTTGATTAGCTGGGTACTATTTTATCCTTGGAGTCCCTGGGTGGTACACACAGTTAACAAGGTTGGCTGCTAACCAAAGGTTGGCAGTTCAAGTCCACCCAGAGTCACGTCAGAAGAAAGCCCTGGCAATCTACTTACAAAAAATATCAGCCATTGAAAATCCCAGGAGCACAGTTCTATTCCGGCACATGTGGGGTTGCCATGTGTCAGGCCAACTTGATGGCAACTGGCACTGGTATTTTATCCTTGTTTTATTGATGGGGAAACTGAGGCAAGAAAGATTAAGCCACCTGTTTAAGAACACACAGATGGGACGCTCTGGAACCCAAACCAAAAACCAAACCTACTGCCATCTAGTTGATTCCAATTCATAGCGTCCTACAGGACAGAACAGAACTGCCCCATAGGGTTTCCAAGGAGCACTTGGTGGATTGGAACTGCCGATCTTTTGGTTAGCAGCTGAGCTCTTATCACTGTTTGGTTAGCAGCTGAGCTCTTATCACTGCACCACCAGGGCCCCAGAACCAGCATCCAAACACAGGCAGGATGGCTCCAGATTCCAAGAGGCTATCATCAGGTTCTCTGACTCAGAGGAGACATGGCCAGGCTCACTCCACTTCACCAATGGGGAAAGCTTAGAGGAAGAGACTTTCCAAAGGCCAAGTTACTTGTTGAGTGAAAAATGGGCTGGAGTGCAGTTATCTGACCCTTAATCTCTTTGTGCTTTCCTTATTCCTGTTAAAGAACTTTTAGTTCTCTTATACCATTTGGACATATCAACTCAACAAGCACGTGTCTGTGCATAAATATACTGAATGTGGACACTTCATCCTTCAATTCTTAAATTTAGAACACACAATTGCATCACATTTCAAAACATATGTTCTTGAGGAGATGGGTGTGAAGTTTTTTTTTAAATCATATTTTAAATTCACTAAGAACTATTTAAAGCAATCCTGAAGTGAGTCATTTTTTAAACTAAAGAAAACTTTTTGGGCAATCATTGTTTTTTTCATTTATCACTTATGTATGCTCTAATTTTCATAAATTTGTTTCCCGAACACATGCATCATATTGTATCAGATATTTTCTTAAATGGAGAAAATAAAACCAAAGCAATAAAACTTCATTTAGAAGTAGTTTTAGCTTTGGTTTTTAATTACCAAAATCACTCTATAAGAACTTGTAGATTTAAAGTGATACTGCAGGTAGTCCAAAATCGAACACCAAATCAGTTGCTGTTGAGTTGATTCTGACTCATGGTGACCCCATGTGTGTCAGAGTAGAATTGTGATCCATAGAGTTTTCAGTGGCTGATTTTATAGAAGTAGATAGCCAGGGCTTTCTTCCTAGGCACCTCTGGGTGAACTCAAACCCTCACCCTTTTGATTAGCAGTGGAGTGTGTTACCCATTTGCACCAAAGAACAGTTAATTTGGTTTGTTTCACAGATGTGCTTGTTTTGAAGGGAGTAGTTTATTTTTTATTTTTGTTTGTTTAAAGTGTTTTTTGGAGACCTGGTGGTACAGTGGCTAAGAGCTTGGCTGCTAACCAAAAAGGTCAGAAGTTTGAATCTACCAGCTACTCCTTGGAAACCCTAAGGGGCAGTTCTACTCTGTCCTATAGGGTTGCTATGAGTTGGAATTGACTCGATAGCCATGAGTTTGGTTCTTTGGTTTTTTAAAGTGTTGTTTGGTTTAAAAAAATAGGAGTCCACTAGTACTTATTTCTCAACACAATTTTCTGATGTTTCTCCCGTTCTGTCCCCTCTGAAGCACTGACTCTCCCCAGTGTGTGGCCTGCCTTTCGTGGACACTGAGTGTGGGCTAATGATGTCACTTAGAGGGAGAAAGAGAAAACAAACAGCTTCCCAATGCTTAGTAGCACAAACATAGTGAGGCCTTGAGATTCTGCCGCAGAGGTGATATGGGTCGGCCCTCCAGTGGTCTCTGCACCTATATCCCCAGCAAATGAGACAGCCCATGTGGAACACAAATTTATTTGAGCAGAAGCATCAATGTTGCTCTGGGGGAGTAGAGGTGCTGTTTGCCAAAAGGGCAGAGACTTTGCTAAACAACAGCTGTAAAGACTCAGTTTACCTGCTGGTGAGAACCCCCAGCTCCATCTCAGTTAAGGGTTATGAATTTATCCACTAAAATGTAACAGGAGAACAGAATGGCCTGCCTGTGTAGGATAGTGGCATGTTATTTTTGGCCCCAAATGACCTACCAATGATGAAGGTTAGATAAAGTGTGCAATCTCAATGTGAGACAAGGGTTGGAATTCATTATGAAGCTTACTGAGGTTCCACCACTGAAGCAGGTAGTAGCCAACAACGGATGAGTCGTAAGCCATTCTGACAGCAAGATGGGCCACCTAAAGGCAGCATGCCTACCCACACACTGGAAGGAAGACTCTGCTACCCCAGGCATCCCCTGGTGTCAACTCAACTGCAAATACAACCACAGAGGAGGGCTGTGAAAGCAAGCAGTGGTCTTCTAGAACGCAGGTCATACAGACTGTGCGTGACCCAGAATATGCACACATAACTCCCCTTAGGTGACCGTCAAACGAAGCACACACGTTCACATGCTCACGTACACACACACTCACACATAGTCACACTCATACGTACACATAGTCACACACATATGCACACACTCACACTCATCCCCACTTACACACACTCTCAACACTCACACATACACCCACACTCTCATACACTTGCACACATTCATGGTCACATACACACCAGTCTAGAAAATCCCCGAAAACGGGCCCAAGACCCCCCTGGGGAACTGCCCCAGTGATATGGCATGCTGGCATACTGTACTGCTGCACATAATATTTCATCCTATTGTCTTCCTATATATATGTGTGTAAATATATATATATATTTGGTAAATGAATTACTTTTCTTTGTCCAAAATCTTAATAATAAGAATTATAAACACACACACAACGTAGCTCAAAACGCAGCAGCAGCCATGAGGCGACCACTCTTCTCTCCCCCACCCTGACAACACGGCCCCAGGGGGTTCCAGCAGAGAAGGGTTTGAAAAATGCTGCTTCCATCCTGGTGCGTCACAAAGATCTAATATGTCAGCAAATTACCTCAGGTTGGCACATTATCATCAATCACGGGCGTTACGGGGGATGGCAGCATTCCCCCAGACATCATAAATAATGATGACCTTAAGGCTTGTTCAGGCAGACAGAAAGTGTGTGTGTGTGTGTGTGTGTGCGCGCGTGCACGCTCACATGCAGCAGGAGTGGGAGAACGTCCAGGCCTATTAGAGACAGAGGGAAAAGCTGCTTTTCATGTGTCCTCCCACGGTTCCTGCATGGAGACCCACAAGGGAACAGGTACACTGGATCCTTCATATGCCCAGCACAGGCAGGTGGAGGGGCAGTACGTGGTCCAGCACCACTCAAAGGAGCTCTGCAGCCCCTCAGGGTGTTGGAAGATCCACGTCCCTACAGAGAAAGAAACTGCCCATCACACCAAATAATAACAAGGCTTGCTTCTGCCTTACCTCCTCCCTGGACTCTGAAGAGGACCACCTGAGACTTTTAGAAGCTCCTCCAACAGTGAGGTGGTGCCCGCATCCCCCATCAGCCCACCGCCACACACAATGACAAGCTTTCACTTCTCAGGACACACTGACTCTTCTGTCAGCTCTTCAGGGCCTTAGCTGGGTTTATTCTGTGTTTAAACCTTCAAACTCTGCTTTGATGTAGGTCTTAGCATTCAGACCCGTGCCTTTCAGAAAGACACTAGGATAACTCATTTTCGAGGTCTCAACTTGCAAGTCTAACTGGCCCAGCAAAGGTTCTTCACATGTAGCACTTCTGTATGAATAGAACCACACAGTATGTCCCCTTTGTGTCTGTCTGCCTTCATTCAACGCAACCTTCTTGAGATTTATCCACGGTGTTCTGTGTAGCTGATGCTGTGCTTCTCATTTCTTTGTAGTATTATATTGTGTGAATACGCTTCAATTTATCTATCCATTCAGCTGTTTGGGGGAATTGGGGTAGCTTCCCGCATAGGCTATTATGAAGAATGCTGCTAAGAACATTCTAGAACCTGTTGCTGGTGAGCACAGGTAAATATTTCTGTTGGGGAGATACCTGGGAATGGAATGGCTTTGCCAGAGGGCAGGTACATATTCAGCTTTATAAGACACTGATAGTTTTCTTAAGTGGTTGTACCTGCTTGACTTTTTGTTGGCAAAATAAACTAGTAAATTAAAAAATGGTTGTTGTTGTTCTTTCTAGTTTCTGTCAAATCATCTCTGACCCATGGTAACCTTCTGCATAAGAGAACAAAATGTCGCCCAGTCCTGCCCTATCCTTACAACTGTTGGTGTGTTTGATCCCCTCGTTGGAGCTATTGTTGTCAATCCATTTCATGGAGGATTTCCTTCATTTCTGCTGACCCTCCACTTTACCAAACATGATCCCTTTTTCTAGCAAGTAGAATGGTAGATTATACTAAATTATGACCACTCCTTTGTTATGTATAATATTCAAAATATATTAAAAAAAAAAAACTGTTGCCATCGAGTCGATTCTGACTCATAGCGAACCTATAGAACATTATAAAAAATCAGTCATTAGCAATAGAAAAAACTTGTAATTTTGGGTGTTGAACTCAGACTTTGACTGAAAGATTATAACTCTAACAACAACAATGACTATGAATGGCATTAATACAACCACAACCACAAGTAACTACAACAAAATAAAGAAGGATAACTGAACCCCCTCTTTGAGTCAGGCACCGTGCTATGTGCTTTATTGCAGTAACACATTTAATCCTCCCAATAACCCTACAGATTGTGTTACTGGCCCCAATTATACAGAGGGAACAAGAGACAAACTCCATGCGTACTTTGACCGAGATCACAAAGCAAGCCACCCAGGTAGGTCAGACTCCAATCCCAGCCCTTACTGCCCTATCTACAGGAGCCCTAGGATCCTGTTTCAACTCAAGGGAGTATAGGGGCATTACCATCATACAAAACGAGGCAAGAGTAGTAGCTGCTCAGCGGCTTCCTGATGTGGCTAATTCATTAGTCCTTTTAGAAACACTTTATATGGGATTCTCCACATGGGTTGTCATAAATATCATGGTCTTTTAATTGCAAAAATTTGTATTATCAGGCAGGAGAAATAAAACCAAACCCATTGCTATCAAGTTGATTCTGACTCATAGCAACCATGTAGGACAGAGTAGAACTGTGCAATAGGGTTTCCAAGGAGCACCTGGTGGATTCAAACTGCCGACCTTTTGGTTAGCAGCTGTAGCTCTTAACCACTACGCCACCAGGGTTTCCCCAGGAGAAATAGGTTACAATTATTTTAGATTTTATTTTTACAAGTATACATGCGCATGCTCACGTGCACGCGCACACGCGCACACACACACACACACACACACACAACTATACCCCCACCATTAACTTTTGTGCCAGTAAATTACAGTCAAGCATATAAGCTACGACAAAAATGAATTAAATAAAATAAGGCTTTCTTTGCATGCTGTTTATTTAACTTAATGATACTGAATGATGTGCAAAAATATTCTCCTCCAAACTCAGTCAGCTGAGACAGAAACTGCCTGCACACCTTATAAAGAAGTAAGGACACGGGACATGGGTCAAATGCAAGGTCAGAAACCATTTCTCTGTGAGTCCATGTTTAAATGCTGCTCCAGCCTCACGCCACAGACGTGTATCCCTGTGTACAAGCAGCCCTGTCTCCTGGTAGCCAAGGGAATGGCCTCAACTGTGCAGACGTGGCTTTACTCATGATAGTAAAATAATTGTTAAAGCATGAGACAAAGTATTTCCCAATGCACCTTTTCGTGGGGGTCAATCCTCCCTTCCGGGAGCCTCCCTTTTAAAAATGTAAGCTTTGTGTGAACCAATGGCATGCCAGAGACAGATAATGTGGAGTCCCGGGTGGCACAAACAGTCAAGCGCTTGACTAACAGCTGAAAGGTTGGTAGTTCAAATCCATCCAGAGGTCCCTTGAAGATAGGCCTGGTGATCTGCTTCTGAAAGGTCACAGATTAGCCAATCCTACAGAACAATTCTACTCTGCACATATGGGGTGACTATGAGTCAGAATCGACAGGATGGCAACTAACAACAAGAACAACATAAAGTCATATTCTATGTATAACAAAGTGAAGCTGTTTTTAGAAATATTACAGACTTTGTTTTCTAAAAACATGGGACATGGCCAAGATGAATTTTTTCCTTATAGACATTATGTGTCTCTCATATACATTCTATATTAAAATACATCTAAATATAATGCAAGGAGCCTTGGGGGCACAATTGTTAAGCACTAGGCTGCTAACTGAAAGGTCAGTGGTTTGAACCCATCAGCCACTCCATAGGAGAAAAGACCTGGCAATCTGCTCCCATAAATATTACAGCCTAACCATGCTTTCAGGGGACATCTATGTCAATTGGCATAACAAAGCTTATTAAGAAAACGTTCTGTATCCTACTTTGGTGAGTGGCATCAGGGGTCTTAAAAGCTTTCAAGCGGCCATCTAAGATGCATCAATTGGTCCCAACCACTTGGAGTAAAGGAGAATGAAGAACACCAAAGACACAAGGAAAGTAGTAGCCCAAGAGACAGAATGGGCCACATAAATCAGAGACTTCATCAGCCTGAGACCAGAAGAACTAGACAGTGCCCGGCTATCACCAATGAACGTCCCGACAGGGAACACAACAGAGGGTCACTGATGGAGCAGTAGAACGATAGGATGCAGAACTCAAATTCTAGTAAGAAGACCAGACTTAATGGTCTGACTCAGACTGGAGGTGCCCCAGAAACCATGGCCCCTGGACTCTCTATCACTCCAGAACTAAAACAATTCCCGAGGCCAACTCTACAGGGATTGGACTGGACTGTGGGACATAAAGTGATACTTGTGAAGAATGAGCCTTTTATTCAAGTAGATACAAGAGACCAAAGGGGCAGCTTCTGTCCAGAGGTGAGATGGGAAGGCAGAGAGAGTTAGGAGCTGGTGGAATGTTCATGGGGAATCAGGGGCGGAGGGGAAGAGCGTGCTGTTGCAGAATGGAGTGAGCGGTTGGGATCTCATAACAGTGTACATAAAAAAAAAAAAAATTCTGCATGGGAGACTAACTTGAAATGTAAACTTCTTTTAATTACAACATTAAAAAAAAAAAAAAAAACAACCAAACAACAACAACAAAAAAAAAAAGATTACAGCCTAGGAAACCCTATGAAGCAGTTCTACCCTGTCACACAGGGTCACTATGAGTTGCAATCAACTTAATGGCGTACAACAACGACAAATACAATGCATACAATTTTGAAGCAATTTGACACCATTGTTGCTTCACACTGTTAGCATAGGGTATCCAGTGCTAGACGCCCCACTATTAAACAAAGCTGTGCCATGCAATTTTGATTTAATGAAAGTTAGCGACAGTACATAGAAGTATGCACACTAAGATGGCCATTATTTGCCCCACCAAGACTTTGGATTTCACATAACTGGGCTTTCAAGATGACACTGGTTCAAGGAAAAAAAGACATTCTAAATATTTATATACTTTTTCTTTGATGCAATCAGACAATTTTTTTGTCAGTCAACCAAAAATACTGATTTGAAGAAGAATTAACAGTGTGTATTCGTCTAGAACCAAGAAAATAGTTGACGTTGAGCTGATTCTAATTCATGGAGACTGCCACATGTCCCTGGGTGATGCAGTTAATATGCTCAGCTGCTAACTGAAAAGTTGGAGGTTGGAGTCCACACAGAGGTGTCTTAAAAGAAAAGCCTGGAAATTTACTTCTGAAAAAATCAGCCACTAAGGGACATAAAACGATACTAGTGAAGAGTGTGCTTCTTAGATCAAGTAGATACATGAGATTAAATGGGCAGCTTCTGTCTGGAGGTGAGACGAGAAGGCAGAAGGGGTCAGGAGCTGGTTGAACGGACATGGGAAATCAGGGGTGGAAAGGAGGAGTGTGCCGTCACAGTATAGGGAGAGAAAGCAGGGTCACATAACAATGTATGTACAAACTTTTATATAAGAGACTAACTCAAAATGTAAAGTTTCACTTAAACTACAACAATAAGAAAGAAAAAAAAAAAAAGGATGAGAAGGCAGGAGGGGACAGGAAAGCTGGTAACAGGGAACCCAAGGTCGAGAATAGGAAAGTGTTGACATGTCTTGGGTTTGGCAACCAATGTCACAAAACAATATGTGTATTAGTTGTTTAATGGGAAACTAATTTGCTCTGTAAATCTTCATCTAAAGCACAACAATAATAATAAAAAAATCAGCCACTGAAAACCCTATGGAACACAGTTCTACTCTGACACTCATGGTGGCATGGGGTCACCATGAGTCTGAACTTAACTCGACAGAAACTGGTAACTGGTAATTCATCTAGAACAAACTCTTTTAACACTCCTCAATTTATTTTTTACTCCCCAAATCAAAGCCCCTGAAACCGAAGCCATTTTCTGCAGAAGGCTCAAGTTGGGTGTCTTAGTTACCTAGTGCTGCTATAACAGAAATACCACAGGTGGATGGCTTCGACAAACAGAAGTTTATTCTCTCAAAGTCAAGTAGGCTGTAAGTCCAAATTCAGGGTGTCACCTCCAGGGGAAGGCTTTCTCTCTCTGTCCGCTCTGGAGGAAAGTCCTCATCATCAATCTTCCACTGGACTAGGAGCTTCTCAGGCGCAGGGACCCCAGGTCCAAAGGATGCGCTCTGTTCCTGGTACTGCCTTCTTGCTGGTATGAGGTCCCCTGTCTCTCTACTCTCTTTCATATCTCAAAAGAGATTGGCTTAAAACACAATCTAACCTTGTAGATTGAGTCCTGCCTCATTAACATAACTGTCACTAATCCCATCTCATTGACATCATAGAGACAGGATTTACAACACACAGGAAAATCACATCAGATGACAAAATGGTGGACAATCACACAGTACTGGGAATCATGGCCTAGTCAAATTGACACACATATTTTTGGGGGACACAATTCAATCCATGACAAGGGTGAAGGAAAGATTTGCTCAGAATAATGAAGTGTACTCAAATACCCAGCATTATTCAGTATTTGTGGAAATGTCAAAAAAATAAAAAGAATTCAACAGCACTACAAGTGTGTAGCACTTCCTCTTTTCCAAAGTGGGCATTAAAGGCAGAACCTCATTCAACAGTGCAAACAGTAACTCATGACAATAAAAAAGTATCACCCCGACTCAAGTACACTGCCTAGTTAGTGTCTAGTTGTTTCCTTAGAACTTGGATTTTCACTCTCCACAACAACCACAGGAGGTAGACAGGACAAGCCTCAGGTATCCCTTGGAGAGAGGAGGCAGCTGACTGAGGGGTAGAACAATTCCATACAGCCCCAAGCAAATGAATGGCAGAGCAGGAGCAAACCCACATGTGGTGGCTATTGATTCAGGTGTCTCCCTCTCAATCATCAAGGTCTGTTCACTGGTCCCAGGTGAGCGTGAAATGAGAAATCTCAGAAGTTGCTTAAGTCACTATGTTGTTGTTAGTTACCGTCAAGTCAATTCCAACTCATGGTGACCCCATCTGTTACAGAGTAGAACTGTAGGGTTTTCTTGGCTGTAATCTTAACTGAAGCAGATCACCAGGCCTTTCTTCCACAACACTGCTGGATGGGTTCCAACCATCAACCTTTAGGTTAGTAGCTGAGTGCAAACCTGTTTGTGCCACTATAATCACTACTATAGCCACACAGCCCCTACGGGAAAAACAAGAGCAATTTCTCTCCATCTTGTGAACTTAATTCTCATTTAGTCATACACACTTTTTATCAGTATTCTTGCATAGAAATGAAGATCATTCCTAACCTCTTGATTCACATAAGTGAATTTCTTCTCTATAGTTCATTTTTAAAAATATGGCCATACTAAACAGTATTCTGAATATAACTACTTTTTACTTATCCATTGTATGAAGTAGAAGTCCCTGGGTGGTGCAAACAGTTAAATGCTTGGGTAGTAACCCAAAAGCTGGTAGTCTGAATCCACCTAGAGGTGCCTGGGAAGAAAGGCTCGGTGATCTGCTTCTGAAAAATCAGCCACTTAAAAGCCTGTGGAGCACAGTTCTGCTCGGACACACACATCCGGTCGCTGTGAATCAGAATCAACTGGACGTCAGCTGTTTTATCCTCTGTGATTTTTTTTTTCTTTTTAATTGTATAAAGTAGCACATTACCCTTTTTCTAATACAGGTAGCCCTGGGGTTACGTACAAGATCAGCTCCTAAGCGTGTCTTTAAGTCGAATTTGTACGTAAATCAGAACAGGTGCATGGGTTCTTATTTAGCCTTACTTTAGTGCAAGAAAAGGCTGGGAGCCTTCTCGATGATTTAAAAGCTGCACATACAGCAAGTGAAGGTCATTGTGATGAAGAATTTGTTGCAAGTAGGGGTTGGCTGAATCGTTTTGAAGTGAAGGCAAATTTACATAACATTAAAGGGCAAATGTGAGTGGTCCATAACTCCAGCATTCATAACCCAGGGACTTACTCTATTCTTAGTGTAATTCATGGCTGAAGCTCCCAAGCAAACAGCTGGGCACAACACCAGCATCCCTCTCTTCCTCTTCCTCATCCTTTTTGTCCAAGCCCTACTAAGAAATGTATTTTTCTTCCTGCTGCACTGATTCTGTTCTTCTCCTCACTGCCCAGCCTCTGAGCTGAATGCTAATTTGCCCAAGCTTAGTCTCAAGCCACCAAGTGCTTCTAGGGAGTGGCTGGTCCAACCCTACAGAGCACCCCATGGGAGGGGGCCAGGAGGGTGACTTAGCAAGATCCAGCCTTGCCCTGAGGTTCTCTTGGATGGACACAGCATCCGTGACCAAGGAGGAGATCTTTCCCAGCATTGAGTCTCAGTCTCCCCTTCCACTGAGTGTATGAATATGACCTTCTGGCTCTAAGAGGCTGCCCATCTCAGCTCCTAGCTTCCCAGACACCATCTGCTGGCTCTCAATCCCCCATCCCACTGCTCTTTTATATATCATTGCTTCTTTCTGTCCTGGAACAACTAGAAGATTAACATTTGAAGGTCATTTGCCCTTTAAAGGTGAACTGATAAAAGGAAGGTCTCCCTCACTCAGTCTGCACCCAGAAAATGTTCCCACTGGTAACTTCTCACCCACACCCTCGCACTGAGTTTTCACTTTGGTGGCAACCAGTGAGGCCTGCCCTGGACATCCGGTTCCAGTCCCCACTCTCTGGGAGTGTCTGGGGGCATGGAGCTGTTAGCAGCGCTGCACAGGGTGTGTCCATTCTTCCCTGGGACCCACAGCCAAGGCCTGTCTTCCCTGAGAATCTCTCACATTCTACTCTCCAAAGATAGATGGCACCATCTGCTGTTGGCTCCCCAACCTCTGCCAGCTTTGACTTGTCTCCCTCAAGTCCGTCTTTCAGGGAACTCTTCCCCTGTCCACCTCTACCCTGGGCTCACTGCTTCTTCTCTGGGTAAAGCCTCTCTGTACATCTGGTCTGTGTGTTGGAGTGTGTGCTTCTACCTCCACGTGCCTGTGTGTGTCCACTAGTGCGTGCCAACTGAGAGCATCTGTGTGCATCTATGTGCACATTGCACGTGGGCTTAGGACAGCTGGGGCCCTATGAGTATGTGTGTTTATGTGAACATGTGTGCACATGCGTATGTTAGTTTCCTAGGGCTGCTGTAACTGATACCCACAAATTGTGTGGCTTTCAACAACAGAGATTGATTCTCTTACAGTCCTGGAGGTTACAAGTCTGAAATCAAGGTATCAGCAGGGCCAGGATCCCTCTGAAGCTCTAGGGAAGAACCTTTCCTTGCCTCTTCCTATTTCTGGTGGTTACTGGTGTTCTTCGGCTTGTAGATGCATCTCATGAATGTCTGCCTCTGTCTTCACATGGCCAACTTCCCTCTGTGTCTCTAAATCGCTCTCTTTTTATAAGGACACCAGTTACTGGATTTAGGGCCCACCCTAAGTAGTATGACCCCATTTTAACTTGATTACATCTACAAGGAGCCTATTTCCAAACAAGATCACATTCACGGGTTATGACTTCAACATATCTTTTTGGCAGACACAATTCAACCCACAACAACGTACACCTTTGTGTGTGCATATATGTGTACGTGTGAGTCTACGTGTGCCTATATTTGGACAAGCTGTGGAAACGTGTATCTGTGTGTGTGCATATATGTGTACGTGTGAGTCTATGTGTGCCTGTATTTGGACAAACTGGTGAATAGAATACATATGTCTCTGCATGTTTATACATGATATGTACGTGTGAATGTAATGTACATGTGTGCTTTGTTATGTTTGCACCTGTGA
The DNA here is from genome assembly GCA_030035585.1 of Dugong dugon. Classification (NCBI taxonomy): domain Eukaryota; kingdom Metazoa; phylum Chordata; class Mammalia; order Sirenia; family Dugongidae; genus Dugong; species Dugong dugon. Next base: position 220,776,380 of record CM057460.1, read on the forward strand.
GTGTGAAGGTAGCTGGCAAACTATTAGATTATTCAGATAATTGTATAATTGTATCAGATGTTTCAGCTTGTTTATCTATCTTGTAATAATCACCTATAATCTCTTAAGGAGTCAAAAATGGCATGAATACTGTATTTTTACACAAGCATTGCACTGTTCTGCATTTGCTGGCCGCGCCCTCTCACTTCGAGGCACGCTCACAAGCACCGCCATGCCATTCCTCTTCCACACATTGCTGTAAAAAAAAATTAGCATAGCACACTTATGAAAATACCTTGTAGGGGGTAGGCATGGCCAGCAAACAAATCAGAAGGCGCAAGTTATTTGTGTAAAAACACGGTATACCTCTCATCCTCAGAACTTCTGGTACTTCCCAGAACTCCTGTAGACAGTCTACTTAACTTGAGCCTCACAAAATCAGCTATCATTTCTTTTCAGCCTGGAGAACACCCTTTAGCATTTCTTGTAGTGCAGGTTTGTGACAACACATTTTCTCAGTTTTCATTTATCTGAAAATGTCTCTATTTTACCCACATTTTTGAAGGATATTTCACTAGGTATAGAATTCTGAGTTGACAGGTTTTTCTTCCCCTTAATCACTTTAAAGATATTTTTCCTTTGTCTTTTGCCTCCCATTGTTTCTGAGGTCAGTGATGACTCTTATCTTTGCCACCCACATACCACGTGTCTTTTTTCCTCTGGTTGCTTTCAAGAGTCTATCTTTGGTTTTCAGAAGTCTGACTATTGTACAGGTAGATGAGAATTTATCTTGCCTGGAATTCTTCACACCTTCTCGATCTGTAAGTCTATGTTTTCCTCTTTTTTAAATTTGGAGAACTTACACCTATTTATTTCTTCATATCTTGCTTCTAACTATTCTTTCTATTTCCCTTCTTTAACTCATAGGACATGCATTTTAGACTATTTGATATTTTCCCATTGTTCATTTTTCTTCAATCATTTTTTCTGTCTGACCTCTTCAGATTGGAGAATTTCTAGTGATCTTGAAATTCACTTACATTTTTCCTTGGTGATTTCCAATCTGTTACTAAGTCCATGAGTGAATTTTTTATTTAAATTATTGCAACTATTACTTCTGGAACTTCCATTTGGTTCTTTTTTATAGTTCCCATTTCTATTCTGAGATTCTCTGTCTGTGTACTCATTAAGATTGTATTTTCCTTTAGGCCTTTGAACATATTTACATAGCTGCTTTAAAGGCTTTGCCTGCTAAATCTAAGATCTGACTTGTTTCTAACGATTGGTTGCTTTTCCTTGACATTGTTTTTGCAAGTGAATTCCTGGTCCACAGGTTGTTTCCAGTTGCAGAACACAGGATACTGTAAAACATTATCTCCATTTAATTTCTATGCTAAAGAAATTCTAATTTTGTTTTTTTAATATGCTGGTTGTCTTAGTTATCTAGTGCTGCTAAAACAGAAATACCGCAAGTGGATGGCTTTAAAGAGAAGTTTATTCTTTCACAGTCCATTAGGCTACAAGTCCAAATTCAGGGCATCAGCTCCAAAGGAACGCTTTCTCTGTTGGCTCTGCAGGAAGGTCCGTGTCATCAGTCTTCCCTTGGTCTGGGAGCAGCTCAGGAACCTCAAGTCCAAAGGACGTGCTCTGCCTCTGGCACTGCTTTCTTGGTGGTATGAGGTTCCCATGTGTCTCTGCTCGCTTCTCTCTTTTATATCTCAAAAGAGACTGGCTTAAGACACTATCCAATCTTGTATACCTCATCAGTATAACTGCCGGTAACCCATCTTATTAGATCATAGTAATTGAATTTACAACACCTACGGAAATCACATCAGATAACAAAATGGTACACAATTATACAATACTGGGAATCATGACCCAGCCAAGTTGACAGATATTTTTGGGGGACACAATTCATTCCACGACACTGGTCCTATTGAAAACAAGACAAAATTATATTTGCACTTGCACACAGTTATATTTGTACTATTTTTATGTATTTGAAGTGAAGCAGGGACATTCCAGAGTATGCTCACTCTAATATCATGATTTGAAATCAGAGGATTTTTTTTAATACTTGGAACTATTAAAAGAAAATGGCATGAGCTTTGGAGTTAAAGTGAGTTGCCTTCACTGAAAGTGTTTTCAGGAAAGCTTCTAGGTCCATCTGTTGGGAATGCTGTTAAGGGAATTCCTACATAGTGAGGGGGCTAGAGCAGATGAATCCTAAGGACTTGTCCAAACACATAATCTATCAAATATAAAAGTACAGGCAGTCCTCCAGATTACAAACTAGTTCTGTTCCTAAGTCTGCCTTTAAGTTGAATTTGTAGGTATGTCTAAACAGTTAGGTACAGTTTGTTTCTAACATCAGTTAGTCAAATGTTTGTCTTACTATATATGTACCCTTCTATGCCTAAAAAACATTAAAGAAACAATTCCAGATACACTGAAACATCTTTAACATAATAATACAGTAATAGTAATAATAATATTTTGATATGTGTCACAAAGTAGCGCCCATTTGTTACTACAATTGTAGATACCTAGGATTTTTAATACAACAGGCTTTAAAGGGGTTGGTCTGTAACTACGGGTTGTACATAAATTGGACATTTGTAACCCAGGGACTGCCTGCAGATATTTAATTTTATGCCTATATAGCTATAGAATCACACAACTGAATTTGGCATGTTTTCTTTTAACAAACTTCAAATGCATGCTCTGCACCCAAAATAATAAAATTAATGATTGCTTTTGTCATGGGTAGATATTTCACACTGGACCTTCCTCCCTTGCCCTCTTGAGACTCAACTTTTTTTTTACATGTAGAGACTTTCCCACAATTTTTACTTACTACAACACCCAGCATCATTTAGAACAATTTCATGTTTTTGAAGTTGTGCTAGAGGAGAGCTTTATTGGTTTTACGAATCAAGACCAGAGAAATCACTACATTTTCATACCATCTGGAGCTGCTTCTAGAAGAATTAGAGCAAAAGTTTAGACATATTCCCAAAGGCTGGACCCTGGCAGGGGCGGGCAGTAAGTGATTCTATTCCAGAATTTTCGGTTCCTCGTTTATATTATACAGGAGGGGGTGGGAGGCTCATGATTTATTTTCCCCAAAGACTTTCAGCAGGACAACTTATAACTCTCAACACTCTGCCTCAACACTTTTGGAGTTGTCAAATGTTGAAGAAGTGAGTGAGCTGGCAGCATGGCGCCCTTCCAGCAGACGTGTGCTTGAAAATGAGCTGATACAACACAGAATGCTATCAGGCAGACTAATGGCACAGCAGCTGCCTAATTGTGAAAAAGTAATGAAGGCAGACTTGCTGGGCTGCTGCTGAAATTATTTTTAAAAGTATGTCTGGACTTGCTTTTTATTGTTATAAAAATACATGTAATACAACATTTGCCAATTTAATATGTTTCACACGTACAATTTAGTGAGCTCATGTATATGAATCATGTTGTGCAACCATCACCAATATTTATTGACAAATTTTCCATCACCATAAACCGAAACGAAAAACTTTCTAATCATTGGTGCCCCCTTCCCTCCTCTCTCCCGACAGCCCCCGGTAAGCACTAAAAAACCTTGGTCTCTATACACTTGCCTATTCTAGATAGTTCATAGGAGTGAGATTATACAATATTTGTGATTGATTTACTTCACTCAGCATAATGGTTTTAAGGTTCCCCCATGTTATAGCATCTATATCTGACTTGCTTTTAATATATCGATCTACTGTATCTGTGAAAGACATTTCAAAAAATTTGATTAAAAAAATACTATTCTTAATATCTAGAAGATTAAAAACTTATAATGCAATGTAGTTTAGTAGAAAGGTAAACACACACACAAGCACAGATTCCTAATGATTTTGGTTCATGTTACTTATAAAATATGAAATATCTACTTAAAAATTTCCAACATCTCATCATTCTGAGATTTTATTTTAATCTGATTTTGATCATTTTTCAGAGTAAAGAGGGAGGTTTAACCATCTATTGAGCACTTATTATGGATAGTGTGGTTTTAGGTATTTAAAATATTATTACGGTTTTATTTAATCTTAAGAGAAAGTTAGCTAAATGGGCAATATATTTATTTAAGAGTTAAATCAGCTTGATTTTACTATTGCATTGGCCAAACATTTTGTCTAGAAATTACAATAGGAATTATATCATTATTTGTCATAACATTTTTGTTGTGTGAATTGGTAAGCCATGAGGTTTTTGCCCAAATAACTACATAACAGAGGAATAGTATGATTAAATACATACATTAAAATTCTTTAAGCTGCTTACTAGATATACTTTTAAAATATAATTTATCTAGCAACGATGAATATTCATTAATAAACCTGGATTGATATTTTTACATTTAAGAGTACCATCCCTAGAAGGGGTAAGAAAAATGTGCCTGGTTCTTCTCATCATTTTAAAAATAGAGCTTTTATGTATATGTGTGTGTGTATATATACACACACACACATATATATATACACATATATATACACATATATATATACACATATTATATATATATATAAAATATTCCCCCTTTTGGTTAAGCACTGGCTGCTAACCCAAAAGGTCGCCAGTTCAAATCCACCAGCTGCTCCTTGGAAACCCTATGAGGAAGTTCTGCTCTGTCCTATAGGTTGGCTATGAGTCGGAATCAACTCAACGGCAATGGGTTTGGCTTTTTTTTTTTTTTTTTTTTTTTTTTTTGGTTTTAGCATTACTAAAGCTTTCTGTGGAAAGAATTTCTATGACTATGGTTCTTTTAAAGTTCTAATGGGAAGTTTACCAGTTTCCATCGAGTCTCCTCTGACTCATGGTTACCTCATGCATGGCAGAGTAGAACTGTGCTCCCTACGGTTTTAAATGGCTCTATTTTGGAAACAGATTACCAGGAGTTTCTTCCGAAATGCCTCTGGGTAGACTCAAACCTGCAATCTTTCAGTTAGTGGCTCAGAGTGTTTACATGTCAGATACTCAATCATTTATTTTTCTATGAAGGTACCAAGCAAGCAGTTTTTATTTTTTCCAGGTGTTAAACAATTTTAATCTCTTATATTTCTTTTATCGGCTAATACTTGTGAATGATTAGTTCTGTTGAGTTGGGGGGAGTCCTAGTCCTACCTGTAAACAAATAGTCTAAGTCCACATATCATGAGCTGGGTAAGTCCAGAGGCTTCCCCAGTATTTCACAATTTCAAGTGTGCTGTCAGAGGAAATCATGAAAGATTTTGAAATGGGCAAAAATGATTACGTGAAGGTTGAGTGTGCTACCTAGCTTGCCTGCCTTGGTGATCTACACATTTGCTTGTCTTTGACTTGGCTGTTTATAGCTCTGCAGAAAGAGAAGTTAGCTTGTAGAAAACTTATAGTTATGCAAATACTTCCTGTCCATAGCAATGCAAAGGATTCCTGTTAGTATTTATACAAATAGAGATCATAGGGTACAGTTAGACAGAATATAAATCTCTGTAACAGAATTTTTCACTGATGGAAGGCATGCTGATTAAAGGACAAATTCAGAATTTTTGTTACGAGTTATGGATTTTGATACCCATTATCTGGGATCCCATATGTCCCAATGGAGCCTGGACTTCATAAATCCTGCAGTATGAGTCAATGATAATTTTTTTCTTAATTTTATTTCTTGAAAATTTTCAAAACATGAAGTAAAACATGAAGGCACCTGGCAATGACTGCACAAACATTTTACTTTAGTCTCCTTTTTCTTAACCTTTTTATTATTTTTCATGAAACTTTTCAAAACATAGTATAATGCATTCTTCATTACTGCAAAAGCAGTACTTACAGGCCAAATAAATAAAACTAAACGAATTTGAATCTCAGGAAAATTACCACTACTATGCAGTATTCTTTATAAGAAAAACAGTACTAACAGCTAAGGAGCAGAAACAGCTGCCGGGGAATACTGCAGAACTGCTCACAGTGGTGCATTCTACTTGTTAGACTTGGAAGCAATGATTGGGCCCTAAGAGTGAATGCAGAGTAAGAATTTATAGCAGTTTGAGTCTCTTGAAAAGTACCACTGCAATGCACTATTCCTTACTGCAAAGGCATTCTTTACTGTTCAGAAGCTAAAAAAGCAGAGAGCCAGTAACACCTAGAAACAATGAATGATGTCAAGGAGAAAATGGCCACTATGACCGAATGAAGACTGGGAATAGCTTACTCTCAATGATAAGTATATTCTCACAAGAACACAGTAACTGGGAAACAAAGTAAGGAGGCTTACCTCACAGAAGTAAAGGCAAACCTGTCAAAACTTCAGAAAATTCACACATTCAGGAGGTATCACCTAAGACAATGCTCAAACTACACAAAGATGAGACTCCAACTCAGGGTTCTTGAGTTTCACGCATTTCAAAAGGCTCCCATCTTGAGGCTAAACATGTTAAAATCAGGCTAATTCCTTCCTAAAGAACTCCATAAAAAGTGATTGGGATACCATATGTCCCACGGGTCACAAAGGGGTAAGTCAAATCCTCAACTGATGCAGTTTTAGCATCTTACCTGTTCCCTCATTAATAAACGGCACAAGTTCATTTTATATTTGTATGAGAGTTATGATTTTACCTCTTTAAAAAATAAAAATAAAAAATCCTCTAATAATGTGCCTGGGTAATTTTGCGTTGGATTCCTGCTGGCTATGTCACCTCTTGCAGCTGCTGTCCTTTCTCCTTCTTGTGTCACCCCAAGCATGGAGCACAACCCTGTCTCCTTCATCCCCCAAAGCACTACTGACATAGGCTGCTGCAAATGATTGGTTTTATTTGGGGATAGATGAGAACAATTGCCACAGCACAAAAATGGAAAAATCTGAAAACCAAATGGTGGACGTTATTATCTAGGGGTTCTTGTCCATCCCTGCTACAGAGAATTTTTCGGTGGCTGCTAGCCTTCCTGGGTCCCAGCTTCCTGTTCTTTTGTTGGTGTGTCCCTCGTTCTCCTGTCTCTCTTCTTATTTGCATGTCCTTGGGATGGCCTTGAAACTTCGTCTCTTTGCATGTCTGTGAAATAGATCTGAAACTTCCTTTTCCAGTTTCCAGGGGAGCCTCCCAAAATCTTGTTCCTCTGTCATTCAGATGAATTTAACAACCAAATCTCGGCCCCCTCTTCTACATCTAGTCCATGCTCAAATGACAGCAGCAAGAGGCCCATCAAGGTGCTGGACTACACAAAATCCCTATATTCCTTTTGTATCCACTTTCCCAAAATAAAGCAGAATTAACTACAGTAAAAATTTTATTATTAATTATCCCCTCTATCAGACACAGAGAGAAACAATACAGAAAGCTAATCATCATTAAATGGCTTTTGAATCTACCTATAAAAAAGTAAATAAATTAATTTTATTACAAATACAATTAAGTATAATTGATTTAAATTTCAATATTTTATTTAATTTCATAAAGATTTTAAGTATCATTAAATTTATTAAATACATTTAAATATGTGTATTTATTATATTTTATCCACATACATAGAGCCTAAAATTTTACTTCTTAAATACTAATGCTACTATTGCTTTAAATGTTTTTTAATAGGTGCCTCCTTCAAATATACCGTGTTTTCCTCCACCTTGCTTGTGTACAAAAGTCTTCAAAGCAGCTTACAAAAAATACACACTATAAACTCAGGGTACTTTTAGCAAAAATAAAATAACGTCTGAGGTGTGGTTAGTCTACAGGTCGTAAAATCTCACTCAGTTCCTAGAAGACAGTCACATGTTTGGCTGAGTGGCCACATTAAAAAGAAAGACCACTACTGATTAAATAGTCCACATAGAGTTACAATAATCAAAGTACACAAAATGCACTAAACCAAAATCAAAACCAAGCCCATTGCCATAGAGTCAATTCCGACTCATAGTGACCCTATAGGCCAGAGTAGAACTGCTCCATAGGGTTTCCAAGGAGCGGCTGGTAGATTTGAACTGTCAACCTTTTGGTTAGCAGCTGAACTCTTAACAACGGTGCCACCAGGACTCCCAGAATGCACTAGACATAATTAAATCATCGTTTACTGATAGAGTGTGGTTTACATTTGCTTTTCTATCCAACACTTTCTGTGTGACCTCCTCTCACTTCTGGCCCTGTGTACTCACTGGTCCCTCTGCTGGTAACTTTCCCTCTCGTCATCTAACTTCTTAGGTGACTCCAGGGTCTCCATCGTAGCCACTGGACTCATGGCACAGGGTCATGAATATATATGTCAAAAGAAAGTGAGAACCAAAGAGTAAATGAATACATGAAATAACTAGGAGGAACTCTCCCCACACATGAATGCAGCATCTTTAGCACAAAGTCTCATATACCATTCAGTTTAGCCTTTTATGGGCCTTTTAGTAATTCCTGGTGGTGCAGTGGTTAAGACCTTGGTTGCTAACCAAAAGGTCAGCAGTTCGAATCTACCAGCCGCTCCTTGGAAACCCTATGGGGCAGTTCTATTCTGTCCTATAGGGTTGCTATGAGTCAGAATTGACTCAACAGCAATGTGTTTGGTTATTAATTCCTGGTTCTGGTTTATCTGTGTGATAGCTGGATAATCTTAGGATGAGGGAGGTTTCTTTCTTTCTCTCTCTCTCTCTCTCTCTCTCTGTGTGTATGTGTATGTACACAGGTGGAAGGTTAAGCTTGTCAAAGGTAGTTATGGCTCTTTGCCAGGTAAAGTGCACTGCCATATTACCTCAAGTAGGCTTGGGGGTTGTATGAGGTGATCCTGGAGGGGTTAACAGGAATGACATCACTTGGTTCTTAAACCACCACCCGTCTGTCAGCTTGTCATACTTGCGTGTTGCTATGATGCTGGAAGTTATGCCACCAATATTTCAAATACCAGCAGGGTAACTATGGTGGATATGTTTTGGCAGAGCTTCCAGACTAAGACAGACTAGAAAGAAAATTATCCAATGAAAACCTGTGGATCACAAGAGAACATTGTCCGGCTCACATGTTTTAGGCATGTTATCAGGAGGGATCAATCACTGGAGGAGGACATCATGTTTGGTGAAGTAGAGAGCCGATGAGGGCGAGGGAGACTCTGGGGAGATGGAGTGGTACAATAACTACAACGATAGACTCAAACATGCCGGCGATCATGAGGATAATGCAGGACAGGGCAAAGTTTTGTTCTGTTGTACATGGGGTTGCCATGAGTCAGAGCCGACTCCACAGCAGCTAACCACCACCACTACACCAAGCAGTGTGGGTCTACCCTGAAGGCAACAGGAGGTTCCTCAAGCTTTTTCAGCAGGGGAATACCATTGCTGTTAGTTATTGTGTGCCATTGAGATGATTCTGATTCATAGCCATCCTGTAAGACAGAGTAGAACTGCTCCATAGGGTTTCCTAGGCTGTGATCTTTACAGGAGCAGATTGCCAGGTCTTTTCTCCTGCGGAGCTGCTGGTAGGTTTGAACTGCTGACTTTTTGGTTAGTAGCTGAGTGCTTAACAACTGTGCCAACAGGGCTCCTTGGTGGAACACCATAAGCAGATTTAAATTTTCATGAAATCAACACGGCAGCAGGGCAGGGAGCAGACTGGAAGAGAGCAAGACTACTGACCAAGAGGCCTGTATGCAGGTTCAAGAGTAATTTGGGAGAGAGAAGAGCTTCAACCGGGGAAGTGGCTGTAAGGATGGGCAGCTTCTAGAGACATTTAGAGAGAACTCTGCAAAGGTGAAGAGGAAGGGTCTCCAGAGAAATGTCCAGGTCTTTGGCATTGATATTAATAGACGGTTTTGCTGTTGACTGAGATAAGGAATGTGGGAGAGAGAAAAGAGTTGTGGTGAGCGGAGGGGCTACGGCCAGTAAATTGCAGTAAAACTCATATATGCTCTAGCTCATGTAAACGCTAGACTAGCACTCCTCAAACTCTAGTGTACACTTAAGTCTCCTGAGTGTCTGGTTAAGATACACACTTTGATTCATTAGTTCTGGGGTGGGGCCAGCATTTCTGACGTTCTAACAAGCTCCCAGGTGATGTTGATGTTGCTGATCCAAAGAGTTTTTTTTTTTTAATTGTACTTTACATGAAGGTTTACAGAACAAATAGTTTCTGATTAAACAGTACACATATTGTTTTATGACATTAGTTAACAACTCCAAGACGTGTCAACACTCTCCCTTCTCAGCCTTGGGTTCCCTATCACTAGTTTTCCTGTCCCCTCCTGCCTTCTAGTCCTTGCCGCTGGGCCGTTGTGACCCGTTAGTCTCGTTTTGTTTTATGGGCCTGTCTAATCTTTGGCTGAAGGGCGAACCTTGGGAGTGACTTCATTACTGAGCTAAAAGGGTGTCCAGGAGCCATACTCTGGGGGTTTCTCCAGTCTCTTCAGGCCAGTAAGTCTGGTCTTTCCTGGTAAGTTAGAATTTTGTTCTACATTTTTCTCCAGCTCTGTCTGGGACCCCCCTATCATGATCCCTGTCAGAGCAGTCAGTGGTGGTAGCCGGGCACCATCTAGTTGCACTGGACTCAGTCTGGTGGAGGCCGTGGTAGTGTGGTCCATTAGTCCTTTGGACTGATCTTTCTCCAAGGAGCATGTTTGGAATTAAGGCTCTAGATTACTCAAAGTGTCTCTACTCATATCCACCAGTCCTCAACAAACTTATCTTCATGCACTCCACAAACGAGCTCACCTCTCCATTCTCAGCACACAGGAGAGAAGCTGGCTGGCTACAGTCAACACACACCTGTATGCTGAAAACCAGGGAGAGAACACCAGAAGGGAAGCCCCCCTCTCTGTGCACCTGTGTCCTGTCTTATCCTTCACAATGAAGGTGCTGCCACTACAATTTTGCCAAAGGGCTTGACATGTCTCCATGGAGATCATGACTACAAGGTCGCTGTCAACTACTACTGGGAAGACTTGGTCAAGTCTGAAGTTCTCCTTTAGCATCAGATTGTCCAACAGTTTGAACAAGAAAACCTCTCACACATATTTGCTGCATTTGAGGGGGCATAGGGAGAGGATAAGCTTTTTATCCCTTTCTGACTCCAAAGACACAGAATGACACATCCATGGTCATAACAGAAGAGCGAAGAGTAAAAAGTAAATTATCCCACTAAAGATGCCATTGTATTTCCATCAGGGATTACAGCCAAAAACCTTTAACCTGGGAAGGAGAGAGAATTATCCTGACTCTAATTTGGGCATGGAAAAGGAAAATCTTTATTTCATAATGCTCTACCCCAATGCTTATGTTCCTCCAAAGTTTAATACAACGATTTATTCTCAGTTTCATTCCCAGAATCTTCCTCACCGATACAATTTAAATTCTAGTTATTTCTCCACCAAAAGGCAACAAAGATAAGTTCAGGAGGGTCCACAGATTTCAAAAACAGTTAACAGTGACTTGCCAGCTATGTGCAAAGAATATGATTGTATATGAGATTCTACCACACTACGCTATACTCAGGTAGAACTGAATACAGGTAGTTCCTGACTTAGGATGTATTCAAGTTACAATGAATGGCACTTATGACCATCTTTTTTTTTTTTTTTTTATTTCTTACTATTAGTAATATGTACTACATACAATGTTAGCTCACAATTTGCTGATGTCATCATTCTCACATATTCACTCAGGGATTTATAAAGATAATAAAAGGCAATAATAACAAAAACTAAAAAAAAAAGAGGTATTCGACTTACGTCAGAACTGACTTATGACGGAGCCACTGAACGGAATCCTGTTGTACGTTGGGGACTATCTGTAGTCAAAAATAATGGGGCACAATTCACTAGGTCGATGCCTTTTAAAAAAATATACCATATAAGATAGATGAAGAAAAATAAGCTCTCATCCCCTAAATGTTGGCAATGGAAATAAATATGAAGATACATTCAGCCAGGATGCAATGTGAGATTTGTTGGTCTGTTCGATTTGCTAAGAACGATGTTCATCATGATAAATCTAACCTATTAAATAAAATTCTAGATCTATGACTGGAGCCTGTACATTTTTATATTTTACTTACTACATTTACATACTTTAATTCTATTACATGGATCTTAAAAACATTACTTTCCTACTTTGAGGCCTATTGTGAGCTGTCCCGATTTCCTGTTCGGGAGGGATCAGGATGATGATGAGTAAGAGGAGGGTGATTCCAACTCGTGGCGACCCCACGTGTGTCAGAGTAGAACTGCACCTTAGGGTTTTCAATGGCTGACCTTTAGGACGTAGATCACAAGGCCTTTCTTCTGATGTGCCTCTGAGTGGACTCGAATCACCAACCTTTCAGTTAGTAGCCAAGGGCGTTAACCGTTTGCCCCATCCCGGGATTCTGGAAGGGGGTTAGGGATAGAGATGTCCTTGGCGCCACTCCTAGTTCTGCCCCAACCTCAGTTTACTGCCCCCTCATTCCTAAGACTTGGAAGAGCTCCACCTCAATTCTTCATATCCAAAACAGAAATAATATACCCTACCTCCACATCACAGAGCAGTTGTGTGGGGGAAACTGACAAGTTGGGTGAAAGTTCCTAGCACATAGTAGGACATGACTAAGTGTATAATTTACCTTTTTTGCTTTGCTATTAGCTCTGCATTTTTTTTGCCATTATCCTAAGAGGTTCCTTTCCATGGGCAATGCATAGTATGCTAATATAAACGCTAGCACTCTGTGTTAACATAGGTTTTCTAGTCCTTGGAAATTTTTGCAGAATTCTATTAGTACAAAAACTCTCCTTTAACTTTCTCTAAGGCAGTCAAACTCTGGTAAAAAAGAATTACATAAGATAGTTAAAACTGATTTGAGGTCACTTAAAATACAGATACTATATTAAAAACAACAGCAACCACAAACAGTTGTCATTGGATCAATTCCAACTCATGGTGATCTCATATGTGTCTGAGTAGAACTGTGATCCATAGGGCATAGGGTTTTCAATGGCTGACTTTTCAGAAGTAGATCACCAGGCCTTTCTTCCAAGGCACTACTAGGTAGACTCCAACCACCAACCTTTTGGTTAGCAGCCGAACATGTTAACCGTTTGCACCACAGAGGAACTCCATAACCCATTGCCGTTGAGTCAATTCTGACTCATCATGACCGTACAGGACAGAGTAGAACTGCCCCACAAGGTTTCCAAGGAGCAGCTGGTGGATTTGAACTGCTGACCTTCTGGTTAGCAGTCAACCTCTTAACTACCGCACCACCAGGGCTCCAGGAACTCCACAGAGATCATATTGGCTATGTTTTTCATTAATTCGGCTTAGTGAAGCAGGGCGTTATAACATACAAGTCAACCAGCTCATAAAATTTGTGAGTCTCTGCCCCTATTTTTTAGATGTTTGTGAAATCTCTAAATACTTTATCTTATGATGTCATAAAATAAAATATAATTTTAAAGTCAAGAATTATACCTAAAAGGATTATGTACACTCCAAATGTAATTCTCCTTCCAAGAATAAATATTTCCTAGTGAAAAATCTGTTTTGCTATTTGACAGTTAATGAGTCAAAACACTGGGGAGTTATCCTGAATTTCTCTCTTTCTCTCATATGTCATATTCAGATCTTCAATAAATCCTGTTCATTCTACCTGCAAAATACATCCAGAATCTGATCACCACTCCCCACCTCCACTGTGGCCATGGTCATTGTCTTTGATTCTAGAGCTTCCGTATCTTTGATACATTCTTCTTTATGATGCATGTATTATTAGGTACATGTAATGAGAACAAGTACCTTTTAAATTAAGAAAGCGTCTTGATTTTTTTTTTTTTTTGTATCTGCATTGCATTGAATAGTAATGTAGGTCAATGAAGACCTATTATATAAAAATATTATATAAAAATAATTGAGCATAATGCTTACTTCCTAATCCCATCCCCCAGAGAAGATGGTTCTGATCCCTTCCTTCTTTGATGGGTGTGTCTTTTAACTGCAGGATGTATTACTCCTTTAAACCCTGCCAAGGAGACCAATTAAAGTCCCCTTTACCACCCATATGAGATAAGGAATCCCAGACCTGCAGAATGCAGTGTTCCTAAATCAATCAGTTTTAGATGTTTTAGCACAGATTTCTTCAATCCACAGAAGAACTGCAAACAGAAGCATAAATGAGAGATCCACAGTTGCAAAATCCAGAGTGCAGGGCATCTAGTGGCCAGAAGACCATACTTAATGCCTGTGTAGAAGCAATCGCTCTCTTTACCCGGGAACCCGTCAGAAATCGTTAACGATGTACTGCAAACCGGTCATTCTCCAGCAAGCATTTAACTAATTTATTCTCCATGACTGCATAAACATAAACAATTCAAACCATGCTTTCAAAGTTCGCAAAAATTAGTATTTATTGTATATGCCACTCTTCCCTAAACGAAGAGGCAAGACCGCACCTTACTCTCCGAGGAAATCATATTTAAAGTTAATTAAGATATTTGCTTTACTTAATGATGAGTTGAACGAATTTCCTTCATACTGCTTAGCATCACGAAATGGAAGCTTCTTCCTAATGTGCATTTCCAGCTACTGTTGGAAAATGCTAACATGATCTGTCAAAGCTGAGGATTTTCCAGGCACTGTGATTGTGAAATATAAAGTACTAGATTTCCAAAGGAGAGTTTCCTTGACGTGTAATCCAATGTACTCAGAAAATTTTAGCACAGTGGAAGGCTGCATGATACGGGGTTAAAAGCTTGATAGGCAAAGACTTGACCTTGCTTAGCCTCAGTTTCCTCATCTGTAAAATGGGAATGATAAAAACAACGCATGCTCAGCACAGTGCCTGGTTCACAGGGAGCACTCAGGAAATGTCAGCTACTGGTATCACCAGACCACTGTTGTAACTTTTATATGAATGTTCTGACTCCACCAGTACCAGCTCACTGGCCTTGGGAAATTCAGTTCACCACAATTTGCTCATCTGAAATGGGGATAATACCACCTGCTCTGCAGGGCTGCTATGAGGATTAAACAATGCATGTAACCGTTAATGTATATAAAGAATGAAACATAGCAACTGGCTCATGGTAGGAACTCAAAAGATACCAGGTTCTGATGTCCCTTTCCTTTAAAGGTGGGCATTTTGAACACAACTTCCCTGAGACTAGAAGAAAAATGGTAGAAATTGATTTACTTCTATATAAGCCAGAGAGGCATCAAGAAATGGCTGTCTCTTCATCTTGGGCGAGAATGGCAGCACAATTGGAAGAGCATGGTCAATATCACTTAAATGTGTAAGTAAAAAGTTTTGAAATGGTGTTTAAATAAAATAAAAATAAATAAATAAATAAATAAACAAATGAGACTAAAGAGGTACAATAGTCCACTGACAAGGTCCAGAAGACAGAAGGGGACAAGGAAGCCCCCTGGTGATAGGGAACACAAGGTGGAGTAAGGATATTCTTGATGTGCTGTGAGATTGTTAACCATGGTCATAGGGCAACATGTGTAGTAACTGTTAAATGAAAAACTATTTTGTTCTGTAAGCCTTCATCTTAAGTGAGAATAACAGCACAGTTGGAAGAGCGTAGTCACTGTCACTGAACTGTGAATGTAGAAATTTTTGAAACGGTGTATCTTTGGCCATCTGTAATTTTCATCAAAAAAAAAAGGTTGAGAATTTAGAGGCTTAATACGTTGTGGGGTTGTTAACCAATGTCAAAAAACAACATGTGTACTACTATTTCATGAGAAACTATTTGCTCTGTAAGCTTTCACCTGAAGTACAATAAAATATATATTAAAAAAAAAAATGGCTGTCTGCCATTGTTCAGAATTTATAAGGAGAACTACAAGAAACAATAAGATCTCCTACATGTAAGGTTGGAGACCTAGTGGCACAGTGGTTAAGAGCTACGGCTGCTAACCAAAAGGTCAGCAGTTCGAGTCTACCAGTGGCTCCTTGGAAATCCTATGGGGTGGTTCTGCTCTGTCCTATAGGGTCACTACAAGTCAGAATCGACTTGATGGCAACCGGTTTGTGTTCTTTTGGTTTTATGTATAAGACTGGCAGTTCCAATCCACCAGCTGCTCCTTGGAAACCTTATGGTGCAGTTCTACTCTGTCCTATAGGGTCACTATGAATCAGAATCGACTCGACAGTAACGGGGTTGGTTTTAGTATACATGTGCACACACACATATACCAGTTGTTGTCAAGTTGATTCTGACTCATAGCGATACTATGCGTGTCAGTGTAAAACTGTGATCCATAAGGTTTTCAATGGCTGATATTTTGGAGGTATATCACCAGGCCTTTCTTCTGAGGAGACTGTGGGTGGACTCAAACCTCCAACCTTTAGGTTAGCAGCCGAGCATGTTAACCATTTGCAACACTCAGAGAATATGTGTGTGTGTGTGTGTGTGTGTGTGTGTGTGTGTGTATGTGTGTATACATATATATATATATATACATCATATTTGAGAAAAGGCAGTAAATATTAAAAGGAGAATAAAAATAAAGAACTATTCCTCTAATTCTCAAACAGAATTAATCCAAAGAATGCTTCAATGTCACCTAAGAGGGGAGACTGATTAGAACACAAAGGAGTTCTCATTATAAGAATATGATATTCATCTCATTTCTTACCAAGTAAGAGAGGCAGAGCTTTGAACAACAGCTCGTAGAATGGATAATAATTCCTGGAAAAATCAACTGGGAATCAAACACACTGTCTAATATAGTTTAAAATGAAATCACTAAAGCCTACCTAAGCTAAAAAGCAGGTGACATTGAAGCAGGCATCTGGACACCCACAAACAACAAAACATTGAGAAGACAGCTATTATATCTGTTCATGTGGTTTATGTCAGCTATGTAGACAGTTACTGAGGATTCCTAGCTTAATAATAAATAAAATCATTCCAGACACAAAGACTTGAGCAATTCTGATGAAAATAGTCAATCTCTTCACTGATTTCACTCCGGACCTTCTATCACCTTGCCCAGATGCTCAGCATAAAATAACCCATTCAAGACTTGATTATTTTCTGCTTTGAAAATTCTGTTGATACCATGTGTTTTCATTAATGGAATGCATACTGAATCACTGCGTGTGTTTGAAATTGGTAGGTACTATGGATTTTTTTCTTGCCTCATCCCACCAATCCTAGCCTTGGAGTCCAAAGGGACATATGTACACCCCAACTTTTACCCCAGAGTCCAGAGGGCCATATGTGTCCCAAATAAATCCATATTTTTACTACCAAAAACATTGACTCAGCACCACCTCATACCATACCCGGTAAAAACAGTAGTTAGTGGCACACACCCATTTCTACCGTTTCAAACAGTTATACAGGTCCCCGCCTGCCAGCAGCATACACTATCAGTCAGAGAGTAACTTCCCAACAAACTCCAGAGGTGGAAAATGTATGTGGTCGCTGTACATACCACAGGTCACAAAAGGGTCTAAACAAACAGAAAAAACTAGAACTCTGCTATATATAGGATGATCGCAGCTAAAGCCTTCCCACTTGTACCAATCTTTAGATGAAAAATCTCACTTCTTAATTAAGAATCCACCCACAGGCATAGCTTTCGTCTTGTTTATTACGTGGAATATGCTAAGCTCCAGTATCCTGGCTACTTCTCTGGAACAGTTCACGGGAATAATTAAGGAATTATGCAAGCTTCTGAGCGGGGGGAAGGGACGACATGCTATTCTTTGGAAGATAACTCCAGCAGCGCTGTGAGATAAAGGAAGGAGGAGGAGAGATTACGGGGACAAATGTTAGAAGATGAGACATTTGTGTTTGTTTGCGTCTTTTTACTTGCTGTTTGGATTTCTAAATTTACTGGAAACCAAACAAAACAAACCTGTTGCCATCGAGTCAATTCCAACTCATGGCGAACCCACACGTTTCAGAGTAGAACTGCACTCCATAGGGTTTTCTTGGCTGTAATCATTATGGAAGCAGATTGCCAGGCCTTTCTTCTGTGGTGCTTCTGGGTGGGTTCGAACTGCCAAAGTTAACTTAGTAGTTGAGTGTAAACTCTGCCACCCAGGGACCTAAATTTACTGGAAAAATGTCCTTAAATACACACGAAAGGTCGACGTTTCGAACCATGCAGCAGCTCTGCAGGAGAGAGATCTGGTGATCTGCTCTGTAAAGAGTAAACCCAGAAAAACCAAACTCATTGCTGTCAAGTCAATTCTGACTCAGTGACACTATAGGACAGAGCAGAACTACACAGTAGGGTTTCCAAGGCTGTAAACTTTTTTTTTAAATTTTTTATTATTGTACTTTAGATGAAGGTTTACAGAACAAACTAGCTTCTCGTTAAACAATTAGTACACATATTGTTTTGTGACATTGGTTACCAACCCCACAACACGTCAACACTCTCCCCTTCTCCACCGTGGGTTCCCTTTCCTGCCCCTCCTGCCTTCTAGTCCTCGCCCCTGGGCTGGTATGCCGCTTACAGTCTTGTTTTGTTTTATGGGGCTGTCTAATCTTTGGTTGAAGAGTGAACCTCGGGAGTGACTTCAGTACTGAGTTAAAAGGTGTCCATACTCTCAGGGTTTCTCCAGTCTCTGTCAGGCCAGTAAGTCTGATCTTTTTTTGTGAGTTAGAATTTTGTTCTACATTTTTCTCCAGCTCTGTCCAGGACCCTCTGTTGTGATCCCTGTCAGAGCAGTGCTGGGCTTAGTCCAGTGAAGGCCATGGCAGTTGTGGTCCACCAGTCCACTGAACCCATCCCTCCCCTATGTCCTTGGTTTTCTTCATTCTCCCTTGTTCCCGACAGGATGAGACTAGTGGTGTATCTTAGATGGCTGCTCACAATCTTTTAAGACCCCAGACACTACTCATCAAAGTAGAATGTAGGACATTTTCTATATAAACTGTATTATCAAGGCTGTAAATCTTTACGGAAGCAGACTGCCACATCTTTCTCCTACAGAGTGGCTGGTGGGTTCAACTGCCGACCTTTCGGTTAGCAGACAAGGTGCTTAAACACTGCACCACCAGAGCTCCTTTCTGTAAAGATTACAGCCAAGAAAACCCTATGGGTCAGTTCTACTCCATCACATGCGGTCACTATGAGCCGGAATTGACTCGATGGCACTAACAACAACAGGATCTTAGGGTATTAGGGTTGGAAAGGACCACAGAGATACAGCTCCACAGGAGATTGGGGTATGTGATGATGTGTCAGGGAATTACAATCTATGGTGTAAGCGTAGTTCATACTACTTGAGCTTCAATATTAAGTAATGAGAAATTTCAAATATTACATTATATTAAACCAAACACATATATTCTGGCAAAGAGTTAAAACAGTCCATGAATTTTCAAAACTTAACACAACGTTTCACAGACAATTTAAGCTGGCAGGAGAATATTCTGGGTGAGTCACAAACTCTCTGGGGTTTTATGTTATGTTGTCCTTAGGGGCTGGTGGATGGCAAGATTTAAGAAAAACTCAGTCTCTGTAATTAGCAGATGAATAAAACTAGCGACCTAGACAAGTTCAATGACTTATAATGGTATTGGAATTAGCTATAGGAGTAGAAGCCCATCTCCCACCTGTTTTTTTTTTTTTTTTTAATAGGCTAATATGCTTTCTGGCTGAACTGAATAAGTATCTGTGGATTGAACTTGGCTGGGGCATGTTAAAGGGGCCAAGTCTCTTTTGGCTCAGAATCAAGCAACCAGGTATTTATGAGAAATGATGGCCTGGTTCAAAGACCAGGATGAGCCTCTCTGGTGCCCATCACTTATGCTTTCTTAATTGCTCAAAAATCAACTGAATAATTTACACATCTCCAAAATTCACTGCAACTGCATGTTCTAATATTTTCAGACTTGGTATCTGTACAATCCTAAAGAGTCTATGATTGTGGAGCTTTTGAGGTCCCCAGGTTAAGAAATATGGGAACAAAAGCAATGGAGGTTTGATCTAACTGCCCCAAGAGAGCAGAAATTCATTTGCTAAAACCACTTTATCAAAGACCTTTTGGGGAGTCCTGAATATTAATTAAGTGATAAGCAAGAAATGGAAAAATCTCAGTCACTTGCAAGTTGACTCATCCTCTTATTTTAGGGCTTGAGACTTAGCTGTATTGTCAGCGTCTGTGTTTCCCTGCCTTCCTGTTGAAGGGGTCTGGTAACTCATCATCAGTGAGTACTCAGGGCCTGGTCAAGAGGAAGCATTTAGGGATTCTGCTCCCTGTTCTAGCACCAGTGATACTTCAGCTTCTGTTCTGTTCACATGTGCAAATGACACCAGACACAACCCTATCACCCTGGATGGTCCACATGCACCATCTCCAAGCACTGGAGTAGGGGGGTTATCTAACAATTAATACTTCTGCATCTTTTTTGGAATTTTTTTCCCTTCACTGAAGGTAGAGGTTCACAATGAACACACTGTTAAGAATGCTGTTTCTATTTCCAAGTACAATTAGCATGTTTTCCCTCACAACAAACATGCTACCAAGAAATAAACAGACAAAAACCAAACCCATTGCTGTCGAATCGATCCCAACTCTTAGTGACCCTATAGGACAGAGTAGAACTGCCCCATCGGGCTTCCAAGGAGTCGCTGGTGGATTCGAACCACCAGCCTTTTGGTTAGCAGCCTGAGCTCTTAACCACTGCGCCACCAGGGTTCCTACCAAGATACAAGTGTTGAAACTTCAAAGCAATAGCCTATACCAATTCTGGTCTCTCAGCTATCATGTTCCTGTAGTTCTACGGAAGAAGACTTAGAAAATCACCACTTCAAATTAATTTTAATGTCCCACTGGAGTACTTAAAGTAACGAAGACTCACCAATGACTGTCATTCAGAGTGAAAATGATTCTTTGACTCAGCAACATGGCGACACTCATAGTTGGGCTCTAAAATTCCACCCCAAAAGACAGAATCATAGAATCCTGCTGGGAGGAGAAAATGTTAGTTGCCCGAAATGTTTTATAGATGAAGAGACTCAAGTCAGGGTAAACCACATGTCTTGCCCATGTGATGTCGGGGCAGGTGAAGAGAGATGCAAATCTCCTTACTCCTAGTTCAGGAAAATAAGAATATACTTGAGCAAAAATTTAAAAAAGAAGAAAACAACACATTTGTTTTCAAACTAAATAATCTTTGGAAAGGATTTATTCTGAGGACTATGTACACATCTCTTTTACTTTTAAATTATGTATGATGGCTTAAGGTAAAATTAAAATACTAGAATGTAGGAGAAGAGAAAAAAGTCACCTACTGTAAAAAGATAACCATTGCTGTTTGGATTCTGAGAGGTGAGATGGAAAACTGCCTACTTCTGTTCTCACTTGGGTCTTATGTTTCCTGAAGGATATTTCCACTCGGAAAATGAGCTACTGTAAACGGAGCTGATGGCTTACTGATTATTAATGCTCCTTGTGCCTGCAATATTTTCTGAATCTGCTCTTGGATTGTACATTTTGAAGGGTTTTGCACTCTGGTGGCACAATGGTTAAGCGCTCAGCTGCTAACAGAAAGGTCAGCGGTTTGAACCCACCAGCAGCTCTGCAGGAGAAAAAATCTGATGATCTGTTCCCAGAAAAATTACAGCCTGGGAAATCCTATGAGGCACTTCTATTCTGTTATATAGGGTCGCTAAGACTCGGGATCAACTTAAAGCCACACAACAACATTTCTGTTTATATTTATATAAGTGCATGTCAGTGGTGGTCCTTAATCCAGGGCCCATATTCTTCCAAGGAAAAATTCAGGCAGGTTCATGACCCTGGCCAGGAAAAAAAATTACATCCTATTCTTTACCAAATTTCTAAATGTTAGCATTTCTTACAGTAAAAAATATAGGCAACAAACCTCAGTATTATTAGTAGTACCTGTGACTTTGTCTCCACAGAAATCACTGATATTTTCATATCACATAACAGATACAGCAGATATACAACTTCTTCATTTATATTCATTGCTTCTTTAAATTTATTATAGCTATTAGACCCACCTCTAGAATTTGTTATCAATGTGTTAATGAAGAACGCCATATATACTACATGATGATTTTTATATTTATTTGATAACTATATTGACAAACATTTATTAAATGGTTCTCTTCATAATACTACATATTTTATTTCATGCCTTTAGAAATTCTACTCTGAGAAGGATTCCATAGGCTTCAGAAGACTGCCAATCACCCCCACAGCACACAATAGATTAAGAACCCTGGATTCTAGACAGCGATGTTGACAACTATCACCATTGCTTCCCTTAATGAAGTACCTGCTACAAAGACACCTGCATATATTCTCTTTAATTCCTACTTCATCACAAAATTGCAAAATTAGAAGGTTTATTATGCTACTAGCAGACTCAAGTCTATTAACGATCATGAAGATAGCACAGGACTGGGCAACGTTTTGTCCTATTATACATAAGGTCGCCATGAGTCAGAGCCAACCCGAAAGCAACTAATAGCAACAACATTCCGCTATTTTTATAGACAAGGCAACTAGGTCTCACAGAGTGATTTCCCAAAGGCCACAGCACTGAGGAGAAGCAGCCATGTTCTACACTGCATTGTCTTCACTCACTGCCTGCTATGCTTAGATTACGAGAAAATTAGCATTAATATAAGCTCACAGTGTTTTCTTCCCTCTTACTGATAAATCTGACCAGACTAGAAAAATACCTTTGAAAAATAAACTCCAGTCACTTCTATCACTAGCCTCCTTGCATTATCAAAGAAGATCTTATTAACATGCATTTACGATGGAGAACCCCGTGCCTTCTCTCGTCGACTGTAATACTCAGGAACAAGCGAGTAGGCAGACGGGAATTTCTCAAAGAGCTGTCCGATGCTGGCTACACGAGCCACTTCTTCTTTCGTCTGTTACATTCTTCAGGTAGCGGTAAGAACTCCAAACAGAAACAAACTGCAGATTTGGTTTCTCATCATTAAGTCATTAATAGTTGGTCTCTTTAATGGAAAGATTTAATCAGGATCATATTTCCTCCGGATTTTCAAATCACAATGATTGAGATACGGTTCTGTTTGCCCTTTGTTCGTACTTTAAGCTGGATAGTACCTTCACGGTGTCACTTGGAACTGTAATTAGACACACTAAAATTTGCCTCTGAGTTAAACATTGATTTATTGCCATCGTGGATCGATTATCATTGATTATCACTGTAGTTTATCATTGTCACTGCTTTTTCCACTACCTCGGAGAACCTCTTTCCCGGGGTTTCAAAGAAAAAGTGCTACTGGATATTTCAAAACAGCTCCAGGGTTTCACACTAGCAGGTCTTAAAGTGTCAGGCAGAACCAGCCCAGAGGACAGAGAGGTATCACCCAACTCACTGTTCCATCAGGCCAGTTCTAGAAACTAATGTGTCCCGGGCCAGGAACAATGAGGAAAAAAAGAAAAGAGAAAGGATTTGCTCATTATCCAACACCAGGTCTGTACCAGGGATGGAGGCAGACCTTGGTCAGATGGGAAACAGCACTCAGGTCGTGCTGGAGGTGACAGGCACAAGAAGACAGACCTGGTGTAAGGCTTCCAGTCCAGACTTTGCCATTCCCCATGCCCCTCTAAGTCAGAGAACTTCCTTCTGGCTCAGCCCTTCCTTGGGTGAACGGTCCACCTCTCACTGGGAACAGAATTCTGCATGTGGAATCCTCTGGTGGTTGTTGGTAGTTGCCATCGAGTCTATTCTGACTCATGGTCACCCCATGTGTGTCAGAGTAGAACTGTGCTCTCTAGGCTGTGACTTTGCCGAAGCAGATTGCCTGGTCTGTCTCCCAAGGAGCTTCTGGGTGGGTTCAAACAGCCAATCTTTCAGCTAGCAGATGAACACCTAATGCTTTGCACCATCCAGGGACTCCTATGCCATCGTTAAAAAAAAAAAAAAAAAAAAAAAAAACCATTGCCGTTGAATCAATTCCAACTTATAGCCATTGTTAGTGAGCGCCATATTGAAATACACAGAATGAAACCAAGTTTTAAACATTCAGTATAACATGATGCCAATTTTTGTACAGCAAAAGAAAAACTAGGATGGCTAAGGAAAAGACTCAAAAAACATATGCCAAGAAGTGTTAACAGAGGTTGGAGACCCCGGAGCTGCCTTCAGGAAACACCTGTATTCAGGAAACATTACCACATTCCATTCCATATGGAGGGGTATTTCCCTTGGGGCTGCGCAATTTGGAGGCTGGAATTAACTATATTGAGGGGTATCTCAAGTGATTTTTATTTTCTTTTTAGTGTTTCACTGTATTTTTAAACTATTCAAAAGCAACAGGCATTTTCTTTTTATTATCAGAAAAAAAAACAACAACTATTATTTTATAAATAAGCTATAGCAGAAAGCTCTCCTGTCTTCCTCTGTGGGCAGATACCAAGGGTTGTGTGGTTCTCTGGTGCCATGTTGGTCAGAAGAATTAAAATTCAGAGTGAGTTCTTTGCCGGGGGGAGGCAATGTCCTGCTTTTGTGATTGTAACTGTGTCCCAAAGCTTGGACACAACCTTGAGAAGAAAGAATGAGAGAAACCAGTGGAAAAGTACTTAGCTTACCATATAACTCACAAAGTAGGTACAACCCAAGTCATTACCCGCAGCTGAGTCCAAAAACTGTCAGAAATGCAGCCCAGTTTTAAAATTTCCGTTTTTTTTTTTTTTTTTTTTTTTTTTTGGCAGTTTCCCTCACAAAGGTGAACAGAAAAGATAGAGCTAATTCTTTTTTCTTTTTTTATAACCAGTTGCCATTGAGTCAATCTGACTCTTGACGATTCCATTTGTGTCAGCATGGAATTATACTCCATAGAGTTTTCAACGTATGATTTTTGGGAAGTAGATCACCAGGCCTTTCTACTGAGGCACTTCTGAGTGGACTTCGACCTCCAATCTTCTGGTTAGTGGCCAAATGCGTTAATTGTTTGCACTACGCAGGGACTCCAAGGTATTCCCATGCTTGTGTGCTAAAAACTTTCTCACAGTTATTTTTAACTGGTTTATTTACTACTTGATAGACATAGCAAAGCTAAGAGAAAAAATTCTAGTAAATTCGAAGACAAAGTTTATTTCTCAACCTTTTCTCAGTCCCTTTATAACAGCTTGTTGCTTCCTTAAATCTGCCTTGTGGAATTTCAGAGAACACCTCTAAATGGCAAATGCACTAATGAGTTTTCTCCACTTGAGGAACACTTGGAGTCCCTTAATTTCCCCCACCTGTTTACAGGAGCTCTGAACGTTACTAAGACAACAGGCTGTTGCTAAGGTATGAGTGGCCATCAGACCCTCTGCGCTTCAAATATGGCAGTTAAATTGCTCTTTAGGGAATCTAAGCTCATCATGTGAAATCACTTGGGAAACTGCTTAATGATTGTGATATGCAATGCGCCTCATTTAAAATCCCAAGACACCCCCCGGTACCCAGTCCCTCTGCGTGTGGTGATAACTGCATCCTTGACTTAACACTTTACCAATAACTCTATTAATCAAAGTGTGTGTCTGCGAAATGAGCAAAGTTGCTATACTTGGCTCTTTTTCATTCAGAAACATGCTCAACGTGACGTAAAGAACAGTAAAAGAGAACAAGATATACAATTAGCACTGTAAATTGAAAATCAGATGCAATGCTGCTGAACTGACTTGGGCTTCTTCTGAGATGAAAAAAGGCTTACTGGGGAAGCTTGGTTATGGA
Source organism: Dugong dugon (assembly GCA_030035585.1). Classification (NCBI taxonomy): domain Eukaryota; kingdom Metazoa; phylum Chordata; class Mammalia; order Sirenia; family Dugongidae; genus Dugong; species Dugong dugon. The sequence goes on from CM057460.1 coordinate 220,802,012, forward strand.
TGCGATGCAAGCTCGCATTTGAAAAATACGTAGCTGATTTCACAAGCCGCTCTGTTAATTTCATAGACAAATGAGTACTGTCAGGGCTTCCTTACCGGTTGATCTAAGCAGCCAAGCTCGCGTGCACTGGGCCAGGAACAACACCCATCACATCTGGTTTTGAGACAAATAATAAAGAATGAATACTCCAGCTAATTAAATCCTCAGTTTGAAGGGTTTACGCCATTTTCTGGAACCCACTACTGCCCGCAGCATCCCTGATAAACACAGAAAAACCTCGGGATCTACTAGCTTGACAGAGGAAAGATGAAATAATACAAGATTGCTTTGCCACTTCTTTGCTGCATCGTGTTTGACAGGAAAAACAAAGCGGTTCAAACCAAGTTTGCTTCATTCTAATATGAACCAATGCACGCTACTTGAGGATCGATTACTAACTGAAAACAACAGAGGAAGAAGAGTTGAGTAGCCATTTCAAAATTCCAGCACCACATCTGCTCACCAATATGTTGAATCTGTATATATGGCCAAAGGAAATTTGACTCTATAATGAAGACCAGAGGTTTTGAGAATATATATAGCAAAAAGTCAATAATAGGAGTTAAGTTAGAGTGAGACATTTCTGGAGTAGCCAGGTGTACCTAGGGAGAAACTGTTACATGGAAAATATCAGACTGGTGATAATATTGTTGTTACCTCTTGTCGAGTCAGCTCAGGTTCACGGTGACTCCGTACAACAAACCGAAACGCTGCCTGGTCCTGCGTCATTTTCACAATTGTCGGTGTGTTCCAGTCCACTGTTGTGGTGACTGTGTATTTTGAGTGTCTCCCAGAATAATCTCCCAACACTATATTGCACAATATTCTGTGTTCCATGGGGTTTTCATTAACTGATTTGCAGAAGTAGGTCTCCAAGACTTTCTTCCTAGTCTGTCTTAGTCTGAAAGTGCTGCTGAAACCTGTCCACCATGTGTGACTCTGCTGGTATTTGAAATACCTGTGGCATAGCTTCCAACATCATAATATATTACATATATATAAGATATGCAATATATAGAATATAGAAGGAAAATATATTTTGCCTTATTGTATTACTAACACATTAATCCCAAAAACAATATGGAAGATATTGGTCTGGTGGTAAACAAAAGAAGAAAAAATACGGTTTGCACTATTGTTAGTAAAATATTAAGCCCACCAAACCAAAACCAAACCCATTGCTGTTGAGTCAATTCCAACTCACAGACAGCCTATAAGACAGAGCAGAACTGCCCCATGGGGGTTCCAAGGCTGTAAATCTTTACAGAAGCAGAATGCCACATCTTTCTCCCATGGAGAGGCTGGTAGGTTGGAACTACCAACCTTATGGATAGCAGCCAAGCGCTTAACCACTGTGCCACCAGGGCTCCTTTAACCCCACATATAAAGCATATTATTAGAGAAGCTACACTTTGATTCGGAAATCTATTTTCCACATTAAACTAATAGCAACAATTATTAAATATCAGTGTCTGACTTCAGAATATGGTCTCTTATATCATTAAAGCACAGAGTTCTTCTATTTGATTCATGGATGACAAACACTTACATGTATGTCTCTGTCTTTATACAGCAGCTAAATCATAGTTATGAAAGCACCATGGTCAGGATCTTGCACTTCCAATAAACCCTTACCATTTGTGCACATAATTTGCATCCAGTAGGAGACTATTACATCTATCCTTTGGACAGACTGTTAGATAGCAACTTCCTCTGTATCCCTTGACTTTGCCACCTCTTCTTTCCACTCTTGCATTTATGCCCAATTACTGAGCTGCTCTAAGGAGCCCTGGTGGCACACTGGTTAAGCGCCCAGCTGCAAACCAAAAGGTCGGCGGTTAGAATGCACCAGCTGCTCCATAGGAGATAGATGTGGCAGTCTGCTCCCATAAAGATTATAGCCTTGGAAATCCTATGGGACAGTTCTACTCTGTCCTACAGGGTTCCATGGAAATGTCTTTTTTTTTTTTTTTTAAACTGAGCTGCACTACTAAATCACCAATCTCTGGGCTGTTACGACCAAAACTCTAAATGTGTTTGCTAAGTGTAGTTGTGGAATAACGTGTGAAATTAGATCTTTTTTTTTTTTTTTTTTTTTAAGTGGAACCACCCTAAATCAAGGCAGCATATTTAATCTGGGTATAGAGAAGGGTGTGAAAGGAGACATACCACACTGTTGGGCAGCAAAAGGAGACCGTCAACCTTGGGTATTTATTATTCTGAATGCTTTGACTTGTTAAAAGTAAACAAGCATACCTTTTATAACTTTTAAAGGAGAAATTAAATAAATCAATACTGAAATTAATAAAATAGAGGATATTGAGATCAGTTATTCATCCACACTTTAATGGGAAATTAACACGCCATTTATAACCCAAAAAGAGAAGGCAAAGGATATGAAAAAGTCAATTTTTGATTATTAGGATAATTCATTTTTATGTTTTAGACACATACTAGTAATGGCTTAAAAAAAATCCATTCATAGGCTTAATTTAAATCAATTTTAAAATATGCTAACAAAGTATTTTGACATTTAAACAAGCAGAAAAACAACATTTTGATAGAAGGAAATTATTCTATCAAAAGTTGCATTTTGGAGGGAAAGTTTTGGTAACCTAGTATTAAGGATTTGGTAAAAACGGGACCAGGGAATGAACATGTGCAAAACTGCCAAAAGTCTAAAGCATGAAATTATCATTGCTTTCTCTTTGTACAAAACTGCAACTTATCCTCATTGAAAAGAGCTATTCTTTCTGAATTCTGTATGTTTTGAAAATTGATGTTGGTCTGGTGAGGGTTGTGTATTAAAGAGGGAAGTGCTTTCAATGGAACCTCCACATCTGAAAGCACAGCCTCTTACAGCCATAGATTCCAAAAAACAAGTTACTAAGCAGAATTCAAAAGGCATATGGACAGTGAACCCAAATGCTCAAGATTATGCCAAACTTCTCTACCATTTTCTAGTAATCTCTTGGTTAGCAGAGGATACTTTTCTAAGACTGCTTCTCTTTTATACGAAACCAAGAAAAGCATTGGATTCCTACTCATGGCGACCCCATGTGTTTCCAAGTAGAACTGTGCTCCATAGGATTTTCAGTGGCTGATTTTTTGGAAGTAGATCTCCAGGATTTTCCTCTGATGTGTCTCTGGGTTGACTTGAACCTTTGAATCTCCAACCTTTCAGTTAGCAGCTGAGGTTGTTAACCATTTGCACCACCCAGGAAGTCTCTTTTGCATTACTGTTGGTGGTGGTTGTCATTGAATTTGCTCTGACTCATGGCAGTCTTATGTATGACAGATTGAAATATTGTCTGATCCTGCACCATCCTCACAATCTTTAGTAGGTCTGAGCCCATTGTTGCACCCTGTCAATCCAGCTCATGGAGGATTTCCCTCATTTTCGCTGATGCTTTTCTTTTCTGGCGATCTTCTTTTACACTAAGAGCTGGAGAAATTGCCAGTAGAGCCTCACCAACATACTGGACCTGAGGAGATCTAGTTTTCTATGTGTCACTGGGAGGGCATGCAGGCAGGATGATATCTCCCCTTTGTTCATCTTGATCAGAGCCAGGGGGCTGCCTCTTATTTCCCGGGAGGCCTATGCCTGCTCATCCCAGCAACAACTGCCAATTCACAGTGGATTCCTACTGATGGAGAAAACCAGATACAGATACACAGCATTCCAAACACAATGGCTAACTCATAAAAATTCTATGAAAGAAGACATAGAGAATCACTTTAAAAAGCAACAATAAGACTTGGGCACACACTGTGAGGTTATGAAAATGTTCTGTGCATGCTGTGAAGCAAAACAAACCTAGAACAGGAAATTAACTTTATTTAAGAAATGCTTGGAAATTTATTTTTATGAAAAAAAAATCCAAAACTATCCCCTGAAAGTACCCCAAAATAAATATTAAAACATCACTATGAACCCACTAATGATATAGCTAAGTTCAACATAGAAGTAAACTCTCCGTGGACTTCCAGGGTTGCTGTAACAAAGTACCACAAAAGTGGGTGGCTCTAAACAATAGGAATTGATTGTCTCATAGTTCTGGAGGCCAGAAGTTTGAACCTGCTGGCAACTTCCTGACACAATGAGGGAGAATCTGTTGTGTGCCTCTCTCCTAGCTCCTGGTGGTTGTCAGCAATCCTTGGCGTTCCTTGGCTTGTAGCTGCATTGCTCCTGTCTCTGCCACTATCATCATGGGGGAATTCTTTCTGAGAGTCTCTGTATCCCAGTGTCTTCATTAGTCATTGGAATTAGGCCCTCCCCCTAGTCCAGTATGACTTCATCTTAACTTGATTTCATCTGAAAAGACCCTATTTCCAAATAAGGTCACATTCATAGATACCGGGGGGTTAGGGCTTCAAGATATATTTTTGGGAAAACATAATCCAACTCACACATGGGCTATACTTTAACAAAAGGCAATTAAATTGAGGGGAGAATTTATTAATTGCAGCAGAACTAGCGGTTTTTTTTTTTTTTTTAATCACAAATATATTCTAGCTCATAGTCAGATATGACTGGTTGTTGCCTTCTAAGAGATCCTCCTTTTAGGAACTGATTTATATATATCAATTTTTAAAATAATAATTTGTCCCAGACATCAGTATTTTGCTTATTGACATATTAGAATAAAAGCAAAAAAAAGCATAGTTGAGAAAATCATGTCATTTGTTCTAAAATTCAAAATTCCATAAAATTCCTGTCCTTTTTTTTTTTTTCTTTAATGTACCAGACTTGTTTTGAGTTGTTCCCATATGTGTTAATAATGAAGGTTAGGATTATTCAGGAAGATAAAAAAATTCTGTTAAATTATATAATTCTGCCAGTGGTATATTGCTTTATAATTCACTAAGTGCTTGCACAAGTTCTCAGTTCCTCTTGAGAAGGGAGGAGAGTAGACCAGATATTACCATTCTCATTTGACAGATAAAGAAATAGGGATAGAAATTTCGTAATAGCATCTGAGACAACACAGCTGATAAGGAGTGATGTAAAAAAATAGATTCATATATAGACACAATTCAAAAATTCAAGAAATAAAACCTAATGTAAGTCACCTCATTAATTTATTGATTAGAGTAACAGATGAGGTCCCACTGAAAAAGCAGTATTATGAATTCAACACACGCTCCTTAAAACAAAACAACTAATTGAGATGAATGTGATCTTAGTCGAGCAATGTTACTACCACTTCTCCAAAGGTGAGCATTTCAACTAAAAATAAAAGAAAAAAAAACTGAAGGCATTGAACAGAATCAGATCCCTTTCAATGCTGACACTCTATGAGTCTATGAATTTTATAATTCTTTGCTGAATAAAGATCTTGCATTTCCAGTACAAAGCCCCTGGTATCCCTTTCATCAATCACCTAAGAAGTATTAGAGTTGGGGTATTAATTCTGGGGAAAAGACTTATATGCAGAAAGAAATTCTCTAAAATGGAACTAAAGAGGGAGACAGGTTTCATAGTTTTGCAGTAAAAGGGTGTGTGTGTTTGGGGGAGGGAATCAATGTAACAACGATTTCCACCATCCAGTTAAATGCCACTCAGTGATCATAAAGAAGAAAATCCATTGGTCCCTTCTGCCCTGATTGAGCCTGTCCTTTCTCACTCACAAAATGACCCCTGTTTATTTTCCTTCATGTCTGTCATTGCACAAATATTGACTTAACACCTACTGGGTGCAGTCATCTGGCTGCACTCCAGGGACATGGTGGCAATAGACAGGCATATTCACTGCTCTACTTAAATGTATTAACTTTGTTGTTGTTGTTAGTTGCTGTTGAGTCGGGCCCCAGTGGTGACCCCATGCACACTGGGATCAGGCCGATGAGATCCGCACGGTTTTCATTGTCTGATTTTTGAAAGTAGATCCTCAAGCTTTTATTCCTAGTCCACCTTAGTTTGCAAGCTCTGCTGAAACCTGTTCAGCATCATAGCAACATGCAAGCCTCCACAGAGAAACAGACAGTGGCTACGCATGAGATGCCTTGGCCGGAATTGAATCCAGGTCTCCCGCATGGAAGGGGAGAATCCTATACCACTGAACCACCACTGTGCCTATCTATTTACTTTAAGCTGTTGGAAGCAATGGCCATTCTGTAATGTTCTGGGGTCTAAACGGCCACAGACACATGAATGGAGGCTTCGAAGCCTTGGGGTAGAAGACAGAGTGGGGAGGGGGCGTGAGGCTTTCTTCACTGCATTATTGCATTATCTCTGTTGCCAAATGCTCGACCCTCAAGCAAACAGAGGTCAGAAGACTTCCTGTACCGTAGTTAGACATTCTTAAAGAAGAGACCACTTTTGACCGCTTGCTTTATCAGAGACGGAAACAGCTAAGAGAATTTGTCAGTTTGTACCTTTGCACATAGTCTTCAAATCTTATTGCATATTTTATTTTTATGGTGAATTTACAACATTTTAGTAAATAGTTTTATATGCTCTGTGTAAAACAATGACTGAGTTTTGTGCCTTAACCTCATCTCTCCACATCTGAACAGCGCTTCTCTGTTAGACTTAATAGCAACACAACTGCGCCCCTGGTGGCACCTCTCAGAACTGCAGGCAAGGGACTTAGGATCCTAGTTTCTGGGAGTTCCTGGGTGGTGTCCAGGGTTAAAGTGCCAGGCTGGTTACTAAAAGGTTGGAAGTACAAGTCTACCTAGAGGTGCCTTGAAAGAAAGTCCTTATGATCTACTTCTGAAAAATTAGCCATTGAAAACCTTACAAAGTACAGATCTACTCTGATACACATGAGGTCACCATGAGTCACAATCGAGTCAATGGCAACTGGTTACAGGCTTTTCAGTATTTCCCAAGCTTCTCCAAATTTCTCTCTAACATCAGGACTGGATGCTACATATTGTCCAGGACTCTCAGGCCCTCCTTTTCTACTTTTTTCTTACCACCCCTCTCTTCTTTGTCTTGCCCCTGTCTGTCTTCCCAATACCCCTCTGTCCTTGGTGTCACCTACTCTTTCTGTTCTTTCCCTTTACTCAGCCTCCCTCCCCATTCTCTTCTTTTCTCTTTGCCACGAACACAATTAAAGGATCATCTTGTGCAGAGAGGTGTTATATTTAAACATCATGGCAGGTCACAGACAGCATAAGAAGATTGTTTCTCACTCAAGTCACACACAGTCTCCAAGGATATGTAATTGGCTCCTGGGAAAGAAGAGGTAGGTGCTTCATAGTGTCTTGTTTTAAGCCAGAAGGGAAATGAATGCCCAAAAATATATGTAGCCAATGTTTACATCAGAATGCAGGGACCACAGTGGTTCAAAGAATAAAATCCATATCAGGAACAAGGACAGATCAGAGAACAGCAATATGCACACAGGTGTTGAGTCAATGGAGACAATAAAGGGAAAATAACAATATATTTAGAGGTAGATTTGAAAATCAGAAAATGTACATAACAATGAAGCACAGGCAAAAATAATCAACATATTCTCCAGGAACCAGATCACAGAACAGAAAAGAGAAAAACACTTCATAAATTTGCATTGCCCAGGTCTCAAAGCTGCTAGGTAAACAATGCCGTGATAGATTGTGTACGGAATCCATATGGAAAATCTGAGGTCATTTGTGTGCTTGGAGACAGGCATCAGCTGGGCGTGAACTAGGCGGCAGACATTTTTCTTCAAAAATTTGCCTTTCAAAAAATGAAAGCAAACTTCTGAAATAATGTAAGAGGAACCGCGGCAGGCACAAAAGAAATCCGACAAATGTGATAAACCATGCTCCTTGTTCCCAAAGAGTTATATTAGAGCTGCCATCTCAATCCTGCAGGCTTTATTTACAATTCCCAAGTCACCTCTCCTCCCACCCTATGTTCTCACTGAGCTGGGGAGCCATGAAGTCCTCCATGCAGAGAAAACGAACAAGGTTATCTTCTTCATTTTACTAGATCATACTGAGTCCTCTTAAAACATGGCGCATGGGCGGAACTCTGGATTCAGAACAAAATGCCCCAGGCCCCAACTTAACACATCAGAAAGAAGGAGCTCCTCTGTTTCCTCAACATAAATAGCAGAGCCTTTGGATCTTTGTTTTGCTTTTTGACATTGCATAAAACCGAAAGAGATTTCAACAAACCACAGGCGTGCAACCCAGGTTGCACAAGTGCATATTCTAATGTTCAGTGGCAATACATAACAGTGAGAACAGGATGAAAAATATTGACATCCATTTAAATATGAAGGAAGTGGGGTTTTTTCTTCTTTCTAAGGCAGAGTAATAGCATGCAGAAATGGTTCCTGCAAAACAATATGTTTTTGTTCCTTGTTTTTTCTATTGTACTAGTAAATGGGATACAAATGTTTGTTGTTAGTTATTAGTTGCTGCCTAGTTGGCTCCAACGCATGTAAAACAGAATGAAACGATGCCACTTTGAGGACTACGGTGCACCTGACCCAAGCCATGGTCTTTTCAATCGCCTCATCTGCATGCGAAAGCTGGACAATGAAGAAGGAAGACCGAAGAAGAATTGATACATTTGAACTGTGGTGTATGCGAAGATTATTGAATATACCATGGACAGCTAGAAGAATGAACAGATCATTTTTAGAAGAAGTACAACCAGATCGCTCCTTAAAAGCAAAGATGACGAGATTCTGGCTCGATTACTTTAAACACATCATCAGGAAAAACCAATTACTAGAAAAGGACATGATGTTTGATAAAGTAGAGGGTGAGTAAACGTAAGGGAGACTTTCTATGAGATGGATTGGCACAATGGCCACAAAAGTGGACTCAAACATGCTAAGGATCATGACGATGGCTCAAGACCAGACATTTCAATCTGTTGTACTTATAAATGTTTCCTGTATGCTAAATAATCATAGTTATTGAACCACTACTAATACAGCTTTATTAACAAGGCTTATCAAATCACCTTTATTCTTTTCAAATGAGCCTTTGAAAAGAACAACTCTGATTTCGCATATAAAGATGTTGCGTGGATCACCTGATCATCTGACCCCCCAAAAAACATCAAGGGTGTAGTCTGGGAAGAAAGACGAAAAAGAACAAGAAATATTGTTTTCAAGGAGAGGCAGGGTCAAGAATTAATTAATTATTTTTATTTTTTGATGACTGATTTCCCAGCCTTTATTACAATCTTGGACTTTTCAATACTTATAAGTTCATCATTTGTCTGATTCTTAGAATATAGTAGAAATTACTACTATTCTGAAATATGAAAAAGCCTTTCTGACTGTACTAAATTTGTTTAAATAGTGCCACTTCTAAAGCAATAGTTTTTAAATTTTGCTCATGAAAAATTGAAAATTATTATTTCATAAAATGCAGTGTACATTATTTTTAATTTATAACTTTGAAAAAAATCAGAAAAAGGAAAACTTACAAGAATGGTACAACGGACCACAGCATACCTTTTACAGATTCACCATTGTAACATTTTGTCACATTTTATTTAACACTTTCTCTTTTTTTAATAATAACAATACTTACTGTTGTTGCTGCTACTGAACAATCTGAGAGTAAGTTTTAGACACGATGCCCCTTTACCTTTCATTATTTCAGTATGCATTTTCTGAGAACAAGGATAGTCATTCACATAACCATGATCAAATTGGGAAACTTAAGACTGAACTGTAAATATTTTCAATTTTAGGAAACTTTAAAAAATGGTAGTGCCATAAAACTCCAATTGAAGGTTTAAAAATGCCTTTACATTCCTTCTGAGAATGGGAACAAGACAAGGAAGCCCTTTATCACCACTCCTATGTAACATTGTGCTGGAAGTCCTAGATAGAGCAATAAGGCAAGAAAAAGCAATAAAGGGAATCCAAATTGGAAAGTAAGAAGTAAAACTATCCATATTTTCAGATGATACGATCCTATACATAGAGAATCCCAATGATTCCACAAGAAAACCGCTGGAACTAATAAAAAGATTTAGCAGAGTAGCAGGATACAAGATCAACATACAAAAATCAGTTAGATTCTGGGTTCTCTAGAGAAGCAAAACCAGTTAGGTGTATAAATATATATATAGAGAGATTTATATCAAGGAAATGGCTCATGGGGTTGTAGAGGCTGGAACATCCCAAGTCCATGGGTCAAGATAGAGGCATCTCCTGATTCATGTAGCAGCAGGGGTTGGGAAAACCAAGACTGGCAGGTCAGAGAGCAGGGCTCTTGCTCACAGGCTGCAAAGATCTATGAATCCCAAGATCAGCAGGCAAGACTGCAGGTAAGCTGCTAGCTCAAGTCCCAAGAACCGGAGGTCAGAAAACAGGAGCCAGCTGCAGGGTTCAGTGTGAGCAAAAGCCCAAGAGCCTTGTCAGACAGTTCACTTACATTCAATTCAAGCCACACGTCCAAGGAACCTCCCTTTCAACTGATTGGCTACTCATAGCAGATCCCATTACGGAAGCAATCACATTATATCAAATCTCATCATGTAAGTGATCACAACATCATATGACTGCCAAGCCACTGAGAATCATGGCCCAGCCAAGTTGACACACAACCTTAACCATCACAGACACCTATACACCAACAAAGAGAACTTCGAAAAGGGAATCAGGAAAACAATACCATTTATAATAGCCCCTAAAAAGATAAAAAATACTTAGGAATAAATCTAACCAGCGACATAAAAGACCTATAAAAAGAAAGCTACAAAACTCTACTGCAAGAAACCAAAGGAGAGCTACATAAATGGAAAAACATATCATGCTCATCAAGAGGAAGACTGAACATTGTGCAAATGTCAATCCTACCCAAAGCAACCTGCAGATATAATGCAATGTCAATCAATATACCAACAGCATTCTTTAACAAGATGAAAAAATTAATCACCAACTTCAATGGAAAGGAAAGACACCCCGGATAAGCAAAGCACCGTGGGAAAAAAGGACTAAAGTAGGAGGCTCCACACTACCTGATCTCAGAACCTTCTATATAGCCACAGTACTCAAAACAGCCTGCTACTTCCACAACAACAGACACACAGACCAATGGAACAGAATCGAGAACCCAGACGTAAATCCATCCACCTAGGGTCACCTGATCTTTGACAAAGGACCAAAGACCACTAACTTGGGGAAAAGATAGTCTTTTTAACCAATGGTGCTGTCAAAACTGGATGTCTATCTGTAAAAAAAAAAATGAAACAGGACCCATATCTCAAACCATACACAAAAACTAACTCAAAATGGATCAAAGACCTAAATATAAAACCTAAAATGATAAAGATTATGGGAGAAAAAATAGGGATAATGTTAGGGGTCCTAACACATGGCATAAATTCAATACAAACCATAACTAACAATGCACAACCACTAGAAGAGGAACTAGATAACTGGGAGCTCCTAAAAATTAAACACTTATGCTCATCGAACAACTTCACCAAGAGTAAAAACAGAACCTACAGACTGGGAAAAAAAATTTTTCTTACAATATATCCAACAAAGGTCTAACCTCTAAAAAGCTATAGAATACTTCAACACCTCAACAACAAAAATATAAATAATCAAATTAAAAAATGGGCAAAGGATATGAACAGACACTTCATCAAAGAAGACATTCAGAGTGGCTAACAGACACATGAGAAAATGCTTGCGATCACTAGCCATTATAGAAACGCAAATCAAAACTACAATAAGATACCATCTCATCCCAATCTTACTGGAACAAATTAAGAAAACAGAAAATAACAAATGTTGGAGAAGCTGTGGAGAGATTGGAACTTTTATGCACTGCTGGTGGGAATGCAAAATTGTACAACCACTTTGGAAAACAATATGGTGCTTCCTTAAAAAGCTAGAAATAGAAATACCATACAATCCAGCAATCCCACTCCTAGGACTATATCTTAAAGAAATAAGAGCCATCACACTAATAGACATAAGGTCACCCATGTTCATTGCAGCAATATTCACAATAGCAAAAGATGGAAATAACCTAAGTGCCCATCAACAGATGAATGGATAAACAAACTATGGTATGTACACACAATGGAGTACAACACAATGATAAAGAACAATGATGTATCAGCAAAACATCTTACAACATAGATGAATCTGGACAGCATTATGCTGAGTGAAATAAGTCAATCACAAAAGGACAAACATTATATGAGACCACTACTATAAAAAACCTAGAAAAGGTTTACATGCGAAAGAAAAAAAAAAAAACAATCTTTGATGGTTACAAGTGAGAGGAAGGACGGGGAGGGGAAATCACTAACTAGACCGTAGACAAGTGTTAACTTTGGTGAAGGAAAAGACAACATACAATACAGGGGAAGTCAGCACAATGTGACCAAGGCAAAGTCATAGAATCCTCCTAGAAACATCTAAGCACCTTGAAGATCTGAGTTACTGGGACTGAGGGCTGGGGATCATGGTCTCGGAGGACATCTAGGTCAGTTAGCATAACTCAGTTCATAAAGAAAATGTTCTACATCCTACTTTGGTGAGTAGCATCTGGGGTCTTAAAAGCTTGTGAGCAGCCATGTAAGATATGTCTATTGGTCCCATCATGTTCGGAGCAAAAGAGAATGAAGAAAACCAAGACACAAGGAAAAAATTAGTCCAAAGGACTAATGGAACCATGTGAACCACAGCCTCTATCAGCCTGAGCCCAGAAGAACTAGATGGTACCCTGCTGCCACCACTGACTGCTCTGACAAGGATCACAATAGAGGGTTCCTGACAGAGTGAGAGAAAAATGTAGAACAAAGTTCAAATTTACAAAATAAGACCAGACTTAGTGGTCTGACAGAGACTGGAGGCACCTCTTAGACTATGGCCCCCGCACATCCTGCTAACTCATAACTGAAGCCACTCCTGAAGTCCGCCTTTCAGCCAAAGATTGGACAGGCCTATAAAACAAACAATAATACACATGAGGAACGTGCCTTTTAGTTTAATCAAGTCTATGAGACAAAACGCACAACACCTGCCCAAAAGCAAAGACAAGAAGGCGAGAAGGGACAGGAAACCTGGATGGGTGAACACATAGAACCCAGGGTGGGAAGGGAAAGGGGGAGACTGTTGACACATTTTGGGGAAGGCAACCAATGTCACAAAACAATTTGTTTATACATTTTTGAATAAGAGACTAATTTGCGCTATAAACTTTCACCTAAAACACAAGCACATTTTTTAAAAACGCCTTTATTACAAACACTATTTCTGACTCCTCACTCCAAGGAACAAAATGTATTAAAAACTTCATGGTGGCAAAGATCTGTCCTCCTCATTCTGAGGTGTCTTGGAGCTCCTTGCAGAGCCTTACACTTAGCACACATGTAGAACGTATTTGATTTGATAAATTATTCTTCAAACGGTATTTAATCACCGCGAAGTATCTCATGTGGCCATTACAATATATGAAATAATTGTTAACTGTGCTTAATGTCATTTACATTGACGTGACCTATGTATGTGGGACCATGACTAATTTTTTAAACAATTATTCTGAGCATTTTTTCCCCACAAATAACCCTCAAACATCAACCTAACTCCTGATTTATCTTGAAATATGCTTGGCATTTTTCCCGTCAGTTTGGATGTGAACATCTAGTGGTAATACCCACTGATAAAAGTGGTTATCATTCTCAGGTGATTAAGGGACAGTTCATAATGTCATCCTTTTCTGTCCCTCCACCCCCAAAAGAAAATCTTTATAAAGGAAATCCAGTCTCTCCAAACTGACTTCTATTACACTAAATTTTTAAATAACTGCTTGGTTTTATCACAACTTCTCCAAATGCTAGTTCATTCTAACTCTAAATTGTGTAATTATAATAGTTCTGCTGAAATACAAATTATCTAGTGCCCCTGGGGTGAACAAGTTAGAATATATTTCATGTTCTATTCAACAGAGGAAATACGTTGTTTCTTAGACCACGGCAACGTTGTGGCAGCCCGGCTGGCTCCCTCCCCCCGACACTTGCAGCTACCCTTTCTTCCTCTTTAGCAGGAAGACAGGAGAGTGGATGACAGTTGGCTTGCCAGCCAGCTTAGTGCCTCTCCATGGGGTTGTGAGAAGCGGTGGCATGCCAAGTTATTTTTGGCCAGGCACTGCAACACACAGACCCTTCAGGAGCCTTCCTGTTGTCAATGGCCTAAGTGGCAGCCGATGTACCTGCAGAACGTGAATCGATGTTGCTATGGAGACAGAACACCTCTTCCTGGTTCTGTCAAAATCCATCTCTATCTGCAAGGAGGCAGGGGTCAGGAAGGAAAGAAACACCAGTGCCAGGGAGAAAACGTGAGGAGGGACCCCTCGGGGTCCTGCAGCGCTGGAGAAATCCTATTGGCTTTTTGTGCTAACGGATTCACACACATCATTGCATTTAGAATCCAAATCTCCTTTCCACTTGTATTAGACGATATGATTTTTGGAAAATCATGGGGATTTTATTGTTGTTGGTGATGGTTTTTCGTTTTGCTTTGCTTTGTTTTTTGGAGTCTAAAACCAGCCTTCACAGGACCGCCACTTAACATCTTTATGGTTTCACTTTCCTCACTGTCACACCAGGACGATCCAGATGACCTCTGAGCCCTGCCATTCCACTATTTCCATGATGCTGTTTGACATTCGGGAGTCCCTGGCTGGTGTACATGGTTCAAGCACTTGGCTAACTGAAAGTTTGGAGGTTCAAATCCACCCGAAGGTACCTCAGAACAAAAGCCTGAAAATCTACTTCTGAAAAATCAGCCCCTGAAAACCTTATGGAGCACAGTTCTACTCTGACACACATGGGGTCGCCACGAGTCAGAAAAGACTCGACAGCAACTGGTTTATTTGAAGTTCTGTTTTCAGTCTGAATACGCTTTAGCTATTCTGCCCGGAACTTGAACCAAAATGTCACAATTTAAGCGAATGAAAATAGGGCCGCGCATGCAACAACAGCAAATAAGTACCTTCCTACCTTTATATAGGAAACCCTGGTGGTGTAGTGGTTAAGTGCTATGGCTGCTAGCCAAAAGGCAACAGTTCGAATCCACCAGGTGCTCCTTGGAAACTCTATAGGGTAGTTCTACCCTGTCCTATAGGGTTGCTATGAGTCAGAATCGACTCAATGGCAATAGGTTGGGTTTTTTTTTTTTTTTTTTTTTTTGGTTATTACCTTTATACAAGGGATTAAAGTGGCTCTCCTTTCTGCCTCCCTCTCTGGGATGTGTGTTCTGTGGTGTCAGCATGTGGCTGGCACAGTGCTTAGCTCTTGAGAGGGCAGGAGGAAGGTTGGAGGCAGGCCGCCCTTGGCAGACAGGGTCCTGGTTCCATCCTCTTGTTCTTGCTGCTGCCTGCTCCTGGGTGGCCCTGGGTCTGGCCTACTGCTCTCTCTTTTCCTCATCTGTGTGATCCTGCACGTGGCTTTGAGTTTGTAACACCATTTCCTTTAAACACTGTCTTCACCCAGTTTTGATGCGCTGGCTGGAGGTCGATCTGTTCCACTTCTTGAGCAGCTGATTAAGTCCACTTCCCAACGGCTCACCTTAACGGGTTCTCATACTCCTGAACCACACTATGCACCCATCCTAATCACCCCGGTCTAGGCACTCCACAAACAGGGAAAGCCCCTATGTCTCCTGAGCCTGCGGAATTAATCAAAATGCCCCATTCCCTGGAAGCCCATGCAACCTAACTAACCCCACCCTGCTTGCCATACATAAGCCCTCTCCTACAATTCTAGCTTGCTGTTGCCTTGTCCCTTAGTGTAATCCCCTCTATGGCCCGGAGTCACGGCATGCTGTGCTTCCTGTCTCTGGGGTCTGTAATAGATTCTATTTGTTTTCTGCCCTTCCTGTACGAGCCTCACTTCCTCATGCTGCACCTAACAGACCTTTCAAGACCCCATTGGGTCAAACTAAACACAGAGTGTTAGCCCCAGGCCCAGCCTATGGGCCTCATGAGTGGCTGGCTACCATGCAGAGCTGGTAAGCTCTCGGTGCTCAGGGCTGCTGGTGCTTAAAGCAAAAGGCAGGCCTGACCGCAGAGCCCAGTGATGCAGGAGCCTAAGATGGGGTGTGGAAACTTCATATTGGGTATCACTGACGCAGAAGTACCAATGAAGATCATGATTCATCATGAACACACGTGAGCATTCTATTAGACCTGTGACATACCAGGACTTCCCCCTTATGCTCTGGTTATTTGCAAGAGACCCATAAGGCCTGGTACCTGCATGTGCTTTGCTATTTTGGTGAAACACCAGCTCAGCCCTTACTGCCCTGCAGGGGGCACTCAGTGGGCCTCGCTGACCGTCTCACATGGATTTTCAATGAGGTTCTGCTCGTATCTGCGTACAATCACCACCTAAAGCTTCCATGAAATTATTTTTCACGGAATTTCAGGATGAAAAGCCACGCATCATGCTATTTATAAATTTGGTAATTGAAAAAAAAAAAGTCTAGGTAGCCTTCTATAATTCTCTTCCAGATGTGTGTATCTACCTCTGTCTAACATTTGAACAAAAGAGCAGGTACCCTTGAAACATCTGGGTAACTTCAATCTCATCACAAAACACACGATTTATTTTCTGGCATGACTGTAGACTCCAAATCTTCTACCAGTCAATTCCGACTCATGCGGACCCCATCGGAGTTTTGTGCTCTGTAAGGATTCCAACGGTTGATACTTCAGAAGCAGGTCACCAGGTCTTTCTTCTGAGGTGCCTCTGGGTAGACTCCAACCTCCAGCCTTTTGGTTAGCAGCCGAGTGCGTTAACAATCTGTACTATGCAGGGACTCCCTCCAAAACTTGTAGCTTCTGCTTAATGCAAGCGACTATTTCCATTGTTTCAGCTCTCCAGTCTATTGGAAGGCATTTAACTCTAGGTAGGCCCTGGATTACAAACGAGTTCCCTTCCCTTCCTAAGTCTGTCGTTAAGTGGAATTTGTACGTAAGTCAGAACAGCAGGTACAGTTTGTATGTAGCATCAGTTAACGAAATGTTTGTCTTAGTATAT
This sequence comes from Dugong dugon, assembly GCA_030035585.1. NCBI lineage: Eukaryota > Metazoa > Chordata > Mammalia > Sirenia > Dugongidae > Dugong > Dugong dugon. The sequence continues at coordinate 220,819,023 of CM057460.1, forward strand.
ACTGTACCTTTCTATGCATAAAAAACATTAAACAGACACTTCCAGATACACTAAAACATCTTTAACATAATAATAAAAGCAACTGCCAACCAGTCAATTCTGACTCATAATGACCCTATAGGACAGAGTAGAGCTGCCCCGTAAGGTTTCCAAGGCTGTAAATCTTTACAGACACAGACTGCCACATCTTTCTCTCACAGAGCAGCTAGTGGGTTCCAACCACCACCCTTTCAGTTAGCAGCTGAGTGCTTTAATCACAGTGCCACCAGTGCTTCTTAACATAATAATACAGTAATAATAATGTTTTGATATGCATTGCAACATAGTGGCTGTTTGTTATTACGAACCATCGTATGTACCTTGAATTTTTATACAGTCAGCTTTAGGGGGGTTAGTTCTAACTAGGAGTTGTATGTAAGTTGGATACTGGTAACCTAGAGACTGCCCGTACTCTGAACTAGTATGTTTGATAAATGACGTTATTGACTAGTCCTATATTATTCATGAAGTAGATGAATTTTCCATGTGGGGTTAAATATCCACTAGAATAAATGCTGGAAGCCAGAAACCTACAAACTTCAAGTTGAATTTCAATGACACGCTGAAATGCCCACATTCAGGGGGCACACATGTGCGTAACTCTACCTTACTTTTAAATAGCCTCCTTCTTTAAGAGAATGTGCTTCTCCTATATAATAATCATAGCACATCAAATAGGAGAAGTGAGATTAAATACAATGGCACTACATTCCAGAAAATGTTCTCCAGAAAAGTGTTTTAAAATCAAAGATTGCTGCCAAAATTTAAATGCATTAAATCTGTTTATAGTTTCGTAGGTTCTTGAGGAGGAAAAACAAAATCACTAAAGTGAGAATGGATGAAAAATATATAGAGTGTATATAAAACCCTCTCCAAAAAAGAGAAAAAAAACACCAAACCCGTTGCCGTCCAGTCAATTCCAAACTCATAGTGACCCTACTGCTCCATAGGGTTTCCAAGGAGTGGCTGGTGGATTCGAACTGCCAACCTTTTGGTTAGCAGTTGGTGCTCTTAACCACTGTGCCACCAGAGCTCCAGTGTGTATCCAAAGAATCACAAATCATCCAATTTCTAAATACGACTGCAAGCACCTTTCTCTCTCTCTCTCTCTGTGGTCTCACAATTCTACAACCCTTACGTGTCTAGAATAGTGGTTCCCAACCAGTGGTAATTACGGCCCTCAGAGGACATCTGGTAATAGCTAGAGACGTTTTTGGTGGTCACAACTGGGCAGAGGGGATGTGAAACTGCCGTCTACTGGGTAGAGACCAGGGATGCTACTAAACATCTTAAAATGCACAGGATAGCCCTCCAGAACAAAAAATTACCAGGCCCGAAATGTTTACAATGCTGAGGTTGAGAAATTCTGCTCTAGACCAAAACTAAGCATAAAGCATGTGGTTTGCGTTGGTGTGTGTTATATTGAACTGACAAGGAAGACAGAACTTTTGATTAACCAAGGGCAATACCAGGCAGTTAGTAAACAGAACCAAAGAAACAAACCAAACCCATTGCCATCGAGTTGACTCCGACTCAGTGACCCTGCAGGACAGAGTAGAACTGCCCCAGAGCGTTTCCAAGGAGTGGCTGGCGGATTCGAACTGTTGACCTTTTGGTTAGCATCCGAGCTCTTAAATACTGTGTCACCAGGGCTGAAGTCTAGTACAAACTCAAATGGCAAAATGGCATGCTGTTCTCCGTAGAAGAAGAGCTAAGCAAATAAAACCCATTTCAACTCAGTTATCACGTGTTAACTCAAATCAACAAAGAGGGGTAACAGCAATGCAATTTGTTCCACTTGATTAGTTTATTTTGCTCAACAAGGAGGTCAGATTTGATGTTCATGATCATCAAGCACAAATCCTACACAGTGTATTTAATAAGAATGCAATGTAGTTTTAAATGCCTTCATTAATTTGATTTTTTTTCCCCTTTTAAAACAATAAATATTGATAACTGAATCCAAGTCACATTGTCTCTTTGGGTTCAGTTCCTTAATTTTAAAAGAAGAAACTTCAACGTGGTGCATCTTTTTTAAATCAGAGTTCAAGGGGCCCTGCTGGTGCATGACAAATATTCTGGGGAATATGACAGGAAAGTGTATATATATGTGTATGTACATATATATGTGATGTGGGTGTGTGTGTGGGTGTATGTGTGAGGAGACCCTAGTGGTGGAAGTGGTTAACATATTCAGTGTTAAACAAAGGTTGAACGTTTGAGTCCACCAAGAGGCACCTTGGAAGAAAGGCCTGGCAAACTACTTCCAAAAAATCAGCCATTGAAAACCCTATGGAGCACAGTTCTATACTGATACACATGGGGTTGCCAAGAATCTCGAAATCAACTTGATGGCAACTGGTTATTTAAATATTGTTGTTAGGTGCCGTAGAGTTGGTCCTGACCCATAGCAACCCTACGTACAACAGAATGTAATATTGCCCCATCCTGCGCCATCCTCACAATCACTGCTATGTTTGAGCCCACCGCTGCAGCCACTGTGTCAATCCATCTCGTTGAGGGTCTTCCGTTCTTTCACTGAACCTCCACTCTACCAAGCATGATGTCTGTCTCTAGGGACTGGTCCCTCCTGATAACATGTCTAAGTATGTGAGACAAAGTCTCACATTCCTCGCTTCTAAGGGGCATTCTGGCTGTACTTCTTCCAAGACAGATTTGTTCATTCTTCTGATAGTCTATAATATATTCTATATTCTTCCCCAACACCGTAGTTCAAATGCGTTGATTCTTCTTCTGTCTTTCTTATTAATTGTCCAGCTTTCACATGCATATAAGGTGATTTAAAATACCATGGCTTGGGTCAGGCACATCTGAGTCCTCAAAGTGATATATTTGCTTTTTAACACTTTAAAGAGGTCTTTCGCAACAGAATTGCCCAGTGCAATATATATTTGCCCAATGCAATATACATAATTTGCCCAATGCAGTATACATGTGTGTTTGATATCTTGACTGCTGGTTCTATGGTGTTGACCATGGATCCAAGTGAAATGAAATCCTTGACAACTTCGAAATTTTCTCCATTTATCACGATGTTGCTTATTGGTCCAGTTGTGTGTATGTGTGTATCTACCACCAATAGGTCAGTTTGTCATACTGTGGTGGCTTGGGTGTTGCTCCGATTCTAGAGTACATACTACCAGTATTTCAAATATCATCACGGTCACCCACGGAGGACAGATTTCAGTAGAGCTTCCAGACTAAGACTAGGAAGAAGGGCCTGGCAATCTACTTCCAAAAATTAGCCAATGAAAACCCTATGGAGGACTACAGGCTATTGTCCAATATAATGCTGGAAATGAGCCCCCTAGGTTAGAAGGCACTCAAAATACACAGTGGCGACAACAATGGACTCAAGTTTTGCTGAAGATGGGCAGGGATCATGAGGTACCCATGGGGTCACCAGGAGTCAGAGCTGACTCGACAGCACCTAACAACAGCAACAGATGTATATGTGGAGTCAAAGTGACAACAGCAACTTGAAAGATTAGATAGGAACCCTAGGGGGTAGTGAGTTTATATTAATGGAACAACTCAGAAAGGCAGGGTGAGAATGACTGCCTCACTCGAAGAATGCAACCGATGTCACTGAATTGTACACGTAGAAACGGTTGAATTGGTATATGTTTTGCTGTGTACATGCTCAACAACAACAAAATTCAATTAAAAAAAAAATATATATATATATGTATTTGTGTGTGTGTACATCCTTGAAAAAGAAGCAAACATAGGTTTGCCATGAATCAGAGCCAACTTGACAGCACCTAATAACAGCAACAAACATATATTCTTGAAAAAGAAACAAAATTGACTGGCTGATGTCTATGGTCACGAGCAAAAGAAATTCCATTTTAAGAACATTATTAAATCTCAGTATCTGACGGGGTTTTGGTCAAGAGTTTGCAGAAGTCAGATGCCACAAGTTGGTACTGGTACAATGCCCTTCTCCCTCTCTTCTCCAGTCTCAGAGCTGGGAGCATCCGGCCAGTATTCAAGGTTGGGAGGACAGAAGCAGACTGTAGTAGCCACATAAGCAGAAGTGAATAACTCAACATAATCACATTCAATGAACAATGAATGTTAAAAGGCGAGTAAGTTGTTGGTTTTATATTTTAGATGGCACATGTAAAACGAACTCTCAAGCAGAACTCAAGGGACCAAGACTTTGACGAAGGCTTTACATTTATTAATTTTGTTGACCTTGTAACTTCTCCAGGTAACTTCATACCTCTGTTAGTTCCCTAATGAGTTAAGACTTGCAGGCACTCAAATACTTTATAACTTAAAAACGTATTATTTATATTTAATAAAGGAATACTATTTCAAGAATTTTTTGAATGAATGTGACTGTTTGATTTGATGAAAAGTATTTGGGTTACAATAAAATGTCAGTATATACATTAAAAAAAAATCTAAGTGGCAGTTTTCGTCCGTAAGCAAATTTAGATCTTAAGCAATTCTTAAAGTTAGAATTTTCACAAACAAATTTTTTTTTCCAAAATCAAAGTAAACTTTATTTTTATCTATCATTTTCTAAGACATCTTCACATAAAAATCTAAAATTTGGAAAAGTAAGAAAGAGATAGTCCAAATGTTTTATTTTAGGCAGTATGGTTATGAGTGAATATCCGTAAGAATTCTCTTTCTTCCCTTCCTTTTCCATGAGTTTATTTCCAAACTTTTCCTCTAGTTTTACTAGTACAGATTGATAAAGGAATTTAAAATATTAGGTATTTTTTCAAAGTTCGAATAATGGAAAAAGTTTGCTTATATAGCTGTATTACATATAATCTTTTTAAGTACTTATGTACATATATAAATATTTTACCTAGAGTTAAGGTTTAATATCTATTACAATTATAGAAAAGAAGATAATAATGGGTATAAGTATGCCATAATAACTGAATATGTCAGTTAATTAGATTACTATGATTTTATTGTACCGATAGCATTGTACTTGCTATTACTAAACATACTTTATTTTTATTGTAGTAAAATATCTCATTTATAGGTAGCAAGTAAATGCATTTTAAGAGTCCTTGATCTACAGATACAATGCAATCCTGATCCAAATTCCACCAGCCGTTTTTAATGAGATGGAGAAACAAATCACCAACTTCATATGGAAAGGGAAGAGGCCCCGAATAAGTAAAGCATTACTCAAGAAGAAGAACAAAGCGGGAGGTCTCACACTACCTGATTTTAGAACCTATTATACTGCCACGGTAATCAAAACAGCCTGGTACTGGTACAACAACAGATACATAGACCAATGGAACAGAATTGAGAATCCAGACATAAATTCATCCACCTATGAGCAGCTGATATTTGACAAAGACCCAAAGTCCATTAACTGGGGAGAAGATAGTCTCTTTTACAAATGGTGCTGGTGTAACGGGATATCCATCTGCAAAAAACTGATACAAGACCCATACCTCACACCATGCACAAAAACTAACTCAAAATGGATCAAAGACTTAAATATAAAATCAAAAATGATAAAGATCATAGAAGATAAAATAGGGACAATGCTAGGATCCCTAATACATGGCATAAACATAATGTGAACCATAAGTAACAATGCACAAGCACCAGAAGAGAGACTAGATAAATGGGAGCTCCTAAAAGTCAAACACTTATGCTCATCAAAAGACTTCACCAAAAGAGTAAAAAGACAACCTACAGACTGGGAAAAAAAAATTTTTGTTATGACAAATCTGATCAGCATCTGATCTCTAAAATCTACAAGAGACTGCAAAACTTCAGCTACCAAAAGACAAATAACCCAATTAAAAAATGGGCAAAGGATATGAACAGGCACTTCGCCAAAGAAGACATTCAGGTGGCTAACAGACACATGAACAAATGCTCACGATCATTAGCTATTAGAAAAATACAAATCAAAACTACAATGAGATACCATCTCACCCCAACAAGGCTAGCATTAATCCAAAAAACACAAAATAATAAACGCTGGCGAGGTTGTGGAGAGACTGGAACACCTTTACTCTATTGGTGGGAATGTAAAATGGTACAACCACTCTGGAAATTGATTTGGCGCTTCCTTAAAAAGCTAGAAATAGAAGTACCATATGATCCAGCTATCCCACTCTGTGGAATACATCTTAGAGAAATAAGAGCCGTCACAGGAATAGAGATATGCACACCCATGTTCATTGCAGCACTGCTCACAATAGCAAAAAGATGGAAACAACCTAAGTGCCCATCAACAGACGTATGGATAAACAAATATGGTATATCCACACAATAGAACACTACACAATGATAAAGAACAATGATGAAGCCGTGAAACATCTTATAACATGGAGGAAGCTGGAGGTCATTATGCTTAGTGAATTTAGTCAGTCACAGAAGGAGAAATAGTGTACAAGACCACTATTGTAAGAACTCAAGAAAAGGTTTAAACACAGAAGAAAACGTTCTTTGATGGTTATGGAGAGGGAGGAGGAGGGTTATCTACTAACTAGATAGTAGATAAGAATTATCTTAGGTGAAGGGAAGGACAGCATTCACTACAGGGGAAGTCACCACAACTGGACTAAACCAAAGTTAAGAAGTTTCCTGAATAGAATCAAGCACTTTGAGGGACAGAGTAGCAGGGGTAGAGATCTGGCAACCCTGCTTTCAGGGGACATCTAGGTCAATTGGCATAACAAAGCTTATTAAGAAAACATTCTGCATCCTACTTTAGTGAGTGGTGTCTGGGGTCTTAAAAGCTTGCAAGCGGCCATCTGAGATGCACCAATTGGTCCCAGCCACCTAGAGTAAAGGAGAATGAAGAACACCAAAGACACAAGGAAAGTAGTAGCCCAAGAGACAGAAAGGGCCACATAAACCGGAAACTTCATCAGCCTGAGACCAGAAGAACTAGATGGTGCCTGGCTACCACCAATGACCACCCTGACAGGGAACACAACAGAGAGTCCCGGATGGAGCAGGAGAAAGTGGGGTGCAGAACTCAAATCCTAGTAAGAAGACCAGACTGAATGGTCTGACTGAGACTGGAGAATCCCCAGAAAGCATGGCCCCTGGATTCTCTATCAACCCAGAACTAAAACAATTTCCGAGGCCAGCTCTTCAGATAGGGATTGGACTGGACTGTGGGATATAAAGTGATACTCATGAGGAGTGTGCCTCTTAGCTCAAGTAGATACAAGAGACTAAATGGGCAGCTTCTATCTGGAGGTGAGATGGGAAGGCAGAGAGGGTTAGGAGCTGGTTGAATGGATACGGGGAATCAGAGGTGGAAAGGAGAAGTGTGCTGTCACAGTATGGGGAGAGCAATTAGAGTCACATAACAATGTATGTATAAATTTTTGTATTGGAAAAAATAGAAAATCAAGAGTCCTTGACAACTAATGGTAAAGGCCTTTGATGATGATGTTTGCATATAAGTTTGAATATTGACAGCATCAATAGACATACAAGATTTATTTTTTCAAGATCGTATTTTTATCCAAAAGAATTGAAACAATTTTGACCTTTCAAATTTTTAAAATCTGCATTGAGAACTGGCATTGCATTTCTTTATTTTGAATCTTGGTTTTGTGCTTCAAAGTGATTGCAAATAAATGTTATGAACAATTATAACTTAAATACATTTGAACATTCTTTCTGCCCTTATGTCCCTGGGTGGTACAGTCAGTTTGTGATCAACTACTAGCCTAAAGATCAGTGGTTCAAACCCACCCAGAAGTACAGAGGAAGAAAAGCCTGTCTATCTGCTCCTGTAAAGATCATAGCCAAGAAAACTCTACAGAGAAGCTCTACTCTGTAACACATATGGTCACCATGAGTTGGAATTGACTAAATGGCCAACAGGTTAGTTTTTGTTTGTTTGATTTGGTTGTCTTCCCTTAATCCATGGCAGTTTGGGTTGTTATAAGTTGACGACGTTCGTATAAAACTGATGCTTGCAAAACTATGATACAATACCTGTTTTGCACTGAATTGTGCCCCCCAAAAATGTGTGTCAACTTGGCTAGGCCATGATTCCCACTACTGTGTGATTGTCTACCATTTTGTCATCTGATGTGATTTTCCTGTGTTGTAAATCCTACCTCTATGATGTTATTGAAGCAGGGTTAGAGGCAGTTATGTTAATAAGGCAGGATTCAATCTACAAGATTAGGTTACACCTTGAGTCAATCACTTTTGAGATATGAAAGAGAGAATTGAGCAAAGAGACAGGGGGACCTCATGATACCAATAATGAAGAACAAGGAGGGGAGTGCATCCTTTGGACCTGCGGTCCCTGCGCTGAGGAGCTCCTAGACCAGGGGAAGATTGATGACAAGGACCTTTCCCCAGAGCCTACACAGGGAAAAAAGCCTACCCCTGGAGCTGGCACCCTGAATTTGGACTTCTAGCCTCCCAGACTGTGAGAGAATGAATTTCTCTTGTTAAAGTCATTCACTTGTGGTATTTGTGTTACAGCAGCACTAGATGACTAAGATAATATCTCAACACTTTTTTGCACTGCCATGTATTAACAACCAATGCAAATTGTTAGTCATTTTTAGATAGCCTCTTGAGGTATCCAATATGACTGATTTTCAAGTAGTCACGTGAAGAACACGGTATGTCAGCTAAGTGCAGAATCAGGATTAATAAACAAATTCTTATTTTTTTTCCCTTGAGTTTTCTGGTGAAAGGTGACTTATTTGCCCTAGAAAAGCTTTCTATAAAAATAATGGGCAACCGGAGGCGGGGCAAGATGGCGCTCTAGGTAGAAGCACCACGCCGTCCCTCCACAGCAAAGATCCGAAAAACTAAGCCTAACAGAGAATCAACAATCCTGAAACCCTAGAACACCAAATGAAGAGATAAAGAACTCAGCCAAACACCAAACAGAGTGAGAATACTAAAAGAGAACGGAGAGCGAGGAGAGACTCATGCAGAGATTCCTTACCAGCTAATGCAGCGTGGATCCACCATCTTGGATTCCTATCGGAGACCAGCGAACGGGAGAGCAGCCTTGCAGAGCATCCGGTGGGAGACAGAACGACCGGTAAACTGTGGTGCGTGCTTTCCCACCCCCCACCCCTCTCCGCCTCGGCTGGGGCTCCCCTGCTTTCTGTGGCCAGGGTCCCTGGGCTGGGGGGCGCCGGTGCTTGGATTCTGCGCGCCTGGGCTGGCGGCTTTCTGAGAGCTGTTTGCTGACTGCTGGCGAAGTTTTTTCTGCTGCCTCCCCCTCCTTTTGCCTGGGAGCCTGGTTCCGAGTGCCGTCTTTGCTCTCTTCTGCGGAGCTGTGGGGCTGCGTTCGGGCATATGGCTGCTTCCGGGTCTGGGCTGCCGCGCTGGTGAGATCCCGGGGCCTTTGTTCGTTCGCCTCACTGCTTTCCGTGGCCGGGGTCCCTAGCCTGGGCACCGGTGCTTGGATTCCGCGCACCCGGGCTGGTGGCTTTCTGACAGCTGTTTGCTGGCCATTGGCGGGGCTTTTTCTGCCACCTCCCCCTCCTTTTGCCTGGGTGCCTGGTTCCGAGTGCCGTCTTTGGTCTCTCCTGCGGGGCTATGGGGCTGCGTTCGGGCGTGTGGCTGCTTCCGGGTCTGGCCTGCCGCGCTGGTGAGATCCCGGGGCCTTTGTTCGTTCGCCCCTCTGCTGTCCGTGGCCGGGGTCCCTGGGCTGGGGGGCGCCGGTGCTTGGGTTCTGTGCACCCGGGCTGGCGGCTTTCTGGGGGCCGTTTGCTGGCTGCTGGCGAGGCTTTTTCTGCCGCCTCCCCCTCGTTTTGCCTGGGTGCCTGGTTCCGAGTGCCGTCTTTGCTCTCTCCTGCGGGGCTGTGGGGCTGGTTCGGGCGTGTGGCTGCTTCCAGGTCTGGGCTGCCGCGCTGGTGGGATCCCGGGGCCATTGTTCGTTCGCCCCTCTGCTTTCCGTGGCCAGGGTCCCTGGGCTGGGGGGCGCCGGTGCTTGGATTACGCGCGCCCGGGCTGGCGGCTTTCTAGGAGCTGTTTGCCGGCAGCTGGCGAACCTTTTTCTGCCGCCTCCCCCTCCTTTTGCCTGGGTGCCTGGTTCCGGGTGCCATCTTTGCTCTCTCCTGTGGGGCTGTGGGGCTGCGTTCGGGCGTGTGGCTGCTTCCAGGTCTGGGCTGCGGCGCTGGTGAGATCCTGGGGCCTTTGTTCGTTCGCCATTCTGCTTCCAGTGGCCACGGTCTCTCAACCCCGAGACTGCCGGCTTCTTGGAATTCGCGCCCCTGAGTGGGGGCTCTCTGGGTCCCATTTGTTGGCACTGACTGCTGGTGTTGCTTTTTTTTTTTTTTAATTTTATTTTTCTTCTTTTTTTGATTATTTTTGTCATCTTTTCCCTCTTTTTCCCTTTTGTCTTTCTTCATTGCTTAATTTCTCATCTGTCTATCTCTTCCTTCTCTTTCTGATCCCTGAATACCAGGCAATGCATGCCTCTGTACCTTCTGGCCAGGCTGTGCTGTGAAAACTGAGACCGACTCCCCAAGACCTTATAGCTGCATCGCAGGGATCCCTGGGAACTTTGCAGTTCTTTAACTTTTCTGATTTTTATTTGTTCATTCTTTCCTTTTCTTTCTCTTCCCCCTTCTGGTTTCCTCCATCCCATAGTCTCTCATCTGTACATTCCAACGACAAGCTCCCCTAGCATTCTTTTATGTTTGTATGCTTTTTGCTCCTCCTCCTCTCTCCTCTCTCCCGTACCCAGCTTAGCTTCACACATAACCATCTCCCCGCTGCATCCTGCCTACCTGCCCGTGCACTTGACATCACACCACCAAGCTGTGCAGGCACGCCCTATTGGAACCTGCCCAGCACTAACTACCGACCGTCCCGGTGGCTGCGGTGAGTGCCACCAACAACCCATCCCAGTGGCTCCTCTTCAGCTAGATCTGCCCAGCTGTACCACAAGGATGAAACAAAAAAGAAATCTACAATCAATAAATGAGAGAAATATCTACTGAATGCCAAGAAAACAGCAAACAATATCAAAACATACAAAAACAAGACAAGATAGCTCCAATAGGCGGCCAAATTAAAACACCAGATAACTCTCCAGGGGAAGAAAATGCACTAGAAGTACCTGATAGGGAACTCAAATCACTAATACTCGGAATTTTCCAAGAACTGAGGCAAAAAGCTGACAAACATGAAGAAAAAATAGACAAATTTATGGAAAATACAGACGAAAAATTGGAAGAATTCAGGAAGATGATGCAGGAACAAAATGCCAAAATAAATTCACAACTCAAAATTATACAAAAACAACAGTTAGAAATCCAAAAGATAAACAACAAGATTTCAGAAATAGACGGTGTCATAGAAGGGCTGAGAAGTAGACTTGAAACCATGGAAGACAGGATTAGTGGAACTGAAGACAAACACTTGGATACAACTCTGTTTCAGGAAAACTCAGAAAAAATAACAAAGAAAAATGAAGAGACCCTGAGAGTTATGTGGGACACAATTAAAAGCAAAAACTTACGAGTGATTGGCATCCCAGAACAGGGGGAGAAAACAGAAAACACAGAGAGGATCATTGACGAACTGCTGACAGAAAACTTTCCCAATATCATGAAAAATGAAAAGCTGGCTATCCAAGAAGCTCAACAAACCCCATGTAGAAGAGACCCCAAAAGAAAATCACCAAGATATATCATATTCACACTCACTAAAACTAAAGACAAACAAAGAATCCTGAGAGCAGCTCGTGAAAAACAAGAAGTCACATACAGAGGAGAAACAATAAGACTAAGCTCAGATTATTCGGCAGAAACCATGCAGGCAAGAAGGCAATGGGATGACATATATAAAATCTTGAAAGAAAAAAATTGTCAGCCAAGAATAATATATCCTGCAAAACTCTAATTCAAATTTGATGGTGAAATTAGGTCATTTCCAGATAAACAGAAACTAAAGGAATATGCAAAAGTCAAACCAAACTTACAAGAATTATTAAAGGGAGTTCTTCGATCTGAGGACAAACAACTTCAGCCCTCAGGCAGGACCTAGGACCTAGGACGCAGGTTCACATGAACCAGATACCATTCTAGGAACTGAACTACAGAGGACTTTCCAAAAACAAAAGAAATACAACACGGAATCAGAGAAATCAATCAAAGGATGACAACAACATAAAAACAATGAAAGAGGGAACAAACGGCATAGGTATAGAACCTTCTAAAGGAGAGGAAGGCAAGGCGATACCAAGTAAGGGTAGATTGCTTCAAAATTATAAAGATAAGGGTAAAATTCATGGTAACCACAAAAAAAGTTAACAAACCAACTCATAAAAATAAAGACGAAAAACATAAAGTCTCAACAAAAACAAAACATACAAAAACAAAAGTAATAAACACAAAATCCACAAACAAAAGTAACTCAGCACAAGAGAGTAAGAAGAACAAAGAAAACTTCAGCACCACAAAAAAAAGCACTACAAAATGACAGCAACAAACTTCCATCTATCAATAATTACACTGAACGTAAATGGACTCAATGCACCCATAAAGAGAAGGAGAGTGGCAGAATGGATAAGAAAACAGGATCCATCAATTTGCTGTCTACAAGAGACACACCTTAGAAACAAAGATGTGAATTTATTAAAAATCAAAGGTTGGAAAAAAATATATCAAACTAACAATTATCAAAAAAGAGCAGCAGTGGCAATTCTAATCGCAGATAAAATAGACTTTAAAACAAAATCTACCATAAAAGACAAAGAAGGACACTATATAATGATTAAGGGGATGATCCATCATGAAGACATAACCATAATAAATATCTATGCATCCAGTGACAGGGCTCCAAAATACATAAAAAAAACTCTAACAGCACTAAAAAGAGAAACTGACAGTTCCACAATAATAGTAGAAGACTTCAACACACCACTCTCAGTAAAGGACAGCACAACTAAAAAGAAACTCAGCAAAGATACAGAAGACCTAAAGGACACAATCAACCAACTGGACCTCATAGACATATATAGAACAATCCATCCAACCACTGCAAAGTACACATTCTTTTCCAATGCACATGGAACGTTCTCCAGAATAGACCACATCTTAGGCCACAGAGCAATCCTCAACAAGATCCAAAATGCTGAGATAATTCACAGTATCTTCTCTGACCACAATGCCATCAAGGTAGAAATTAACACTAGAAAGAGCAAGGAAAAAAAATCAAACACATGGAAACTGAATAATAATCTGCTTACACATCAATCGGTAATAGAAGAAATCAGAGATGGAATTAAAAAATTCCTAGAATCAAATGAAAATGAAAACACATCATACCAAAACCTTTGAGACACAGCAAATGCAGTCCTCAGAGGACAATTTATAGCAATAGATGCACATATCAAAAAAGAAGAAAGGGACAAAATCAAAACATTAACTAAAGAACTCAAACAAATACAAAGAGAACAACAAAAAAAGCCTACAACCACCGGAAGAAAGGAGATAGTAAAGATCAGAGCAGAAATAAATGAAATAGAGAACAGAAAAACAATAGAAAGAATCAACAAAACCAAAAGTTGGTTCTTTGAAAGAATCAACAAAATCGACAAACCACTGGCCAGACTGACAAAAGAAAAACAGCAGAGGACACAAATAACCCAAATAAGAAATGAAATGGGGGACATTACAACAGACCCAACCAAAATAAAAAGGATTATAACAGAATATTATGAAAAACTATATTCCAACAAATTTTAAAACCTAGAGGAAATGGATAAATTTCTAGAAACATACGGCCTACCAAAACTACAACAAAGTGATATTGAAAATCTGATCAGACCTATAACAAGAGAAGAGATTGAAAAGGTAATAAAAAAAACTCCCAACCAAAAAAAGCCCCGGCCCAGATGGCTTCACTGGAGAATTCTACAAAACATTTACAGAAGAGCTTGTACCAGTTCTACTCAAGCTATTTCAGAGCATAGAAGAGGAAGCAACACTTCCAAATTCATTCTATGAAGCCAGCATAACGCTGATACCAAAACTAGGCAAAGACATCCTAAAAAAAAAAAAATTACAAACCAATATCTCTCATGAATATAGATGCAAAAATTCTGAACAAAATTCTAGCCAATAGAATTCAGTATCATATCAAAAAAATAATACACCACGACCAAGTAGGATTCATACCAGGCATGCAAGGATGGTTTAACATTAGAAAATCCATCAACGTAATCCACCACATAAATAAAAGGAAAGAAAAAAATCACATGATCATCTCAATTGATGCAGAAAAGGCATTTGACAAAGTCCAACACCCATTCCTGATAAAAGCTCTCAATAAAATAGGTATAGAAGGGAAATTTCTCAGCATAATAAAGGGCATCTATGCAAAACCAACAGCCAACATCATTCTTAATGGAGAGAGGCTGAAAACATTCCCCTTGAAAACAGGAACAAGACAAGGATGCCCTTTATCACCACTCCTATTTAACATTGTGCTGGAAGTTCTAGCTAGAGCAATAAGGCAAGAGAAAGAAATAAAGGGCATCCAAATTGGTAATGAAAAAGTTAAACTCTCCCCGTTTGCAGATGATATAATACTATACATAGAAAACCCTAAAGACTCCACGAGAAATCAACTGGAACTAATAGAAAGATTTAGCAGAGTAGCAGGATACAAGATAAACGTTCAAAAATCAGTTGGATTCCTATACACCAGTAAAGAGAACGATGAAAAGGAGATCAGGAAATCAATACCATTTTCAATAGCCCCTAAAAAGATAAAATAATTAGGAATAAATCTGACCAGGAATGTAAAAGACCTGTACAAAGAAAACTACAAAACACTGCTGCATGAAACCCAAAGGGATCTACATAAATGGAAAAACATACCATGCTCATGGATAGGCAGACTCAACATTGTGAAAATGGCAATTCTACCTAAAGCAATTTACAAATACTATGCAATCCCGATCCAAATACCAGCAACATTCTTCAAAGAGATGGAAAAACTAATTATTAACTTTATATGGAAAGGGAAGAAACCCCGAATAAGTAAAGCACTACTGAAGAAGAAGAATAAAGTTGGAGGACTCACACTACCTGACTTGAGAACCTACTATACAGCTACAGTAGTCAAAACAGCCTGGTACTGGTACAACAACAGAGACATTGACCAATGGAACAGAATTGAGAACCCAGATGTAAATCCATCCACCTACGGTCACCTGATCTTTGACAAGGGCCCAAAATAGATCAAATGGGGAAAATACAGTCTTTTTAACAAATGGTGCTGGCAAAACTGGATATCCATTTGTAGAAAAATGAAACAGGACCCATACCTCACACCATATACAAAAACTACTTCAAAATGGATCAAAGACCTGAATATAAACCCTCAAACTATAAAATTCATAGAAGAAAAAATAGGACCAACACTTCAGGCCTTCATACATGGCATTAACAGGATACAAACCATAAACATCAACACACAAAACTCAACAGATAAACTAGATAACTGGGATCTTCTAAAAATCAAACATCTATGCTCTTCAAAAGACTTCACCAAAAGAGTCAAAAGAGAACCTACAGACTGGGAAAAAATTTTTGGACAGTACAAGTCAGACAAAGGTCTAATCTCCATAATCTACAAGAAAATCCAACACCTCTACAACAAAAAGACAAACAATCCTATCAAAAAATGGGCAAAGGAAATGAACAGACACTTCACCAAGGAAGACATTCAAATGGCCAACAGACACATGAGGAAATGCTCGCGATCACTAGCCATTAGAGAAATGCAAATTAAAACCACAATGAAATACCATCTCACCCCAGTATTACTGGCACTAATCAAACATACTGGAAATAACAAATGTTGGAGGGGCTGCGGGGAGATGGGAACTCTTATACACTGCTGGTGGGAATGCAAAATGATACAACCATTTTGGAAAACGATATGGCGTTTCCTCAGAAAGCTAGAAATAGACATACCATTCGATCCAGCAATCCCACTCCTAGGAATATATCCTAGAGAAATAAGAGTCGTCACTCGAATTGACATATGCACACCTATGTTCACAATAGCAAAACAATGGAAACAACCTCGATGCCCATCAACGGATGAATGGATACACAAACTATGGTACATACACACAATGGAGTACTATGCAATGAGAAAGAACAACAATGAATCTGTGAACCGTCTCATAACATGGATGAAATTGGAGGACATTATGCTGAGTGAAACAGGTCAATCACAAAAGGACAATATTGTATGAGACCTCTATTGTAAAAACCCATGAAAAAATTCACATGCAAAATGTAACAATCCTTGTTGGTTACCAGGGATGGGGGCGGGGGGGGAAATGCTAAATAGGTAATAGATAAGTGGTAACTTGGGTGAGAGGTGAGATAGTACACAGTAGAGGGGAAACTAACACAACCTGCACAAGGAAAGGTCATGGAGGCCCTATAGACACATCCAAACCCCCCGAGGGACTGAGTTGTTGGACGGAGGGCTCTGGGGACCATGATCTCGGGGAGCCTCTAGCTCAATTGGCATGACACTACTTATAAAGATAACGCTCTACATTCTACCTTGGTGAGTAGTGTCTGGGGTCTTAAAACCCAGAGCGGCCATCTAAGATACTCCACTGGTCTCATCCCTTCGGGAGCAAGGGAGAATGAAGAGAACAGGATTCAATGAAAAGATTAGTCCAAAGGACTAATTGTCCACAGCTACCAAGGCTTCCACCTGACTGAGTCCAGTATAGCTAGATGGTGCCCGGCTACCACCACTGACTGCTCTGACCAGGATCACAACAGAGGGTTCTGCACAGAGCTGGAGAAGGATGTAGATCATAATTTTAACTCCCCCCCCCCAAAAAAAAGACTAAATTTACTGGCCTAAAGAATACTAGAGAAACCTCAAGAGTGTGGCCCCCAGACACCCTTTCAGCTCAGAGGTGAAGTACCTTTGAGGTTCGATGTTAAGCCTGGGAGTGGACAGCCCAGTAAAAGTAAATGGGATTAACGAGGTACAGGAGTCCAGTGACAAGGGCCAGAAGGCAGAGGGGGAGTAGGAAACTGATGATAAGGAACACAAATTGAATAAGGACACTGTCGATGTATTGTGAGATTGTTGACCACTGCTATAGGGCAACATTAGTAGTAACTATTAAATGGGAGGCTGTTTTGTCCTGTAAGCCTTCATCTTGGGCGAGAATGGCAGCACAACTGGAAGAGCATAGTCAATATCACTTAAATGTGTAAGTAAGAAGTTTTGAAATGGTGTTAAAATAAGATAAAATAAAATAAAAAAAAACAAAAAAAAAAAAACAAATGAGACTAAAGAGGTACAGTAGTCCAGTGACAAGGGCCAGAAGACAGAAGGGGACAAGGAAGTCCCCTGGTGATAGGGAACACAAGGTGGAGTAAGGATATTCTTGATGTGCTGTGAGATTGTTAACCATTGTCATAGGGCAACATGTGTAGTAACTGTTAAATGAAAAACTATTTTGTTCTGTAAGCCCTCATCTTAAGTGAGAAAAACAGCACAGTTGGAAAAGCGTAGTCAATGTCACTGAACTGTGAATGTAGAAATTTTTGAAATGGTGTATCTTTGGCTATCTGTATTTTCATCAAAAAAAAAAAAAAAAAAAGGTTGAGAATTTAGAGGCTTAATATGTTGTGGGGTTGTTAACCAATGTCATAGAACAACATGTGTACTACTATTTCATGAGAAACTATTTGCTCTGTAAGCTTTCACCTGAAGTACAATAAAATATAAAAAAAATAAAAATAATGGGCAAAGGGGCATTTTTAGGAAATGCATTGTAAAAAAATTTACTGTAAAGCTCAATACATAAATTAAATTGATATGACAATACCAGTAATGTGCTAGAGAGATCTCAGAGAAGTTCATCATACCTTTACAATAAATATGTTCATAATACTTATGTTTTTAGATAATGTTCTCAGAGTGGATATTTCTCTGTGATGGATTCATTTTATTACAAATATGTACATATAATACAGCAGCAAATTAATATATTTGGGAACAAAAAACTGAAATCAAGAGTGACCCCAGTCCTCTGGTTTTCAGGGGACAGAGCATGTCTCTCTCTTCTCTCTAGCAGTGGGCAGGGGTACAAAGAGAACCAGGTCAAAACACATGCCAGTGGGGACCAATATAGTATGTGCGGTGGCAGCGTACACAGCACTATTGCCCTTCACCATAGAACGTGCGCCTTTGTGTTACAGGTTTCAAACTGACATGAAATAAACATTATTTGTGTAAGGAGAACAATTACACATTGCTGATAAACCTTCCCCTGAGTGTATCAAGTGGTCTGCTAACATCTTACAACAATAGCTTTTAAGAGTGAGTTAGGTTTTCATTACCAAGCCTCTGTACACCCAGGAAATGTCTGTCTGCAGTGTCCTGTATCTGAATAAATGCTCATTTCTATGTCCTCCTCTCTCCTTCCCTTATGTGTTCCATTACTGACTCCCTCAACATCTCCTCAGGGCTTCGTTATCCCATTTTCAGGGTGCTCAGTCCTTCCCAACTCACTGCCCTTTTCTGCAGCACATTCAGCTCCCCTGGTTTTCTTTTTCCCTCCTGCAGCTTTCCTTTCTGGGCGTGGCATGCTCTGTGGCTGGAAAGATGGCTGGTTAATAAAAAAACAAAAAGCTTTAAAGTCAGACAGACTCAGATCCTAGCTGTGTGTCTTCAGAGAAGTCACTTCCTGCTTTGAGGCACCCACACTCCAGTTCTAGCCAGGGGGTATCCTGTTGCAAATGCCAGAGCCCTTTTACCTGAGCACCTTTTCTTGGCCAGCAAACAAGGCAGAGGATGCTGGGGAGGTAAGGCCTCCAGGAGCTGACCCCAGCCGGACTGACGGCAGTAATGTGTGATAATTCTGAAGTTGGCTCTACAGAGTCTCCCTGCAGCTCCCAGGAGAAACTGATCCCTACTTGTCCACAGCAGTAACTTGTTGGACAGCACTCTTTTATTGGCTCCTTTCCTTTCCCATCTCACTTTCTAAATTCCTTAGCAGACTTCCTGGGACTGGCTTCAAAATAGACAGCTTGCAATCAAATTCTTGTCTAGGGGTCTGCTTCTGGGGGAGGTAGCCCAGCCGCAGACAGACCCCATTGGCTCCTCGGATAGGGAAAGACCTCTAAATGCAGCACTGTAACTTTCCCTTGGACTGGGTGGTGCTCATCTAGAATCCTCTGAGTATTCTGCAAAGACTAAGTTCTTTTGGGAGAAGTCTTAAGGGCACAGGAGAGGGTGAGGATATTGTGCTTACTGTGTTTGTGACTTACCACGAGGTTAAACCTTCCAGAAAAATATCACTCCTTCGTAATTGAAATTGCATTCTTATTTAGCTTGTTTGGGTCAGGCGGGAGAGGGTAGGGCTATCCAGGGGGTCCCCTCCCTGGCCTTATTCAGGCTGGCCTGTGTGAAGAGTGATAGGCAGGACAATTCCATTGGTTCCCCCTTCACAAAGAAGACAAGGTCATTTCCCAAGAGAGGGTTGGGTGAGAGTTGGCATGGCAGGCAGGTGGGATTTGGGGAATTGAAGACAATGAGAACACGTGGAACACATGCTGGCAGACCAGAAACTTTGCTGACCAGGTGTGTGCAGTGGTTTGGAGAGAATTATTTGGGTATTTAAGGAAAGACCCAGATTTGACTCTGTAAATCAAGTGCTTGATGGTGAAAAATACGCTGGCAGGAGAGCTATTTCTAATATTGATGCTTGCAGCTTCAGAGCCAGGTGACCAAAGGGCTTCCCTGTCCTCCATCCTCAGCAGACCTGGGCTCCTCCTGAGTCAGCGTCCTCCACATCAGCTGGTGTGGCTCAGAGAGGTCATTGCTCTGCTGCCTGGTTGCTCGGAGCCTCCCTGGCAGGTGGCTCCAGTGTCTGTGCCATATTAGGCATATGCTCCATTAAGCTCCATTTTTCTCTGGCTTTCCTGTCCCTGGTATCCCCGCCCCCCACCGCCCCAAACACACACACACACACACACACACACACACACACACACACACACACACAGGTGAGGCCCTTGTTTCCTAAATGCTTCCAGCCCCCACTTTGCCTTTTGACACACTTCTCTGAAGTCTGAAAAGGCCACGAATTATCCCTTGTGTGGTAGGTTACAAAGTGGCCACAATCCTCCCAGTACCCACACCCTTTACAATGATCTTGTCAGCTCCTCCTATCAAAAGCTAAGTCTTTTTCTCTACCCCTTGAACATGGGGTAGCTTTGTATCTTGCACTGGCCTATAGAATGTGGTAGAAATCCTTGTATGCCAGTACCAAGACTAGGTTTCAAGACGCCCTAAGCACTTCTGGAGCCCTGTTGGTGTAGTGGTTAAGAGCTCAGCTGATAACCAAAAAGCTGGCAGTTCAAATCCACCAGCTTCTCCTTGGAAACCCTACATGGCAGTTCTGCTTTGTCCTATAGGGTCACTTTCAGTTGGAATCGACTTGACGACAATGGGTTTGTTGTGGTTTTTTTGTTTTTTTTTTTTTTTGGTGTTGTTTGTTTGTTTTTAAGCACTTCTGCTCTTAGATGAAAAGAATTGTTTCTACTATAAGCTTCATGCTTGTGACACTTCTGGCAACATTGTCTTATATTATGGTAAATCTTGTATGCTTAGGCCTTATCTTTCTACCTAAATGGTAAGTTCTTTGAGGGCAGAAGACTTGAGTTTTGCCCTCTTACATCTCCTGTCCCTGCTGCCAGATATTTAGTACATCTTTTGCTTTTGCTCCATTGGCCTCTCTCTGAACTCTGCTGAGCTACCATGTGAATAAGTCCAGGGTAGCCTGCTGGATAACAAGCGACAATTGGCCCAGTCTGTCCCACCAATCATCACCCCAGCATACAGCTGGTCAACCCTAGAAGCAGAGCAGCCTTGCTGACCGATAGCTCATCACAGATGTATAATTGAGTCCAGCTGAGACCAGAAGAACCACCTAGCTGAGCCCAGCCCAAATTGCCAACCCACAGAATCATGAGTTATATAAACGGCTCTTGTTTTAAGCCACTCCACTAAGTTTTAGGGTAGTCTGTTATGCAGTGATGGATAACTGACAGGCCCTGAAACAAATTCAACATAACCATCTTGCAGTGCCTGATTCTGCTTTCCTAGCTACGGGTGCAAAGGCAACATGAAGTCCCCTGCCTCTGAAGAAGGGATCTTAGTAAAGCTCTGAGTCAAACACATTATGTGAGGCTCTTCTTTCTTCCCCCCTGAAAACTGCACTCCTCCTAGCTAGGGAAATATGAGAACACACCTCTAATCCAAACATCTCTGGATTTCCCCTACATGCTGACAGCCTTTCTCCGTCTTCGCTTACCAAAATATTACTGCCTCCTTTTAAAACTCAAAGCCAAAAAGCAGTCCTTTCAGCACTGGTATGCTTTAGTGCCCAGACCATAATATTTCTATAATACCCTGATGTTGATTTTATAAATTATCATTGACTTAATTTCAAGATCTCCACAATGTAAGCTCAGTCATAGCCACAGTCCTAGGCCACACTTAATGGCGAAATTCCAGAATTCTATTATTTGTTGGGGTTTCTCTTTCCCCTTTGTGGTTCAAACAAGGCATAACAAAGAGACACAAAGGCAAAACTCACCACATCAATCTAAGGACTAAAACAGCCCTCTAAGAACTTGGTCTCCAGCATGGAATCACTTTATTAAGTCTTAGTCTGTGTTAATTTATTATACATATCTACACAATGTAAAAAATGTTATTTATAGGTAAAATATATTTAATCATTTGCCCAGGGTTTTCTAGAACAGTCCTGATTTAAAATATTTCTTTCCAGAATATACCAGATGGTGCTCTTCCTTAGACAAAAAGAAAGAATTATTTCTACTATAAACTCCGTGTTTGTGACATGTAACATTGTCTCATACTACTGGTAAATTTTGTGTGCTTATGCCTTATCTTCTTAACTAAATGGTAAGTTCTTTAAGGTCACAAGACTTGAGTGTCACCCTCTTATATCTCCTCCTGCCTGCTGCCAGGTATTCAGAACATCCTCTGCTCTTGCTCAATTGGTCACAATAAAACTCCTGCTGTCAATAATCTCTGGTTTCAGAATCCTGGATGACAGAGAAAGTAGCAACACCTAGTTGGGGTAAAGAGCAGAGAGAGAGTCCTCACAGCTATGATTAAAGGCAGTGTTATAAGTTGAGTTGTGTCCCCTAAAAAGATACATTGAAGTCCTAACTCCTGTATCAGTGAATGAGCTCTTGTTTGGGGTGTGAGTGTTTTTCTCTGCATATGTTATCAGTTAAGTTAATGAAATCACACAGGAATAGGGTGGCTTCTGATTCTAATCCCTTCTGAGTGATGTTTTATAAAACAGAAGGACCAACAAGGAAAGACAGCCAGCCACACACACAATGAGAAACCATCTATAACCCAAGGGATGCCAAGGATTGCCAGCATAAAGCTAGGGGAGAGGCATGGAACAGTTCCTCTCTCAAAGACCCCAGAAGGAATTGACACAGCTGATGCGTGATTATGACTGCTAGCCTTCAGAACTGAGACAATAAATTTTTGTTCTTATAAGCCATCCAGTTTGTAATATTTTATTATGGCAAGCCTAGGAAAATAAGCCATACATATGGTGTCCTTGACAAGGTCAAGCTTTTCATTTTGGTCCCTCTCCTTTCTCGACGTGTCCCATGATACTCATCTTTGGGAAGGTTTTCAAGTAAGCAGCCTCCACAGAGCCTCTGATGCTAAGACAGGTAGACCTGTATCTGTCACTAGCTCTGCATGCTTCTATTACAGAACCCAGTGGGGTTTCTTGGTGGCTGTTAAGTAGTTTTACCCATGAATGGGAACTGTCTTGGCAGAGACTTCACTCCAAGCTCTAATATTTGATTGTGTTATTTAGGAATAAACTTTTCTGATAAGCGTAGATCCTTTCAATACCTTTCCAGGCACATGGACCTCCTTAACATTAGGTATTTCTTTAGCACATCCAAGGTCTGTGTCCTATTCTCAGAGACTGGGGGTCTCTTCTCTCTGTCAGTGGATATTTCACAATCATCTCCCACATACCACTTTTGACCCTGATCCTAATATGATTGGGTAGGAAACATTCAAGGTAAATGTCTAAGTTTTCTAGCCCTTTAGATGTAGAAGTCACCACCTACCCACCTCGTCAGTTTGTTGTACTGTGTTGGCTTGTGTGTTGCTGTGATGCTGGAAGATATGCCACAGATATTTCAAAGACCAGCAGGGTCACCCATAATGGACAGGTTTCAGCAGAGTTTCCAGACTAAGACAGACTAGGAAGAAAGGCCTGGTGATATACTTCTGAAAATTAGCCAATGAAAACCTTATGGAACACAACAGAACACTGTCTGATCCTCTTGCTCTGGGCATGCAATCAGGAGGGCTCAATCACTGGAGGAGGACATCATATTTGGTAAAGTAGAGGGCCAGAGAGGGCTAGAAGGACCCTCGATGAGATGGATTGGCATAACAGGCTGAGCAATGGACTCAAACAGGCAGATGATTCTGAGGATGATGTAGGAACAGGTGATTTTTTTTTCCTGTGTACGTAAGGCCACCATGAGTCAGAGGTGAATTGACGGCAGCCTTCTGTCTCTCTTTATCTGATGTAGGAGAATGTTAGAATGCTGCAGGTATGCCTCCGAGACTGGAAGGCTATTTACAACCACCCTCAGAGTCTCCTTCTATTAAAGGCCATTTTCTTGCATTATAAAATATCAGAGGGTTAGGATAGCCTTTACTGCTTAGCATTTTATCAAGTAACTTTTTCTTCCATCATTAATATTCTTTAAAATGGTAACTTTTTAATAAACACATTCTACACCATCATTGGCATTTATTACCATAAGACTAGTTCCAAATAAAGACATCCTAATTTTCAAACCACCACTCATCTGTCAGTAGGTCGTACTATGATGGCTTGTGTATTGCTGTGATGCTGGAAGCTATGCCACCAGTATTTCAAATACCAGCAGGGTCACCCATGATGGACAGGTTTCAGTGGCACTTCCAGACTGAGACAGACTGGGAAAAAGGACCTAGCAGTCTACTTCTGAAAAAATTGGCCAGTGAAAACTTTATGAATAGCAGCA
The DNA here is from genome assembly GCA_030035585.1 of Dugong dugon. Classification (NCBI taxonomy): domain Eukaryota; kingdom Metazoa; phylum Chordata; class Mammalia; order Sirenia; family Dugongidae; genus Dugong; species Dugong dugon. Next base: position 220,843,184 of record CM057460.1, read on the forward strand.
AAACATTGACTGATATAGTGCTGGAAGATGAGCCCCTCAGGTTGGAAGGCACTCAAAATATGATTGAGGAATAGCTGCTTCCTCAAAGTAGAGTCAACCTTAATGACGTGGATGAAATAAAGCTTTCAGGACCTTCATTTGCTGATGTGGCACTACTCAAAATGAGAAGAAACAGCTACAAACATCCATTAATAATCGGAAAGTGGAATATATTAAGTATGAATCTAGGAAAACTGGAAGTCATCACAAACGAAATGGAACATATAAAGATCAATATCCTAGGCATTAGTGAGCTGAAATGGACTGGTACTGGCAATTTTGAATCGGACAATCATATGGTTTTACTATACCAGAAATCACAAACTGAAGCGGAATGGTGTCACATTTATTGTCAAAAAGAACATTTCAAGATCTATCCTGAAGTACAGCTTTGTCAGTGATAGGAGACTATCTATATGCCTACAAGGAAGACCAGCTAATACGAGTATTATTTAAATTTACACACCAACCACTAATGCCAAAGATGAAGAAATTGAAGATTTTTACGAGCTTCTGCAGTGTGAAATTTGCAAACATGCAATCAAGGTACACTGATAATCACTGGTGATTGGAATGCAAAAGTTGGAAACAAAGAAGAAGGATCAGCAGTTGGAAAATATGACCTTGGTGACAGAAATGACTCCAGAGACCGCATGATAGAATTTATGCAAGACCAACAATTTCTTCATTGCAAATACCTTTTTTCAACAAACTAAATGGCAACCATACATACGAATCTTGCCGGATGGAATACACAGGAATCAAATCAACTATGTCTGTGGAAAGACACGATGGAAAAGCTCAATATCATCAGAACAAGGCCAGGGGACGACTGTGGAACAGACCATCAATTGCTCATATGCAAGTTCAAACAAAGCTGAAGAAAATTTTAAGGAGTCCACGAGAGTGAAAATACAACCTTGAGTACATCCCACCTGAATTTAGAGACCATCTCAAGAATAGATTTGACAAACTGAACACTAATGACCAAAAACCAGACGAGTTGTGGGATGACATTAAGGACATCATACATGAAGAAAGCAAAGGTCATTAAAAAGACACATAAGAAAAAAAGAAAGACTAAAATGGATGTCAGAAGAGACTCTGAAACTTCCTTTTGAATGTAGAGTAGCTAAAGCGAACAGAAGAAATAATCATGTAAAAGAACTGAACAGAAGATTTCAAACAGCAGATCAAGAAGACAAAATAAAGTATTGTAACAGAATGTGCAAAGACCTGGAAATAGAAAAACAAAAGGGAAGAACGTGCTTAGCATTTCTCAAGCTGAAAGAACTGAAGAAAAAATTCAAGCCTCCGGTTGCAATGCTGAAGGATTTTACAGGCAAAATATTGAACAATGCAGGAAGCATCAAAAGAAGATAGAAGGAATACACAGAGTCACTGTGCCAAAAATAATTGGTTGATGTTCCTCTATTTCAGAAGGTAGCATATGATCAAGAACCCATGGTACTGAAGGAAGAAGTCCAAGCTGCACTGAAGGCATTGCAAAAAACAAGTCTCCAGGACTTAATGGAATACCAACTGAGGAGTTTCAACAAATGGATGCAACACTGGAAGTACCCACTCGTCTCTGCTAAAAAATTTGGAAAAGAGCTACCTGGCCAACTGACTGGAATGGATCCATATTTGTGCCTGTTCCAAAGAAAGGTTATCCAACAGAATGTGGAAATTATCAAACAATATCATTAATATCATACACAAGGAAAATCTTGCTGAAGATAATTTAAAAATGGTTGTAGCAATACATCGACAGGGAACTGCCATAAAATCAAGCCAGATTCAGAAAACAATGTAGAACAAGGGGTATCACTGCTGATGTCAGATGGAACTTGGCTGAAAGCAGAAAATAGCAGAAAGATGTTTACCTGTGTTTTATTGACTATGCAAAGGCATTCGACTCTGTGGATCATAACCAATTATGGATAATATCGAAAAGAACGTGAATTCCAGAACACTTAATTGTGCTCATGAGGAACCTGTACATAGACCAAGAGGCAGTCGTTCAAACAGAACAAAGGGATACTGCATGGTTTAAAATCAGGAAAGGTGTGTGCCAGGGTTGTGTCCTTTCACCATATTTATTCAATCTGTGTGGTAAGCAAAAAATCCAAAAAGCTGGACAACAGGAAGAACTCGGCATCAGGATTGGAAGAAGACTCATTAAAAACCTGCTTTATGCAGATGACACAAACTTGCTTGCTGAAAGCAAAGAGGATTTGAAGCACTCACTGATGAAGATCAAAGGCTACAACCTTTAGTATGGATTACACCTCAACATAAAGAAAACTAAATTCCTCACACCTGGACCAATAAGTAACATCATGATAAACGGAGAAAAGATTCAAGTTGTCAAGGATTTCATTTTACTTGGACCCACAATCAACACTCATGGAAGCATTAGTCAAGAAATCAAACGACACATAGCACTGGGCAAATCTGCTGCAAAACACCTCTTTAAAGTGTTACAAAGCAAAAATGTCATTTTGAGGACTAAGGTGTGCCTGACCCAAGCCATGGTATTTTCAATTGCTTCATATGCATTTGAAAGTTGGACAATGAATAAGGAAGACTGAAAAAGAATTGATACCTTTGAATTATGTTCTTGATGAACAATATTGAATATACCATGGACTGTCAGAACAAAGAACAAATCTGTCCTGGAAGAAGTATAGCCAGAATGTTCCTTAGACACAAGGATGGTGAGACTTCATCTCATGTACTTTGGACATGTTATCAGGAGGGATCAGGCCCTGGAGAAGGACATCATGCTTAGTAAAGTAGAGGGTCAGCAAAAAAGAGGAAGACCCTCAATGAGATGGATTTCTGGCTCAGCTACACTGCCCCTTAAAAGGGGCTGGACCAGGCAGAAAACAGAATACCAGAGTCCTTGTGAGATACAAATTTAGTACAAAGAAACTTCCATTGATTCTTCCAGATATATTTATATTTTTAGGATAATTGTTCTTCTGCTGGAATTGAAACTACTTTTCGTCTCTTTGAAGCGATGTTACGGACTTGAGAAGCTCTCTCTTCTCAAACTGTGTTTTGTTGATAAGTAAGGGTAGGGGGTTAGAAAATGCTTCTTTTTCTTTTTCAGGACTTTCTTTTTTTTTTTTTAGTTGTGGTAAATACATGCATAACAAGTCATTTGCCATTTCAACATTCTTCACGTGTACAATTCAGTGACATTAGTTACTGTTCAATCATTAACATTATCTGTTTGCAAACGGGTGACAGGAAAATTTAGAAAATGCTTTTAAATGGTCACAAAGAGAAAAAATTTCCAGCCCTTTCACCGGCCATTTGTGTACAGTTTATCTGTTGGAAGCACTGGTTTCAGGTAATCTACCTAACTGTTGTTACATTGTAAATAAACCCTCTGCCCTATACAGCTTCATAGTAAGAACATTCCAGTCATCCCACAACAACCTTATACCCATTGCCTTGGAGTTAATTCTAACTCACAGCAACCCTACCGGACAGAGTAGAGCTGCCCCAAAGGGTTTCCAAGGCTGTAATCTTTAGGGAAGTGGACTGGTGGGTTCGAACCACCAATCTCTTGGTTACCAGCCAAGTGCTTTAACCACTGAATCACTAGGGCTCCTTCCCCCAAATGCCTAGATGATTTAAAACAGCAAATAACCAACAATACTTTCTATCTGCCATTCAGTTGCTCTGAGAGAATACATATTTTCTCATTTACAGGGACAGGTTCCCCTCCACCTGGACTTTTCAGGGACACTTTGAAATCATCCCATCTAATATGAGCACTTCCTGCTTCCCCCCTAAAGCGTCCACCATCCACGCAGTCACTCTTCAAAGAAACCTTACCACCATGTTCTCCCTACTTTCTCCCTCTCACTCTCTCCCAGCTTCCACCAGCACCACCACATCTATCTGGTTCTCTGTCACAAGCATCTCTCGGCTCTGTCTGCTTGCCTCCATCCTCATCCTCTGGTTCAAGTGTCCCCACCTGTCATGGACTGAATTGTGTCCCCCCAAAATATCTGTCAACTTGGCTAGGTTCTGATTCCCAGTATTGTATGATTGTCTACCATTTTGTATTCTGATGTGATTTCCTTATGTGTTGTAAAATCTATCACTATGATGTAAAAAGATTAGCGGTAGTTACACTGATGAGGTCTCCAAGATTAGACAGTGTCTTAAGCCAATCTCTTTTGAGATACAAAAGAGAGAAGTGAGCAGAGACACATGGGAACCTCATATCACCAAGAAAGCAGTTCCGGGAGCAGAGTGTGTCCTTTGGACCTGAGATTCCTGCACTACGATGCTCCCAGGCCAAAGGAAGATTGACGATACTGACTTTCCTCCAGAGCCGACAGAGAAAGCCTTCTCCTGGAGCTGATGCCCTGAATTTGGACTTGTAGCCTACTGGACTGTGACAGAATAAACTTCTCTTTGTTAAAGCCATCTACTTGGGGCATTTCTGTTACAGCAGCACTAGATGACTAAGACACCACCTCTTGCCTGGATTATGGCCAAAGGGTCTCCCCACTTCCCTTATCAGTCGGCCTCACTTCCCAACCATTGCCACACCTCAGGCAGGATAAACATTCATACTGCAAATGGGATTGTCTCTCACCTCAGGGAAGCTCTTTCTGTATCTCCTCAACACTAACAGGGCTACTACCATGGCTTGTAGGACATTGCCAGGCACAGTCCCTGCTGGCATATGCAGCCTCACTTTCACCCTAATGTGGCCTCTCCAAGCTTGTTCCCCATATGGAGCTCACCAAACTCTTCCTCACCTCTGCGCTCCCTCTGCTGGGCTCCCCCCACTCCCTGCCATCATGCCTACCTGCCTTCTCCCCAGGTTTTGGTTCATGTGTCCTTTCTCACAGGGACTTTCTCTGAGTGTCTTGACTGTGTCTTCTCTTGGTCCCAAGCACACCTCACTGTCCCACCCTCTGCCTTGGGGGTGTCATCCCCTGTACTATAGACTTGCAAAAGGGGTCCACATCAGTGTTCCTGCTGGTGGCCCCTTTGCGTGGTACAGTACCTGGTCAGAGAAGCAGCCGTCCCATAGCAAGGAGGGGATTCTGCAAGAAATCCTTCCTGGGCCCACCCAAAACCCTCTGCTCAGCCTCAGGATGGAAGCGAGGCAGACAGGACACTCCGCTTCTCCCCTGAGCTGTTCCACCATGAATGTGGGCATGTTGGCAAGAACCACATCCTGTCTATCAGACACACAAACTGTGGCACAGAACATACAGGTCCTATCCCCTCCCTCCCTTCCTTCCTTCCTTCCAGGCAAAAAGAAGTTCGCTTAACCTGATAAAAGAATAACGAAGTGGTATTTGCCAGGACCTGTATATGGCACCACTGGATACTCCACACAACTAACATGGGTGTCATTTGAAAGGTGAGGAATTGCTTCCTATACAATGCACTGAGTTTCTGTTTTGGGGGTGGAAAATTTGGTAATGGATATTGGTGATGGTTGCACAACATGATTAATGTAATTAGTGTTACTAAACGACAGCGCTGGTGGTGCAGTGGTTAAAAGCTACAGTTGTTAACCAAGAGGTCAGCAGTTCGGATCTACCAGCCACTCCTCGGAAACCCTATGGGGCAGGTCTACTCTGTCCTATAGGGTCACTACGAGTCAGAATCAACTTGATGGCAATGGGCAAACTACAGCAGGGCTTCAGACCGGTTTGAAACAGCCCGGACATGGCTGTTGTAAACAAGGGCAGCATGCACGTTGCATAGCAACCAAATCTGTTGCCCATCAGATTTGACCCGACTAGGGAACAAACAGCAGTGCCCCACACAAAGATGGCGGCTGGCCAAGCAGCTTTTAATGTTTCAGGAGCCTGATGAAGAGAATGGATTATTATTGACAGGACTGTGGAGAGCGACACACATCACTGTCTTTAAGGGGGACACCGCCGTTTGTTTCCTAAAATCAAAAAAACCAAACCCATTGCTGTTGAGTTGATTCCGACTCATAGCAACCCTACAGGACACAGTAGAAGTGCCCCATAGGTTTTCCAAGGACTGGCTGGTGGATTCAAACTGCTGACCTTTTGGTTAGCAGCCAGGCTCTTAACCACTGCGCCACCAGGACTCCGTATTTTTCCTACTTGGGTCAAAATCTGATGGGCAAAACCAAAGACACAAGGAAAATATTTGTCCAAAGGACTAATGGACTACATGAACCACAGCCTGCACCAGTCTGAGCCCAGAAGGACTAGATGGTGCCCAGCTACCACCACCAACCACTCTGAGAGGAATCACAATAGAAAGTCCCAGACACAGCGGGAGAAAAATGTGGAACAAAATTCAAATTCACAAAAAAGACCAGACTTACTGGTCTAACAGAGACTGGAGGAACCTTGAAATTATGGTCCCTGGACACTGTTAACTCAGAACTGAAGCCACTCTTCAAGTCCACCTTTCAGCTAAAGATTAGACAGGTCTTTAAAACAAACAATAACACACTTGAAGAACACGCTTCTTAGATCAATCGAGTATACAAGACCAAATCGGCAACACCTACCTAAAAGCAAATACAAGAAGGCAGGAAGGGACAGGAAAACTGGAATGGACCAGGGAACCCAGGGTGAAAAGGGAAAGGGAGAGAGTGCTGACACTTTGTGTATACATTTTTGAATGAGAAACTAATTTGCTCTGTAAACTTTCATTTATCACACAATTAAAAAAAAAAAAAATCCAATGGGCAACAGATTTGGTTGCTACGCAACACATACGCTGCCCTTATTTATGATGGCGATGACTGAACCATACTGAACTAGTTCAGAGCTAGTTCAGAGCCCTGAATATAGGCAGTCCCAGGGTTATGAGTGAGGTCTGTTCCTGAGTATGTCTTTCAGAATTTGTAGGTAAATCGGAACACATGCATATGGTTCTTTAGCCTTACTTTAGTACAAGAAAATTAAAACCTGCGCGTGCAGCAAGTGAAGGTGATTGTGATGAAGAATTTGTTTCTAGTAGGGGTCGGTTCAATCATTTCAAAGTGAGGACAAATTTACTTAACCTTAAAGGGCAAATATGAGTTGTCCATAGGTCGGGCATTCATAACCCAGGGACTTACTGTATACACAAGAAAAATCTTGAAATGGCAAATGTGTTTTATATATTTGTATAATAACAACATAAACAACAACAAAAGATAAGGAATTGGGCTCATGGAATTCAAACACTGTTCCTGGACAGCAGCCAAGAGGAGATACGCTGGGTCCTGACCACTCTTCTCAGCCTCCTGAGACCCTTCACTTAAAGAAAATATTTTTAAAAGCCTCAAGAGTTTTTACATTATGCTTTGATAATTTTTTTTTTTAACGTTCCCATTACTGCTTAAGAAAAAAGTCATATAAATTGAGTGGCTCCAAAGCAACATCATGTTTTTAATATATTATATAAAAGAGGTTCTTTTAGCTACTTTCCGTAAAGACGTTTCACACCAGTGAGGCAAATCAGGAGTGAACCACGAAGCTGAACTGCTAGTAAATATCAAGGAATGCTGCCAGCTTCTAATACAACTATTAGTCATGTCACTGCTCCAGAACCAAATTCCCTGAACTCTTATGGCAGAAATCACTTTGGCACTAGGATACATCACTGGGTGGGTGGACATTTTGTGGGGACTTGGGGCAACAAAGAAAATAAATAGGCAGAACATATAGTGTGCTCGACATAATGAATGCTATAGAAGAAAATAAAACAGGAAGAAATGTAGCATTCAGGTTGGAGAAGGAGCAGAAGGTAAAGTCAGAGGAAATGGGGAGACAAGTCACAGGGCCCAAGGGGCTACTGCCTGGACCTCGGTTAATAACTTCGTGTGTGTTTAAAGGAAGAACATCATTTAATCAGACTGAATTTACAAATCAGACAGAAAAAAAAAAAAAACCGCTTGTAGTTGGTTAACAAGGGTAGGGAAGGGAATAAAAAAGGACTGTTGGAGTCCTAGGATTGTTTTTTCAGGATATTGTAAACATAATAAATGGTACCTCATTACCTTACTTTAATAATTACCAAACCCCCTCACATCCTAACTGGGTGTAGTGATGGGTCCTTCTGTATGAGATTGCCTATAAAATCATTTACTTTGTACAGTGCTACATAGGACAGAAAGGCAGTATTGTAAATACTCAAAAACCTATTTCAAAACTGGCTCTCTCCAGTTTCCTAACTGAAGATCTGAAGTATGGTTACTTAACCAATGTACATCATTAAAGGTAATCAATCATCTATTTATCCATTTCCCTATTCATCCATTCATCCACCCATCTATCCACCCATCCATCCACCCATTCATCCATCCATCTACCTACCCCTCCATCCATCCATCCATGCATCCATCCATCCACCCATCTATCCACCCATCCATCCACCCATTCATCCATCCATCCATCTACCTACCCCTCCATCCATCCATCCATGCATCCATCCATCCACCCATCTATCCACCCATCCATCCACCCATTCATCCATCCATCCACCTACCCCTCCATCCATCCATCCATCCATCCATCCATCCATGCATCCACCCATTCATCCATCCATCCATCTACCTACCCCTCCATCCATCCATCCATGCATCCATCCATCCATCCATGCATCCATCCATCCACCTACCTACCCCTCCATCCATCCATCCATGCATCCATCCATCCATGCGTGCGTCCATCCATCCATCCATCCATCCATCCATCCATCCATCCATCCATCCATCCATCTATCCATCCATCATTCATCCCTCTATCCTTCTCTCTCTCCTTCCCTTCACCTAGCTTTGAAAATTAAGCCTTCAGAACTATGAAAACTGATTACTTAGCTAATTACAGCATTTTATCACTCCCAATATTCTAGCTGCTTAGAAGTTAAATTCCTAAAGTGAGGTCCTTTCAATGAGTACTTCCAGTTATTTCTGATAAATCTTCTTACTAATACATGATTCATTAAAGTACTATCTTATTTCAAAGTCATTCTATATTTCAAAATTTTACTTGAGTGACTTAATATCTACTTCATGCCCACAGAAGATCATAAATTTATAAAATAGCGTACGAAGCTTCATACCAATACTCTATATTTAAAAAATATATATAAAAATTTAAACAGGCAACTGTATGTTTTCTTATTTATTAAAATTAGAATATTCCCAAGTTATAGTATGTGAATGTTTTTATAAAAACTGACTTTTCTAACTAGAATAAAAATCTGACCCCAGGTGGCAAAATCAATTCATATTCCTTTTGACATTTTGGAATTTCTCCAGAAGCAAAGTAGATGTATAAAGATTATATTCTGGGATATTAATTATTTCAAGTAGTTTCCTCAGGGGAAAACAAGGAAATGTCATTTGTGATAGTTCAGAAGAAAGCTAAGATGGTTTTACTTCTTGTGTATAAGAGAAGGAAAAGGAGCTCAACTAGAAAACACACACATCACAAATGCAGCTGAGGGAGACTTCCTGTATCACGGAGGGTCAAAGGTGATCATATGTGTAGACCTGGCCTCGGGTGCTGACCTGGAGCCTGCAAGCCTTTCTCCAGCTTTCCCGCTCGCCCAGCAGGGCAGAGGTATCCATCATCATGCATTCATTTTTAGAAAAACATTACATGAGCTTCTGCCTTGACAGGCATTCTTTTTATTTGAACAGCATTTATCTTGTTTGTTACCCAGGACAGTTTTTTAGAAATATATTTTTTAAATTATCCATCATCTTACACAATACTTTTACATAAGATAATTAGCAAAAGCTATTTCTCTGTGTTACTAATTTTAATTGCATTATATATTATTCTCTGACTTGGAAATAACATGTAGAATATGATATTAAACATGGGTAGCCACTATGATCTCTCCCATCATTACTTCTGTGGCCCATCATAGTATTTTAATTGGTGCTGTCCACTTACTGGTGCCATCTGATACAGAACAAGAAAAATACAGAGTTCTAATCTGGGGACAGAGCATGGACTTCTGGGAGAGACATATCGGGCTGGACTTGGTTCTCCAAGAGGTGGCCAGGGTTAAGGGGGTAGCATTTGACACCACGTCACTGGCTTTCAAGCTTGTTCTGCCTCTTACTTGCTATGTGATCTGGATATTTGCCTACATTCTCTGTGCCTAACTGTCCTCACTTATAACATAGACTCCATGCATAATGGCTAAGCTAAAGGTTTTTGTAAGAATTAAATGAGATAATGCACATTAAAAGCCTTAGCACAGAGCTTTGCACAGAAAGCACTCAAAAAATAAAAATTCACTCCTTTTATTATGATATGCACAAACTTCAGCAAATAACTTCCCCAGACTTACGTCCTCATTCAAAAAATCAGTCAAAAACATGAGCGGAGTCAGGGTGAGGATGAAATGTGCTAACACGTGTTGAGTGCCGGCCATTTTACATCTCAAGAGCGTTAGTTCCCTCCCAACCTCGATTCTGCATTTACTAATCAGGATGTGAGGTTTCCGCTGTTTGGTAGGGCTAAAAAATCAATTACTAGAATCATCAACCCTTAATAACTTTAGGGGTGTGCAAATAACTTTAGGCATCAGAATATATTTTTCAAATATGCACTCATCACTTTTCTTCAGATACATAATTGAGCATCTAATAGGTACCAGGCACTGTGCTAGGTGTGGAGGGTACAGGGATGCAGAAGAGCCAGGGGCTGCCCTTGAGAAGGTCCAAGTCCAGTGGGAATGACAAGCAGATAAATACAGAATATGCTATGGGCTACTGGGTGCCATGCTAGAGAGAGCTGCAGCAAGTACCAGGAGAACCAAAAGGAGGGGCTGACTAATTGGGCCTGGGAGAGTGGAAGAGGGCTCCAGGCAAGTGAACTAGAAAGCCTGGACATTCTTTAAAATATGACCTTGCCTCCCCATAAAGGTCAACATGGATCACGATTAGTTAGCAGGAAAATATTCATAGGGTTGGAAAGTATTAGCACAGGCAAGAAGCTAGAGATGAGGGGTGTGGTCCTGTCAAAGCAATGACAGCAGCCTCACACCCTTGACCTTCACGGTATAGTGGAAAACCTAAGATGCTGCTGAGCAGGATAGCTCTGAATCAATTACATCTGTAAGCTTACTTTAAGTGTCATTGAACCAGTGGTGCTTCAGTGGTAGAATTCTCACCTTCCATGCCAGCGACCTGGGTTCAATTCCCAGCCAATGCACCTCATGTGCAGCCACCACCCATCTGTCAGTGGACGCTTGTGTGTTGCTAATGTTGCTGAACAGGTTTCAGCGGAGCTTCCAGATTAAGAGACTAGGTAAAAAGGCCTGGTGATCTACTTCCAAAAATCAGCCAACGAAAATCCTATGGATTACAATGGTCTAATCCGTAACTGATCATGGGGATGGCTTAGGAGTGGGCAGCATTTTGTTCCATTGTGCACGGGGTCACCATGAGTCAGGGGTCAACTCAAAAGCAGCTAACAACAACAGCAGTGCTGAACCAGACAAGTAAGGGGGAGACAATGGACAATGAAACTGAGGATTAGCAGGTTTGAGTTTATTGATTGAGAAGTGGCAGGAACTTCTATCCCCCATGAAGCCGACCGGGATGCTGACCCAGGCATTCAGTGAAGGCAGAAAAGGAATTCTCCAGCATCCTTGAAGCTGGCTTGGTCTGGAACAGAATGTGGATGTAATTTTAAAAAGATTTATCAGAAATATGTACTATAGCAGGAAAAGAGGCAGCCTGGCACACAAGAATGGTAATTAAAGTTAGAGCACTTGGCATTTATTTATTTCAGTCACCTTCTAGCAATACGATTTGGGGAAAAAATCTGAGCCTCAGATATTGCATTATTAACAACAGCAACAACAACAACAACAAAAATAAACGCTGCAATATCCCAACAGGATTGTTTTGAGGATCAAACAGGGTAATACATGGTTTTTAAAGGAGCTTATATATTAGGAAATGCAATAAAAAGACAGATTGTTATGAGTATAGAAAATACAGTCTTTGGTTTGGATGTGTTTCATTATCTCCTGTCGGGAAAAGCAGCATCTGAGTCAGGCGTTCTGGGTTCATCTTTAGCTTCTTATATCTTTGGTGACAAAGTCAGTCATACAAACCCTATTCCAGTGCAAGCACTTAAGCATCAGGGCTTAACTAGCTGCCAGGAGATCCTCATTAGTTTCTCTCTTTCTCTCTTTTTTTTTTAATGATGGTTATTTATACTCTGAACACAAAGGTAATTCATGTTCCCGTTAGAAAACTAAACAAGGAACAAAAAAGGAATAAAGGTACTAACATGGACGTCGCTATTCTAATAACGGACTCTGTTCTGGCATTCCCTCGTCCACACCCGACAATGCTGTTACAGTTATTATCCTCATTTTTTTAGGTGAGGATACGAAAGCCCAGAGAAATTAATTAGCCTGCCAAGGTCACACAGGTCAGAAGTGCCGCACTGAAATGAGTCTGTAAATTGTCAACAATCCCATGAAATCACTTATGATTCCATCTCTGGAAGCTGTCGTAGTCAGTATGCCTTCCCCACTCAGGAGGCTGGGCTCCAGGGTCAAACACGGGAAGGGATGAAAACAACCTAGACCACTTGGAAAATGTGCAATGGACGTGTGGTTAGCTCCCCAGGTGCCCACTGCTGTTTGCTCTCCTGCCAGAGATGTTCTGTTCCACCTGGGGTGACCTCCACCCCACTCAGCCTCCCCCACCACATGTTCAGTTCCTGGAGACCTTAGCGCTCTCTAAAAACTCAGGACTCTGGGTATCATAAAAAACCAAACCAATTCCACAGCTCCCAACAACAACAACATGCCAAAAAATGTGAGATCTATTTCTCTGGGCCCCATCTTTCCTACACAAAGCCAAACAATGATTACGGGTGATAGTTGCACAACATGATTTAATGTAATAGCTATCACCAGATTATACACCTGAAATTTTTTAATCGCCAAATGTTGGGTTATATACATTTTTACAACAATAAAGAAGAGTAAAAAAAAAAAAAAAAAGATGAACATGGCATTAAAAGAAAACCAGTTCATAAGCTGAAGAGAAAGACTTGCCCTTTAAAGGCTGAAAAGAAGTCCAGACATGGATGTTTAATAGACAAGACTTTTGGACTAGGAAGGAATCTCACTGATGAGGGTCCAGTGGTTATTTAAGGAGCCCCATGACACCAGGCGGACCCTGGTGGCGCAGTGGTTGAGTGCTTGGTTGCTAAGCAAAAGGTTGGCAGTTCAAATCCACCAGCTGTTCCTTGGAAACCCTATGGGGCAGTTCTACTCTGTCCTATAGGGTCGCTATGAGTTGGAATCAATTTGATGGCAATGGATTTGGTTTGGTTTTTTATGATACCCAGAGTCCTGAGTTTTTAGAGAGCGCTAAGGTCTCCTGGAACTGAACATGTGGTGGGGGAGGCTGAGTGGGGTGGAGGTCACCCCAGGTGGAACAGAACATCTCTGAGATTGGATGCTTGAGATATTGGGATTTCAAATGAGATTTTGTTTGAGAAAAAGATTCTGTTGCTTAAAAACAAGTTTGAAAGCCCATGACCATTTATGATTGAAACAAAGAGAATCACAGAAAGATGGAATACAGCTAAAGTCACCTGTAATTAGTGACAGAGCTGGAGCAAGGACTCTGTTTTCTTTCCTGAGAAGCTTCCTGCTTCTCACAGGGCGAGACAGGTTTTTGTAATAGGTCAATTAAAAAAAGAAAGAAATCTTAGAATGTTGAAAAGGGAAAATAGAGCATCAGTGTCTTCATTTAGATTAAGGCATCTCTCTATGTGTCGACATATGCAAAGGCATCCCTGCTGTGTTTCATTTTACCTACCGGCTTTAGTAATTAAAAATCTTTTTTTTTTTTCATTTATTTGTTCACAAATATTTTATGTTCCTATTTTTTTCTTAGGTTCTACTGAAAAAATAGGATAAAAGAAAGACATAGTCCTTATGTTCCTAGTGTCTATAATTTTACTATCGATAACTCTTTGCAAATGTTTTATGTCAAGTTGCATTAATATATTTAAAGATGCTTTTTTTTTTCATGTATGATCCTTTCTCAATATCCTTATTAGAATTCATGACTTCGTAACACATATTAACTACTTATTCACTGTCAGACTTACTTGGGCTATTCCTTCTATATTTGATAACTATGGACCTCCCCATGTTATACACAACCCCAAAATGCAGCAAAAACAAAAACGAGAAACTCCCTATTCATTAACTCATTCGCTGAACATTAATTTAAGGTCCATTTATATCCTTGAGGAGATGAAGAACAGATCAAACATCAATTCCTCTAAGACACCTCCACTGATTTTCCAGATGGAACGAATTTCTCTCGCTCCCACACTCCCATAGGACTCAGAGATTCTATTTTCACACACAGCACAATCTTCCTTCTGTCAATATTAATTACCAATGCTGCATCCCCTTTCCCTCCACCTACTGGACTGTAAGCTTCTGCAGTATAAGAAGCAGGTTTTACTTCCTCTGTGTACTGTACTGTTACAAAATATGACCTTCGTTCTTCCAAACTATATGGAGTTTGGTAAAGGAGCCAACAAATAAAATTTTCTGGGATATGAGAGCTTATAAAAAGAAACAGTCTGCCCCTCAAGCTACTACCCCATGTATCTCCTTTGTTCTACATCAAAAAAAAAAAAAAAAAATCTGTTGCCATCAAGTCAACTCCTACTCATAGCAACCCTATAGGATAGAGCTGAATGCCCAGAGGGTTTCCAAGGGGTACCTGGTGGATTCGAACTGCCAACTTTTGGCTAGCAGCCATAGCTCTTAACCAGTGCACCACCAGGGTTTCCTTGCTCTGCATCAGAATGTCATAAAATGGTTGTCCATCCTTTCTGTGCTACCCCATTCCCTCTTGGACCCACTCCAGTACAGTTTCAGCCCCACCATGTCACCAACAAGGAATCTTGAGCCACCCAACTAACCACTGGGAGAATTATTTTACTAAAACAAATCCCATCTATATTAAAAAACTCAACGTTGAAAATGAAATGATAAACAAGAAAATTAATTTGCATGTCAATATAATCTTGATACAGGTGAGGCTTTCTACACATCAAGATATTAATGCTGCTGATCAACTGAATGCTATTGTTTGTATAGGACATTGTGATTTTTATTTGTATAAGTTTATCCGTGTTTTTCTTTCCACATATTATAGAAAGAGCATGTACACACGTGCAAAAAGAAAAAAGGCAATCCACATTACTATAATTAAACTAATCCTGAAGTGTCTCAAATGGAGCCTATTTCATTTTTTGTATTTAATGCCAGCCTTTAGCAACAGATCACATCTAAATATTTACTTAAAATAGGATCTATGTGGAAGGTGAATCTACGAACGAAATAAGTTGCACTCTGAGATAACAAATGTTTTAAACGCACGAGATAAATTACAAAGCCTGAATTCAAATGTTTTAAGAGAGACACTGTAACAATAACTCTCCTCACAAAATATTGCTGGTGTTGTTTCTTTAGTTTTAGTTTATTTTATAAAATGAAAATTATTTTCATGCTAATTATATAAATAGGGGCCTTTCTCAGAGCTGAAATTTTAAATGTGCTTCATAGAAAATGTTGAAATGTACGCTGATGGTTGTTAAGTGGCTGAGCATTTATATAATTTATAGGATGAATTTTCCTTTCCAGTAGGATCTGAGGCACTGTGCATACATGGATTTTGAAATCTAATGAGGAGTAAGAGGAGGTGGGAGCCCAAAATCCAGACCTAGTCAAGGGAAAAGACATTTCAAGCAAACATCTGTAATCCTGTGGATTTTTCAATATATTTATGTAAGATCAGACCGAAGGCCAAATTTTTGCAAGTCATAGTAATAAATCCATTAAGGTGGACTTTAATATTTAATACATAAAAAAAAAAAAAGATTTCCTTAAGGAAGAATCATTTTTCTGGTATATTGATATCTAGGAAGAATTTAAATAAATGAATCCAAATTCAGCAACACTTACTGTTCTGAAAAGTAACAGAAAATAGGTGTTTGGAATAGCATGTAATTTGATCTTTATTTTCAACCTGTAGATATTGCAATGAGGAGTGATATTGTTTGGCTGTGGTCTTAAAGCATGACTTTTAAAACAAGAGGAACTGTTTGGATTAACGTTGCAGGCGTGATACTCAAGAGAATGCCACCTGCATAGATTAGTAACTGGAAACAAAGAAAAAGCCAAGTGTAATACACATGGGACAAGGTGGAGAAAAAGGCACAACAGTGCAAAGATGTAACAAGGGAAACTTCTGAAAGCACCAGGCATTTTTGTTTCACTTTTTTTTATTGTTGTAAAAATATGAACAATACAGTATTTACCAATTCAACATTTTTCAGGTGTACAATTAGAGTTCCCTAATTGACTTATTTCAGAAGAGGCATCTGATGATACAAAATATATAGAATGTTTCAAAAATAAATATTCAATCTCAAGTGGAAAGAGTAAAGTGCTATTTATAGACATGATTGGAAATTACCTATTTGACATGCATTTGAAGTTTCAATAAAAGAAAATTTTAGGACTAAAGAATGTCACAAGGAACACATTTGGTGGCCCACTTCTTCATGTACACACTGTAGAAGTTAGATCATAAGTTTCGAGTCAGGTCAGCCCTAATCCAATATAAATGGTATCATTATAAAACAGGCACAGGGAGATAGTCAGTGGGAAGGTGGTCATGCAAGCCCTAAGGAGAGACTGGAGTGATTCATCTACAAGCCAAGGACCACCACCAGAAGCTAGGGGAGGTATGGAACAGATTCTCCCTCAGAGCCTCCAAAAGGAATCAAACAGTACTGATACTCTGGTCTCAAACTCCCAGCCTCCAGAACTGTGAGACAACAAATTTCTGTTCTTTTAAGCCACCCAGTTGGTGAAATGCCAGGCCTAGAAAGCTAATACAATTGATAAATTCAATAAAATTTGCCTGACTCATTTTAAAAAGGATTACAGAACACATACTTCTTACACACAAAATATGTTTAACTATTTAAAACATTTGATAGGCTAGAAAGATCAGTCAAGCAAGACTACTCCCTTCTGAGTGTGTGTGTTTAAATGCCCTAAAAACCTTAAAACCCCATGTGTTTACCACCTAACACCCCAAACGCTGACATGTCTTAAAGACTCCCATCACTTCCCTTTATATTCCCGATGCAGTATAAAGCAGGGGTCAAGGAGGGGTCCACTTGGGGCCACCATTTTGTGTGAGGTGGTCTTTAGCTAACTGAAGACAAGGAAATGGTCAGACACAGTCACAGCTGCATTGGCTTCATGTCCTACAAACAGAGCAGGGGACAGGTCATATCCTGCCACAAACAGCCTATGGAGCATGAATAAATGGAGAATCAGTGTTACCCAAAACCAGAAGCCATTTCCCAGACCCCAGGGCCAGCACCAATAGCAGCTGTGTGGACTGTGGATGACAAGGATAGGACAGTACCTGGGAACCTCACATCTACCAGTGGAAACTGAGTCCCATCTTGAGGAAGCCTCCTGACCCTGTCTACGTGGTACTATTCTCCTACCTCTAAAGTGGTATCAGATCAGTGTTTCTCCCAAGTACTTGGTCAGCTAGGCAAAAAAAAAAAAAAAAGAAAGAAAAAGAAAGGTGCTGTCAAGTCTCTGTTTACTCATGGTGACCCCATATGTTATAGAACAGAACTTCTCCATAGGGTTTTCTTGGCTGTAATCTTTATGGAAGCGGATTGCCAGGTCTTACTTCTGCAGTCCTGCTGGATGGGTTGGAACTGCCAAACTTTAGAGTTAGCAACCGAGTGCAAACCATTTGCGCCACCCAGATCACCTAGGCATTGGGCATAATTTTAGTCATTTAATGACTTGTCCCCATCCAATTAAAGAAAGCATTATATCACAACTTCTGCTGTTATTCATACTCAACTTTTCAAAAGTTACACGTCAAATAAACGTACCTCATTAAAAATCTCTGTAAGCCTTATATAGCTACTCCCTGTGTTTGTTCATTTGACTCACATACCTACTCAAGATGAATACTTTCTTTTTCTTTCAAAAGTTAATTTCTTATCTTTGAAAATGTTTGTTCCATAGAAAATCAATGGTAAGTTGAGCTCTTACTGAGTCTGCATTGAACTTAACAAAGAAGATAACTGGAAGGGACGGCAAGGCCCCTGGCCAAGGTGCTGAGTCGGGCTTCCTACAATGTTCTACTGAAGCCAGGGTTGCATGGTAAGGTGGCTAGGTGGGGAGAGGCTTTGCCAAGAGGCAGTGAGGAGGTGGTGGAGGTGGGTACTCAGGGTTTGGGAGAGACCAGAAAAACTGAGTGGACTTGGGGTACAGGAGGGAATTTAGCAAATCTTTGGAGTGGCTTTTGGAGGGGGGTTATCACAGTCCAGATGAGGTGCCCTGAACGTGACCTTGGAGGGATTCCACCTGCCTGCCCTCTATGCTGGCTCCTCCCCTGACTTCTGCAACCTTGACGTACTTAGAGTTCACTAAGTCCATCGTCATCTATAAAAAGGGACCCCTAAGAATTGTCTCACAGGGTTCTAGGATTTGGGAATGCGCCTTGTATCTGGGAGTGCACTATGGATCATGGGAGGTACCATATGCAAATTATATGCAAAGTATATTCAAAGGGCTTAGAAGAGTCTCGAACGTCAGAACCTCCAGACAAATGCCAACTGCCACGGAGTCGACCCCAGCTCTCAGCAACCCCATACGTGTCAGAGTAGGACTGTGCTCCATAGGGTTGTCCGTGGCTGATTTTTCAGGAGATTGCCAGGCCTTTCTTCCAAGGTACCTCTGGGTGGACAGGAACCTCTAACCTAGCAGCCAAATATGTTAACCATGTGTCACCCAGGGACTCCCTAGACAAATAGCAGCCATTAACACTGCCGTTGTTGCTATGACTTTAGCAGGTGAACCTTTCCAAATGAACCTTCTTTTTCAATTCGAATTTGATAGTCAAATTGAATTTGGGAGGTGGGTATCACTTTTTTTCCCCAAATAAAGAGACTGGGCCATGCATTCAGTACCATTTAATTAAGGTATACAAAACAATCCAGAATGGGGATCAGAATTCACAACCTGAGAATGTACCCAATGTTTACTAATCTTTGCAAATCTGGGGAAACTTTTCTCCATAATCCTCTACTGGGGATAACAGGCCCTCTGATTTCTGGAACTAAACATGTATTGGCTCCCCTAGCAAATATAAAAGCCACCTTTTCAAAGTCCTAGTTACTCTCACGAATCTTTGCTTTCCCATTTTATAAAAGCTGAAGACGCCATAAAAAGCTCGAGAACAGGATGGCAGTGACCAGAAGCACAGCCCGGGGAACCTTCCACTGATTCACAGGGAGCTTCAGTTTCCTTACCTGCAAAATGTGAGTTTGGCCATACCTGGGGTGCGGGGTTGCATAAGAGCCCAGCACTGTGTGGTGTAGAAGTGACCTCAGCAGCCCTGGCACAGAGCATCATTACCCCTCATCCAGCACTTACTGGAGGAAGGGAAGCCCAGGAGAGCTGACTGCACTGTACAATTTCAGGAATGACCCTGGAAACAATTCCAAGGCTGGAAACGTGCCTCTGGCCTTGTGAGTAGCATTTCTGAGTACTTGTCCCCTGCATTTATCATAGGGGGCCTGCCCTCAATGCCCCGTGTTATGAGTCAAGCCTATCAGGAAAGAAAGCAGAGACTGGGGCCAATAGGCCAGCCGAGGGTTCCAGAGTCAGAGAGTTCCAGGCTCCTTCTGGGCTCCCCTTCCCAGAAGGTGACTGTGGCAGGATCCTGGACTCACTGAGCCTCTGCTCCCTCCTCTCTAAATGGCCACAACAATCCCTGATAGACTGTGAAACCTAAATGACATGAGGCAGTCCACAGGGCCTGACTGGGAACAGGTGCTCATTTCCACTTCCCTGTACAATACTTCCTGTAAAAACTCAGCCGAGTCTGGTGGTGAGGATCCTTCCCTTCCTAGTCCATGAGCATTTTAAGAGAAGACCAGTGGGCCCTGGTGGTGCAGTGGTTAAGAGCTCGGCTGCTAACCAAAAGGTCGGCAGTTCAAATCCACAAGCACTCCTTGCAAAACCTATGGGGCAGTTCTACTCTGTCCCATAGGGTCCCTATGAGTCAAAATCAACTTGATGGCAATGGGTTTTCATGTGTAAGGGAAGTCTTTGTACCTGAAACAAATCAATTACAAAGAGTGGAATTTCAAGTATCTACAGGAGAGATATTTTGGGGCTGGAAACACATAGGGGTCAAGGGATGGGTTCAAGGAGTCATCCAATTCACTGGAACTGCAGGTACCATTGCATTGGATGTATGTGTGGGTGCTGCATCTTTTCTGGAAATAGTGACCACCATAGCTTCCATCTGGAACGTCCATGGATGGGCAAGTCTGGTGAGGGGCACAGTCAAGGAAGTGACATGCCCACCAGTGCACTGGGCAAGATCTGTCCAGAAGCAAAATGCAAAGTGGCCACCAGACAACCAGTACTGGGTCACACAGACCAGGATTTGAATTATGACAGCCACTTCCCAGCCTCTTGACCTTGGGTAAGTTGTGTAAACTTCTTGGAGCCTCCGTCTGCACATGAAGATAATGAGATAATAATGTCCCAGCCATTCTGGGCACAGGGCTTGGCACGGAGGGCTGTAAATAAATGGGGCTTCCATTCCTGGTAGGGTATTTTTATCCCTTTGAGATGGAGCCCATTTATTAAAAAATAAATAAGTTTGATCAATTTAGTGAAAGTCTGTGGATGATATTCCCTGAAGTTGGATTTGTGACTCATCTAATGTACACTGGAACCAAGACACGTAACAGGGAAGTGGAAGTGATCTTTTTTCACTGCAAGTCTCCCTTCAAACCCTTCTGGAAAAAGAAAACTGGGAGGTCTTTCTAATCACCCTCAAATCTACTACTTCTCCTGCAAGGGCTAGTGAGGAGGTGGCTTGTTCTGGTGGCTGGAGCTGGGAGGGGGGCCTGGAGGTACTTTATGAAAGTCAAAATCCAGTTATAGGGGATTGTTGCTGTTAGCTGTCAACAAGTCGACTGCTGACTTGTGGTGATGTCATGCACAAGGAAACAGAACACTGCCTGGCCCTCTGCCATCCTCCACGACTAGTTGTGGATCAGATGGTTGTGATCCATAGGGTTTTCACTGGCTGATTTTTGCAAGTACATCACCAGGCCATTCGTCCTAGTCCATCTTAGTCTGGAAGCTCTGTTGAAAACTGTTCTGCATCACAGCAACGTGCAAGCCTCCACCAACACACGGGTGGTGAGGGTGCGTAAGGGGCACTGGCCGGGAATCAGGTCTCCCACATGGAAGGCAAGAATTCTACTAATGAACCACCAATACCCTTATGGTGGGCTACTGGGAAGCAATTCATCCTGAAGCCTAAGTAACCCCATCTGAATTCTATCTTAAAATCAAACAGAGCAACCAAACTGGAGCAGAGAGCAGCCAATTCTTGGTTAGGGCAGAATCTTTCCCACCGTCGCTGTTCCTGGCTCTGTCACCCCCAGAGAGGACAGCTCAGATGCAGGCATTTCGTCAGCGTCCCTGGGAGGAAGGTCCGGCCACAAGCCCACCCCAACAACCTTCCAAGCACCTAGTATTAGAAAGATCCTCATTCGGGTGGCTGAGGGAGACATCAGACTGTTCCCTAAAAACAGAGTCAGCCCAGAGCCATTCTACCCCACACCTAGAAGGGCTGGAAAGCTAATTCTTCAAAAGCCAAAGGCATAATCTCCTTTTCAAAGCCTAGGGATTCAGCTGTCAGGCCACATGAAAACCATACTCCTCGAGGTTAAAATTTTAATGCACTGTTTACACACTGAAGCAAAAGGGGTTTGCATAACTAATATTGCCCAGAAAATTGAGAGACCAAGCACAAAGTATCTTTTAAAGGAAACAAAAAAACCAAGGCTGGGAAGGAGGAAGGTACTCTTTCCGTATTCATCCTGCGCAACTACAAAGACACGGGTGGATTGGAAAGGCAGGGGACTCACGGGCTTCTGAAGGATGACTTAGCCAAGTATGGGACTCTGCTCCCGTACTCCCACCCAGCATCCTGAGCAGGGAGGGGAAGAAAGGGCGTGTCCGAGTCGCCCAGCTTCTGGAGCAATGCTTGCCATCATTGCTGTTAGCTGCTGTTGAGTCAATTCTAACTCACAGTGACCCCAAGTGTTACAGATTAAAACTGTGCTCCATACTGTTTTATTGGTTGTAATCTTTACGGAAGCAGATCGCCAGGCCTTTCTTCCATAGCTCCGCTGGGTGAGTTTGAACCGCCAACCTTTAGGTTAGCAGCTGAGCACAAACTGTGCCACCCAGGGACCTTAGGGCACCCGCCTTAAAAAGCACATCCAATTGTTTAAGCAAACTCACAGCGCATCTGTCTCCTTCCCTGCAAAAACAGATGTCCTCCATGGGAAAGGCGGGAGAGACACAGAGGTGGCAGGGCAGCATCCCCTGCCAACTTTGCACATTGCTTCCGGCAGCCTCTCCCGGGCCAGGGAGGGACCCCCTGTGCCTCATCAGCAAGGGGCCCTTGGTGAAGGCAGCCCAGCATATAGTGCCTGCAATTCTTTAGTGACAAGTGGTATGTTAGCAGAGCTAAGGAGGAGCAGGAAGAGCCGCTTGGCTAATCACTCCCTGTTGCCTACACCCTCAGGCAGAATCATATTGCTTTATGCAGATGAGCTCATAACAGTTTCTTCAACTTGGCTTTGATAGAAAAAAGCGCCAGCTCCTTCTGCTGCATCAACAGCCACCCGAGGGCCTACCACTTTCCACTGCAAGTGTATTACTATTTAAACACAAGCTTTTAGCTGAACATCAGTACTGCCTTCAGAGTTTAATTACTGCCCTCCCCATGGGGCCCAATGAGCCATCCACTCCTCTCAAGGGGCTTCTGCTTGGTGATGATCTTTAACTAAGTAAGTAAACGCCAAATCAGCGCCTCTTAAAGCGCCCCATCTTATTTCCTTCTCTGCTTGGAAGAGAGTCCGTGTTGAGTTCAGACTCCAGCTGGCAATGAGCCATGAGCAATTTGCAATCCTGGGGTAATTAAGTTCTGATTGAAAATAAAATAGTAGAATAAACATATATATATGGCAGTGGTGGTTCAGGGGTAGAGTTCTCACCTTCCATGCAGGAGACGCGGGTTCGATCCCTGGCCAGTGCAACTCCTACGCGGCCACCACTCATCTGTCTGTGGAGGCTTGCATGTTCCTATGATGCTGAACAGGTTTCAGCAGAGCGTCCAGACTACGACAAACTAGGAAGAAAGGCCTGGCTATCCACTTCTGAAAATCAGCCAATGAAAACCCTATGGATCACAAAGGTCTGATTTGTAACCGATCCTGGGGAAGGCACAATATTGGGCAGCATTTTGTTTCATTGTGCATGGAGTTGTCATGAGGTGGTACCATGACAGCAAACAACACCACATACCTCTATGCACACATACATATATATACATATATATATGGATGTATATATGGATGTATCTTTCTCTTCAGAATTACTAAAGAAAAAGTTCAATAGCCAAAGCAAGCTACTGAAACCATCTCCTATTTTATTAAAGCAGTCATTTACTTCTGACATCAAGGGAAGTTTCTCCTCCAAAACTGTTTTCTCCATTTACAGGGTTGAATGGACCCTATTTGAAAGGGGCAGGTTGTGGTGGCTTCTCCACTTCCTCTCTAGTGACCGCTGAGCTAGCCTTCTCTGTCAATGCACCATTAAGTATGCACAACCTTGGGATATGTATTGCCTTTCGGAAGACAACATGTCAAGAGTAGTGCACACGGAAATTTTATCTGAAATTGGTCCAGAGAGTTACAAATTGAGTGCATTTTCACAAAGCCATAGAAAAAAATGAAACAGGGTAAAACGTAAAGAATGTTGTTTACTTCAAGAGAATATGACAATTTTTTAAAGACATATTAATGCATAAATTAAATTTTTAACTAAACCAGCTTAACAGGACATTTCTAAGGTGCTAACTGAGGTTCAAACTGGCCTAGGTTTCTTTTTTTTTTTTTTTTTTCATAATAGAGTATTTTCTAGAGCAGTTTTAGGTTTACAGAAAAATTGTGCAGGAAGTACAGGGTTCCAACATACCACCTCTCTCCTGTGCACACAATTTTGCCTGTTATTCACACCTTGCGTTGCTGTGGTACATCTGTGCTAAGTGATGAACCAATATCGACACATCATTATTGCCTGAAGTCCACAGTGCCCATTAGGGTTCACTCCCTGTGTTGCACAGTCCTATGGGTTTTGACCATAATGTCAGATGCCCACCACTACGGTATTATACAGAATAGTTTCACTGCCCTAAAGTGCAAATTTTTCATTTCAAAGGAGAGCATACACTGCTTTCGTCATCCACTTCGAAATAAAATTAAGAAAAAATAAAATGCACCCAAAACCGTGAGTCTCCCACAGCCCGAGCCGACAGAGCAAGCACCTAGGCAGGGTAAGTGGTGGTCATAATACATACGAATGTCTCTCAAGCATTCTTGTAACCACACTAAATAACATAAGCCGTTGCTATTGAGTCAATTCCGACCCATGACGACCCTACAGGAGAGAGTAGAACTGCCATATAGGGTTTCCAAGGCTGTAAATCTTTACAGAAACAGACTGCCACGTCTTTCTCCCATGGAGAGGCTGATGGGTTTGAACCACTGACCTTTCAGTTAGCAGCTGAGCACTTAACTACTGTGCCAAGAGGGTTCCTTAAATAAAATCAAGTTCCCTTAAACTTTTACTTGTGGCCCCAATTCAAATGAGTTATATGTGTATTTTTATTCACTGTCAACCCCATTTGAGATACAGTGACATGGTACACTTTTGGGATTGGAAGATCAAGTTCTAGCCCCGCCTCTTCCTCTTCCATTGATAAGGTGTCAAATTTTGGGGTAAATGACACACTACTCTTTACTTAACACAAAGACTGTATCATTATATCGATTTTTTGGTAACCCAGCTAAGCAAATGGGGAGAAAGTTTGGGAGGCACACCATGTAAGACACCACTGACAAATACTGATCTACGAGTTGACAGAGTACACCAGTTAAATCAAGATTTCACCGTATTCCCCACAAGCTGACATACATAACAGTTAATGAATAAAATGGGCTGTGCTTTACTGAATTATCTACGAAGTATCAAGCACTAAGTTTGGTCCTTTGTACTCATTAACTTGTTCACTTATGAAAAGAGCCACATCAGAAGAAGAGTCCCTAGTCCAATTCTACAGGAAATATCCAACTTGGAATGGGTCATTTGGATTACAGGTCCAAACCAACACCCAGCCCCAGGCCTGACACTCAACACTTAACAAATAGCCTTCCTCTGAACTTCCCTGGCCCTCCGCAGCCTTGCATCTTTCCATCCAAGGTTTAAAAATGTTTTACTAAAAACTCAATCAAATTTTTCAGTCTTTTTAAGTCCCGTTGAATACAAAAGTGGCTTTTGCTTCAAAACTGCCACCAAGGACTGCTCCATCCACCCCTGCCATGCCCCTTAGAATATTGTCTTCATCCCATTCAACAAGATATCCCCAAGAAATGGATTCTAAGCTTTATGGGTTATTTCTGTAGCTTATTACTTGTCAAGATATCTTGCTGCTGTATCCAGGTCTCGAACAATTGGTGGGAGGATCAGTCCAGGCCTGAGGACCACAAGAATGGGACGTGGAGGTGGTGGAAGGTAGACAGCTGGGCTACACGGATCATGAAGCATGGCAGGATTTGCCCACTGACCACACAATCACCACACCTCAGTTTTCCTCCCCTGAGTTTCTTAGGTAACAGGGGAAAATGCTCAGTATCCCCAACGTGTGATTACCATGCCGAGTGCTCACCCAGAGCTCACACTTCCCAAAGAAAGGGTGTTTGTAAAGACACTCATCCTTTGATGGGCAGGTTCAGAACTTTCAGTTGAGACCGAAACCAGCTGACTCTTGAGGAGGGCACGCTTCCTGGGCTCGTGGCATATAAGGCTGTTCTCTGCTCACAGCTACCTGGCCTAATCCCCCTTTACTATGGAGTTCTGCATCTCATCGTTGGCCCAAGAAAACATTCTGTACAGAGGACAGCAGTTGGGGAGTAGGAACATTCCAGATATGTCAAATCTCCTCTCTTCAAAAGGGAGCAGTGTTGTGATGACCCTAAGAGTTTAGGGTCACCCTCTAGTCCACCCCACAATGAGACTCAGTAAGATGGTGAGTAAGCTATCAGTCAGGACAGAGGAGGCTCAGTTCCCAGCCTCCATCATCAGGGAATGTTCCAGGCCCCAGGCTCTGATAAGGCAGTCCAGGTGAGAATTACAAGGTCATGCAACAGACTGCCCTCCCAACATCTATAATGAGAGTTGGGAAGAGTGGACCTCAGCACATAAATTTCTTCAACCCTAACACAAAGGGAACACATCTTTGGGGAACAGTGGTTTTACTAAGAAACCTGCACACACACAAACACACACAGTAATTTTACTCAAATAACGTGCATCTTCTATGTTTGTTTATCAGCTGCACCCTCTCCCTGCAAGGTGTTTTCATAAGCACCTCGGTGTGGGGGGGGGGGGGGGTGATTAGCAAACATGTAGAAGGCTTGTTATTATTTGTGTAAAAATACAGCGTGTGTGTGTATATATACACACACCAAACTCACTGCTGTTGACTCAATTCCAACTCATGAAGACCCCATGTGTTACAGAGTACAACTACTCCTTAGGGTTTTTTTTTTTTTTTTTTTTTTGCTGTAATCTTTATGGAAGCAGATTGCCAGGCCTTTCTTCCACAGAAACTGGGTGGGTTTGAACTGCCAACCTTTTGGTTAGTAGTCAAGTGCAAAATACACACACACACATATATATAGCTCTCCAAACCACAAAAAAACAAACCAGCTGCCATCGAATGGATTCCAACTCACAGCAACCCCATGTGTGCAGAGCAGAATTGCTCCAAAGGGTTTTCAAAGCCGTGACCTTTTGGAAGCAGATCACCAGGCCCTTCCTCTGAGGTGCCTCTGGGTGGGTCTGAACCACCCATCTTTCAACTAGTAGTCAAGTGTTTAACTGCTGGCACTACCCAGGGGCTCCATACTGTTCCTAATGTGGGCACTCTCTAGGCTCTACCACACTGACTGCTCTGCAATCCTTGCTAGAAACACTTCTGTCTTCTTCCACCACATAATATTCTGTCTCAGTGATTCCACCTGCAAGCTGATGCCAAAGGTTAACTGCTTCATCTACTTTCCATCTGAGCCAGACCTCAAACCACATTTAAATCTAATACAGCTGATCAAATCGGTCAGCAATGTCTTTTTTTCCATCTAGAAAAACTGGTACTTACTCAACCTTTACGTATTTTCACCTCCCTTTATGAACTAATTTCACTGTGTTTTGTGTCACATAAATAGTCCAAAGAATACTATTACATATAGTGTTCTTACAAAGTTTTCTCTTCGAGTCCCTGTTAGAGCAGGAGAAAAGTGGGGTGCAGAACTCAAATTCTAGTCAAAAGACCAGACTTAATGGTCTGACTGAAACTGGAGAGACCCGGAAGACATGGCCCCCTGACTCTCCGTCAATCCAGCACTAAAACCATTCCCAAGGCCAACTCTTCAGTCAAAGATTAGACCAACTACGGGAGGTAAAATGATGCTCATGAAGAGGGTGCTTCTCAGCTCAAGTAGATTCATGAGACTAAATGGACAGCTCCTGTCCAGAGGTGAGATGAGAAGGCAGAGAGGGTCAGGAGCTGGTTGAATGGACACAAGAAATCAGGGGTGGAAAGGAGGAGTGTGCTGTCACAATACAGGGAGAGCAGTAAGGGTCACATAACAATGTATGTATAAATTTTTGTATCAGAGACTAACTTGAATTGTAAATTTTCACTTAAAGTACAATAAAATTTTAAAAAATCACCTATATGACACTAAATGGTCAACAATTACTTTCAAACAAGGATGAGAATGTAAGGGGGCAGGAAAACGAATGGAAAAGAACAACCAGAACGGAAATATTGAAAAGTTTATGCATCGTGAAGAATAACCAATGTCACTGATTTTTGTAGAAATTATTGAATGGGAACCTGAACTGCTGTGTAGACCTTCACAGAAAACACAATATTATTAAAAAGAGGAAAAAAAAAGTTTTCTCTTCACCCAGGGTAATAATGGACATTATTTCCTCTGCTTGATGACTGCTGAAGTATTGTAGTGACTGTAGTAATCAAACATTACAGATCATCTGGAATTGGCTTCCGACTTTTTTCAGACTAGGATTAGCTTGCAAATCCAACCCGGAAATTGAACCATCCCTAAGCATCTCTGTTTATCTGATTACTGCTCAAAACCATCTGTACTTAATTGTGAAAGAACAAACTGTTTAACAGTCAGCGAGGATTAAAGGACAAAGCTTCTTAGGGACCGTTTCTACTGGTGGGATTTAAAAAAACAGAAGAAGAAACAGTACCTACCACAGCATTTCTTCCCAGATTTTAAAACTACATCAAGTCTTTTTGTTCATAAATTCAAATGCTGTTCTTATGCAAGTAATGAAGGCTTATCTTTTTTTGTCTCGGAAAGAACGTATGCATTATCTGTGGCCCAGCTTCTCCCTTCTGAGAATTTCCATTCATTTCTAGAAACAGACACAGTAACAGCATCTCACCTGAGTCAACATTTTATATGGAAGGGACGCTGGTGTCCACGAGGGCTCCTGCTTTCAGGAGGATCATTCATTCAGAGGGCAACTGAGGGCATCATTCATTCTATAAGAAAGACACCCCCTGGAGCTGTGTAAAGAAGTCCCTACAATCTAATACGTAATGCAGGTACTTTTTTTCTTAGCTCTTTGGAAACAAGTTTTTGTTTGTTTGTTTTTTAACATCAATAAACCAGATACATATCCATCCCTTCTCTAACCAATTCTTGCTTTTCCAACCAAGGGCACCATGGTAAGACATCTAAACCCTTCCTTTGATTCTCAAAATAACAACACGTCAGGTTGCACCTAAAAGTACAGTACAAACACTTGCCTGCAATTCTAACTTTAATTTTCAAATCCAATTTAGATTGTGATTATTTTCTTCTGAATTCCTTCTTTTAACACTCCAAGGCAGGGTACATATCATTGAATCGAGGCTATTAGAAATGGAAGGTTCCTGAAACATTACTGAGCTCAAGTTCTTCATTTAACACGTGATAAAACTGAGGCCCAAGGTGTTAAGTGACTTGTTCAAGCCACACCAAGTGGCAAAGCCAGAGCACAAACTAAGAACCCCGAATCCTACAGAAGTGTGCTTAACATCACTGTCATTTGTAAAGGTTTTGTTTGTTGTTTGGTTGTTGGCTAGTTATTTTTTTAATTTCATTATTAATTAGTTTTTTTTTTTAATGATAGCACAAATTGTTATTCTGAACAATATTAATATTGAGCACTTCTAAAATATAATTAAGGAGCCCTGGTGGTACAATGGTTAAGCGCTAATCGAAAAGTAGGCAGTTAGAACTCACCAGTGGCTCCAGGAGAGGAACGACCTGCTAATCTGCTCCCGTAAAGATTACAGCCTAGGAAACCCTATGGGGCAGTTCTACTCTGTCATACATGGGCGCTATGAGTCAGAATCAACTCGACAGCACATGAAAGAATATAATTGCAAATTGAACAATACTGAACAGTTTTCTGGACAGTCTTACTTAAGCAGAAGATTCAGGGGAAGGTGTAGATATCATTTGTATAAGAAGTAAAAACAAAATGGATTAATGTGTCTTAGAAATGTCTGTCACTGATGGTAGGAATTTTTGCCCCTGGCCAGTTCCGTGGGGGATGTTCTTGGGTTAACCCAGCCTCCCAAGACCCCTCCAGTTTTTCCATGTAGACAATTATTATAGAGAAAACAGGCCAACATCAATACTCATCTGATAAACAGTCGCTGGAATTTCATAGTATGTTGAATACGGTATTCAGTAAACAACATGGATTATAATCCTCACTCAGAAAAGTATATATTACAGAGATGGATTCCCTGCTCACATACAGAGATATACACTCTGTTCATAGGCTGTATTCCAGGTTGTATTGATGTTTTATAAAAATTATAGAAGTTATTCTCACTTTTATATGCTTTTACATTTTTGAAGATGGCAGATCAACTATATGTGAAATAAAAACGTATGCTGGTAACTCTCTGTAGGAGGCGAAGCGGTATCTCTCTGCTCTGGTGCTCTCTCATGGATTAACTGTAATATCACGTACTGGAATTGTCTACTTCCTTCTCCATTTTCCCCCATTAAATTATGAGCTCCTTGAGGACAATGACCTGTTTCTTTTTCAGTATGGAGCACCAAGTCCAGTGCCTGGCATATAGAAGGCATTCAGGAAATGGCTCATAAACGAACAGTACTTGAATGAAGGAGTAAATGAAATGATGAATACCTTATATTCTGACACGCTTTCTAGTTTATAAACTATTAGCATATGCATTTACAAATTTGATATTCAGGCATTACGAACCCCACTTTCCAGACAGACTTGATGAGGCTGAGTGACTAGCCCAGGTTCTTGCCGCCATTACGCACAAAAGCCAAATCCAGAATCCAGGCAGAATGCAATCTGGCCATAGACCCAGGACAGATAGGAGCATGCATGACCTTGAGTAATTAAAACACACAGACCTTTACTTAGGCATATATTTTACAGAAGTATATAAAAATGTCCTAATGGTAAAATTCAAACTGTAATAACCATTCCTTACTACCAGAAACTTATTATGTATCATCTCTATAGTATTGAGTTTTGAAGTCACTACTTAATTGGCTTCTGAAATTCTGCTTAAAATCAAGATTCTATTCCAGTCGTGCTTTTTAATGATGCCAAAATAAGGATCAAAATGGATTTTTGATCACAGATCCAAATAATATCCTGTTTAATTACAGAAGATGACATATTAATTTAACTTTCTCACATAAAACAATTATTCCAAATATGTATTCATGGCACTTTGACAAATTTTAAACCAACTTTTGTTCTGATCATAGAGTATGTATTAGTTGGCTGAGAGAGGTGCCAATGGGATAATCCTGTTAGATATTTAAGAAATACTTCTGTCAGTAAGAAAAAAAGAATCTAATATTAACCAAGTGGCTCTTCCAATATAATTGAGAGCAAAGCTGCCATAGCATTATAAAAATGATTCCAACGTTTTAGTTTATAAAAAGGATTTTTATGTCTTTTTCGTATGAAGATGTAAAATGGCAAGACAACGTAACAGTAACCATGCGTTATATAGGAATACCAGCAACAAATTGGACTAAATAACAAGTCATACATGAATGCGTACGTTTTCTACTATGAGAACAAAAGTTGGTTAAAAGTTGTCAAAATGTCTGAATTCACATTTGAATACTTGATTTATATGAGAAAGTTAAATTAATATGGCATTTTGTATAATTAAATAAGAAGCTATAATCTTCCAAAGAAGTCTTCCTCAAACTCTATACCATTGAAACACTCAAATTCCACTACAATATTTCAGGAACCAGACTAATATTTCATTGCAAAACTTATTGTTATGGAGCCATTTTCTTACAGATATGATTTTGTGTTGTTTATAGTAGTAAAAATACTTGCATGCTTTCAAAAAATTTCTAGTTTGCAAGACAGAGTTAAATGTTAGTAGTAGATATTACATTTTTTGCAAGGAGCCCTATGACTTCCAAATACATTTTCTCTTCTCTTTTGTAAAGTTCTCTGCCTTAACTAGAAAAATAAAACCCAAAAAGAGTTAAACTTGAGAAAATGCAAGGCTCAATATTTGTCCAAATAGCAACATGTAAACAGCCTGTTTAAAATTGCAAAACATAAACCAGTATAAACCAAAATGGTAAAGGTCAATCAAGATTTTCAAATCAGTATATACTGGATTTTTATGCAAATAACACGCGTGTTATATATTTTTTTTGCCAATCGTTCCCTCTCTCCACCCTGGGTATTTTCATAAATGCACTATGCTAATATTTTTACAGTAACATGTAAAAAAAAATTAGTATAATGCACTTACAAAAATATCTCCCAGGGGGAAGGTATGGTTGGCAAAAAAAAAAAACGTATAACGGGGTGTTATTTGTGTAAAATATGGTACATTTGTACCCATGTCCCTTCTTTGTTAAGATACAATGTCCCTCCCTTGGTCCCAGTTTCAGCATCTACAAGTTAGGGAAAATCATAATTACCCTTTATATAATAGAAGAACTAATGATTAAAAGATGACAACATTCATGAACGGTTCTAATGATGTATATAATATTTGGTTAAAATTTCCCTAAACTCTTTTCACCTACAAATCAAGACCACTATGCAGAATCACCACCTTCAAGGAAAGCCGTATGTTTGATATAAATGATGGCATAACATTCAGGAGATGAGATTAAATATATAGTAACATCTCACTCCACCGCCTGCCAGTTTGTTGTACTGTGATGTCTTGCCTGATGCTATAATGCTGGAAGCTACTCCACTGGTATTTCAAATACCAGCAGAGCTACCCATGATGAACAGGTTTAAGCGGAGCTTCCAGGCTAAGACAGACTAGGAAAAAAAAAAAAAAAAAAAAAAGCCCAGTGATCTATTTCCAAAAATTAGGCATTGAAAACTCTATGCATCACAGCAGAATATTGTTTGATACAGTGCTGGAGGATGAGCCCCTAGCTTGGAAGGCAACAATGGACTCAGGGATGTTGGCAATCAGGAGGATGGTGTGGGACTGGGCAGTGTTTTGCTCTGTTGTATATGGGGTCACCATGAATTGGAGCCAACTCGCCAGCAACTAACCACAATAACCACATCTCACTTTAACATATTGTGGTGAATGAGTTGCTTCATGTGGCCTTTAGCTTAAAAAAATAAAAAAATAGCTTGAGAGATTCTCCCCCTAAGCCCTGAATTACCTTTGCTTTAGTTTCCTACCCCAGAGTTTGTTACTTTTGTCAGGTTGATTGACATTTCCTGAGCAAGCTGTAAACAACTTGACTTTTTGGCTGGCCCTGGGCTGCAACTTGCCCTGTGATTGCTATGCACCTTGCAAGGATTGGTCGATACAGCCATGCAAATGAAGTAACTATGGACTATGCGTATGAGGTGACTATTGCCTACTATGCAGATGAAGTATCTGTGGCCTACCGAGAAGGGATTGGTCAGTTTGT
Organism: Dugong dugon; assembly: GCA_030035585.1. Taxonomy (NCBI): domain Eukaryota; kingdom Metazoa; phylum Chordata; class Mammalia; order Sirenia; family Dugongidae; genus Dugong; species Dugong dugon. Next base: position 220,876,486 of record CM057460.1, read on the forward strand.
GGCCCCCTTTGGGAGGGGCCATGCCTTGAAACTGACCAAGAGTTGTGTATATATGCAGCCAGCCCTATAGAAGTTTTTCAGATAGAAAGAAGCAGGAAGAGAAGCAGAAGGAAGAAAGAAGAAAGACATAGCAGAGAGAGAGAGGAGGCAAGGAATCTCCAAAAAGAACTATAACACAGGTCAAGGGCTATAACACTGAAGACAGCAAGAGGCCCGGAAGGGGCCCAGTAAGAGTCAGTGGTGACAGAGGGCAGGGCTGAGAGAAGCCTGTCTTCAGGGGGCCAAGAGGATCCCGTCCTCAGAGGGTGGAGAGGAGGCCTGCACCGCCGAGAGGAGCTGAGAGAGCCGTCGCGCACAGAAAGGAGACTTTGCCTACATGCTTCCTGATTTTGATGCTAAGATGTAGCAATTAATAAAGAGGCTGGAGAGTAGAGGTATGTCTGACCTCTACCTCACGGGAATCAGTCTTGGCCTGATCTTGATTCGCATCTTCCCCCCTGAAGTAAGGCAGGTTCTGACAATACTAATACCTCTACCATTTTACACATGCCTAGAGAGAGCCAACATGGATGAGCAGTATTAGTTCACCTGCTTCATGATCTCACACTATTTTGACTTGTAGCTTTATTTACAATATGTGCTCTTGCAGCTATACCTGAGCATTATGTTTTAAAAAGACCTTTATGATCTCACTAATAGGAAGTACCTAGAATAGCTATGGAGCCCTGGATGCTCAGTGGTTAAGAACTCATCTGCTAACCAAAAGGTCAGAAGTTCGAATCCACCAGCCACTCCTTGGAAACCCTATGGGGCAGTTCTACTCTGTTCTGTAGGGTCACTATGAGTCAGAATCGACTTGACGGTAATAGGTTTGTTTGTTGGTTTTTGATTAGAACAGGTTTATAGAGATCAGGGTTTAACAGTTGTTACCAGGGACAGGAAGGAGAAGGAATAGGGGAATTACTGTTTAGGAAACACTGAGTTTCTGTTGGTGGCTGTGGAAAATTTGGCAAAGGATATTGGTGATGGTTGCATTATATGATTGATATAACCAATCTCACCGAATTGTATACATGAAAATGTTGAATTGGCAAATGTGGTGTTATCTACGTTTTTACAACAATAAAATTTAAAAAAGACCTTGTGTATTTGTATAGATGATACCTGTAAAAAAAAAAAAAACAAAAACTGTTGCTGTCGAGTTGATTCATAACGACCGTATAGGACAGAGTAGAACTGCTCCATAGGGTTTCCAAGGAGCAGCTAGTGGATTCGAACTGCCAGTCTTTTGGTTAGCAGCCAAGCTCTTGACCATTGTGCCACCAGGTCCCAAAGATGATACCAGTCTACTTAAATGACTAATAGCCAAGGGATCATTAGAAAAATTAACATCCATCCCTTCCTTCAATCACAGAAATTTTCTACTATTTGAAAAAGATTTCATCACTTGATTGTAGCTTCAGCACATCTCACTAAAATAATCTTATCTACAAACTACAGACTGCTGTCCACTAGCTCAATTTGTAGCAAGAGAGGACAATCATATTGATAAACTAAGAGAAATCAGCCTCCAAATACTGGCCAAGGGCGGTGGAGTCCTCCCAGACATACCTCATTCATAGAAGACAGGGCCATGGAAGGTTCTTTTCACAGCTCTTAAGCATTGTTTCAAATCCACCAGGCACTCCTTGGAAATCCTACGGGGCAGTTCTACTCTGTCCTTTAGGGTCGCTATTGGTCAGAATTAACTCGACGGCAACAGGTTTGGTTTTTTTTTCTGAAGCATTGATAAAAACCAAAAATTGGAACATTTCTCCTTTACATTTAACTTCAAAGAGAGAGATGGTCCTCTTTCTGTCCCAAAATTGCAAGGGTCTTTCAACTCTGTTCTCACCAACCACCCTCTGTTATTTTATCACCTTTGGAAATGATTTTACTTTGTGGTTGTTCTTGGCAGTGCAGGGAGCAATGTCCTTCACCAGAACTCCAGGATGATGTGAATTTATGGGCCAACACATAGATCTGATAAGCAAGCAGAAATCATTTTTATTATGTACATAAAACAATCTCCAGGTTAAAGGACGGCCACCTTCTCCTCAGACAACCCAACCATGGCACCCCTGAAAATAGACTTTCTTTTTAAAAGTAAAACTTAAAATTTAAAATGGAAGCCCTTAAAACTTAAAGGTATTTGATGCAATTAAGGAAAGAAAAAAAAGGAAAAAAAAGCACTGAAGAGATATTTGGGAGAATAAGCTCTCCTAGTTAAGGACAGTCAGTATGAGTGAAGACAAACAGTTATAAGCAGGATAAGAGGCTAACAGAAATGTCTGATTATACTTCGTGTACCTCATAGAAATTCACAATCTTTTTTGCTTTTAAGAGTAAACTCAGAGAGTAAAATAGAGGAGGCGGGGCACGATGGTGCTCTAGGCAGAAGCACCACACCATCCCTCCACAGCAAAGATCCGAAAAACTAAGCCTAACAGAGAATCAACAATCCTGAAACCCTAGAACATCAAATGAAGAGATAAAGAACTCAGCCAAACACCAAACGGAGTAAGAATACTGAAAGAGAATGGAGAGCAAGGTGAGACTCATGCAGAGATTCCCTACCAGCTAACGCAGCGCGGATCTACCATCTTGGACTCCTATCGGAGACCAGCAAACGGGAGAACGGGAGAGGAGCCTCGTGGAGCGTCCAGTGGGAGACGGAACGACCGTCTCTCATCGGTCCATTCCAACAACAAGCTCCCCTAGCATTCTTTTATGTTTGTATGCTTTTCGCTCCTGCTCCTCTCTCCTCTCTCCCATATCCAGCTTAGCTTCACACATAACCATCTCCCCGCTGCATCCTGCCTACCTGCACAGTGCACTTGACATCACACCACCAAGCTGTGCAGGCACGCCCTATTGGAACCTGCCCAGAACTGACTACCGACCGTCCCGGTGGCTGCGGTGAGTGCCACCAACAACCCATCCCAGTGGCTCCTCTTCAGCTAGATCTGCCCAGCTGTACCACAAGGACAAAACAAAAAAAAATCTACAATCCATAAATGAGAGAAATATCTACTGAATGCCAAGAAAACAGCAAACAATATCAAAACATTTAAAAAAACAAGACAAGATGGCTCCAATAGGCGTCCAAATTAAAACACCAGATAACTCTCCAGTGGAAGAAAATGCACTAGAAGTACCTGATAGGGAACTCAAATCACTAATACTAGGAATTTTCCAAGAACTGAGGCAAAAAGCTGACAAACATGAGGAAAAAACAGACAAATTTATGGAAAATACAGACAAAAAAAGGGAAGAATTCAGGAAGATGATGCAGGAACAAAATGCCAAAATAGATTCACAACTCGAAATTATACAAAAACAACAATTAGAAATCCAAAAGATAAACAACAAGATATCAGAAATGGATGGTGTTATAGAAGGGCTGAGAAGTAGATTAGAAACCGTGGAAGACAGGATCAGTGGAACTGAAGACAAACACTTGGATACAACTCTGTTTCAGGAAAACTCAGAAAAAAGAACAAAGAAAAATGAAGAGACCCAGAGAGTTATGTGGGACACAATTAAAAGCAAAAACTTACGAGTGATTGGCATCCCAGAACACGGGGAGAAAACAGAAAACACAGAGAGGATCACTGACGAACTGCTGACAGAAAACTTTCCCAATATCATGAAAGACGAAAAGATGGCCATCCAAGAAGCTCAACGAACCCCATATAGAAGAGACCCCAAAAGAAAATCACCAAGACATATCATATTCACACTCGCCAAAACTAAAGACAAACAAAGAATCCTGAGAGTAGCTCGGGAAAAACAAGAAGTCACATAGAGAGGAGAAACAATAAGACTAAGCTCAGATTATTCGGCAGAAACCATGCAGGCAAGAAGGCAGTGGGATGACATATACAAAATCTTGAAAGAAAAAAATTGTCAGCCAAGAATAATATATCCTGCAAAACTCTCGTTCAAATTTGATGGTGAAATTAGGTCATTTCCAGATAAACAGAAACTAAGGGAATATGCAAAAGTCAAAACAAACTTACAAGAATTATTAAAGGGAGTTCTTCGATCTGAGGACAAACAGCTTCAGCCCTCAGGCAGGACCTAGGACCTAGGACGCAGGTTCATACGAACCAGATACCATTCTAGGAAATGAACTATCGAGGACTATCCAAAACCAAAAGAAATACAACAGCGAATCAGAGCAATCAATCAAAGGATGACAACAACATCAAAACAATGAAAGAGGGAATAAACGGCATACGTATAGAACCTTCTAATGGAGAGGAAGGCAAGGCGATACCAAGTAAGGGTAGACAGCTTCAAACTTATAAAGATAAGGGTAAAATTCATGGTAACCACAAACAAAGTTAACAAACCAACTCATAAAAATAAAGATGAAAAACATAAAGTCTCAGCAAAAACAAAACCTACAAAAACAAAAGAAATGAACACAAAATCCACAAACAAAAGTAACTCAGCACAAGAGAGTAAGAAGAACAAAGAAAACTTCAGCACCACAAAAAAAAGCACTACAAAATGACAGCAACAAACTTCATCTATCAATAATTACACTGAATGTAAATGGACTCAGTACACCCATAAAGAGACGGAGAGTGGCAGAATGGATAAGAAAACAGGATCCATCAATATGCTGTCTACAAGAGACACACCTTAGAAACAAAGATGTGAATTTATTAAAAATCAAAGGTTGGAAAAAAATATATCAAGCTAACAACTACCAAAAAAGAGCAGGAGTGGCTATTCTAATCTCAGATAAAATAGACTTTAAAACAAAATCTACCATAAAAGACAAAGAAGGACACTATATAATGATTAAGGGGACGATCCATCATGGAGACATAACCATAATAAACATCTATGCACCCAGTGACAGGGCTCCAAAATACATAAAAAAAACTCTAACAGCACTGAAAAGAGAAATTGACAGTTCCACAATAATAGTAGGAGACTTCAATACACCACTCTCAGTAAAGGACAGAACAACTAAAAAGAAACTCAGCAAAGATACAGAAGACCTAAAGGACACAATCAGCCAACTGGACCTCATAGACATATATAGAACAATCCATCCAACCACTGCAAAGTACACACTCTTTTCCAATGCACATGGAACGTTCTCCAGAATAGACCACATCTTAGGCCACAGAGCAATCCTCAACAAGATCCAAAACGCTGAGATAATTCACAGTATCTTCTCTGACCACAATGCCATCAAGGTAGAAATTAACACTAGAAAGAGCAAGGAAAAAAAATCAAACACATGGAAACTGAATAATACTCTGCTTACACATCAATGGGTAATAGAAGAAATCATAGATGGAATTAAAAAATTCCTAGAATCAAATCAAAATGAAAACACATCATACCAAAACCTTTGGGACACAGCAAAGGCAGTCCTCAGAGGAAAAGTTATAGCAATAGATGCACATATCAAAAAAGAAGAAAGGGACAAAATCCAAACATTAACTACAGAACTCAAAAAAATAGAAAGAGAACAGCAAAAAAAGCCTACAACCACCGGAAGAAAGGAGATAGTAAAGATCAGAGCAGAAATAAATGAAACAGAGAACAGAAAAACAATAGAAAGAATCAACAAAACCAAAAGTTGGTTCTTTGAAAGAATCAACAAAATCGACAAACCACTGGCCAGACTGACAGAAGAAAAACAGCAAAGGGCACAAATAACCCAAATAAGAAATGAAATGGGGGACATTACAACAGACCCAACTGAAATAAAAAGGATTCTAATAGAATATTATGAAAAACTATATTCCAACAAATTTGAAAACCTAGAGGAAATGGATAAATTTCTAGAAACACACGGCCTACCCAAACTACAACAAAGTGATACTGAAAATCTGAACAGACCCATAACAGGAGAAGAGATTGAAAAGGTAATAAAAAAAACTCCCAACCAAAAAAAGCCCTAGCCCAGATGGCTTCACTGAAGAATTCTACAAAACATTTACAGAAGAGCTTGTACCAGTTCTACTCAAGCTATTTCAGAGCATAGAAGAGGAAGCAACACTTACAAATTTATTCTATGAAGCCAGCATAACGCTGATACCAAAACCAGGCAAAGACATCACAAAAAAAGAAAATTACAGACCAATATCTCTCATGAATATACATGCAAAAATTCTGAACAAAATTCTAGCCAATAGAATTCAGTATCATATCAAAAAAATAATACACCACGACCAAGTAGGATTCATACCAGGTATGCAAGGATGGTTTAACATTAGAAAATCCATCAACGTAATTCACCACATAAATAAAAGGAAAGAAAAGAATCACATGATAATCTCAATTGACACAGAAAAGGCATTTGACAAAGTCCAACACCCATTCCTGACAAAAGCTCTCAATAAAATAGGTATAGAAGGGAAATTTCTCAGCATAATAAAGGGCATCTATGCAAAACCAACAGCCAACATCATTCTTAATAGAGAGAGGCTGAAAACATTCCCCTTGAAAACAGGAACAAGACAAGGATGCCCTTTATCACCACTCCTATTTAACACTGTTCTGGAAGTTGTAGCTAGAGCAATAAGGCAAGAGAAAGAAAGAAAGGGCTTCCAAACTGGTAATGAAGAAGTTAAACTGACCCTGTTTGCAGATGATATGATCCTATACATAGAAAACCCTAAAGACTCCACAAGAAATCTACTGGAACTAATAGAAAGATTCAGCAGAGTAGCAGGATACAAGATAAACATTCAAAAATCAGTTGGATTCCTATACACCAGTAAAGAGAACGATCAAAAGGAGATCAGGAAATCAATACCATTTTCAATAGCCCCTAAAAAGATAAAATAATTAGGAATAAATCTGACCAGGAATGTAAAAGACCTGTACAAAGAAAACTACAAAACACTACTGCATGAAACCCAAAGGGATGTACATAAATGGAAAAACATACCATGCTCATGGATAGGCAGACTCAACATTGTGAAAATGGCAATTCTACCTAAAGCAATTTGCAAATACAATGCAATCCCGATCCAAATACCAACAACATTCTTCAAAGAGATGGAAAAACTAATTATTAACTTTATATGGACAGGGAAGAAGCCCCGAATAAGTAAAGCACTACTGAAGAAGAAGAATAAAGTTGGAGGACTCACACTACCTGACTTGAGAACCTACTATACAGCTACAGTAGTCAAAACAGCCTGGTACTGGTACAACAACAGAGACATTGACCAATGGAACAGAATTGAGAATCCAGATGTAAATCCATCCACCTACAGTCACCTGATTTTCGACAAGGGCCCAAAGTCCATCAAATGGGGAAAAGACAGTCTTTTTAACAAATGGTGCTGGCAAAACTGGATATCCATTTGCAGAAAAATGAAACAGGACCCATACCTCACACCATATACAAAAACTACTTCAAAATGGATCAAAGACCTGAATATAAAGCCTAAAACTATAAAGTTCATAGAAGAAAAAATAGGACCAACACTTCAGGCCTTCATACATGGCATTAACAGGATACAAACCATAAACATCAACACACAAAACTCAACAGATAAACCAGATAACTGGGATCTTCTAAAAATCAAACACCTATGCTCTTCAAAAGACTTCACCAAAAGAGTCAAAAGAGAACCTACAGACTGGGAAAAAATTTTTGGACAGTACAAGTCAGACAAAGGTCTAATCTCCATAATCTACAAGAAAATCCAACACCTCTACAACAAAAAGACAAACAATCCTATCAAAAAATGGGCAAAGGAAATGAACAGACACTTCACCAAAGAAGACATTCAAATGGCCAACAGACACATGAGGAAATGCTCACGTTCACTAGCCATTAGAGAAATGCAAATTAAAACCACAATGAGATACCATCTCACCCCGGCATTACTGGCACGAATCAAAAATACTGGAAATAACAAATGTTGGAGGGGCTGCGGGGAGATGGGAACTCTTATACACTGCTGGTGGGAATGCAAAATGATACAACCATTTTGGAAAACGATATGGAGTTTCCTCAGAAAGCTAGAAATATACATACCATTCGATCCAGCAATCCCACTCCTAGGAATATATCCTAGAGAAATAAGAGTCATCACTCGAATAGACATATGCACACCTATGTTCATAGCAGCATTGTTTACAATAGCAAAACAATGGAAACAACGTAGGTGCCCATCAACAGATGAATGAATAAACAAACTATGGTACATACAGACAATGGAGTACTATGCAATGAGAAAGAACAACGATGAATCTGTGAACCATCTCATAACATGGATGAAACTGGAGGACATTATGCTGAGTGAAATAAGTCAATCACAAAAGGACAAATATTGTATGAGACCTCTATTGTAAAAATCCATGAAAAAATTCACATGTAAAATGTAACAATCCTTGTCGGTTACCAGGGATGGGAGGAGAGTGGGGGGAAATACTAAATAGGCAATAGATAAGTGGTATCTTGGGTGAGAGGTGAGACAGTACACAGTACAAGGGAAACTAACACAACCTGCACAAGGAAAGGTCATGGAGGCCCCATGGACACATCCAAACTTCCCGAGGGACTGAGTTGTTGGATGGAGGGCTCTGGGGACTATGGTCTCGGGGAACATCTAGCTCAATTGGCATGACACTACTTATAAAGATAATGCTCTACATTCTACCTTGGTGAGTAGTGTCTGGGGTCTTAAAAGCCTGTGAGCGGCCATCTAAGATACTACACTGATCTCATCCCTTCAGGAGCAAGGGAGAATGAAGAGAACAGGATACAATGAAAAGATTAGTCCAAAGGACTAATTGACCACAGCTACCAAGACCTCCACCGGACTGAGTCCAGTTACAGCTAGATGGTGCCCGGCTACCACCGCTGACTGCTCTGACCAGGATCACAACAGAGGGTTCTGGACAGAGCTGTAGAAGGATGTAGAGCGTAATTCTAACTCACAAGAAAAAAAAAAAAAAAAAAAAGACCAGATTTACTGGCCTAAAGGAGACTGGAGAAACCTCAAGAGTGTGGCCCCCAGACACCCTTTCAGCTCAGAGGTGAAGTTACCTTCAAGGTTCGATGTTCAGCCTGGGAGTGGACAGCCCAGTAAAACTAAATGGGACTAACGAGGTAGAGGAGTCCGGTGACAAAGGCCAGAAGGCAGGGGGGAGTAGGAAACTGATGATAAGGAACACAAGTTGAGTAAGGACACTGTAGATGTGTTGTGAGATTGTTGACCACTGTCATAGGGCAACATTTGTAGTAACCTTTAAATGGGAGGCTATTTTGTCCTGTAAGCCTTCATCTTGGGTGAGAATGGCAGCACAATTGGAAGAGCATAGTCAATGTCACTTAAATGTGTAAGTAAAAAGTTTTGAAATGGTGGGGGAAAAAAAAAAGAGTAAATTCATACTTCCTCAGGTAAACCAGAACTTAAGTAGATCTAGAGTCCCAAGTCATGCTTAGAATTTGAGATTCATTACAATCGTAAACTCAGTTTAAAATCAGGAAAGGCTTGTGTCATGGTTGTATCCTTTCACCATACTTATTCAATCTGTATGCTGAACAAATAATCCGAGAAGCTGGACTATATGAAGAACGCAGCATCAGGATTAGAACAAGACTCATTAACAACCTGCATTATGCAGATGACACAACCTTGTTTGCCAAACGTGAAGATAACTTGAAGCATTTACTGATGAAGATCAAAGACTACGACCTTCAGTATGACTCACGCCTCAACATCAAGAAAACAAAAATCCTCACAACTGGACCAGTAAGCAACATCATGATACACAGATAAAATACTGAAGTTGTCAAGGATTTCATTTACCTGGGTCCACAATCAACACTCACGGAAGCAGCAGTCAAGAAATCAAATGGCATACTGCACTGGGTAAGTCTGCTGCAAAAGACCTCTTTTAAAGTGCTCAAAAGCAAAGATGTCACTTTGAGGACTAAGGTGCACCTGACCTAAACCATAGTATTTTCAATCACCTCATATGCATGTAAAAGCTGGACAATGAATAAGGAAGACTGAAGAAGAATTGATGCATCTGAATTATGCTGTTAGTGAAGAAAATTGAATATACCACAGTCTGCCAGAAGAATGAACAAGTCTGTCTTGGAAGAAATACAGCCGGAATGTTCCTTAGAAGTGAGGATGGCAAGACTTCATCTCAAATACTTAGGACCAGTTACCAGGATGAACTAGTCCACTGAAGAAGGACATCATGGTTGATAAAATAGGGGTCATCGAAAAGAGGAAGATCCTCAATGAGATGGATTGGCACAGTGGCTGTGACAATGGTCTCAAACATAACAACAATTGTGAGGATGGTGCAGGACCGGGCAGTGTTCTTCTGTGTTGTACACAGGGTCACTATGAGTTGGAACCAACTTGACAGCACCTAATAACAACAACATAATTTTAAACAAGTAACTAAACCATAATTGTAAATAAATATACAAACAAATAACTAAATAAAGGAAACTATGTTTCTCTTATTACTTTATTCTGTGGAAGAAGAAGAGTGAGAGAAATGTTACATTGTGTTTCATTTTTTAACAGAATTGAGAAAGTATATTAATAAAAAGATGTCTACAGTAGTGGTTCAGTGGCAGAATTCCTGCCTTCTACGCAGGAGACCTGGGTTTGATTCCCGGCCAATGCACCTCAGGTGCAGCCACTACACATCTGTCAGTGGAGGCTTGTGTGTTACTATGATGCTGAACAGGTTTCAGCAGAGCTTCCGGACTAATACAGACTAGGAAGAAAGACCTGGAGATCTGCTTCCTAAAAATCAACCAGTGAAAACCCTATCGATCACAATAGTCCAATCTGCAACCCATCATGGGGATGGTGAAGGACCAGGCAGAATTCTGTTCTGTTGTACATGGGGTTATCATGAGCCACAGCCAACTCAACGGCAGTTTACAACAACAGTAGTTAAAAAAGCTATCTTAAAACCAACAATTAACAAGAAAAAGAAAAAAAAAAAGATTTTTAGACAACAGAACATGGGTGAGAAGAAATGAATGATTTACTCAAATGGTAATGACACCAAGTGAATAAAGGCTTTGGATTTTTTTTTTCTTACAATATTAAAAAAAAAAAAAAGCAAGTACAAATATCTCACTGCTTGTATCTCAAAATATATTTATATGTGCATATATTTATATATGTACACACATACACATATGCATCCATCTGGAGCACCATGCTCTGTGCGTTCATTTTAATGGCCAGTGAGAAAACATAATTCCTGGAAAAGAAACAAAGCTCCAACTAGCCGAAAGGGTCAAGGGCAGAAAGTCTCAAAGTTAAATGTAACTAAGATTCAGGAGGGAAGCTTGTATTTAAAAAAAAAAAAGCATATTCTTAGTTCTCTTCCACAACTTTCTGATCTAGGAGGGCAGATCTAGGCATCTACGTTTTTACACTTCTCTGGGTGATTATGGAGCTCTGGTGACCCAGTGGTTGAGAGCTCGGCTGCTAACCAAAAGGTCGGCAGTTTGAATCCACCAGCCACTCCTTGGAAAACCCTATGGGACAGTTCTACTCTGTCCTATAGGGTCACTATGAGTCAGAATCAACTCAACGGCAACGGGTTTGGTTTGGTTTTGGGTGATTATGATGCACTTTCAAAAATCAATGTTTCAAAGATGTTGAAAGCTCAAATTTGAATTTTTCGAATGCCCCTGCACCTAGCTCCTTTTCACACTGATAAGCAGGTAGGGTGGTCCCCACATCAGGCCAGTCAGGCCCTCAGAAGGTGAGGAAGCTCAACTCTACCACAACCTGTCTGACTCCCTTCCACTTTCTGATTAGAAATAATACAGCTGTGTGACCATGCCTTCTAGGCAAGGTACTTCCTGCCAGGGATGTTGGGAGGGTTACTGACATTAGGAAATTAACAGCAGGGTGTCCTAAAACCAAGCTTTTCCACTGAGAAGACTGGAGGTGGGAGACTTCCCACTGTTTAGCTACTGCAAGCCAGCTCAGTGGTTGGGATGGGGGTCTTCGAAGTCAGTGATTTGCTCCCACCCCAGGGATCCCCACATAACTTTCTCTCCAGCTTTTCTGCAACACTGAATGTAAAAATGAACCACCTCCAACTTCCCCACTGATCATTTTTGAGGGTACCCAGTGGGATCATTTCATTGCATACTCACATTTTCTGTACCCAGTGTGATTATAAATCAGTGTTGTAGGAAGCCTCTCGCTTTATTTCTCCTTCTGCCATCCAGTTAAACCAACTTATATATTAGAATTGGTCTCCTTTTCTTTTACTTCCTGGTTAATAAAGCTAACACCTGGCCATGCTTTACCCTTCCCTGCTACACGTATGATCAGAAGAGAAATTTATATACCTCTGTCTATCTGATACCACCAAAACCAAGTTGAAATTGCTCAAACTAACAGGTTTTTTTTGGAAATCATAGTAAACAATTCTTGACCATTATTATTTTTTCCTTATTTCTCCTGTGGCCTGATTGACAAATTAGTTCACTGAGAACAGAATAAGGAAAAAAAAAAAAAAAAAGAATTCCCTATTAAAAATGCCTATTCTTGCTCTTTCTGTTTTGCTATAAAGTATAAAGTTGTAAGCTGATACATTTTTTTTGTTATGGGTATCAGTTGGAAGTATAAAACAAAATAAATAAAAATTTAATGCCATGTAGGCATAGAAACAGAGCTCATTAGAAGTTCATGTTGTAGTTCAGAGCCTAATGACCTCATTTATGCAACAGACAAGATTTAAGAATATAAAATATCAATGATTCAGGACATACAAGTCATACAGAAATCACCTTACTGCAAAATCTATTGAAATGGAGCAGTATGAAGATACTCAAGTACTTTGTTGACTTCCCTATAAGGCTGTCTTTGTGCTTTCAAAAACTTCTGTTTTTAAACTCTACCCTGATACAGCACCTTTGCCCACATTCTCATCCACCATTGTTCTTAGGACACTAAGATGAGGTGTTAGAGCACAGTGGCAGAATTCACAGACAGCCCATGCATGCCCCACCACCCGTCTGCCAGTCTGTCATACGCTGGTGGCTTGGGTATTGCTATGATGCTGGAAGTTATGCCACTGGTATTTCAAATACCAGCAGGGTGACCATGGTGGACAGGTTTCCACAGAGCTTCCAGACTAAGATAGACTGGGAAAGAAAGGTTTGATGGATCTTCTTCCAAAAATTAACCAACGAAAACCCTATGGATCACAACAGAACATTGTCAGACTGAGTGCTAGAAGATGTCCCCAGGGTTGGAAGACACTCAGAACACACCGTGGCCATAACAACAGACTAAAACGTATCCGAGATCGTGAAGATGGCGCAGAACCAGGTAACACTTCATTCTGTTGTACATGGAGTTGCTATGAGTCAGAGCGGACTCTATGGCAACTAACAACAACACATGTTGTCTCAATGCTAGAAAGGATATTCTGACAATCCAAGTTGTTTCTCCATGGAATGAGTTGCCCTTTGAAGTAGGAGTTACCAAAACAAGCTCAAAGAGAGGTGGGAAGACAAGCACTCAGGTAGGCAAGAGGCTCTTGGGGGCACTCCTCCAAGGGCAGGGAGTTAGAGGGTGTGATCTGTAAAGTCTAGGCTAGCCCCAGATTCCAGGACCCCATGGCCCTGTGTATACCCATGGGCACCCTGATGCCAATGTCCGCCCTGTGCTGAACCAGATGAAGGTATGGGATGTGGTACTTTCAGCCTACCTATTACTACATATCATAGAAAGCAAAACCCCACTGCATCCTCCGTGTTTATGGTCATGGTTAGTAAACAGTGATAAATGACACTCTGGGGAAAGAAAGAAAAATCTCTGGAACAACCAAATTTGACACTGCCAACATTAGATTGAACAGTATAATAGTTAAGGACACAGATTCTGGATTAATAAGGGGCTGGGCTATAGTCTAGGCCACATGACCGCCATGTCCACACCTGTCATATGAAGCTAATGATAATAACCAACCTATAAATGGAAACCGCTCATTCAGACTACATATGCAAACACCCAGCGCCCCCTGCTGGCAAGATACCCTATATGCAACAGTTCCTTGCAGGGATACGCAAATCCTTTGGAAGTATAACCTAGAAAAAAATAAATACACATGTTTATGTTGACTATTTGTTTCATTCCATCTGTGTTCTCACTGGCAGGATGTTCTTAGGTCCAACGTAACCCCCTCTTGCTTTCACTGAAGTCTGTTTCTGATAAATCTGTTTCCACGGCAACAGATCACTGCTTTTGGACCTGCCATTTGAGACCATTTATATGGTCACCCTCCGCTTCGGATAGATGAAATGACATCTCATCTCCTCGATCTTTCTCTGGGTTTTCTTTAAACAGTTTACATCTTAATATAATATGGAGTTTATGAAGGTTTGTCCGAGTGGAATGGTTTTATTTTCTTTCTTCTTTTGTTTTTGTTTGAATCTTAGTTCAGATCCCTGATCTCCCAACTACCATCTTTCATGAAACATAATCATGACAAAAGCAAGTGAACAAAGTAATTGTTTTTAGTTTTGGAGACAGAAAGGCATATACAGGTAATTGATAAAATTGCTTATAGTAAAACAGAACTAGCAGCAAAACAGTAGAAGATGCTACGTGAAATGTCAGTCACAAAAGGACAAATATTATATGACCTCACTTATGTATCTAGGATAGGCTGGAGCATAGAGACAAAAGTCAATCAGTGGTTATCAGGAACTGGGGACTGGGAAGAAGGGCAAATGGGGGGTTGTTGCTTAAAAAAAATAGTAAGGGAAACTGGATTGTGGGGCCCTTTGTTTGTACTTCAGTTTTTTAACAATGTCTGTGACTGTTTCGTTTTTAACCATTCAATTCACATATTTTTCATTATTTAAAAGTAACTTAAAGAAGTAGTGAGTTTCTGTTTATACCACAAAACTCGTTGCCGTCAAGTCGATTCCGACTCATAGTGACCCCACAGGACATAGTAGAACTACCCTGTAGAGTTTTCAAGGAGCGCCTGGTGAATTCAAACTTCTGACCTTTTGGTCAGCAGCCATAGCTCTCAACCACTACACCACCAAGGTTTCCAAAACAAACCCATTTCCATCAAGTCAATTCCAACTCATCGCGACCCGATAGGACAGAGTAGAACTGCCCTGTCGAGTTTCCAAGGAGCACCTGGTGGATTCGAACTGCCGACCTTTTGGTTAGCAGTCGTAGCTCTTAACCACTACGCCACCAGGGTTTCCATGGGATGGAAAATTTGGCAACGGATATTGAGGATGGTTACACAACATGACTGATGTCATTGGAGTCACTGAATTGTACATGTGAAAAATGTCGAACTGGCAAATGTTATCGATATTTTTAGAACGATATTTAAAAAGTAACTTGGATGACTTTTTTCAGACTAAATAAACCTGGCCATCTGTCCATTTTACTAACTTCCCCCGGCCACATGTAACATAATCTTTTGCTTTTCTACATGCTCTCGGCTTCATGCCATACACCCTTCCCTAGACCCAGCACTCGCTGAGAGAAGACTGTGATGTGTTTACTGTCTCATCCCTCCTTACTAGCCACTTCCCTATGTATTTCCCTCACATCATCGTCTCTTCCTAAGCTTATTTTTCTACTACCTCTGAAAATAACAGCTCATTAGAAAGTGATCAAAGATTGAGTGCGCAATTGACTATAATTGCATAAAATTATACAAATCCTGAACAAGGCACCCAGCTACGTGTCTGAGTCTGAGAAGCCGAAACCCCTACCTGGCAGCCCAGTGTCACTACCGATCACACTCCATCCTCTTAAAGGGGCAAGGAGAAATGGCGCCTCACTGCAATACACACCAAACCTAATTGTTTACTACAAATTGCTCTAGCAAAAGGCACAGCACAGTGATGGGATGGGACTTCTGTGAACATCGGCAAGAGAGGGAGATGCTAAAAGAAGGCATCTCAAGAATTTGGCAAATAGAGGCATTGGCTGCTGGATGCTGAGGCAGGCGGACTCCTCCCCAAGGAAAGCTCACACAGAAGCGGAAGAGTCCACTGTCCAGGAAGACCCGTGCATCTTAAAATGCAAAACTGTCAGGAGAGTCTTACAAACTGAAGCCACTTAGAGGGGGACAAAGATGTGGCAGTCTGCTTCCCTAAAGATGACAGCCTTAGAAACCCTAGGAGGCAGTTCTACTCTGTCCTATTGGGTTACTATGAATTGTAATAGACTCAAGGGCAATGGTAGTGTGTGTGTGTGTGTGTGTGTGTGTGTGTGTGTGTGTGTGAGTGTGCACGCACGGTAATCATCATCCTGGTTGCCCGGGACTGTCCAGGTGGTTTGCACTGAAAGTCCTGCATCCTGGATACTCCCTTCATCAAAACAAACCAACCAACCCATTGTGTCGAGTTGATTCCAACTCATAGAGACCCTATATGACAAGCAGAACTGCCCCCTAGGGTTTCCAAAGAGCAGCTGGTGGATTTGAACTACCAACCTTTTGGTTAGCAGCTGAGTTCTTAACTGCTGTGCCACCAGGATAATCCCTCAGTCCTACGTAAATCAGCACAGTTGATCACCATACTCGAAGCCACCTGAGAACATGAGATCTACTACCATATGGTAGAGAAGCAATAGACAACCATTACCAGAATTTGGCAAAGTTCTATGCAATCAAGGAGAATACTAGCTAGATTCTGAAAAAAACATATACATGTGTGTATAAATATAAACATAGATATATAGATATGTTGTTGTTGTTAGCTCCCGTCAAGTCAACTCTGACTCATGGTGACCTTATATACAACAGACCAAAACATTGCCTGGTTCTGCATCATCCTCACAATGGCTAGCATGTTCAAGGCCATTGTTGTGGCTCTTGTGCCAATCCGTCTCACCACACATCTCCCTTGCCATTGGTGACTCTCCAGTTCACCAAACATGATGTTCTCCTCTAGTGATGGATCCTTCCTGATGACATGTCCAAAGCACACAAGTTGGACAATACTCTGTTGTGATCCATAAGGTTTTCATCAGCTAATATTCAGAAGTAGATCGCCAGGTCTTTGTCCTAGCCTGTCTCAGTCTAGAAGCTCCACTGAAACCTGTCCACCATGGGTGACCCTGCTGGAATCTGAATTACTGGTGGCACAGCTTCCAGCATCACAGCAAGGCACAAATCACCATAGCATGGCAAACTGACAGATGGGTGGTAGAGATGTAGATATATACATATATGTGTAATTTATTTAGAGTGAATGAACACCTCTAGCTGATTTGGCAACTTGTGCTTTCAGGTGCCTATCTTAGCTGTAGAGCTATAAAAACAGGAACACCAAAACAAAAGGAGTTTGCTATAAAAAACACATTTCCATGAGAAGCATGGAGGTAGAGTGAAAAGCTGAGGAGATGGGTCCTGGGCTCCCTCACAAAGTCTCCACCCTGCATTACGCACTGCATAACTGCCCCAATTCTCAGCTTCCTCGTCTACCACCGACCCTCCCGCTATCTGCCTGGCTATCTGTCTATAAACAGCAAACATTAAACGATGACCACAGTGAATAGGTTTGGTCAGCCTTCCTAAGACGGAGAAGGAAGCAACCATAAAACACCTCTGGCACATTTTTCTACCTTGAAACCTTGTATAGAAAGGAAGCACAGGAATCAATGGAAACAGAGTGCTTTAGGGTATTGTTCAAAACAGACTATCTTTGGGAAAAAAAATATAAAGCATGAATTTTCTCGTAAGGAATGGAGATGAAAACAATGGTAAGTTTGCCTCTTCAAAGTTCTTCTCATAGACGCAAGGTAATTAATCTTCAGAGTCAATTTGGGGAAACAGTTCCGATTTTCCACACAAATGAGCTGCAGTGAGGTAGCAGGCTTGCTTCTTTGATTCCACCCCTTCCCACCACCACCCTGCCTGTCATGGATTGAACTGTGTCCCCCAAAAATATCTGTCAACTTGGCTGGGTCATGATTCCCAGTATTGTATGGTTGTGTACCGTTTTGTAAATCTGGTGTGATTTCCTTCTGTGTTGTTAACTCTGTCACTATGATGAGGTTATACTGATGAGGTCTACAAGATTAGGTAGTGTCTTAAGCCAATCTCTTTTGAGATATAAAAGAGAGAAGCGAGCAGAAACACATGGGAACCTCACACCACCAAGAAAGCGGTTCCGGGAGCAGAGCGTGCCCTTTGGACCTGAAGTTCCTGGGCTGAGATGCTCCCAGACCAAGGGAAGACAGATGCATCACAAGGACCTTCCTCTGGAGCCGACAGAGAGAGAAAGCCTTCTCCTGGAGCTGACACCCTGAATTTGGACTTGTAGCTTACTGGACTGTGAGAGAATAAACTTCTCTTTGTTAAAGCCATCCACTTGTGATATCTCTGTTAGAGCAGAACTAGATGACTAAGACACTGCCCCTCCCACTACTTTTCTATCAACACGCTGGCTTCCTTCATCCTGTTTTGGGGCACATGTTTAGGATCCAGAACAGTGCTGAGCACCTCACCTACAAACCACACTGCTTTGAGTCACTTATCTCCCCTCTCTAAGCCTTTCTTTCCTCTTAGTAATAGACCCTGCCTCCTGGGATTGTTGTAAATACTAAATGGAGTCAGTATGTGAAGCATGAGCACAGTTATAAACAGTAAATTAACGTCCACTTTTGTGGCACTTTGATGCCAAAGGTGCGCCTGACCCACGTCATGGTCTTTTCAATCACCTCATATGCGTGCAGAAACTGGACAATGAAAAAAGAAGACAGAAGAAGTGATGTATTCGAATTGTGGTGTGGTGACGGATACTGAATATACTGTGAACTGCCAGGAGAACAAACTAATCAGTCTTAGAAAAAATACAACGAGAACGCTCCTTGGAAGCGAGGATGTTGAGACTATGGCTTGTTTACTTTGAACACGTCACCAGGGAAAACTGATCACTAGAAAACATATCCTGTTTGGTAATGTAGAGGGTCAGTGAAAATGAGGGAAACCTCAGAGAGAATGGATTGATACAATAGCCATAAAATGGACTCAAACGTATCAACAATAATGAAGATGGCACAGGACTGGGCAATGTTTCATTCTGTTATACAAAAGATCACCGTGAGTAGAAGCTGATTCAATGGCAGCTAACAACGATAACATTATGGTTACCATCAGTGGAATTTCAAAGGAAGCAGTACTATCCTGGGAGGCAGGGGCATTCTAGAAATCGGTGGGGACTTGGCATTTCCATTATGATGGGGACAGTGGTGGGACAAGAGAAAAGCAGGAATTGTAGATATCCTAAAATATGCAGGATGATCCAACATGGTGAATAACTGCACCAAGTTTCATGGACCTTTTGAATGTCCTATCATGTTTATGTAGATGAAAAACCTGTTAATCATTCCTGGGAACTAAAGTCTAACTCTATTCATCTTATAAACATGAGCATTTTCTGCCCAGTTCTAATACGTACTGAACTGTTCAAGAATGTGACTACTGTGTAAACTGAAGGAAGGCTGTATTTTTTTTTTTTTTTTTAGCTCAAAACTTTCCTACGAGTCTTTTGCCCTTTTGGAAGCCACCAATGGCACCCCTCACTGGTGGTATTTACAGTTGCATGTACGTCACACAGAGCCCTGGTGGTGCAGTGGTTAAGCATTCAGCTGCTAATCAAAAGGTCATCAGTTCAAATCCACCAGCCACTCCTTCTACTCTGTCCTATAGGGTTGCTGTGAGTTGAAATCAACTCAGTGGCAAGGGGAGAAGGAGAGTGATACATCACATTGTATCTGCATTTGTAGATGTCACTTTCACAGTGATTCAATATATAGGTGCAAATAACTTGCCTCTTTTTCCTGAACACATATATAGTAAAATACATATATTATTAAAAGACTATTTTCATATCCTATAGATGAATCCTGATCAAAAGGGGGGAAATGCAGAACATAATTTAAAATTTTCAATGGAATCCAGACTTTTCTGGAGCTATTGAGGTTGGATAAGCCCCTGAAACGACTGACCTGAGATAATCTTTAAACCTTAAACCAAAACTAGCCCCTGAAGTCTTCTGTGAACCAAAAAAAAAAAAAAAGCTTATTTAGTAAAGTATATCTGTTTTGAGCACTGTACTCTTTTAATGAATTATCTTTACAAGATCAAATTGACAACAGCAACTCGAAAGGTTGGATGAGAAGTTTAGGGGCAGTGAGTTTAAGACAATGGTGGTAGAATAATGCAGAAAAGGACAGCAAGAATGGTAGCACAACTTGAAGAATATAACAAATGTCACTGAACTCTACATGTATAAATTGTTGAAATGGTGTATCTTTGGCTGTGTATACTTTCACTGAAATTAAAAAAACAAATTTTAAATGATAATTAAAAGAAAACTATTTTCATTTTATCTTGCCCTTAGATTAAAATTAAGTCACTGAGTTTTTAATAGCTTTATTGAGGCATAATTTACATATCATAACATTCACTCATGTTATGTGTACAACTCAATGATTTTTACTATATTTACAGGGTTGTATAATCATCACTGTGGTCTAACTTAAAACACTTCCATTACCACGACACAAGAAGAAACCCAGTACTCATTAGCAACCAGTCCCTATTCCTTCTGCCAGCCTTGAGCAACCACGCATCTAATTTCTGTCCTACAGATTTGCCTTCCTGTACATTTTATGTGAATGGAATCATATAATGTTTGTGGTCTTTTGTATCCGGCTTCTTTCAGTTATTGTAATATTTCTGAGGTTCATTCATACCAGTACTTCATTCCTTTTCATTCCAAAGTAGTTTTCCATCATGTGGCTATACTGCATTTTGTTTATCCATTCATGAATGAAAACTAATGATGCTATGAACACTTGTACACAAGTCTGTATATTGTTCAAACATTATGTGGGTAGGTAAGGAAACCCTCAATGAGATGAACTGACATGACAGCCATGACAACAGACTCAAACATACCAATGATCATGAGAATGGCGCAGGACCAGGCAACGTTTCATTCTGTTATACATAAGGTCACCATGAGCTGGAGCTAACTCAATGGCAACTAACAACGTGACCCTAATACTCCACAGAATGTTTTCTCCTTTTTTCAAAACGGGCGATTGAGAGCTTGACATAACTAACACCATGATGAACCTACAAGTTTTTTTTTTTTGCCTGCCTACTCCTTCCCACATATCTTTGTTAATGACTTTGTTTTGCTCTGTCCAGCTACCTGTGACTTACGACCCCCCACGTAAAGATTAAAGCCCAGATGTCCAGTCTATAAATCTTTAGCCTGATAAGGAGTCTCTTGTAGTTATCTTGTAATGTGTAACTCATCCAGCCATCTGTGGGTGACGTGCTAAAAAGACACTTCTAACCCTTGTAAAAATCATACATAAGCTCTAATGTAAAAATTACCTTTCAGGACTCTGTAGAGACAGCCTGCATTGTTGTCAGATTCCCTGTTGGTGGCCACATCCTAAATAAACTTTCTCTCTCCTTCTGACTTGGAGTACATTTCATTGGCTCTACTGCTCCAAGGCACGGACGCCAATCAGGAAACAACAACAAAGGCAATATTTATAAATTTCATTGCAGGACATAAAGGGTTGTTACAAAATATTTGTTATCAAAAGGGAAGTTGTATTTGACAGTGTTGGGAACCACTGGTATTATTATTACTTCTTTTAATTTTCATATATATTTTTATATATGAAATATTATTATCTTTAATCTAGATATGAGAAACCTAAACATTATTTTTATTTATCTATATCTAAATCTAAATAACATTACCTTTATTTTAGAAATGAGAAAATTGAGCCTCAGAGAGGTTGAATAAATTGAGTAAGTTACCCAACCTCACACCTCCCATTCCTGTTCTATCAGATTCCCAAGGCCAGACTCTTAAGCATCAGGCTGTACTCTGTCTCCCCTCTTGCCTCTACTCAAGGAAGCATCTTTGAACTCTTATTTCTGCTGAATCATGAAACTCCTTCTTGGTTTTCATGTTGAACAAAGGCCGTTTACTCCAGAGTGTGATCCCTAGCCCTATGTTGGCAGGTGAAGAAAGAGATGATGTTAAAAATTGTACAGAACAGGGAAGGACAAGTGGCCCGTAGGAAGGGAATTAGGGAGGTGAATGGAAGTTGTAATGGTCATTGTCTTTGTCTCCTGGTGCTGCTATAACAGAAATACCACAAGTGGGTAGTTTTAAAGAAAAAGAAATTTATTTTCTCAGTTTAGGAGGCTAGAAGTCTAAACTCAGGGCACTGGCTCTAGGGGAAAGCTCTCTCTCCATAGTCTCTAGGGGGAGATCTCTTTCTGTTTCTGTAGGCACCGCATCCCTTGATTCCTTGGCAATCTCCAAGTCCTATGCTTACTTCTCTGTGCCAAATCTGCTCTTTTTATATCTCAAAAGTGAGTGTGTTTAAGACACTCCCTTCATTGACATGGCCTCGTTAACATAACAAAGCAAACTCTCTTCCCAAACAGGATTACATTCACAGGTGTAGGAGTCAGGAACTCAACACATACCTTAGAGGAACATCCATAACAGTCAGACTATGCAAGGGGTCCATGGTTCCCCTGCTCCTCCCACCCCCATCTGATAAGCCAGAAAGGCTCCCTCTCTTCCTGGTGCCCAGGATTTCCTTCTGCCACAGTCATGACTCACTTCCTTGGCTGCAGCTGTTTGGATGGACCACAAGGCTGGCCAGTGCGGGAGGAGTGGGCCCTGCATTACTTGTTGAAGAGCAGACCCTCTGCTTGGGGAGTCTCAATGGGTAACATACAAATACATTCAGCAGACATGGAGTGGGTAGAAGCTGAGAGACAGACAGAAGATGTAAGGGAGTAGAAACCATGCCCCAGGGAGGAAGGACAGAGCTGGCCTTGGCAGGAAGGGGAAAAGAGAGGTGTAAAGAGCCTGAGACGCCATGATGCGCTCACTCCCCTCTGAGAACTGCCAAGGACAGAGCCTCAGTTGTACACCCACAGGTACAAATTTCTTCAAGTTTTGTGCATTGTCTTAAAAACACATGAAACCACATTCTAGTCCTAAATATATGCAAGTTTATTTTAATATATAATTAGAGCGGGGAATTGCTTGGCACTATAGGGTCGCTAGAAACCCTGGTGGTGTAGTGGTTAAGAGCTACAGCTGCTAACCAAAAGGTCGGCAATTTGAATCCACCAGGCACTCCTTGGAAACTCTATGCAGCAGTTCTACTCTGTCCTATATGGTCCCTATGAGTCAGAATCGACTCGACGGCAATTTTTTTTTTTTTATAGGGTTGCTATGAGTCAGTATCGACTCCACCACAATGGGTTTGGTTTTTTAAGAAGCCCCAGTGGCACAGTGGTTAAGTGCTCTGCTGCTAACTGAAAGGTCAGCAGTTAGAACTCACCAGCAGCTCTGTGGGAGAAAAGACTTGGCGATTTCCTCTCATAAAGATTACAGCCTTGGTTGTTAACCATTGTCATAGGGCAATATGTGTACTAACTGTTGAATGAGAAACTATTCTGTTCTGTAAACCTTCATCTAAAGTACAATAAAAAGAATAAAAAAAAAAAAAAAAAGATTACAGCCTTAGAAGCCAAATGGGGCAGTTCTACTCTGCCCCATAGGCCACTGTGAGTCAGAATTGACTCCACAGCAACAGGTAAGGAAAACTTATGCTCCAATGAGATGCAGCATATTTATGCAGTTGCTGTAAGTATCTCCAAGGTATGTGGCTGGAAGCTGGAGGTAGAGGGAGGCAGGGGCCGGATGGGCAGGGGTAGAGAACAGGGAGAGCGCTGGTTTCCCCCTAACGTGTCGCCTTTTCAATAGTATCTTAAGGTAGTACTATGCTTAAGATTATAAAGTGAAGACACAAGACTAGGACACATGAGTGACAGAAGCTAGAAGAGTATAGCTTTTTTACAGGTACTCTCTTCTCCCCACTGAACTACC
The DNA here is from genome assembly GCA_030035585.1 of Dugong dugon. Lineage (NCBI taxonomy): Eukaryota > Metazoa > Chordata > Mammalia > Sirenia > Dugongidae > Dugong > Dugong dugon. The sequence continues at coordinate 220,900,463 of CM057460.1, forward strand.
AGTATCTCCTCTCGGGCCAGACCTGTTCTAATAGCCTGGGGATCTGTACCTTTGGGATTGAAGGACTCATGTGGCTAATGAGGCTTTTGTGACTTGAGAGTATACCCGCTATCTGGGACAATTAGACGAGGACACACTATGACTCCAGGAAGAAAACAAAGAAGAGGCTCTACTCTTACAGAAAGGAGAAGAAGCCATCTATAGCTACAAAATAAATACTTGGTGATAGAGTGGTGGCCGCGGGTCTTTGAGCTGGTTCTAGCGTGCCTGGGATTTCATTCATCCAACTGACTGTCAATTCCAACAAAGCAGTGCTAAGACGTTAATGAAGAATCCGCCTGCCACCGCTGTCACAGAGATAAGCCACATATAAGGAACACCCCAGGATAAGTAACATATCAGATTTAAATGGGAATTTATTTCCACAGAACTCAATTGCTGTCCCTACCTTGTAAATGGCTTCTGAATTATCATCAACAGCCATATGTTTGCAATCAGTGCCTTGGGGTCTGCAAGATGCATGAAGACAGCCAGCATCCGGGATTCCCTTATCTGTGGAAGGGCTCACGGTCCCAGTCACATGCTTCTTTAACATTATATACAAAGAGGAGACTTAACTTGAAGAGAGGAAAATAGCACCTCATGAATCACTTGCAGCCATACTGAGGTGACCCGTATGATCTTCCTCTAAAACTTCAGGCTCTGACCTTATTTAGGAAAATTGGACCATTATAGCTTCTGTCAGTTCCCCCCCACACACATATATATTCACACGGTCCTCACACACACACACACACACACACACACACACACACACACACACAACAAATGTGTCCTTTTATATAAACTTTATACACCAACTAATAGAAGCTTCATGAAAAAAGAAAAGGTAAAATATGAACTCTCAAACTGAAAGTACAGGCACTGGAGTCCATATTTAAACCCAGTTCTATCCCCTTCCACTAAATGGGTCGTTTAGCTTTCATCCTTTTTCCACTTGCACATATGTTACTATTGTCGCACATTTCATGGTTCAGGGTTTTCCAATTAGCCAGCCGTAAGCATGTGCTCCAGGAGACAGCGCAGAAGCATCTGGCATGGTGGACGCTCCGAAACAGCTCCTTTGGAAAATCCAGTCACGTCCGGAAATATTTCCTGAGACAGTGGCAGGATGCCACGGCCCAACACACAAACGCTCAATGCTTCGTCACACAGAGAAGGTAAAACATGAGAAGTAATATAACAAAATCTTACTATCATAATCAAGGGAGTCCCATGTAACTTCCTCTACAATGGAAAACAGAAGTGGCTGAACCTTAGACCCTCAACTGCACCTAAATAGTTTCTAAGTCTCCAGGTCCTCATTGCCTCTCTCAGCACAGGTTCATCATAATTTAGCTTTTCCTCACAGCTACTCTCCATCCAATATACTCTTCACTACTCAAAAGTGATTTGAATTTATCATGGGATAGAGTTAGCAGATTTACTGTCAACTAGGTTCCAAATTATTTCTAATTCTCCCTGTTGTTCAAACATGTATTATGTGACGCTGAATGCTTTTAAAACAACTCAGTGTCTGAAACATGCGGTTGCTTTATGTCATATTTCTCTGAAAAAAGTCTGCTGGGAAGAAAAGGAAGTAACATCACCACCAGCACTGTGGGCATCGTGGCCTGCAGGCAGGGAGAAGCTGCTTCCCAAGCACATCACCCAAAAGTGGTATGTTGTTCATATGATGAAGTGAAGACATGAGGCTAGGACACATGTAGAGGCTAGGACACATGTAGAGATGGGAGCCAAGAAGTGTAGCCTTTTTACATGTGCTTTCCTGTAGTCCTATCAGCTCCCAAGGAGACACCTCCCTGGTCTTGCCACCCTTTGTATTCCTCTTCCCCCAGAGTGAATTACTATTATTATTATTTGGTGGGGAGAGGGGAAGCATCATAGGATCTAAAAGTACTGGCTTCTCCTCTAGGGCCAGACCTGGTTTAATATCCCAGAGCTGCTGGGCATTTAGACTGCATGACCCATGTGGCTCACAAAGCTCTTATGACTTGAGAGTTTACCAGCCAGCAGGGCAGTTAGATGGGGAGACACTATGACTTTAAGAAGAAACAAAGACGTAGCTCTGCTCATTCATTCATTGAATGCTGCACCCCTACTGAATGCTGGGCACCGTGCAAGATGACAAACTTGGCCTCACTGTCCCTCTGTGGGTATCTCTTTACAGTACACAAGGGAGGTGGAGTGGATGTGGGTTGGCAATGTCTTAATCCCAAACTCACAAGCATCCTTTCATCAACAGAAGGAGAGACACCAAACAATAATAAAACAAGAGGGCACGTTGGCAATGGGGATATGACAGTCACATTATGACTTCCATGAGCCCTTCCTCCATAATAGATCATTAAAATTACATTTTATGACTCTGTTGGTATAAAGATGAATAATCTAGGCTGGGTTAAATGCATGTTCCCCACCCCCCCAATTTCAAAGAAATTTAAAGTTTTCTGTGGGTACCTCAAAGTATCGTGGCCCAGGCACTGTGTCTACTGGGTCTAGTGGATGGCTGGCCCTGGATTTGGGCCACTCCAACCTGAGTCCCCATCTTCTACTGCCCGTTGATTACATGGCTCTTGAACAGGTTAGCTCACTACTTAATGCCTCGTCTCTTTATTGCTAAGGCAGGAAAAACTGAGCTGAAAGCACCTGGATTCATGCTTGGGACATAGCCAGGGGTCTTCACTTCTGCGTCCCCTCTCCTCACCAAATAATACTAATGGTAATAATACGTCTCTCCTAATGGACCACAACTACCACGGCCTCCACCAGACTAAGTCCAGTACAACTAGATGGTGACCGGCTACCACCACTGACTGCTCTGACTGGAATCATAACAGAGGGTTCCGGACAGAGCTGGAGAAAAATGTAGAACAAAATTCTATCTCACAAAAAAACACCAGACTTACTGGCCTGACAAAGACTGGAGAAACCCCTAGAGTATGGTCCCCGGACACCCTTTCAGCTCAGTAATGAAGTCACTCCCGAGGTTCACCCTTCATCCAAAGATTAGACAGCCCCATAAAACAAAACGAGACTAATGGGGCACCACAGGCCAAGGACAAGGACTAGAAGGCAAGAGGGACAGGAAAGCTGGTAATAGGGGACCCAAGGTCGAGAAGGGAGAGCATTGACATGTCGTGGGGTTGTTAACCATTGTCAGTAAAACAACATGTGTACTGTTTAATGAGAAATTATTTGTTATGTAAACCTTCATCTAAAGTACAATAATAAAAAAATAAAAGCTTACCTTTTGTCTCACACACAAAAAAATAATAATAATACTTCTCTCTGGAAGTCAATGAACACGAAGGGTGGCAAGACCATGGAGTTCTTTCCTTGGGAGCTCAGAGACTAAGCGAGACTAACGGGATTGGGGTCCATTTTCCCCAGTTACCAAATACCGAGTGCACTCAACTAAAAGGCCTCAATTTAAGGAATGCATCAAACAGGATTTTTATTTCCTTTTTTATATAACAACTCTCATTATACACCAAATTCTGCCTGCCCTTCTCTCATCCCTCTTACTCATCACTTTTTAACATATTTTATAACTGACTTATTTATTATGTCCATCGTCTATCTCCCCTCACCGGAATGTCAGCTCCATGTAGACAGGGTTTGGTATATTTTGTTTCCAGTCTAATTGCTGTCAAGTTGATTCAACTCATGGCAATGCCATGTGTGTCTGAGTAGAACTATACTCCATAGAGTTTTCAACGGCTGATTTTTTGGAAGTAGATCACTGGGCCTTTCTTCCTAAGCACATCTGGGTGGAGTCAAACTTCTAACCTTTCAGTTAGCAGCAAAGTGCATTAACTATTTGCACCACCCACAGACATGTTTTATTTACTACTGCATTATTCCTGGTGTTTAAAAGGGTGCCAGACACAGCATAAGAACTCAGCGAACCTTACTCATTGAATTGAATTGATTTGAAATTTTTCAGACACACTAGTTTGAAGATCATTAAAATTCAGCCTTTAAGAAACTTTTGCTACTGTCTATGAGAATTTTCTCTCTATAAAACTACAACTCTTGACCTGCTACTTTTGATAGTATAGAATAATATTTTTTTCTATTCCTTTTTCCATGTCTGATATATAAACTATTTTTGACTGTTCAGCAATGGGTACACAATGCACATGTACCATCCCATCTTCCTCTGTCATATCCTTGGGTAAATGCCAGATTTTCTCATCTAAGTTTTATACCAATTTGACAGATTCTTATAAAGCAGGAAGAACAAAGTGAGCATATTAACAAAGATATGGGCCTATCTTTACTTAAACACATAGTGTTTTAAGATATGGTCCAATTTTTTTTTTTTTTTTCCGTTTTTTAAGATGGATTAGTCTACCTGAGGAGCCCTATTGGTGTAGTGGTTAAGAGCTTGTCTGCAGACCAAAAGGTTGGCAGTTCAAATCCACCAGCCACTCCTTGGAAACCCCACGGGGCAGTTCTACTTTGTCCTATAAGGTTGCTATGAGTCAGAATCAGCTCGACAGCCACAGGTTTTGGTCTACTTGATTAAAAAAAAAAAAATTAAAAAAGAAAAGACAAAGAGTTGATTAATCCTTCCTAATACCCAGAATGCACAAACTGCTCCACTCACCACAGAGGGGACCTCTCCCAAAGGTCAGGCCACCCTTTGCTTTCCCCGTGGACCACAGTCACTACACAGCACTCCAACACTTGAGGCAATTATAGACAAGATCTTATGAAAAACGTAGATTATTAAGAATCACATTTCCTTTCCTATAGAAAATAAACTAATCCCCATTTTCATTGAAAATATTAATAGTTGCATTGCTTTTTTATTATAAAATTAATACATTCACATTGTAAAAACTTCTAGAAATATAGAAAGGTAGAAAAATGAACCATAATTGCGCCTTGCAAAAATACCTTCTGCTAACATTTTGATGTATACTCTATTTGTTTCTTAAGGCTGCTGCAGCAAAGTACAACAAATTACACTTTGGCAGCTACAAGTCCAAATCAAGATGTTGGCAAGGCCACTCTCCCTCTGAAACCTCTAGAGGAGTATCCTCCCCTGTCTCTTCCAGCTTCCGGTGATGCCCAGCAATCCTTGGCATTCCTTGCTTGTATCTGCATCACTCTATAATCTGTCTCCATTGTCCTGTGGCCTTCTCGCTGTGTGTGTGTCTTTGCATGGCCTTCTTATAAGGACACCAGTCACTGAATTCAGGCCCATTAAAAAGTCAGAAAGGGTGTGCATCAGGGTTGCATCCTTTCACCGTATCTATTCAATCTGTATGCTGAGCAAATAATCCGAGAAGCTGGACTATGTAAAGAAGAACGGGGCATTAGGATTGAAGGATGACTCATTAACAGCCTGCGTTATGCAGATGACACAACCTTGCTTGCTGAAAATGAAGAGGACTTAAAGCACTTACTGATGAAGATCAAAGACCACAGCCTTCAGTATGGCTTAGACCTCAACATAAAGAAAACAAAAATCCTCACAACTGGACCAATAAGCAACATCATGACAAACAGAGAAAAGATTGAGGTTGTCAAGGATTTCATTTTACTTGGATCCACAATTAACACCCATGGAAGCAGCAGTCAAGAAATCAAAAGTCGCACTGCACTGGGCAAATCTGCCACAAAAGATCTCTTTAAAGGGTTGAAAAGCAAAGATGTCACCTCGAGGACTAAGGTGCATCTGACCCAAGCCATGGTATTTTCAATCACCTCATATGCATGTGAAAGCAGGACAACGAATAAGGAAGACCAAATAAGAATTGATGCCTTTGAATTGCAGTGTTGGTGAAGAATACTGAATATACCAGGGACTGCCAAAATAACGAACAAATCTGTCTTGGAAGAAGTACAACCAGAATGCTCCTTAAAAGCAAGGATGGCAAGACTGTATGTACTTTGGACATGTTATCAGGAGGAATCAGTCCCTGGAGAAGGACATCCATGCTTGGTAAAGTAGAGGGTCAGCAAAAAAAGAAGACCCTCAGCGCGATGGATTGACACAGTGGCTGCAACAATGGGCTTGAGCATAACAATGATTGTGAGCATGGCGCAGGACCAGGCAGTGTTTCCTTCTGGAGTACATAGGGTCGCTATGAGTCGGAACTAACTTGACGGTGCCTAATAACAACAATCCAGTGTGACTGCATCTTAACTAATTACATTGGCAAAGACCCTATTTCTGAATACAGTTCCAGGCAGACATGAGTTTCTACCCAGTACAATACCCAATAGACTACTTTCACACTATGAGCAGAATGATCACAGAATGGACCCAAAAGTTCACTTAGCATACACAGCACGGACAATGAGTGATCTGAAACTAAGGAGTCCCCCTTCTACTGCATGAGGGGCTGCACCTGAACTTGGATTGTTACCCCCTGAGAGGAGGCACTGTACCTTCCCATGGGCCTCAGGCACTCCAGGGGCTGGGCAGCTGGCTTTCCCAGACAACTTGGGTAAACAATTGATGACTAAACCCAGATGTCTGGTTTGTTCCAACTTAATGAGATTCCTCTCAGGCTTTTAAAAAGGGAGAGTTAAGGGGGCAGGCAACCAGACACAGACCTACCCAGCTTCCAGGAGACCTGGCTCCATCATGCATCTCTGTGTGATGATCAGAGGGTTGGAAATCCATTTATGCTCTTTCTTACCCCTATTTTCTTCCTTAAATATTAGTCCTTAACACATACTGCATGACATTGTGGAATATACCCTTTGCAAGCTTGGCAAGAGAGCTACATAAAACCTTTCATAAGCTTGAGCTTTATATCAATGAGAAATGACCTCTTTATGTCAGGCTTATGAATTTTTTCCCACTTATTTGCTTGTTTTCCTATATCCCTTGTGCCCAGGTTGAATTTAAGACAGCAATATAGCAAGATATCTTACATTTAAAATCTAAAAATAGTACACAGTACACACAATTAAGAATAGCAAAAGGAAGTTCATGGTAGAAAAGGAGGCGAACATAAATTTAGTGCATAAAATAAATGTCAAAAGTTGGGAGATGGGCAGGAGAGCTGAGATTAAAGCCTACGAGTATCCTTGGACAGTCACCACGTACAATGCAGTGGCTCTCCAAGGTGGCGGGCAGTGCACTCAGGCAAAAAGACATCTCCTCAGGAGCACAGAAAGCCAGGGACAGGTCTGGAGAGCAAAGGAGGCTTCCCAGAAACCAAAAAGCAGCAGCCAGACTGTAAAGCAGAAAGAGATCTCCCATGGTTTTTAAAACTGGTGGCTAGCCTAAAAAGCCCAAAGAGATCTAAAGGGTCTGGCTGGTGCTCAAATCCCAAGCCCCTCTGAAAACCAAGTTCTGATCCCTCCATGTTCACAACATGTGGAGCTCATGGTAAACTACATCTAAGTAAAGTTGTAGCAGAGTCCACATCCAGTACAACTACATGTTAGATTGACTCAGAACTATATTACCAGCCTGAGAGAAGAGGACAGCCCTTACCAGGAAGTAAACATACCTTTACTTCAATCTCAACACAATGTTCAGCATCAAATAATCACAAGATATGCAAAGAAGCCAGAAAATGGGGCACATATTTAAAAGAAGAAACAGTTAATGGCTGTAAGTATGGAAATATTATGCCCAGATGTTTGAGTTATCAGTTCAGGGACTTTAACTATGATGAAGGCTCTAGAGGAAAATATGAAAAACCTGTGAACCAATGAGGAATTTATTTCAACAGAGAAACGGAAATAGTAAGACAAAAATCAAATAGAAATATCAGAATGGAATAATATGTTATCAGAGAGGAAGAATTTTTTTGATGGGCTTAATAGCAGACTGGATATAGCAGAGAAAAGAATAAGTGAAATAAAAAGCAGGTCATTAGAAATTATTTAAAGCAAAACACAAAGAGAATAAAATGTAAAAATAAATAAATAAATAAAAATAAAACAAAGAAACCAATACTTGATAATATCAAGCAATACAAATAATCAGAATCCCAGAAAGAGAGGAGTGAGATAGAGCAGAAAAAATATTTTGAGAGACAATAGTCATTTTTTTTTTTAAATTGATGAAAGATGTCAGCATACATATCTAGGAAGATCAGCAAACCACAAACATAATAAATTAAAAAAAATAAATAAAAGCAGATATAGGCATATTATATGCAAACTGCTGAAAACCGAAGATACAGAGAAAATTTTAAAAGCAGCCAGAAAAACAACCCATGTTATATGCAGAGGAAATAAGAAAAGAACAATGACTGACTTTCTATTTGTCCCTTCAGTTTTTGTTTCTTTGAATAATTATTAGTAAAATTTTCACTGTGCTGAAAGAAAAAAAGAAAAGCTGTCAATACAGAATTTTATATCTAACCAATGTATACATCAAAAATGAAGGCTAAATAAAGACCTTTTCAACCAGAGAAAAACTCAAAAGAATTTGTTGCCAGAAAACCTGTGTTACAAGAAATGCTAGAAGAAGTTCTTTGGACTGAAAAGATATGATACCAGATGGAAGGTCAGGTCTGTAAGAAAGAATGAAACTCACAGAAAGTGTAATATAGGGATAAAAATCAAGGGCCTATTTATTATCTTTAATATGTATGCGTGTGTCTATGGATGTGCGTATGCACACATATGTGTGTGTACATATAGATACATGTATGTGAGCATATGCATACACATGTATATACATGTGTTTGTGCAATATGTTATATAATATATATAAACATTTAAGCTAGAATTGTTAAAACAAACATAATAACAATGTACTGTGGGTTTATAAAGTACAAAGAAACAAAAGAACACAAAGGGAGGGAGGGAAATATACAGTTGTGAGATTCTTCATTTTTAAAGATTTTAGTATAATTGCAAAACAGACGTTAAAAATGTGTATTGTAATTTTTTTCCCATTGCTGTTGAGTCAATTCTAATTCATAGAAAGCCTATGGGACAAAGGAACAGCTGGTGGATTCATACTGCAGACCTTTAGGTTAGCAGCTGAGCTCTTAACCACTGCACCACCAGGGCTACTGATAATTTTTTTAGCCACCTCTAAAAAATAATACAAAAATGGTATAGTTAAAAAAGTTAAATAATTACCTTAGGTAAACAATTACAAAAAAAGGCAAGAAATAATTATTTGAAAAAACAAAAACTGAAGGGACAAACAGAAAACAAATACCAAGATGAAAGACTTAAACTCAACCGTATCAATAATTACATTAGCTAAGAATGAAGGAAAAATCACTTAAAGACTGGATGAAAAAACAAGATCCAGATCTATCCCCTTTATAAGAAACATACTATAAAGAAGCAGATGGTTGAAAATGAAAGGTTCGAAAATGAAATCCATCCCACCACTATGCTTTATAAAGTTTGGTGACTATTTTAATATCCCACCACTCATCTGCCATTTTGTGGTACTGTGGTGGCATAAGCGTTGCTGTGATGTTGGAAGCTATGCCACTTGTATTTCAAATACCATCAGGGTGACCCATGGTGACAGGTTTCAGTGAAGCTTCCAGACTAAGACAGACTGAAAAGAAGCACCTGGAGGTCTATTTCTGAAAAAAATTCGCCAGTGAAAACCTTAAGAGCAGCAGCGGAACACTGCCTGATATAGTGCAGGAAGATGAGCCCCTCAGGTTGGAAGGCACTCAAAATATAACTGGAAAAGAGCTGCCTCCTCAAAGTAGAGTTGACCTTAGTGGCATGGATGGAGTAAAGTTTTTGGGACCTTTGTTTGCTAATGTGGCAAAATTCCAAACGAGAAGCAGCAGCTGCAAACATCTATTAGTAATTGAAACGCAGAACGTACAAAGTATGAGTCAAGGAAAATTGGAAGTAGTCAAAAATGAAATCCTAGGCATTAGTGAACCAAAATGGAATGGTAGTAGCCATTTTGAATTGGACAATCATGTGGTCTACTACACTGGGAATGTCAAATCGAAGAAGAATGGCATAGCATTAATCGTCAAAAAGAACATTTCAAGATCTGTCCTGAAGTACAACGCTGTTAGTGATAGGAAAATATCTATACGCCTACAAGGAAGACCAGTTAGTACGACTATTATTCAAATTTACCCACCAGCCACTAATGCCAAAGATGATGAAATTGAAGATTTTTACTAATGTCTGCAGTCTGAAATTGATCAAATGTGCAATCAAGATGCATCGATAATTACTGGTGATTTCAGGTGGTAGCTTATGATCAAGAACCAATGGTACTGAAAGAAGATGTCCAAGCTGCACTGGGGCAATGGCAAAAAACAAGGCTCCAGGAATCGATGAAATACCAATTGATATGTTTCAACAAACAGACGCAATACTGAAAGTGCTTACTTGTCCATGCCAAGAAATTTGGAAGACAGCTTCCTGGTCAACAGACTGGAAGAAGAGATCCACACATATGCCCATTTCAAAGAAAGGAGATCCAACAGAATGCAGAAATTATAGAACAATATCATTAATATCACATCCAGGTAAAATTATGCTGAAGATAATTAAAAAATGGTTGCAGGAGTACATCAGCAGGGAATTGCCAGAGATTCAAACCAGATTCAGACAGGGACATGGAATGAGGGATATCATTGCTGATGTCCAATGAGTCTTGGCTGAAAGCAGAGAATATCAAAAAGATGTTTACCTGTATTTTATTGACTATGCAAAGGCATTTGACTTTGTGCATCATAATAAATTATGGATAACGTTCAGAAGAATGAGAATTCCAGAACAATTAATTGTACTCATGTGGAACCTGTACATAGACCAAGAGGCAGTTACTCAAACAGAACAAGGGGATACTGCATGGTTTAAAATCAGGAAAGGTGTGCATCAGGGTTGTATCCCTTCACCATACTTATTCAATCTGTATGCTGAGAAAATAATCCGAGAAACTAGATTATGTGAAAAAGAACATGGCATCAGGACTGGAGGAAGACTCATTAACAACTTGTGATATGCAAATGTCACAATCTTGTTTGCTGAAAGCCAAGAGGACTTGAGGCACTTACTGATGAAGATCAAAGACCACAGCCTTCAGCATGCATTACACCTCAACATAAAGAAAAAAAAAATCCTCACAACTGGACCAATAAGCATCATCATGATAAATGGAGAAAATATTGAAGTTGTCAAGGATTTCCTTCTACTTGGATCCACAATCAGTGCCCATGGAAGCAGCAGTGAAGAAATCGAAGGATATATTGCATTGGGCAAATCTGCTGCAAAAGACCTCTTTAAAGTGTTAAAAAAGCAAAGATGTCACCTTGAGGACTAAGAAGTGCCTGACCAGCCATGGTATTCTCAGTCACATCATATGCATGTGAAAGCTGGACAACGAATAAAGAAAACAGAAGAAGAATTCATGCATTTGAATTATGGTGTTGGCGAAGAATACTGAATTTACCAGGGACTGCCAGAAGAATGAACAAATATGTCTTGGAAGAAGTACAGACCGTATGCTCCTTAGAAGCGAGGCTAGTGAGACTTTGTCTCGTGTAATTTAGACATGTTATCAGGAGAGACCAGTCCCTAGAGAAGGACATCACGTTTAGTAAAGCAGAGGACAAGTGAAAAAGAGGAATACCCTCAATCAGACGGATTAACACAGTGGCTGAAACAATGGGCTCAAACATAGCAATGACGGTGAGTATGGCACAAGATTGGGCATTGTTTTGTTGTGTTGTGTGTGGGTTCACTATGAGTCAGAACTGACTCAATGGCACCGAATAACAACAACAACATGTTAATATCAGACATAGTAAAACTGAAGATAAATAGTAACTCCAGAGATAGAGGTATTTCATAACGTTAAGGATCAGTCCATCAAGAAAAAATAACAGCCCTAAATGTGTGTGCACCCAAGAAAAAAGCTTCATAACACATGATGCAAAAATTGACAGAATCGAAGAAAAGAAAGGGAAACAAAGGACCACGTTTTTACACATGGAGATTTTAATATGCCTCTCCTTTTAACTGGTGAAACAAACGGACTAAAGATCAAAACACAGAGGAGTTGGGCAACATGCTACCAACCAAGTTAGCATTACTGCGTTTCTATGCAAATAACGCACACCTTCTACATTTGTTTGCCAACCACCCCCTCACCCCATGAAGTATTTTCCTAAGTATGCTATGTTAATTTTTTTACAACGTATTAAAAAAAAAATGGTAGAGCGGTGTTTATGAAAATACCTCTAGTGGGGAGGGAGCGGTTGGCAAACAACCATAGAATGTGCGTGTTATTTGCATACAAATACAGTAATGTCAGGTATAGAGCACTAAATTCAACAACTGTGTAACACAGCTTCTTCCAAAAAGCACATGAACCATTAACCAAGATAAACCAAATACGGGCATAAATCTCAACAAATTAACATAATCATTATGACACAAAGTATAGTCTCTGACAACCATAATATTAAAGTTGAAATCAGTAATAATAAGCTATGTTTAAAATCCTCAAATATGTGTACATTAATCAATACATTTCTAAAAAGGCCATGGTCCACAGAAAACCACAAGGACAATAGAAAATTTTTTGGATTGAATGATGATGAAAACCCAGCATATTAAAATGTGTGGAATGTATGCATAGAGGGAAATTTGTAGCTTTATAAATCTACATTCAAATAGAGCAAAAATGTTGTAAAATAAAAATCTAAACTTCTAGTTTAAGGAGCAAGAAAAAAAAGAGCAAACTAAGACTCAAAGAAGCAGAAATCAATGAAATATAATAAGGCAGGCTACAAATTGGAAACAAAATACTCACAGTACACATACATGACAAAGGACTTATATACAAAATACATAAAGAACTCTCACAATTCAATAAGACAACTCAGTAAAATTTAGGCAAAGGTCTTCAACCAGTACTTCACAAAAGAAGATACACCATTGCTAAAAAGTAACACAAAGCGGTACTCAGTATCATTAGTAATCAGGCCAAAGCAAATTAAAATCGTAATAAAATATCATTATTGTCATGGGTTGAATTGTGTCCCCCTAAAATATATGTTGTAAATCCTAACCTCTATGCCTGTAATTATAACCCCATTGGGAACGCGTTGTCTTTGTTACGTGAATGAGGCAGGGTTAGTGTTGGGTGTCTTGAGTTAATCTCTTCTGAGATATAAACTAGATTAAACAAGCAAGTCAAGAAGCAGAGATGGGGTAAGACAGATGCCAAGACACATGGAGATCTCCAAGGAACCAGGAAATATGCTAAAGAGACAAAGACCTTCCCCCAAAGCCAAGAGAGAGAGAAAGCCTTCCCCTAGAGCTGGTGCCCTGAATTCAGATTTCTAGCCTCCTGAACTGTGAGAAAATAAATGTCTGTTTGTCAAAGCCACCCATTTGTGGTATTTCTGTTACAGCAGCACTAGGTAACTAAGACAATTATATACACACTAAACAAAAAACAAACCCGTTGCCAGTCAAGTCAATTCTGACTCATAGCTACCCTACAGGACAAAGTAGAACTGCCCCAGAGGGTTTCCAAGAAGCAGCTGGTGGATTCGAACCGCCCACCTTTTGGTTAGCAGCTGAGCTCTTAACTGTTGCACTATCAGGGCTCCACTGATGGACGGCAATGTGTTTTATATACACACTAAAAAAAAAAAAAAAAAAAAACATTGCTGTCGAGTCCAAGGAGTGGCTGGTGGATCTGAACTGCCCACCTTTTGGTTAGCAGACACAGCACTTAACCACTATGCTTAGCATGGTTAAAATAATAAATACTGACCATAAGAAAAATAGGAGTCCCTGGGTGGCGCAAACAGTTGAACGTTTGGCTACTAACCGAGAAAAGTTGTCAGTTCAAACTGACCTAGAAGCACCTTGGAAGACAAGTCAGGTGATCTGCTTCCAAAATGTCACAGCCATGAGAACCTTATGGAATGCAGTTCTACTATGAAAACATATGGGGTCGCCCAGAGTCAGAGTCAACTCAACAGCTACTGGTTATACCAAAAACAGAGAGAATGTAGAGCAATAACAACTATCATACATTTTTGTCAGGTGTGAAAATGGCACCTTTTGGGAAGTTTCTTATAAAACTGAATATATAATCCCATTCCCAGTATTTACCCAAGAGAAAAACTAACATATGTCCACAAAAAGACTCTGCAAAAATATTCTTAGCAGGCTTAGTCATATTAGCCAAACACTGGAAACAGCCCAAAAGTCTAGCACTAGGAGAATGGAAAAAATTAAATTAAAAACTAAAGGAATAAACTTCTGAGACAGGCAACATTCTATGTAACTCTAAAACACTATATTGAGAAGAACAAATCAAGCGCCAAAGAATGCATATGGCTGGACTCTATCCATATGGAATCCAGGGACAAGGAAAACTATTCTGTGATGATCATAATCAGATAGGAGTTGCACATTGTGGGGTGGAGGGTGGAACTCTGATTGGTAATGGGCACACAGAAACTTTCTGTAGTGACCAGTGATTGAAACGTTTTAGATCTTGTTTTAAGTTTTACATACTGGGTGTATTCAAATGAGAGTAGCCCTGATAGCGCAGTGGTTAAGAGCTTGGCACTAACCAAAAGGTCTGCAGTTCGAATCCACTAGTTGCTCCTTGGAAACCTTACAGGGCAGTTTTACTCTGTCCTATAGGGTCACTATGAGTCGGAGTCAATTTGATGGCAACGAGTTTATTCAAATGACAGGGGCATTGGAGGTTCACTGGCAGAATTCTCACCTTCCATGTGAGAGGCCAATGCACTTCGAGCATAACCACTACCTATCTGTCAGTGGATGCTCACGTGTTGCTATGATGCTGAACAGCTTTAAGTGGAGCTTCCAGATTAAGACAGACTAGAAAGAAAGGCCTGGTGATCTCCTTCCAAAAATCAGTCAGTGAAAACCCTATGGATCACAATCATCTTATCATGGGGATGGTGCAGGATTGGGCAGTGTTTCTTTCCGTTTACATGGGGTCTCCATGAGTTGGGGTTGACTTGATGACAGCTAACAACAACAGCAACATTCACCTGACAAAAGTCCCTGGTGGTGCAAATGGTAACATGCTCAACTGCTAACTGAAAGTTCAGATAGAGGTTCAAGTCCACCTAGAGGCACCTCAAAGGAAAGTTCTTGCAATCTACTTCCTAAAAATCAGCCATTGAAAACCCTATGAAGCACAGTTCTACTTTGACACATGTGAGGGTCACCATGAGTCAGAATCAAATCAATGGCAACTGGTCACTCCTTCTAAAATGTGACTTTCTAATACTTCTAGACCAGCACTAGACAGTTTCTCACTCTTAGGGGGCCCACTTGGCACCCAGGCTTTCCAGAGTACCCTAGAATCTGAATCTGTAGGTTTTACCTTGAAACAGATAAAAATGCACTGAAATCAGGAATTCATAGCTAATACTAATTTATCCTTACTCTCTTTTAAAGCTCAACAACATCTTCATAGAGTGCAATATCTTCCTGTTAATTTCTCCTTTTAAAAACAATAAACAACTGTATCAAGTATGTATTTTCATGTCCAGAGTCAAATATTATACTCTAAAGGTACCACAAAATGTAATTTATTTGATCTGCTTCTTATTTTTAATTTCCTGATCCCACATGCTGGTGAGATTAGCAAACACTAGTGAAATGGGGATGAGTCACAAGGTAATTATTTTAGATAAAGGTCATTCTGTGGTTTAGGATTAAGGTTCTAAAACCCAGCATTTAATGGAACCCAATAATGCCCTATTTTGATTGACTATATAATCCTGGGGACTGGATGTAATTAAAACTCCACAAAGTAACTCATTCATAAGTCAATTTTTATGCATACATTTCAATGGCTGATTCTGTGTCTAAATTCAAATCTTTAGGTTAACATGGGTGAGAAGAGATGAATTGTTACAACTGTGTTAAAATAATGAGGATGCTTATTCAAAAGCCATTTAAGTTAAAAAGCACGTATATCAAATGTTTTCATTGTGACTTTCAGTCTGTATGTATTTTCTTTGCTTTTAGTACCAGGTAGGGCTTCGAACTGGTTAAAACCAGTTCAGTCGTGGCCAAGGAAGCAAAACAGGTACAGACTCAAAGTTTTACAATTTGGGTGAATCGCCACAGTACCTGGAATGGGAAAAATCATGGGTCGAAGCCATGGAATGGGAGACCTGGCAAAGGCGTAGTGAGCTCTTTAAGAAGCCTGATGCGTGATACTGGATTATTGGCAGGACTGTAGAGAGCAACATATTCACAGCAGCACAGCAGGCTGCCATCTTTGAGAAGGGTGCCGCCATCTTTGAACTGGGCAGCGCTGTTTCTGAATCTGCTCTAAATGCAAGGGCAAGAAATTTTATGCCTATGCAATGCGTACGCTGCCCTTGTTTTCTAGGAGGAAGATTAAGTTTCTAGCACAGCTTCGATCCATATTTTTTCCCATTCTGGGTACCATGGTGAATCACCCAAATTTTAAAAAAATTAGGTCTGTTTCGGTGAGGCTTCCTTGGCCATGATTGAACTGGGCAGAACCAGTTTGAAGCCCTGGTACAAAATGGGACAAGGCACACACGTTAACAAATCAGATTCGGAAACCAATATAACAGTCAGTCCTAGGCAAAAGAAGCAAGAATAAAACATTCCTAGGTTCTATGATATAAACATACATGTAATAAACATACCACTGTGTAATGATCCCCAGAAGTATTTTTAAAATACATTAAATATACAGAGATAGCAATGTGGAGAAACAGATATGGACACACCTGATAAATATTTCAGGGACCTCCAGTCACTGTGATTCTGTACATATAGCACGTACATGAAGGTCAGATCTGGAGAAAATGGACTCTGGTTAGATGAGCGATAACAGGTGGACCTACTCATAAATTCTTACCAGAAGTTAAAATATTAGGCACACTAAAGTGGTATCCTGAACATTGCCTAACTAGAAGCAAAATGTCAGTGTCTAGAACGGAGTATTCTATATTTGGACAAAAGCATAGTGAGTAGATCCCACACCCTGGGCCCAATGGAGCAATAGATAAAACATAGAATGGCTATCCTTAAGGAAACAAAGGGATTACCTTCACACATACTATACACTGATATCTGAGCACTGGAAAAGCAATCCACTATGTGGAACAGATTATTATAGTGGAAACTAGGCGAGAGAATTGAATTAAACTTGCCACAAAATTTTAGAAAGCAATTGAAAGAAAAAAAAAAAGCCAAGGATGACTTATTATGTATGAACTATTGAAGGATGACCACTTCAGAATTCAGACATGTACGAAATGGAATCATAAAAGGATGTTTATAAAACCAGTGCTGTATTTTCCAAGAGACCTATCTTCTAAATGGCAAGAGAAGAGAGTCCAAAACAATGGGCTGTAATGGTCCCAGCTGGCAATACAGATGGTACAAGTACACATTGTACCATCTGAAGCATTCACCAGTTTCTAGGTTGAGGACAGATTATATTTACCATTCCAGGCTGAGTCTGACTTCCACTGATTGAACGTCTGGCCATTCCACTCACAAGGAGTCACATCTACAGTATATCAACTTTCACAGTTAAAGGCCACAAATGAACCCATAGGCACAAAAGAGGTTCTCAACTTGAATGGAATATTAGCCTCTCCCCTGCCCTCCTTTCTTCTACCACAACCCCATGCCTGCCTCATCTCTCCCCACTCTTGTCTCCCCAACACCACCCCACCTCTCTCGATTCTTAGACCAACCAAGGGAATGGACAGGACAAAATAGAAAGGAATAAAGGGAGAGAGAACATCCTATTAAAAAAAAAAAAAAAAAAGTGAATGTTTTTGTGCCTGGCAAACTGGCTGTAAAGACAATTCCATGAGTCTTTCCAAAATTCTCAATGAAACCAGTATAATAACTGAATAGTCTGAGAACAGTGATGAAGAACAGTACTCATGGGCACATGCAATGAGTTCTCCTATAGGGCCTGGAAGCCAGTATGTAGAACATTCTGATCATGCTACCTCATGTTATAGATGAGGGAGCTGAAACCCAGAAATGCTGGCTGACTTGGTCTTGACCTTATTAACTTGGTGCATTGTTGCCTAACTCATTAATACAGTCAGTGATGGAGTCAACACCTTTTTTTATCAGGAAGGGAAACACCTCATTTGTGAAAGAAAATCACCAACCTAAAAGAAAACAAAAATCCCAATGGTATCATAACCTCAGAGTCCCATCTCACATACCATTCTTTAAGGGGTCATAGGCATGAGCACCCTGGGGGTGATGGCACCCTGGTAGAGAGGCAATGTTTAGGGCTCACAGTAGCAAGGTCAGGTTATGGGGTTGGTGGGTTGGTGTTCAAAGGTAGTGCTAAGCAACTCAGAGTTTGACTATCTCCAAGTCTGACCATCAGGCATCATTCTGAGCTTGGAAGATGAGACAGTAAAAGATTAAAGTAAGTGAAAGTCAGTAATGAAAGGAATTCTTCTGTGTTTTGAAAAAGCAAGGTTACTATGCATTAAGGAATATGGCAAAACTGCTAGTGTAGGGGGTTATGTATGCATCAAGCAAACTGAGGGGAAAAACAATTGGAAATCGGTAGAGAAAGGCCTAGAATTCGATCCCCACTTTCCATGTATACCATGGAGAAAACTATAAGAAAAAGAGCACAGAACATTCGATATGCCTCCCATGAGCCTTATGTTAGAACTGGGTTCCTCTCCTTGACGTGCACAGAGGTACAGGCATAGCTCCCATGATGCCCTAATCACACCAGCTTAAAAGCCTTTGGTGTGAACTACCTGGTGGTAGAAGTCACTGGGCCAGGCCTGGGGAATAACTGAATTACATATATTTTGCAAATCGGTCTGCAGGTCGAACAAATGGCATCTTGGAATTAGCTCAGATCTGGTGCAAAGCTGAAGTGCTATCAGAGTGACAAGCTCCCATCTCAGTTCCCGCCTCAGAAGTGCCGGCGGGTACCCGGGGAGGTGCCAGGACAAGCAAGAACATATGGAGAAAGGAGGAATCCCAGAATGAAAAGATCGAAGCAGAGGGTGCCGGTGGTGCCGGGAGGAACAATGAGGAAGTTACTACCATTTGTGAAGGGATCTTCCCAAAAAAGAGGTGAGAAATATCCTCATGTCCACCCCTATCGCTCAAAGAAAATGCAGGGCTCTGCAAAGCATTGTCAGTATGCCCCAGATGGGGCAGATTGCCAGACATTTCTGAGGAGCTTATCACAATACCAAATGCTAGGACTCCCCAGTCCAAGAGAAGCTCTGGCAGGGGAATGATGAATCTGGGAGTGTCAACAGCCACCTTGGAATTCTGATGATCCACAAGCGTAAGACCACAAAAAAGAGTAGAGAGATAGGAAATACTGGAGCTAGGTCTAAATTCCAATTAGACCCCTAAGGAAATTCAATTAAATGTTAAAGAAAAACGTTTAAAAGGATATCTATTTAAACACTGCCACTATTAATAGGTGTACAAGTTTTCTTCATGAGCCTTGGTGGTACAGTGGTTAAGTGCTCAGCTGCGGTTCGAACCCACCAGCTGATCTATGGGAGAAAGATGTGGCAGTCTGCTTCCATACAGATTACAGTCTTTAAACCTGATAGGGCAGTTCTACTCTGTCCTACAGGGTCGCTACGGGTTGGACTCAACGGCAATGGGTTTTGTGTTTTGGAAGGCTTCTTAAGTGCATCAACACTATAGTGAGAATCATGAATAAATTCAGAGAGGTTTTCTTTTTCTTTGTTTAAAGACAAAAATAAAATAATTCCATGTTCCCCTCCTCAGGAATGACCGACGAAATGCGAGGCTCTTGTTTGTCCAATGTCCCAGAGATAGAGCTGATTAATGAAAATGACAAGCCTGCATCCTACGGGGGAGAATTCAGAAATGCCAGTCCCAAGGTTAGATGAAGGTCAAAGACAATTTAGCCTAGTGCTTCTCAACCCTTGCTGAGAGCAGACCCGCTTGGAGTAGAGAGGTGTTATAGGAGACGCAGCTGTCCGTTTCTGACAAGAAGCCAGGGATACTGGACCAAGACTCATGCTCAAATCCCACCCTTCCTGAGAAATCTCTCAAACACTTCCAAAAGCAACCCTGCCACCTCAATATCTGTGCAATCTCTACTTTGTTTCTAAGCAAATTTTTGTGCCTAAGAATGTCATATTCCAAACATAAAATTGGACTACAGAGGAAGGCCAGACGCTAAGTAATACCAAAAATGGCATCTGGTGCAGCAACTACATTAAAAAACCCAAATCAAACCCATTGCCTTGGAGTCAATTCCAGGTCATAGTGACCCTATATGACATAGCTGAACTGCCCCATAGGATTTCCAAGGCTGTGATCTTCATGGAAGCAGACTGCCACATCTTTCTCCCGCGGAGTGGCTGGTGGGTTTGAACCGCCGACCTTCTGGTTCACAGCCAAGTGCTTTAACCGCTGCACCACCAGGGCTCCTGCAACCACATGACATGGCATCTAAAAAGACAAACAGTAGGATGAGGTACTAATTGCATTACTTAAAAATATAAAAGAGCAGAGAAGTGATTCAAAGAGTCCATTAGGGAATGCAATCTGTTCCAAAAATTAAAAAACAAGAAGGAGTAAAATCCTTTTTACTTAAAAAAAAAGAATAACAACCCCCCCACAAACACACAAAGACAATAATAGCCTTGAGAGCAAATTAATCATAACACCTGTGGTAACCTCACCAATGAAAGAAGGAGAAAATATGAAAAAGGTCACAGATCATACACTTCTAACTGGAAATTCTCTTGATATCACCTAACTTCCATCTATCCATTTTTCCAATAAGAAAATTAGGGTCATGTCTGAGGTCAAAGCACATAATTTTCAGGACAAAATCTAGGCTAGAACTCATCTACATACATATTTTCCCAATATAAAATGCTACTCCACACACAGATTTTCCGCTGAGGTATTCTCAATTACACGTTAATTATAGCATGCATTCGTGTTAGAAAATGTTTTCTTATGTTTAAGTTTTATACGCTATTTTATTAGCATCAGTTAATTAAAAAAAAAAAAAAGAGGGCACGTGTCCCACAACTTGCCGCATTACTGAATCGTGGGAATGCATGGTCTTTATCATAAAAGGTTAAATGTTGCATTTGATAAATCCTTTCTGAATTCTAATAAAGCCTCCAAATAATATTATCTCTACTAAACACATATCTGCCGTTATAATCTTATTAAAAGAACCATAGGTTATATAATAAATAAAAAGAAAAAAAATTAAGATACTATAGTTCAAGTTTAAGCCCATTCAAATTTGAATATTCTGTAAAAATCAACATTTTCCAATTTACAAGCCAGTGTTCTTCTTTCATGTGCTGGCAAAGCCTCAGGGCAGGAGCTGGAGTTGAAAGTTAAACATCTATTTGCATTTGGTTTAGGAAATTTCAGCTGTCTCAGCGGATTTGGTGAAGATCAAAGCCCCAACACCTCATGAGCTCCCAGCTTTAATTTCAGCCAAGAGTCAATCACTGGATTCTCGAGGACCGTGAGCTACTCCTGGCAAAGCGCTGCTCACGTGGGTTATGACTTCATAAGGCCTTGTTTTCACTTATTCAGATGCACGGGCTCCCAGATTGCAGAGAATTTGCAAAATTGATACTAGAGGGATGGAAAGTGCAGTCTCCTTGTTGAGAAATCAGTGAATTCAATGACATTCTTTTCCCTTTTTCTCTGCCTGGTGAGCAAGTGACGTGGTGTACAGTCAACCCCTGGAAGCCTCCAGCCACCAGGGAAGGACTGCCATCATTCCTGAGCCATACAGCTCACACGTACACATGGGGACCTTGTCCAGCCCCTCAGCCACTCCAGGAAGAGGCAAGTCACCTGACTCCAAAAGCCGCTCTCTTTCAGCTGCATCACATAACCTCACCATATCATTATATACATTGTCGCCTGTTGAGAAAAAAATCACTTTGTGAATGGCATTTGGCTAATATCAACATTAGTCAGAACAACTCTGAAGAGGAGAAATAAACTTGTCACTAATATCAAGCACCAACCAGGAGGATAAAAGCTTTCATAAACATCAATGGATGCTAGGTAACTTGTAACTTAAGTAGTGGAAATGGGGGAAATTGCAGTGAAATTGCCATTTGCAAGCAATTGGCTCATCCTGTTGAAATCATGGAGTCTTTGTCTTCATTTTTGTTTCTTTTTACTAGAAATTCATAAAAATGATTGATAAGAATAATTGATTAGGAAAGTAATAACTAATAATAATCTAACAGAAATAATTAGAGGCAGAATCGATTTGACAGCAACACAAAAACATCGTAGTATGGAAAGATCATGCGGGTTCTACTTTGCTCATTCTCCCATGATCTAGGGAGTAGAGAAAAAAGCAGCATTTATCAACGTGTGCTTTTCTAAGATGTGGAAAATGAAATATCTGAGGACCTAATTAACGTCACTGAACTGCACATGTTCCGACTGTTGACACGTCAAATGTTTTGCTACATAGATTTTTACCACACACACAATAACAATGAAAACAAAGGAGGTCACGTTGACTGAGGGAGAAGAAAAACTTTATTTCAAGGAAAAGAAAGTAAAACCATTGACGTAAAGAGACAGAATCATAATCGACTATCGTTATTCTGTAGTCATACTTTCAGGAGCCAGATTTTCCATTTTCATAATTAGGAATGCAAGATTATATTTGTGTGAGAGGAAAAAAAGAGGACTCGGGGCAAGTGCTTCCACATGACACTTCACCCCTGCAAAGATAGATCTTCCCCGTTCTCCACATGCTTTCTCAAAAGACCATGAAAATAACTAGTATTCACAAGGAACTGCAACCTATCAGCAAGTCCCCTTTTCCAGGGGAAGGATCAGTGAAGAAACAGCAATCTACCTGGCAGCTCTCCTCCAAAATACCATTGCTATACTTGACAGCCAAGCTAGTACAATTAATGTTTAATGCATCTTTTTGTCCCAAATACAACAAAAAGAAAGAAAGTAAATAATAAACAAAGGTTTACAATCCTTTAGAGGACAAGGTATCGCAGCAAGAAAAATTCAAAAAAGCAAGCTTGTAATTTTTCAAATCATCTTCGTTGATGTATAGGACATTACCCAGCGTGTGTCAATGGTGACATGTAGAGCGTGCAACCCATAATCACGACAAAACCATTTTCATTACTAAACACATAGCTGAGACTCTGATTTGGACGTGGGCCTCCAGAACTGTGAGAAAATAGATCTCTGTTCTTTAAAGCCAGTCACTTGGGATGTTTCTGAAATGACAGCTCTAGGTAATGAAGACAATTGCACATACAATGGAGCACCTGTACAGAAGTGCAGACAACCCAAGGATGGGAGGGGAGTAGCACATAGTATGTCAACTTATCACTTCCATCCTGCGTGGTCTTGGATAAGTTACCTAACCAGTCTGAGCTTTAAATTATCTATAGAATTGAAACAATATTACTGTCATGGATTGAATTGTGTCCCCCCAAAATATCTGTCAACTTGGCTGGGTCATGATTCCCAGTATTGTATGATTGTGTACCATTTTGTAATCTGATGTGATTTCCTTATGTGTAGTAAACTCTATCACTATGATCTAATAAGACAGATTAGTGGCACTTATACTGATGAGGTTTACAAGATTAGATAGTGTCTTAAGCCAATCTCTTTCAAGATATAAAAGAGAGAAGTGAGCAGAGACACATGGGAACCTCACACCACCAAGAAAGCAGTGCCCAGAGCAGAGCACATCCTTTGGACCTGAGGTTCCTGCACTGAGATGATCCCAGACCGAGGGAAGACTGATGCATCACAAGGACCTTCCTCCAGAGCCAACAGAGAGAGAAAGCCTTCTCCTGGAGCTGCTGCCCTGAATTTGGACTTGTAACCTACTAGACTGTGAGAGAATAAACTTCTATTTGTTGAAGCCATCCACTTGTGGTATTTCTGTTATAGCAGCACTAGACGACTATGACAATTACCAACCTCACAACATTTTTAAAAGGGGAATTTGAACTTAAATCTATTTCCAAAGCCAGGCAACAAGGTCCCCCCATCTGCCTCTCATGGTATGCCCATTTTGCTTCCAGATACGTGAATCTGCCCCTGTTGTTCTATTGTTTAAGGCCCTCACTGACTACCATACTGTCCACCCCAACAGCTTTACCAGGATCTAGCCCTCCAATGAAGCTGTAACTACATTTAAAACTGTAATGACTGTTAAAAATTACTTTGAAAACATCATGCTTGATTTTTTTTTTCTTTTGCTGCATTTTCAAACACTAATGGCCAATACTACAGTCATTTTTGGTTTTCTGTTGACCTGTTTAAGTCCCATGGATGAAGATCTCCTATCAGCTCTTGGCACACAATGTGGCATTGGTTAGCAAGGTACTAACACCATATTGATCTTTTCTGTTTAATTTTTCAGTAATTCAGGCACTTGTTCACCCATGTCCACACTCCCAACTATGAAAACACTCTACAGCATATTTGTACGGAGGTTGATTAAACTCCAGGCAAGATCCTGGAGCCTTTGCTTGACACATGCTCTTTCTACATTTAAGAGGCAGGTCTACTGCAGCTAGGAAGGCATAGCATCCTAATGGAGTTTTAGTTCTAAGTGTAATTTTTAGAATCTGATTTTATATTCATAAATGTCATACTTTTTTTTAGGCAAGGAATTATCCTTCAAATGCATTTGTTCCCTAAGGAGTTCTGATCTTTCTCCTAAAACAAGGCACTGGTAAGGATATTCTAAAAGACTAGAAACCACCATCCACAGAAACAGATAAAGCAATTTCATTAGCTAAGTGTCTACCACATAGCATAAAGTTGCATAAGCTTGTGTATTGTAGTGACATTTTTAATAAGTAGAAGAAACTCAGATTCGCAGCAGAGGGTCAAGGGGTTACCTGGTTTTCAACAATGGCTTCCTGCCCCTGTTAAAATAAAACACAGACTCCTAACCTCAGTCTACAAGTCTCAGCTACATCTCACACTCCCCCAACCCAGCTCTCTCACCTCACCTTAATCCATCCACTTCCTCAACTGTTCTGTCTGAAACAATCAGTATCTCTGTCCTTTGGATACGCCAAGCTCCTTCCAGCCTTTGGTTTTGCCAGTGCTGTTCCCTCTGCCTAGGAGCCCTGTCTGGTGCAAATGGTCAAGTGCTCAACTAACTGAAAGGTTGGCAGTTCAAACACACTCAGAGATGCCTCAGAAGAAAGGCCTGGTGATCTGCTTCTGGAAAAAACACAGCCTAGAAAACCATATGGAGCAGCTCTACTCTGGTTTTGTTTGTTTGTTTGGGTTCCCTCTGCCTGTCTTCTTCCTTCTCCTCATTCAGGTCTTGACCATATGTCACCTGCTCAGGGAGTCTTTAGAGGACCCTTCTTCACCATCTTTTCTATCAGTCCCCTCTCCTCCAGTTACTCTCTAACCCATCAATCACCCTGAGTTACTTTCTCCATCATATATGTCAGCGTTGCCTTTGATTATATGTTTGTTGTCTGCCATTTCACCAGAATGTAAGCCCCGTGAGCACACAGGTGACCTGATTCCTCCTTAGTGTCCCCAGCCCCTGAAAGAGTTCATCGCAGTCATCATTAGTACTCAGGAAATATATGCTGAGTGAATGAACAGCAGATAAAGTGTCCGTGACTAAACTGCAATAAGCTTCAGAAATAGGCAAAAAACAAAATACATTTGACTCTTTAAATGCTCGAAGAACCAAAACAGGCCCAAGCTGCCATTCAAAAGAAGATTAAAATACATTTTCTGCCCCAAATTGAAGTTTGGCACCGCCTTAGAAACCTGTGGATTAACTCAAACCCAACTGAATATTTACAAGTTCAGGTATTTGTTTTATATATTGGGATTTTACTAGACAGGTTTTCGTAATTTTGTTTTGTCAAGTTTCTGCTATTAACAATTTTTAGAATTACTAGACCAGGGAATAGAGTCCAAATTCCTAGATTTATATTGTGATCTGGCAGCCTCACCTGTCAGCCTTCCAGCCCCCTACCTTCACATGATTGTTCCAAAATTAGAAAACTATTGAAAATTATATGAAAGCATCATACAGTTTCATGTCTCTGAGAGACGTTTTGTTCTCCTATGGATAAGGTCACCATGAGTTGGAGCTCACTCAACAGCAACTAACAACAACAACAGGTGTGGTCAGGGAAAATATGGGAAACTGGGTGAAGTGAACGACAACATGATTTAAATAGTGCAATTTAACTTATTTAATGTGAATGGAGAGAAAAGGGCCTTGGACCAGGAACTTGGTCACACTGCTGTTCTTTAGTGCCCTGTTAAATTCTAACAAGTTGGAATGTACACTTACTTAACCTGTCCCAACATTGCACGGTATCAGTGAGAATTCTTCATTGTCACCATATATTCAGAGCTAGAACTCTTAGATATAGTAACATGAGCAGGTGTAGCCACCTTTAAACATATAACACATAGGTTCAATTTCCAAGTGATACATTTCTGATGTTTGTTGTTAAGTCAGATGTAGACCTTAAATAGCAGCTAATGTTTTATACCTATCTGCAAACATCTTCCACAGAATCTAATGTTCCAAAATAGAATCTTAAATTTGTTCCTATGGACACTAAGCAAACAGTGTGATGTTTGCTGTTATTGTTTTATTTGTGTACTTACTTTTTTCCCAGAAAATCACTTTAGTCCATTCAGATATTATACAATATTTGATACAACATTCTTTTCTTTCTCACAGGCCCCTTTTCAGTTGAACTCAGGTGCTATAATCTAGAGAACTGTAGAGAATTATTTTTGCATATAAAGTCTATAGAGGGGGCAGTCCCCATCCCCCTAAATAATAGTGCTGCTGGTGAAGATTGTGCAGAGCCATGAGTCATGAGTCATGGAAGGTGATCAACACATGTGCTTTAATGGCTTGACGTAGGTCATAGGTTGGTGGCTATCATGGTGGATAACAGCCTGGGATTGGCGTCATCTCACATGGGTGTTAATCCTGGTTCAGTCCCAAGTGGAGTATGAACTTGGCCAAGACACTTATATTCTTTGAGTCTCATTTTTATCATCTGTAAAATAAAAATACTAATGACTGTTTCATAGATTGTTCTGAGTATTAAATGATATATTTGTAAAGCAGTTGGCAGAGGAAAGATAGTAAATAATTTGTAATTACTGTGATAATGGAAACCCTGGTGGTGTAGTGGTTAAGAGCTATGGCTGCTAACCAAAAGGTCAGAAGTTCAAGTCCACCAGGCGCTCCTTGGAAACTCCATGAGGGCAGTTCTACTCTGTCCTACAGGGTCACTATGGGTCGGAATCAACTGGACAGCAATGGGTATGGTTGGTTTTTTGGTGATAATGTTAGAGATAAAGACTGTAGAGATGATGCTGGAGAACAGATAGCCATGAATGGAGTGCCACTCGCTGTAACATAACTGGGCCATCTAAAATACAAAGATATGGTAACACAAGCCAAGGGACTGCCATATTGCCTACAGCAGTGATAACCAAGGAGCAAGAACACATTACTTCGATGTTGGCATTGTTCAGAGAAGAGGGGGCTGATGCCAAAAGCAGCCGCAGTCCTTACAGAGGGGTCTCTGTGTGCTGACGGATATCACTTGAGAATATTTTATGCTCTTGGCCCTAACTTTATATATTTTCTGATAGAAGGAGGGATGGAATTTGGGTAACGTGAGACAACTCATATTTACTGAGGACAGTGATAGCTCAATGGTGTAATTCTCGCCTTCCATACAGGAGACCGAGGTTTGATCCCTGACCAGCGTACCTCATAAGCAGCCACCATCTGTCACTAGAGGCTTGTGTGTTGCTATAATGCTGAACAGCTTTCAGCTGAGCTTCCACATGAAGACGAACTAGAAAGAAAGGTCTGGTGATCTACTATCAAAAAACTGCCAATGAAAACCCTATGGATCACAACGGTCCAATAGGCAATTGATCATGGGGATGGTGCAGGACTGGGCAGAGTTTTATCCCACTGTGCATGGGGAGAGAGGGAGCATGAGTTGGGAGCTGACTCAATGGCCGCTAACAACAATACAGGTACCTTCTGAAATCTCCATAATCCCAGGCAGCACCAACTATGCCATTTTGGGGTCACCATTTGCCTTTGTGTTTACCTCTTTACCACTCCCTTTTCACCTCTTTCCATGCCCATCAACTTACCTCGATTTTTCCCATTACTGGTATGTACCAGAAGCTGTTTCTTTTCCAAAATTAATCTGAAACAGTACCTGCCTCAAGGTAGGTGTGTAACAATGGGCTAATCCATAACTGGGGAACTCTATTTGCCTTCTCTGCATTTAGAAACTGCGTAGGGAAAGGCACACAATTGGGTTTTTATGAACCACCTCCATTCAAGGGTATGTTACAGGTTCCAAGGAGTCCCTGGGTGGCACAAATGGTTAAGTGCTCAACTACTAGCTAAAAGGTTGGCAGTTTGAATTCATCCAGAGGTGCCTTGGAAGACAGGCTTGGCGATCTGCTTCCAAAAGGTCACAGTCTTAAAAACCCTATGGAGCAGTACTACTCTGAACACATGGGGTCATTAAGAGTTGGAATTGACTCAACAGCAATTGTCATGGATTAAACTGTGTCCCCAAAAATATCTGTCAACTTGGCTAGGCCGTGATTCCCAGTATCCTGTGATTGTCCACCATTTTGTCATCTGGTGTGATTTTCCTATGTGTTGTAAATCCTGCCTCTATGATGTTAACGAGGTAGGAGTAGAGTTAGTTATGTTAATGATGTAGGACTCAATCTACAAGATTAGACTGTGTTTTAAGTCAATCTCTTTTGAGATATAAAAGAGAGAAGCAAGCAGAGAGACAGGGGGACTTCATACCACCAAGAAACAAGAGCCAGGAGAATAGCACATCCTTTGGACCTGGGGTCCCAGCGCTGAGAAGCTCCTTGATCGGGGAAGATTGATGACAAGGACCTTCCTGCAGAGTCCACAGAGAGAGAAAATCTTCCACTGGAGCTGATGCCCTAAATTTGGGCTTCTACCCTACTAGACTCTGAGAAAATAAATTTCTCTTTGTTAAAGTCACCCACTTGTGGTATTTCTGTTATAGCAGCACAAGATGACTAAGACAGCAACGAACAACAACAATGGCAACTAACGAAGGTCTACACTGCTAAATATAAAACCAAGCTCTGCCATGTGGCACAGAGCGAGCAGTCACTGACTGACTTGAGAACAGGAAGGCATCTTTGTAAGCTAAGAGTCAGTCAGTCTTTCCGAATCTCCCCCACGCAATGCATTTATTTTTCCTGAGTCACTTCTTTCTGCATACGTCATACTTTGGCGTGGTCTTCCTTTTGGGAAGAGTCTGAATATGTTGATGAATATATGTAAATTTTTTCTCCTTGCTGTCAAAGATCCCTGACTTTAATTGAAGATCAGTTGTACTAATGCTACAGTATTATTTTGATATATTTGAAACAAGGTCATCCAAATTAGATTGAGTGCCTAAAAGATCAAAACTGCACCCACGTGTGTATACTTATTTATATTAGAATAGTAGCATGCAATCACAAGAAAGCCTTGGTGACCCAGAAAGCAGTAACGTTTGATTAGTTTACTTCAGTTTAATCCACACAGACTGTAAATTTTATAGGTATTTCAAAAGTAAAATGTCCTTTCTTCAAAAGGAAAGGTTTCAGTATTTTGCTTATCCACTCAGCTAATGTTTAATTCATTGCCTCTTCTGCCAACTCCATTTAAAGCAAGAACATTTATCAACAGAAAAGATATGGCAAAACTCAACCTCATACTCTGGTTTCAATTCATAAGAGGATCAAAAATTCTGTTTAATATTCTACTAAAAGGAATGTTCTGACAACACAACATTTTCAAAACAAAGGAAAGAAGAAAGCAAGCAAGTTACAACATTACAACAGTCTAGGGCACAAACATCACTGTGATAAATTCTTCAGGAAAAGCAAGATGTATGATATATATGAGATGAAGTATTGTGGTACCTAATATTGGTGGTTCAAATCCACCCAGAGGGGCCTCAGAAGAAAGGCCCGGTGATCTACTTCAAGAGATCACAGCCATTGAGAACCCTATGGAGCACAGTTCTACTCTGCACACACATGGGGTCATCATGAATTGGAGTTGACTTGACAGCAACTGGTGTGGTGAATGTCAATCTTACTGCTAATAGAATATCTGCTCCAAAAAATTGTAGCTTCCTATTCTTTGGGTATGTGTGTGCATTTGTGGGGTATGTGTGTGTGGCCTTTTCTTATTTCTTAGCTGGCCTCTGGTTGTACTGTAGGCAAGAACTCACAAGGCAGAACATTATGAGCAGGCCATCTTGCCTGCAGTGGCTTACTGAACCCATGAACTACAGGCAAGCCTTAAAACTGTGCATGAGCATATAGCAATAAACTTTAGTACTGCCATATCATCACAGATGACTCACTTGTTTCATAAGAATTTATAACTACTACCTAGAAAGGTGCACCTGACCCAAGCCATGGTGTTTTCAATCGCCTTACATGCATGCAAAAGCTGGACAATGAAAAAGGAAGACCGAAGAAGAATTGATGTATTTGGATTATGATGTTAACCAAGAATATTGAATATACCACGCATCGTTAGGAGAATGAACAAATCTGTCTTGGAGGAAGTGCGGCCAGAATGCTCCTTACAAGTGAGGATGGTAAGACTTTGTCTCGATTACTCTGAACATGTTATCAGGAGGGACCAATCCCTGGAGAAGGACATCATGCTTGGCCAAGTAGAGGGCCAGCAAAAAAGAGGGAGACCCTCAATGAGATGGACTGACACAGTGGCGTCAACAATGGGCTCAAACATACCTACTATTTTCAGGATAGTGTAGCACCAGGTAACATTTTTTTCTGTTATATACAGGGTCGTTATTAGTTGGAGCTGACTCAATGGCACCTAACAACAACCTAGAAAAATGAGCATCTTAGAAAAAATGGCCAAAATAATTTTATGTTTAAGGAATTAGTAACACTCTGAAACTTCTTCATACTGACTTTCAAAATACAAGATTGCTGAATGACAACATTTACGGTGGTGCTGATTTTAAGGCATATTGAAGCCAGCGTCCACTGACGGGTGGCAGTCCATGAATCTAATGCACCCAGAGGCCCTTGATGTTTATACTGTGCCAAAGAGCTCACTGGATTTGGTGGTTGTTAGTTTATTTCTCTGGCGTAAAATGAAGAGTCCGCTTGTCTGAACTTTCAGAGTTCTACAACATGAGGAACCAAAGGCTCTTTATAAGAGAGGTTAGGAACAGTAAATATGCTGTATCCCAGCAGCTAAATATTTTGGGGAAAAACAAACAAAAACACTGAACTGTGGAAATTTCTTGCAGCGAGAAAATATGCTAGAACATCAGCCCCCAAAACAATCCGAGTGACACTAACTGTACACATAGCTGAAAACCTCTCTTGAGGAGAAACAAAATAGCTCATGGGTGCCTCATCTCTCGAATATACCATATACAGAGATGGCCCTGTTCTAAATGATCAAGAATTCATCACAAAAAAGTATATATATATACTTATTTATATATAAAAAAGTATATATATATACTTATATATATAAGCCAATGTGATGCTATAATAAAACGGTATCATTTTCTGCAAATGTCCTTGCTCTTAAAAAAAACAAAAACTTTCATTAACCCATTGAAATTAAGGTTCTCTTTCTTTTTAGGGGGATAGAGAAGCTAGCTAGTTTGCTTCATCAATTCCATTACCTCAACATATTGTCAGAATCCATGTTCTAATAACACAGAGCTCATTTAATACACAGTAAGGACTCATAACACAAACTATATTGATGCAGCCACTTCTAAGCCAGTTTGGTTGTTTCTGGCTTCTGCAAGCTTCTGCCTGATCGGAGGTCACTGCTATGTCTCAAGTGTAAATATTACATAGAGCAAATCAGAGTAATCTGTTTTCCCATTATGATCTTGTATGTCTTATATTGAAGCTTCCTTTCTTGAAAAATGTCCTTTTCAGACAAATGAAAAGTCTCCTTTGCTGGTGTAATTATAGAAATGGAGTATCAAGCATCTCATAGAGTTTTAGGACAAGAATGTTCCATGGCTCTAGAGCACAGCTGGCCAACTTTTGTTTCCTTTAAATTTTTTTTTTAATAAATAATAAGTTTTATTTTTTAGAGAAGTTTTAAATTAATAGAAAATTGAGCAGAAAGTAAAGAAAGTTCTTTACTCTCTCTACCCTCTGTACCCAATTTGTCCTATCAGAATCTTGCTCTCCTGTGGTACACTGGTCACAACCGATAAACCAACATTGATGCATTATTATTAAAGCCCCAAGTCTACAGTGGGGCTCACTCCTGGTTCTCTGGATGTTGAAAAACGTATCATGTATCCACCATTACAGAATCATCCAGAACAGTTTCACTGGCCCCAAAATTCCCTGGGTTTCATCTATTCATTCCTCTCCTTTCCTTGAACCCCTGGAAACCACTAATCTTTTACTGTCTCTGTATAGTTTTGTCTTTTCAAGAATATTACATAGGTGTAATCATACTATGTGTAGCTTTTTCAAACTGGCTTCTCTTAATTAGCAATATGCATTTAAGGTTTTCCCATGTATTTTCATAGCCTGAAAGCTCATTTCCTTCCATCACTGACTAATATACCATTTTGACTCAGCAGCAATGGGTTTTTGGGTTTATACTAATAATAAGTAATAGATAATAATAACAAACCATGGTATGGATGCACCACTGTTCGCTTATTCATCCATCTACTGAAGGACATCTTGGTTGCTTCCAGTTTTTGGCCATTATGAATAAAGGTTCTACAAACACTTGTATGCAGGTTTTTGTGTGGACATAATTTTCAACTCACTTGGGTAAATACCTAAGAGTACCACAGCTAAATCATATGGTGAGACTATGTACAGCTTTGTAAGAAACTAACAATTGTCTTCAAAAGTGGGCATACCATTTTGCATCCCCAAATACAATGAAAGAAAGCTCCTGTTGCTCCACAACCTCACCAGCATTTGATATTGTCAGTTTCTGGATTTTAGCCATTTAACAGGTGTGTAGCTATGAGTCAGAATCGACTGGATGGCAACGGGTTTGGTTTTTCTGGTTTCAAAGGTATCACCTTGATGTTTCAATTTGCAATTCCCTAATGACATATTATGTTGAGCATCTTTTCATATGCTTATTTGCCACATTTATATATTCTTTTTGGAGCCCTGGTGGCATACTGGTTAAGAGCTCAGCTGCTAACCAAAATGATCAGCAGTTCAAATCCACCAGCCACTCCTTGGAAACCTCATGGGGCAGTTCTACTCTGTCCTATAGGGTCGCTACGAGTCGGAACCGACTCGATGGCACCTAACAACAACAACAACAATATATTCTTTGGTAAGGTATTTATTCACATCTTCTGCCCATTTTTTAAATTGAGTTGTTTGTTTTCTTATGGTTGAATTTTAAGAACTCTTTGAAATACTGGACACAGGTCACTTATTGGCTATGTGTTTTCGCAAGTATTTTTCCCAGTATGTGGTCTTGTGTTTTTATTTTCTGATGGCATCTTTCACAGATCAGACATTTTTAATTTTAATAAACTCTAACTTTTTTTTTCTCCCTGTGGATCATGGTTTTTAAGTTGTATCTAAAAACTAGTCACTAAATCCAAAGTCACCTAGATTTTTTCCTATGTTACCTTCCAGAAGCTTTGTAGCTTTGGGTCTTACATTTAAGCCTATGATAAATTTGGAGTTAATTTTTGTGAAAGATGTAGGCTCTGTGTCCAGATGTGGCTCTTGGTTGAATTTGGTCTCCAATCTAGGCCATCTTCAGTTTTATCAAAGGGGAGTCCAGGGGGTAAAGAAGTTACTGAAGGTCACACAGTGAGGGGCTGGTGGAAAGTGGTGCATGCTGAGTAGACTATTTTTCTAGGTCAGCTCACAGCTCAGATCAAATGCACCTTACTTCCTAAGCTCAATTATTTTTCACTTAATCAGCAAAGAGCTAATAAAACAATCACAATTATGTCTGGGCTATGAAATCACAGCAAGAGAAGTGGTTCCTATCAGCTACAGGAAGTACACAAAGCACATCTCACTCAAAAATGGTGATTCAAGATATTCAAACTAACTTCCTGGGCCTTATATCAAAGCCAAACCAAACCTATTGCCATGGAGTTGACTCCGATTCATAGCAACCCTATAGCACAGAGTAGAACTGTCCCCATAACATTTCCAAGGCTGCAATGTTTATGGAAACAGACTGCCACATCTTTCTCCTGTGAAGCTGCTGGTGGGTTCAAACTGCCCACCTTTCGGTTAGCAGCCAAGATCTTAACCACTGTGCCACCATGGTTCTGTTTAATTCTGTATTAGTCTAGAAAAATACTATCTTTCCAGGGATTTAAGTTTACTAGCAAGTAATATTAAGTCTTTCAGGGGAGGAAAGAAAATAAGTGAATGGTCAGAATATTCTCACTCTGACTTTTTTCCATGTGTGCTATCCTAGATGGAGAAAAAAGTTTGTGTAAAAGGGAAGCTGGGCCAAAGACAGTTAACCGAGACTGATAGTAAAGGAGAGGTAAAATGATGACATCTTAGTCCCTTGCTGAGATAAAATCCAGGTGCTGATTTTTTAAGCACTTCACACTGACATTTAGAATTGGGGGAGTTACAGGAGAGCTCAGGGCGGTCTTTGGTGTTGCCCATACTCTTGATGCTGTGACTCAAACTCTTTCAAAATACAGAAGTATCAAATCTAAAAATTAAAATAAAAATAAAGTTGCTGTCAAGTCAATTCCAACTCATGGTGACCCCACGTGTGTCACAGTAGGACTGTGCTCCACAGGCTTTCAATGGCTGCTTTTTCGAAAGTAGATTACCAGGCCTGTCTTCAGAGGCACCCCTGGGTGGACTCAAATCTCCAGTTTTTGGTTAGCAGCCGAGAATGTTAACTGTTTGCACCACTACCACTCCAACCTCACATATTAATAACATTATGCTAATTTGTATAAGAAGCCCTGGTGGCATAATGGTTAAGGGCTTGGCTGTTAACCAAAAGGTCAGCAGTTTGAATCCACCAGCCGCTCCTTGGAAACTCTGTGGGACAGTTCTACTCTGTCCTATAGGGTTGCTATGAGTCAGAATCGACTTGACAGCCCTGGGTTTGGTTTTTTTTTTTTTTGGAATTTGGTATAAAGACTGATATTTCAAAAATATATTTTAAGCTGCAAATAATAACAAAATATTTTCTGTAAATAAATGCATTAAATAAAATTAAATTCTCTTAAATGATGCAGTCACTTTCACCACAATAGTCCCAGGGCACCTTTCCTTCTCTTCTCCCTTAGATTTAGTGAATTAGGTCTGTGAACTACTTTCTGGCTCCTACCTACTGCAATTCTCATTTTCTTTCCATGTAAAATATTTTTAATACGATGAGCTGCTTCAGATATTTAAATCAGTATTTTCTTTCCAATTGGGTCTAGAAAGAGTTAAAATATGCACATCATATGGAATGTCCAATGCCAGAAGAAGCAATTAAGCAAAACTGTCGTCATAAAATTTATAGTGAAGCGAGATAGAACACCTGGTTAGTTATTAATTAATACCTTTATATTTTGTTCTGCCTGGTTTTCTTTCTCCTTATGATCCCTGATACTTGGCCCGGGTTATTTATGATTTATAGAAGGATGACAGTGAAGATTTATGCTCACAGGAAATGCTTTGCTCCATGTAAAATAACACAATGCATTGCTTTTTCTAATCACACAGTAGGGAAGGAAGCTGAGCCCCAGTGAGAGCAGACAGATGATGCAGGAAGGCAAGAGCATTGTTCGGGCAGCAGAGTTGGGGAAGGGGACTGTCTCAGTCTCCCAGTGTTGCTGAAACAGAAAAACCAGAAGTGGATGGCTTTAAAGGACAGAAATTTATTTTCTCACAGTTCAAGAGGCCAGAAGTCTGAATTCAGGGTGTCAGTTCTCGGGGAAGGGTGTCTGTCTGCCGGCTCAGGGGGAAGGTTCTTTTCTCAGCTTCTGGAGCCCCGTGTTCCTCAGTTCCTTAGAGATCTCCACGTGGCATCTGTCTTCCCCTGCTCGTGCATGCTCCTGTGTCTAACGTGTTCTGTACACGACTCAGTACTGACGAGGTTTAGGCTGCACCCTACTCTGATAGGGCCTCATTAACCTAACAAAAAAAATACTATTTCCAGATGGGATTATATCCACCCATAAAGGGTTAGGAGCCTTGGTGGCACAGTAGTTAAGCATTTGGCCACTAACCAAAAGGTCGGCAGTTCGAATCCACCACGCGCTCCTTGGAAACCCTATGAAGCAGTTCTACCCTGTCCTATAGGGTTGCTATGAGTCGGAATCAACTCAGTGGCAATGGGTTTGGCATTTGTTTT
This sequence comes from Dugong dugon, assembly GCA_030035585.1. Taxonomy (NCBI): domain Eukaryota; kingdom Metazoa; phylum Chordata; class Mammalia; order Sirenia; family Dugongidae; genus Dugong; species Dugong dugon. The sequence continues at coordinate 220,936,932 of CM057460.1, forward strand.
GTATAAAGGGTTAGGATTCTGACACATATTTGGAGGGGACACAATTTGATCCGTAATAGGAGTGAAAACAGCATAAGGAAATACTGATTAGAGGGGAGAGAAAGGTATAAAATAGAGGCATCTTATTGGAATTAGATACGTTTAATGGGAGACACTATGAGTCGGAATCGCCTCGGGAACGGGTTAATGGGAGAACAGCACTAGCTTTGGCCAGGAGGGAGGGATAAGCCTAGTGTGGTAAAATGGTCTGGGTTGCCTCAAAGCTTCAGTTAGAATTCTTACCAGTCAGCTCTCTCATAGCAAGACAATGCTGATTACAGCCGATGAAAGAGGGCCTCGGTCAGTGTGGGATTCAGTTAACAGAGGTTACAGTTTTGCCTTCTGGGGAGATGGAACAGGCCACAGGCTCAGAGGGTTGCAGAACACCTTTCATGAGGACCAGGACTTCTAAAATGAAAACGGGACTCGGGACGTGGAACAAAGGCCCATCTTGAGGACTCTGTGATGAGAAATGACACGTGTATGTCTCTTGTCTTTTCCACCAAGAAGAACATACAGAACCCAGGGAGAAAGTATCTGCCATTTGTGACAGGAAAGAAAGAAAGAAAAAAAAAAAAAAAAAGCGTACATTTCTGGAGGCCAGTTCAAGGGAATTGCAAGAGAATAGGGTACTTCTGACGATTACACTGTTTATATTTCTTCCCTCCTCTCCCCACTTCTCAGTGGGCCCTCTGCCCCTACCCACTTTTTACATCTGAAGCCTATACTCCCTCTGGTCTGTTTCTTCGGCAAACTACAGGTAATCCCCAATTTATGACGGCGTCTGTTCCGGCCACTCCATCGCAAGTCGGTTCTGACGTAAGTCAAGTACCTCATTTTTTTTTCTTTTTGGTTTTCATTATTATTGCCATAGCCTGCTATAAGGCAGTGTTTTCAACAATAAATCATAACATTGAACATCAATGAATGAACATCTGAGAATGATAACATCAGCAAATTACACGCTGTAACATTACAGTACATATTACTAATGAGAAGATGTAAAATATATATATATATACAGACGGCTGTAAGTGCTGGTGGTTGTAACTCGAATATGTTGTACATCGGGGACTACCTGTATGGCAAACTAGAAAGCTGAAGCAAACTGAAAAAGATCTCCAGCTCTCTGTTGAGAGCCTAGTGTGGGCTCCCCAAATCCTGAGGCTGGTGGGGTCCTGTCTCGCTCAGGATGTGTCTTCTAGCAGGCAGTGAGGACATGTATGTTTATATAACTATGTGAAGGATTGTACAATTCTGTTAAAGTCCTTGAGTCTGGTTTTTTCCCGCATCTCTCCCACTCCCAGTACCGCCAACCACACCCCTCCACCAAACCCCGATCAGAGATTTGCTTCAACAGGCTCTGCTTGTGATTCTGGTGATGACATTCTGTGCTATATGGACCACACCTACGGCTTCAGGGGCAGAGATCATGGTGGCAGGTAACCGTGCTTCCCTAAGTGTGTTGCACAGAAGATGAATATACAAGGTGTTAAAAAGAATGGATCCCATACATGGCCAAGTAAGCTTGGAGAAACACTAGCTTAAAACGAACAGGTGTCTTGCTGCAGGACTTCTCAGGGCCTTTAATATAATCCTTGTAAACCGTGACATTGCTTGCGGTATTTTAGCAAGCAAATGACACCATTGTACCCTCCGTCTACAACAGTTCTGCCCAATAGAAACACAGCATAAGACACGCATGTAAGTTACATATAAAAACCAAAAAACCAAACCCGTTGCCGTCGAATCGATTCCAACTCGTAGATTTTAGATTTTCAAGTAGCCGCGCTAATTAAACAATTTTAAAAACATGAAATTAATTTTAATATAGCTTATTCATCAAGCATACCAAAACAATGATCATTACAACGTGCAATCCCTTTAAAATACTGAGATATTTTACATTCTTTTCTTGTACTACATCTTTAAAATGAGGTATGTGTTTTACTATTACAGCATCGTCAATTCAGGCTAGCCACATTTTGAGTGCTCAATAGCCACATGTGGCTAATGGCTGCCTCACTGGACAGTACAGGTCTAGGGTATCTTGGGAGGTCATTGTTTTACAACATTGGTGTAATCTGGTATGCACAGATAAGCAGTACTTCCTACAGAAGACTAATACGATGCTGACTCATTCAATAATTCTCTTACCTTTGGTACCTTTCTCATATGGTTACAGGGGACTCAAGAGTGTCCAAGACCACCTGGCCATGAGAATTACACATAGATGCTGTGACAGATGGTAATACATGAGGGTAAAAATGCCTGTCAATCCATCCTCAGAAAGAGAACGTCTGGGCTTACAGAAAACGGTACATACATGGTCAAGGGGCTTAAGAAATATCAAAAATAATTTAGAAAAAAAGTTTAAAGCACATACTCTCACTTCACGGTAACTATTAAAAATATAGAAAAATTCCAATCTTCCTACAATTTTTTTAAGTAGGGATGTACAGATTAATGGTGAAGGAAGCAGCAAGAGGGAGAAGAGTTCCCCAAAACTGACATCTCATTAGGTACATCTGTATAGTGTCCATGAGCCAATGCAAAGTCATCACCTAGCACAATTTTTAGAAAATAAATGTAATGGAGTTTTGTTTAATTGGGGCATTTAACAGTTTTTATCTATATCTATCCATACGGGTTTTCTACCAACTGTCTGTGAGTTTGTTGTACTGTGGTGGCTTGTGTGTTGCTGTGACACTGGAAACTACACCACCAGTATTTCAAATACTGTGTCACCCACAGTGGACAGGTTTCAATGGAGCTTCCAGATCAAGACAGACTAGGCAGGAATGTCTAGTGATTTACTTCTAAAAATTTGCCATGAAAACCTTATGGATCACAATAGAACACTGTCCAGCTCGCTTGCTTTGGATACATCATCAGGAGGGATCCATCACTGGAGGAGGACATCATGTTTGGTGAAGCAGAGGGCCAGTGAGGGTGAGGGAGACCCTCAGTGAGATGGACTGGCACAACAGACTTGACCATGTTGATGTTCCTGAGCGTGATGCAGAACTGGGCAACGTTTTGTCCTGTTGTACGTAAGGTTGCCATGAGTCAGAGCTGACTTGAAGGCAGCTAACAACAGCAATATTAAAAGCAAACAAACAAACAAAAAATACAAAAAACCTCTTTGCTCTTGAGTCAATTCGGACTCATAGCAAACGAGGAGGACAAAGTGGAACTGCCCTGTCTTAGTCATTTAGTGCTGCTATACCAGAAATACCACAAGTGGACAGCTTCAGCAAACGGAATTTTATTCTCTTACAGTCTAGTAGGCTAAAAGTCCAAATTCAGGGTGTCAGCTCCAAGGGAAGACTTTCTCTTCTCTGTCGGCTCTAGAGGAAGGTCCTCATCATCAATCTTCCCCTGGACTAGGAGCTTCTCCATGCAGGAACACCAGGTCCAAAGGATGTACTCTGCCCCCAGTGCCTCTTTCTTGGTGGTATGAGGTCCCCCTGTCTCTCTGATCACTTCTCTCTTCTATATCTCAAAGGAAACTGGCTTCAGACACTATCTAATCCTGTAGATCTCATCAATATAACTGCCCTCTAATCCATCTCATTAACATCATAGTAATAGGATTTACAACACATAGGGAAATCACAACAGATGACAAAATGGTAGACAATCATACATTACTGGGAAACAGGACCTAGCCAAGTTGACAGATATTTTTGGGGGACACAATTCAATCTATGACGTGTCCCATAGGGTTTCCAAGGAACTACTGGTGGATTCGAACTATCAACCTTTTGGATAGCAGCTGAGCTCTTAACCACTGTGCCACCAGGGCTCCAGCAACAAAGTGGTTTTATATTCCTATTTCTTAAAGTTATCTTTTTTAATTGTCAAATCTAAGACTAAATTAAACCAGATATTTCTCAGACTGTTCTAAGAAAGTCTTTGTGCATAAATGAAGGCCACAATTTTTAATTCATCAGCGTAATGCAAATTAATTACAATCACATTTTTTAAGGAAAATAGTTGCAAGAGAGATTAGGATGTAAAATTTGCCCTAGCATGCAGCACTGTTGAGAAAAGATATTACAGCCCACTCTTCCATTTTACATTTTGGGGATCCATAGCTATTATTTCTTATTTAGGAAGTAAAATTGGCTGCACCTGGGCATATTATTAGCTGCTCACCACAGGAAATCACATGCTGATGGGCTATAATTTACCACAGAAGAAGAAAAAGGCAAGCCAATTAAAATGGAGCACATCATTTGGTGCCCATTTGCTGGTTGTTTGGCAGAATTTATTATCTTATATTTTGCAAATAAGAGATAATTGAAAAGGAATGTGTATGAATCAAAATTTGGGGACCAAATCACTTCCCCTGCACATGAAGGAAAAGTCTCAACAAGCCCTTGAGATCAGCCTTGCCCCCAGAGAAAAACATACCGACATACATGCCTCTCTGAGATTCACAGAGGACATGAGAGCAGCCCCATCACGACAGCCAGGACCCTCCTCACCCCAGCAGCCTGCAGCCCAGACCCAATCCTGGCCTGGACCTATAGGCAGTGTGCAGGATGGCCTGGAATGTTAGACCCACAGGCCTGGCGTCAGTGGTTCACAGTCAGGAAAGTCTGTGAAGTACATTTACATCCTCACATAAACTAAAGGACCTCTGGTGGGGTGACAGTTAAGCACTCAGCTACTAACCAAAAGGTTGACGGTTCAAACCCACCTAGCAGCTCCATGAGAGAAACATCTGACAATCTGCTTCCAGAAACACTGCAGCCAAGATAACCCAATGAAACAGTTCTACTCTGTCACATGAGGTCATTACAAGTCAGAATCAACTCAACGTCATCCAACAAGGAAGAGTTTATTCAGGGTCAAGAAACAGTTTTCTTGTTGTTGTTCCCCCCACTCCACCCCTTCATGTTATGGGGTAAATTTGAAGAGGCTGATATTCTGATAAAGAGACAATGAGGTTTTGTTGAAACGTAGTCCACATTTTTTTTTCTTTAATTACAGTCACTAGGTTTGAGTTTGTGAGGGAATGAGCCCTCAGCGTGGAAATTCAACAACTTTCAAGGAGGAGGACTGGAGATCAGTATTAATTATTACATGTGCATATCCTACGATTCAGAAATTCCACTAAAAGAATACAGCGTGGCGGGAAAGATCATATGTGCGCATAGAGTTGATGAAAAATGTTCATCGCACCATGATGCATGACTGTAAAAAATATAAACTGGAGAATGTCGAATAACAGAAGCTCTAACTATGACACAATCAAGCAACGGAGTGCAATGCAGCCATTCTACATTCTTCTACAAAGCAGAAGAATATTGATTTGATATATCGTCAGTGAAACAAAGAAAAAGCATGTTATAGAGGAACGTTAATATGATCCAAATAATACCAATATTTATAAATAAAGGCAAAAATTAAAACTATATGTATTTCTAGGCATCTATCTATGTACATATAGGTATTGAGATAGAGTTAGAGACAGAGACAGAAAGATAGCTATAGATGACATATATACCTAGGAAAATAGATGGGGATATTATACACCAAAATGTTAAAAGCAATTTGCTCTGAGTCATGGAATTATGGATGACTTTTATTATCAATGTCATATTTTCCTGTTTTCATATTTTCAGTAATAACTCTACATTACTTTTATCACTTGAAAAGAAAACAAAAAAGTAATTTAAGAGGAGTCTCCTCATTATTGTATTCCATCACTTTGAAAGAGAGGGAAGAACTTGATGTGTGAGAAAGTCAGACTATACAAATGGATCCCAGGGAATTTTTAACCTTTCATACTAAACAAACTCTTTCATTATTTTGAATAGTGACATTACTTCCCTGAGAGATTATCACATGCCTTCAATACATAAGCTAAATGCATTATATACGTAAGAAAAGCGGGATGCCTTGGGCCACAGCAATTCCAGGCCTATTAAGTAACCCAGGAAATGTAATAACGTATAAGCTACAACGACCATCATCATTTGCCGCCAAGCTGACTCCAACTCACAACAACCCCATGAGTACAATCACTCCATAGGGTTTTCAATGGCTGATTTTTTAGGAAATACATTGCCAGGTCTTTCTTCAGAGGCACCTCTGGATGAACTCAAACCTCCACCCGTTGGGTTAGCAGCTGAGCACTTAATCATTTGCACCACCCAGAGACTCCAACATACAGACAGACCAAGTCAAAGTCACACCAAGCACAGAGCTGTATGTAACACAGGTCTAAAATGTAACATGGCAAAGCCTTTGCAAATATCTGGAGTCTAGTCATATTTTTTTTAAAAAGAATATACTTTAAATACATACTTTTAAAAGCCACAGGGCAGATGTGACCTGAGAATCTTGCTCAGCTGTGAAAATTGCAATTTATATACCAGTAATTACAATAGTATGATCAGCTTGCATAGTTAAATAGGGTTCTGCTTGTGCTCTTAAATTGCCATCACTGTTATTGTGGGGCACTGAGTCCATTACGACTCACAGCGACCCTATAGGACAGAGCAGAACTTCCCTATAGGGTTTCCCAGGCTGTGATCTTTACAGAAGCAGACTGCCAGGTCTTTTCCGCTGGGAAGTGGCTGGAGGGTCCGAACCACGCCACCAGGGTTCTTAAATAGCCATCACTTCCTTAAAAAAAAAAACTAAAGACAAAACCAAGGTATACAAATTTAAACATTCAGAATTCCGGTAACAATAATATAAGAACGATAAGGATCACATGTCCCCACTGCATCAGGTACATACAAATTTCCTTTGGTAAGGAAACCAGAAACCAGCTGCAGTTTAGTCGACTCTAATTCACGGCAACGCCATGTGTGTCAGAGTAGAACTGTGCTCCATAGGCCAATTTTTCACAAGTACATTATCAGGCCTTCCTTCCGAGGCACCTCTGCGTGGACTCGAACCTCCAACCTTTTGGTTAGCAGTCAAATATATTAACTGTTTACACCACCCAGGTCCTCCCGTGGTAAGACTCTTCTCATTGTAGCTAAGACTGAATGTGATTTTCTCTCGCACCCTCCCCCACTGATTCATGCATAGTCTCAAAAGCTCACTTTGAGAAATAACACAACCACACACACGTATACACATGCACACAAATCAGTGCAAAGGACAAAGGTGGTGTTTTTTAAAAAATAATATTTTCTTGTGTTTTCAGTGAAAGTTTACACAGCAAGTTAGGTTCCCATTTGACAATTTCTATACAAATTGTTCAGTGGCAATACTTACATTTATCACAATGTGGCAACACGCCCTTTAAGTGTGTTCTGGTTGTTCCATTTCCATTATTCCAGTTTCCCCACCCCCTTATCTTCTCATCTTTGCCTTTGAGTAACTGTTGACTTTTTGGCCTCATATAAACTTATTTATAATGGAGCACCATACTCAAAGGAAATAGCCTTTATTTTGTGTGCCAATCTGTTATTTTGCTAAAAGGTGACCTCAGTGGATAACTTTGGTTCAAAGCTAAAAGAGTATCTCAGGGGGATACTGTCAGGGAGTCCTCCAGGATCAACTGGTCCAGTAAGTCTGGGTGTTTTAAGAATTTGAGTTCTGTTCTGCGTTTTTCTCTCATTTTACCAGGGTCCATCTATTGCCGCCCTGATCAGAGCAGTGGGTAGTGGTAGCTGGGTACCGTCTAGCTCTTCTGGTCTCAGGGTGGAGGAGGCCATGGCTCAGGTAGGCTATCAGCCCTGTAGACTAGTTTCTGCTCAGAGACTGGTTTCCTTCTTGACAAAAGTGGTCTTCAATATTATTTCTGAATGACATCATGTGTGAGCCAGTTCCTGGTTCTTGGTTGCAAAGCAACAATAACCAAATCCACCCCCATTAACCAGAAAGGGCTAAACAGAAAGGCCAGTGGGAATGCCCAGAATAAGCGTGATGGCTTAGACAGTGGGAAGTGTGCAGGGAACGGCAGCCTGATGTTGCTCGACTCTCAAATATCTTCAGGAAGCCTGCTTCCATAACTGATCCTTGGCCAACATCTGGGAACACAGTCCTTGGAATATTCCCTCTATTACTAATTAACAAGGTTGCTTTGCATACCTGGGGCCCTACAATATGCTGTATAAGCTTTTCTGGGCTGTTTGCACAAACAGTATGATGTATGGTGGACACCAGCTTCCATTCTGGTGGTAGGTACCTATGTGATCAGATCCTCCAAAAAGCCCTGAAACTCTGAGACTCAAACAGGTTTCCCTGGGTTGAGACACTTTATATATGTTGCTGCAGTTCACTGTTGGAAGAATAAGTGTGTTCTGTGTGACTTTGTGGGGAGGATTTGACACCTGTGCCTGGTCTCCACCAGACTTTGCCTGATTACCTTTCCCCCTTACTAACCCTACTTTATACGGAGCCCTGGCGGCATAGCGGCTAAGAGCTCAGCTACTAACCAAAAAGGTCGGCAGTTTGAATCTACCAGCTGCAACTCAGAAACCCTCTGGGGCAGTCCGGATTAACTCAGTGGCGCCTAACAACAACCTTACTTTATATTATTTTACTCTAACTAACTGTAGCCATGAGCACAACTGTCTCCGAGTCCGGTGGGTTCCAGTGAATCACTGAAGTTGAGGGTGGCCATCAACTAACCATCCAACAAGCTGCCATCACATTGAGATTCTGACTCACCTCAGGACCCCATGCATCAGAGTAGAACTGTCTTCCATAGGGTTTTCAATGGCTGATTTTTTGGAAGTAGACGGCGCCTCTAGGTGGACTCAAACCTTTAATCTTCTCTTTGCAGCCAAGGGCGTTAACTATTTGCATCACAGTCATGATGCTAACTGTGTATATTGTTTTCTCTGTCAAATAATGGGCTTAGCACTTTTTTGTGGTTGTAAGACACTATCCTGGTGGTGCAGTGGTTGAGAACTCGGCTGCTAACCAAGAGGTCGGCAGTTCGAATCCACCAGCGGCTCCTTGGAAACTATGTGGTGCAGTTCTACTTTGTCCTATAGAGTCACTATGAGTTGGAATTGACTTGACGGCAACAGGTTTGCTTATTAAGACACTATCTACTGGCAAAAGTTGGAAAACTCTGTCTAACTTGCACAGTTGGGAGAGTGACTTCGTGTAGGGTTTTCTCAGGCAAATAAAGTGTTTAGCTCTGTTCTGTTCTTGTAACACACTATCTAAGTAGATATATTCAAAGAAGATCAGATGGCAGTCAAGACCCAGGACACAAGCAAGTCACAGAACCAGTGCAGAGAGGACAGTGCAGCTCCTGTCACTCAACACCAGAGGCCACACCCCCTCCCACCCCCACTCACACCTGCACAGAACACTGGAGGCCCCCATGGCCCTGCTGCCATCACTGCCCTGGACACCCAGCAGCCTGCAACCAGAATGGAGTCCTAAGGGTCCCTATCCTTGACTTCCCTGGCTCCCAAGTACTGGACTTAGATCAGAGTTTCTCAGCCTCTGTACTATTGACATCTGGGGCCACTTGGGGATGTTATGGGGGCTGTCCTGTGCATCATAGGATTAGCAGCATCCCTGGCCTCGACACACTAAATGCCAGTATCTCCCTCCCTGCTGTGACAATCAGAAATGTCTGCAGACATTGCCAAATGACTCCTGGGGGCAAAATTGCTCCTGCTTGAGAATCACCTGACTTCGTGGAACCTAGGCTAGGTGTCCACAGAATGCCTACAAGCTCACCCGGAAACTGAGAATCTGCTTACTCAAGCTTCTCTGGTTTCCTCTCCCACTCAAACTCACACAGCAGACAAATCCCCAGACGCAGGAAGGGTGTTCAGATGCCAGCCAGGGGTATGATGGCACCTGTCCACTTCGTAATACGAGCAAGACTTTCATCGACGTGGTTGCTTTTGTTAAAATGATGAGTCAAGGGCAATACAGTGTCTTACTTCTGCTTCCTAAAGAATCTTTTCCTTTGGAAGTAGACAGCCAGTTCTTTCTTCCTAGTCCGTCTTAGTCTGGAAGCTACCAAAACCAAACCAAAAACCAAACCCACTGCCGTCAAGTCAATTTCAACTCATAACCACCCTACAGGACAGAGCAGCACTGCCCCATAGGGTTTCCAAGGAGCAGCTGGTGAATTCCAACTGCTGACCTTTTGGTTAGCAGCCAAGGTCTTAATCACTGCACCACCAGGGCTCCAAAACCCAAAACAGGATACCACAAATCTACTTCGTGACCTTGGGCAAACACCTTTTCTCTCTAGATGAATTCAGTCCTGATCAGTAATGTTGTTAGCAACCATCAAGTCAATTCCAGCTCATGGCAGCCCCTTGTGTGCAGAATAGAACTGCTCCACAGAACTCTCAAGGTTGTGATCTTTTGGAAGCAGACGGCCAGGCCTGTCTTCCAAGGTGCCTCTGGGTGGGTTCAAACAGCCAACCTGTCAGCTAGTAGTCAAGCGCTTATCTGTTTGTGCCATCCAGGTCACCCCACTCCCCAATTTTCTCTTCTGTGTTGTGGTTCTCTCTACAACATAGAAGAGAAAGAAAAGTTTTATTATTCAATAAGCCTTGAAACAGCATGTGATGCATCACAGACAGTCTGATAACGAGACTGTAAAGACAGACAGAAACCTTACCTTTTATATAGTTAAGTGGATACAACCTATTACATTCATGTTTTCATGGTAAAATGGATACTTTTCTCCTATCTTTATGTCAGGATACCTGAAGTTACGCTAATCTCTTTCCAGGAAACTGGGAGGTGGGGGGCTAAGGGACACGATCCTCCTTGATGGTTACATTTCAAAAGAGATGGTTCCCAAGTCTTTGGGGAAACATCCTTCATTTACATACTTTTCAAAGAGACAGAGAACTTATAAATTTTCTAAGCTGAATTCTGAAAAGAAAAAAGGGGGTGGGAGAGTCTCTTCCCTTATTTTTACTTTGTATTTGCAGGGGTTCCCCAGCAGTCATGATCTGGCCTGGTACTAGGAAGGGGGACAGAATAACATTTTGTAAATTAGGGGTTTGAACTACATGTTCCATCAGCATCTTCCAGGTCTCTCGTGAGGGCTGTATATTTTCCTCTGGGGTCTGTTTTCTTGCTGTGTTCCTTGGTCCCCAGAATGAAATCTCACCCCACGTTGCAGTACATTGACAGGAGGCCGGGGGGTTTCACCTAAGGCTCACGGTGTGTCCTGCCATGCACCCCAGGTTGTGATGCCCAAGAGGAGGGACACATGGAACAAGAAGAGTACTCCACATCAACTCCAAACTCCTTGGCGCCATTTCATCCCAGACTAGTTTCTTCTTTTTCTTTTTCTGAAGATATAATTTACATATAATAAAACTCAATCTTATGAGGTCACTATGAGTTGGGGTCGACTCCATGGCAACGGGTTTAATGTACATTTCTGCAAGTGTTGACAAATGCATAGAAGTCAATATAAGAGGACCACAGTCAGATGCAGACACTTCATCAGCTCCCTCTGCCCCAGAGTTCCCTGGTGCCCATTTGTATCAACTTCCCTGCCCCTGCCCCAGCCCTAGTGAGTAGTGATCTAGTTTTTATCCCTATAAACCAAAAAAAAAAACCAAACCCCTTGCTGTTGAGTCAATTCTGACTCATAGCACCCCTATAGGACAGAGGAGAACTGCCCCATGGAGTTTCCAAGGAGCACCTGGTGGATTTGAACTGCTGACCTTTTGGTTAGCAGCCACAGCACTAAACCACTACACCACCAGGGTTTGCCTTTTTCCAAATGTTGTATAAATAGAATGATAGAGTACGTAGCCTATGAGCCCAGCGTCTTTCACGTATCACAGTGCATTTGAGATCCATTCATGTGGCTGCCCTGTCTCTGAAGTTCATTTCTTTTCTCTTGCTGGGTAGTGTTTTATTGAAGGTCCCTGGGTGTGGCGCAAACGGTTTGCACTCGGCTACTAACCTAACGGCTCCGCTGAAAAAAGGCCTGGCGATCAGATTACATACAGCCAAGAAATCTCTACGCAGCTCAGTTCTACCCTGTAACGTACGGGGTCACGGTGAGTTGAAACAGACAATTGGCAATGAATGGCAACTGGTAGTATTCACAGTATGAATACACCACAGTTTGTTTATCCACTCACCTGCTGAAGGACATTTGGGCTGTTTCCATTTATGACAGACTATATACCGCCATTATAAACATGTATATACATTTTGTGTGAAACTTAAGTTTTTATTTCACTTGCGTAAATACCTAGGAGGAGGATTTCTGAGTTGCACGGTGTCTTAGTCATCTAGCGCTGCTATAACAGAGATACCACAAGGGGATGGCTTTAATGAACAGAAATGTATTCTCTCACAGTTTAGGAGGCTAGGAATCTGAATTCAGGGTGCCAGCGGTAGGGAAGGCTTTCTCTCTGTTGGGCCTTGGGGAAGGTTCTTATTCCTTGGCTCCTTCGTGATCTGCATGTGGTATGGCATCTATCTTCTCCCATCTCTGCTCCTTTGCTTGCTTGTCTAATCTCTTTTATATCTTAAAAACCACCACTCATCTGCAAGTTTGTCATACTGTGGTGGCTTGTGTGTTGCTGTGATGCTGGAAGCTATGCCACCAGTATTTCAAATACCGGCAGGGTCACCCATGGTAGACAGGTTTCAGTGGAGCTTCCAGACTAAGGCAGACTAGGAGGAAAGACCTGGCAATCTACTTCTAAATAAAATCGGCCAGTGAAAACCTTGAATATACCATGGACTGCCAGAAGAACAAACAAATCTGTCTTGGAAGAAGTACAGCCGGAATGCTCCTTAGACGGGAGGATGGCAAGACTTCATCTCACGTACTTTGGACATGTTATCAGGAGGTACCAGTCCCTGGAGAAGGACATCATGCTCAGTAAAGGAGAGGGTCAGCAAAAAAGAGGAAGATCCTTGAGAGATGGAATGACACAGTGGCTCCAACCACGGGCTCAAGATTAACAGCGATTATGAGGATGGTGCAGGACCAGGCGGTGTTTTGTACATTGGGTCACTATGAGTTGGAACCGACTGGACGGCACCTAACAAAAACAACAAGGTAACCACCCAAACCCTCAGTAGGTTCACTAAGAAAAAATTATGCTGTTGTTCATGGTGCCTTTGAGTCAATTCTGACTCATAGCAACCCCGTATGATAGAACTGCCCCATAGGGTTTCCTAGGCTGTAATCTTTACAGAAGCAGATTGCCAGGTCTTTCTCCCATGGAGCAGCTGGGTCATTTCGAACCACCAACCTTTCGGTTAGCAGCTGAGCGCTTAAACATTTGTGCCACCAGGACTATGCTAATGGAATCTAATTTCCTTTCTTTTTGATGAGTTTATTCAATCGTATACTAGAATGTCTGAATAGATATTTTATTTCAAACTTGTGGGAAAAAAATGGAGAAATACAGACTTAATAACAATAAAGTCGGAGTGAATCATATTCTGTTGGAAAAGCATTACCCATAAAATGTTTAATTTTCTGAGTCTGTCAGCCTAGAGGGGTATTCTTAACCTGACATAATTCAGTCACCTATAATATTCAGATTAAGTCATCAAGAATTTATTAAGTGCAGTAGCAGACTGCATCTGACAGAGCACACGTGTGCAGGAAAATCCTAAGCTGAGTACACCCAGGTGTTCAGGATTTAGGTTTATGGTTCTCCCTCACACTTCAGCTTCCCCTTCCCAGCCCACAAATGGGGATCATGAGGCTGGAAGAGCACGTGCTATCATGACAACATTATCGGTAACCTGAGAGTCCATCCCCCACACTGCAGCCACCCTACTCCAGGCACCTACCTTCCTGCCCTCCTCCCATCCCTTCCTGACACACTGTCTCCCGTGCACCCCCGCCATGTTGACTGGCAGCTCTATAAAGAGTTATCAGTGAATTTCACTGGGTAGCTTTTATAAATGTGCTGCACTAGGCTGCTAACCAGCTCAAGTCCACCCAGAGGTGCCTTGGAAGAAAGGCCTGGCAATCCACTTTGGAAAAAATCAGTCATTGCAAACCCTAAGAAGCACAGTTCTACTCTGACACACATGGGGTCAGGGTCAATTCTGGGGCAACTGGTTTTGTGTGTGTCTCTGTGTACGGGCAGCCCACACGTGGCTGCTCTGCTGAGCTGGGTCCCTCAGCTGCTGGCTTGAGGGCAGGGCTGGACCCAGCAGAGGTCCCCTCTCTGGTAGTGCTGAGTTGGCTCAGAGCCTGCCCTCAGGAACTAACTGTTCAGAATTCAAAGCACTTGTATGTGTTCGACACAAAAAACCAACATTAAAGGTTAAGATATGCTCACCCCTTGTAACATAATTAGAACAAATAAAGAAACATCACCTTAGTTACCTAAGTAAATTATAATTAATAGCCATCCATATACACATCTAGTATTATCAACACATTCCTGGGGCCGCCCAGAAATTTAAACATTTAAATCAATGTTGTTGTTGCGTGCCATCAATCTGTTCCAACTCATAGCCATCCTATAGGACAGAGGAGAACTGCCCCATAGGGTTTCCCAGGCTGTAATCTTTACGGAAGCAGATTGCCAGATTTTTTATTCCCACGGAGCCACCGATGGGTTCAAACCGTCAACCTTTCTGTTAGCAGCTGAGCGCTTAATTATTGCACCACCAGGGCTCCTTAATTAAATCAATAATTGAAGTAAAATGACTCCTGCCCCACAGAATGCATGTTAGGTGAGATTACTCACTCTACAGAACCCTTCCTTTTTCCATTCTCTGAGAAGGAGATCTGACAGTGGACCAAGGCTGGCTCCTTCACTGAAGAAGGTATTTTGAAGCTATTCCGAGGGAACGCGCTAAAAACAACGTTGGTACTGGTTTAGTGGCAGAGATCTTCATACAGAAAAGTCCCCTTGTCTTGTATGGCTTTCCTGAGTACAGTGAACTTATTAAGCACTTTGATGTAGCAAAAAATTGTGATGTGCATATGTACAAATAATCCAAATGTGGCAAAAAGCAGCTAAAAAAAAATCAATAAAGCAGCTTTTTAACAAATGCATTCAGAACTGGATCAAAGGGATCGCCTAGCAGCTACATGTCACTGATCTGAGGCTCATTACATTATCATGTCAAGGAAACATCTTTTGCAACAGAAAGGTGAAGTCTATCTGTAATGAGCTTCTTTTGAAGCAGGAGGAAAGCTGCTTTCAAAATAGAGACTGAATAAACACAGGGCCTCTATTAAATCAAGAGGGATCAGTCGCTGGAGAAGGACATCATCATACTTGGCAAAGTAGAGGGTCAGGGAAAAAGAGGGAGACCCTCAATGAGATGGATTGACACAGTGGCTGCAACAGTGGGCTCAGGCATAACAATGACTGTGAGGATGGCGCAGGGCTCGGCAGCGTTTTGTTCTGTTCTATGTAGGGTCGCTATGAGTCAGAACCCACTCGACAGTACCTAACAACAACATGTTGAACCAAACCTAAACTCATTGAGACTGAGTCAGTCCCAACTCATAGCAACCCTGCAGGACAGAGCAGAACTACCCCACAGGGTTCCCAAGGTTGTAATCTTTACTGAAGCAGACTGTCACATCTTTCTCCTAGGAGGAGCGGCTGGTGGGTTTGAACCTCTGAACTTCTGGTTAGCAGCCCAGCATCTCTGCAAACAAAAGGGGACAGAGGTGCTCACCTCCCAAAGGCAATCCTCTTGAAGGCAAATACAGATTCCAAGGGTAGGGTTTGCAATCATTTTCCCATCCCCTCCTCTCCCAGAACAAACTTGCCAGGGGAGGGTGGTGGTTTGGTTCTGTTTTGCTTTTGTTTGTTAAGGTATAGTAACCTGCATACTACTGAAAACTGGCCTAGCTCTGCTTTGATAATGATGCTCCCTGCTGATCTTACAGCCTGAGGGATGGTCTCCTTTCAGGTTTTCTTTTTTTTTTTTTTTTTAAGCACAGGATTTTTCAAATGAGCTCACTCTTAGAGAGTGTGTTTCTCGTCTCCTTGGGGAGACAGGCCTTGAGGGAGAACTTTTTTTTTTTTTGGTGCCTGTGTTCTGTACATACAGACCCATTCCAAGTTATCTAACCCAGGGCTGCCTGCCTAATATAGCAAATAACATAATAACAAAATGCTAGACTACTCAGTTCTCTGCCCAGACCCCGGCCATCATCCTCAGCCTCTCCCTGCTGCAGTTTTCAATTCACTAAAATGGAAAAAGTCCTTACCTCTGTCACTGGGTCAAAATGAAATAAAACATAAAGCCAAACCAAACCAAAACAAACAAAAAAAACGAAGTTGATTCCACTGCACGGCAACCCCATGTTACAGAGTAGAACTGAGCTTCCTAGGGTTTTCTTGGTTGTAATCTTTACTGGTTGTAATCATTATGGAAGCAGATTGCCAGGCCTTTCTTCCACGCTGCCACCAGGTGGGTTTGAACTGCCAACCCCTTAGGTGAGTAGTTGAGCACAAAATGTTTATACCAGCCAGGGACCTTGAAATAAAACATGACTGACACTTAATTAGCATTTGGCTACAAGATACAAGTAGGAAAGAGATGAATGAAACTCAGAGACAGAAAAATATTTTTTCAGATCTGTCTGAGCCAGATTTCTACCTAGAATGACTTGTCACCAGTATTGCCACAAGAGAACCAGATAGACAGGATCCAGATTTATCATTTTTTGCCAGCCCCTTAGAATGGAGGCAAGGGACTTACAGAAAGAAGAGGAATATAACAGCCTCGTGTTCAGATGGCGCAATAGGCGCATTGTGCATTGCATTATGTCCCCCAAAATGATATTTTAAAATCCTGATACTCCCCACCCCCTCCCCCCATGGCTGTGAATGTGACCTTGTTTGGTGTCTTAGTCATCTAGCGCTGCTATAACAGAAATACCACAAGTGGATGGCTTTTAACAGAGAGAAATTTAGTCTCTCACAGTCTAGTAGGCTACAAGTCCAAATTCAGGGCACCAGCTCTAGGGGAACACTTTCTCTCTCTGTCAGTTCTGGAGGAAGGTCCTTGTCATCAGTCTTCCCTTGGTCTGGCAGCATCTCAGTGCGGGAACCTCAGGTCCAAAGGACACGCTCTGCTCCTGGCACTGCTTTCTTGGTGGTATGAGGTCCCCCACTCTCTGCTTGCTTCTCTTTGGTTTTATCTCTTGTAAGATAAAAGGTGGTGCAGGCCACACCCCAGGGAAACTCCCTTTAGATTGGATCAGGGATGTGACCTGGGTAAGGGTGGTGTTACAATCCCACCCTAATCCTCTTTAACATAAAACTGCAATCACAAAATGGAGGACAGCCACACAATACAGGGAATCATGGCCCAGCGAAATTGATAACACCCATTTTTTGGGGATATAACTAAATCCATGACATTTGGAAATAGGGTCTTTGAAGATGTTAGCAGTGAAATTAACATGAGGTCATACTGGAGTAAGGTGGGTGCTAATCCATTATGAATTAAAAAAGAAAAATCATTGCCATCAAGTCTATTCCAACTCCTAGTTGGAGAACTGCCCCATAGGGTTTCCAAGGCTGTAATCTTCATGGAAGCAGACTGTCATCCCTTTCTCCTGCGGAGCAGCCGGTGGGTTGGAAACACCGACCTTTTGGTTAAGAGCCAAGTGCTTTAACCACTGTGCCACCAAGGCTCCTTTCCATTATGAATGGTATCCTTATAAAGAGGAGAAGAGACACAGAAAGAGAGACACATGGGGAGAAGTCCATGTGATGATGAAGGCAGAGATTGCAGAAATCCGCATGATGGTGCTTAGGCCAAGAAATGCCAAGGACTGCTGACAACTACCAGAAGCTGGAAGAGTTAAGGAAAAATGAACACCGGGGTGAAAAACTTCAGCTATACATGGAGACTGACTCTGTCTAGGTTCTCCAAAGGAAAATAAAAGCACCGGGGGCATAACAGGAAAGTATAATATAAAGACGCACTATGATGTCCAGTAGGGGACATTCGTGGTTCAATGGTAGACTTGGGTTTGATTCCCAGCCAATGCACCTCATGTGCAGCCACTACCCATCTGTCAATGGAGGCTTGTACGTTGCTATGATGCTAAACAGGTTTCAGCAGAGCTTCTGGACTCAGATGGACTAGGAAGAAAGACCTGGTGATCTACTTCCAAAAATCAGTCAGTGAAAACTGTATGGGGTCACAATAGTCTGATCCGCAACCAATCATGGGGATGACAAAGGACCAGGTTTCGTGCCGTTGTGCATGGGGTCACCATGAGACGGGGGCCAACTCAACAGCAAACAACAACAATAGTGTACAGGAAAGTTATATTTAAGTTCTCCAGAAACCAGCTCTCTGGGAGCCTTCCTCACATAGAACAGTCCCTCACAATTCTTTCCCACTCCTTCAGATGCAATTTTAAATTTCTCCTCTTCACCTTCTCCCCTTAAGCTCTCACATAGCTCCTCTGGAATGAACACACCAGCTTAGGAGAAATACTACCAAAAGGCTCCTTAGAAGCCAGGATGGCACGACTTTGTCTTGCTTACTTTGGAAGTGTCCTCAGGAAGGATGAATCGCTACCAAAGGACATCGTGATTGGTAAAGTAGAGGCTCAGCAAAAACAAGGGAGACCCTCAATGAGATGGGCTGACACAGCGGCCACAACAGTGGACTCAAATACACCAATGATCATGAAGATGGCACAGGACCAGACAATGTTTCTTTCTGTTATACATAAGGTTGGTATGAGTTGGAGCTGACTCTCTTTCTGTTATACATAAGGTTGGTATGAGTTGGAGCTGACTCGCCAGGCACCTAACAACAACAAATCTCATCTGTACAAGCAACACATAACAAATAACAATAACAACCAAATTCCCTTTACTCCGCCTTCCCCTTACCGCTGGCCCATTTTCCTGATTCTCATTCATATCACGTCTCAAAAACACACACACACAAGAATCTTTACTTCCTCACCAGCCATTCACCTTCAACCTCTTTGCTAGGGCCTCTGCTCCACAATTCTAAAGAAATTGGCTTTATCCAGGTCTCTGATGACTCTGATGGTCTCAAATCAATGACCTCATCTTGACCTCTCAATAGCATCTGACACAGGTGGTCCCCGACTTATGAAGTATTCGAGTTAGATGAACTGCACTCATGACCACTTTTTTTTTTTTTTTTTACATCTTATTGTTAGTAATATGTACTACATACAATGTTGCAGTGCATAATTTGCTGATGTTATCATTTGCAGATGTTCAAAGATCCAAAGATCGGATTTATAAAGATACTGATAATAAAAGGCAATAATAATGAAAACCAAAAGAAAAATAAATTCAACTTACCTCAGAACCAACTTACAATGGAAATGTCGGAATGGAACCCCATTTTTAGTCAGGGACTACTTGTATAGCAAAACCCTCCCTTGATGTTCATGAGAACCCACCCTCCAATCCTATGTTTCCTCTTAACCCATTGGGGTCTCCACTGAGGGCACCTCCTTCTTTGACTAATCTCTAAATGTTAATGTTACTCAAGAATTCATCCTGGGCCCATATTTCTTCTCTCTCCTTCTCTTCATAGAATATCTCATTCATTCCAATAACTTTAAATACAATTATATAAGCTTATGATTCCCAGATTTATACAGTGAGGCAAAAGCTATATATCTAGCTGTCAACCTGGTACTTCCATGAATATCTACCCAGATTTAAAGCTTAACGTTTCTAAATAACACTCTTAATTTTGCCCATAAAACTATCCTCACATCTTCCTCCTCCTAGGAAATGGGGTCACCATTTACCTAGTTGCTCAACCTAAGAATTATTCTTGAAACTACCCTCCTGCCTCTATGCTGCTCCCTCCCTCTCACCCCATGCCAACACAGCCTTCAGCAGGTCCTATTCCTTCTACTCCAAAATACATCTCAAATCTGTCCATTTACCTCCACCTCCAGTTCAAGTCACCATTGTCTCTCAGGCAGACATCTGCATAGTCCCCTTACTGGTCTCTCTGCATCCACGTTGTTATGGACTGAATTATGTCCCCCAAAAATGTGTGTCAACTTGGCTAGGCCATGATTCCCAGCATTGTGTGATTGTTCACCATTGACATCTGAGGTGACTTTCCTATGTGTTATAAATTCTACCTCTGTGATGTTAATAAGGCAGAATTAGAGGCACTATATTAATGAGGCAGGATTTAATCTACAAGATTAGACTGTATTTTGAGTCAATCTCTTTTGAGATATAAAAGAGAGATGCGAGCAGAGAGACAGGGAACCTCGTTATCACTAGGCAAGAGGAGCCAAGAGTATGCATCCTTTGAACCTGGGGTTCCTGTGTGGAAAAGCTCCTAGTTCAGGGGGAGATTGATGACAAGGACCTTCCCCCAGAGCTGACAGAGAGAGAAAGCCTTCCCCTGGAGCTGGCACCTTGAATTTGGACTTCTAGCCTCCTAGACTGTGGAAGAATAAATTTCTCGTCGTTAAAGCCATCCACTTGTGGTTTTTCTGTTATAGCAGTATCACATAACTAAGACACAAGCTTTCTCCTCTACAGTTTATTCCTCATCTTCATGATCAAGAGTAATCTTCTAAACTCAACATTGGATCATGTCTCTCACCTTCTTAAAAATCCTTCAGTGACATCCCATTGAACTTAGATGAAAATCAAAACTCCTTCCATTACCTTCAAGTCTCTGGGTGATATGGATCCATCCCCCCTCTGCCACCTTGTCTCCCTTCAGTATCACTCAGTTCCAACCATTCCTCACTGATGCCACCTTCTGCTTTCCCCATGGCTGGTACTTTCTCATTACTCAGGATGGAGAGAGACATTCCTGTGTCCTTAAACTAAAACAGGTGCTCCCCAGCCTGTCCCAGCACTCTATATATCCCCTTTGCTTGTTTCCTTTGAAGCATTTCTAACACTCTGTATTTATTTCAGTTTAGAGCATGTTTATTTTATTGAATTTTTTTTCCTATCTCCCTTCTAGAATGTAAGCTTCTTAAGGAGAGGGTTCATGGCTATGGAATTCACCATTGTATCCCCAGGATACCCATCACATATTATCACCATCAAGTCAATTCTGACTCATGGTGGTCCCACGCGTGCAGAGTGGAACTGCTCCATAGGGTTTTCAAGGCTGTGACCTTTTCAAAGCAGATCACCATGCCTTTCTTCCAAGGCACCTCTGGGTGGGTTCAGACCACCAAGCTTTTCAGTTAGTAGCCTAGCAATTAACCATCTGTGCCATCCAGGGGTTCCTTACCCATCACATAGTAGATGCTAAATAACTATTTGCTGCTGAAAACTTGAGTCCTAAGAAAACACCTTGAGTATTTAGATCCTTTCTTTACATACCAGAAAAACAGCAACGAAAATAAATTGGACCCTCAGCAAAGTAGAGGCAGAAAATTAGGAAGAGAAGAAGACCTCCTGTCACACCCAAGTTGCTCCAATTCTGAGAAGAGAGATACGTACCAAGTGAATAAAGGGTCCAGATCTACTTCATCAGCTTTCCCTTCATGGGTTCTAGCACATTCCCTGACCCATGGGAGATGACTTCATGTCTGTGGAATGAATGAACAAACACACGGGCACGAACAGAACATGGTCAATAGGGTATGTGCAAAGGACTCGGGGAAGACAGAAGAATCAGTGACTGATGTAGCTTGGGAGATTGTAACAACTGAGTGAGTAAAGCCTTAAAAAGCACACAGCTCCTACTTTGGTGAGTGGCGTCTGTGGTCTTAAAAGCTAGCGAGAGGCCATCTAAGATGCATCAATTGGTCCCAACCACCTAGAGTAAAGGAGAATGAAGAACACCAAAGACACAAGGGAAGTATTAACCTAAGAGACAGAAAGGGTCACAGACACCAGAGCCTTCATCAGCCTGAGACAAGAACTAGATGGTGCCCAGCTACCACCAATGACCACCCTGACAGGGAACATAACAGAGAGTCCCTGACGGAACAGGAGAAAGGTGGGATGCAGAACTCAAATTCTAGTAAAAAGACCAGACTTAATGGTCTGATGGAAACTGGAGGGACCCCAGAAAGCATGGCCCCGGACTCTCTGTCAACCCAGAACTAAAACAATTCCCAAGGCCAACTCTTCAGACAAAGACTGGACTAGACTGTGGGACATAAAATGATACTCGTGAAGAGTGTGCTTCTTAGCTCAAGTACATACATGAGGCTAAATGGGCAGCCCCTGTCCGGAGGAGAGATGAGAAGGCAGAGAGGGTCAGGAGCTTGTTGAATGGGCACGGGAAATCAGGGGTGGAAAGGAGGAGTGTGCTGTCACAGTATAGGGAGACCAACTAGGCTCACATAACAATATGTGTATAAATTTTTGTATGAGAGACTAACTTGAATTGTAAACTTTCACTTAAACTACAACAATAAAAAAAGAATAAATTTAAAAACAAAAAAAAAAGCAAGCAACGTTAGAAGCAGCAGGCAGGGAAAAGAAAGCTGTCCATCCCAGGGAAAGCACAGGAGCAAAGCAAACTGCTCCCACTCTGACTGTATGCGTAAATACGCTGTGGAGACAGTGAACAATTCTACGAGTCTTCTACAAAATCATTTGGGATGTAAAGAGCTTGTCATTTTTTCCTTACACAAGTATGAGCAACTTGAAATTAAATGACTCTCAATTGCAGTTTGTATGTGTTTGGGTTTTTTTCCATGCACACAGCGAACCACGCTTAAGTCAAAAGCGGAACTCCTACTCCAAGAGCGGCAATGGCGGTGACGGCTCCTCACGTGTTCACGTGGTTCTTGTTGTCAGCTGCCGTGGGGTCGGCCCCAACTCATGGCAACCCCACGTACAGCTGAATGAAATGCTACCTGGATCTGCGGATCCAAAATAAATCCGAATGATAGACTCTCAGAAATGGGAAGCCCGGGAAAAGTCATCAATTCTAAAATAAATCTGGATAACAGAATCTCAGAAATGGGAAGGCCAGGGGAAGTCATCAATTTCATCTCTGTTCCAACCTAGGGATTTATGCAACGGCAACATGTGCTCATTGAGCCTTTGCCGGGCATTGGAGAGACAGACACCTCCCTCTCCATGAAGCAGCCCAGGCTAATACAAGGCACGGCATGCAGTGCAGAAAGATAAAGGGTTTATGATGGAAGAAGCCCTGGGTTGGGGACTTGGATCTGACACTAGTCCCACAACCGCGGGCGTGTTATTTAAACCCTCCTCATTTCACTTCTTGACTTGCGCAGTGGGGCAGAGACTAGCGATCCCTGCCTCCCTGAGCTGCTGTGAAGGTTATATGAGGAAACAGAAAGCACGTGTTCATGCAGCTGAAGTGGGTGTCCCTTTACAGGTCTGAGTTTGCAAGGGTAGCACCTCCAGCCACGTGCACGACCTCTGAGGAGCTGTGCTGGCTTTCAGAGCTGCTGACGCCAGTGCTGGTGGAAGGGCCCCTGGGTGAGGCCCCGTGGTTCTAATAACCAGGCTTCACAGGACTTTTGGAAATAGGGAAGGTCAAAACAATAAGCAAATACAACGACCCCTGCAAAAGAGCCCAGTTACTGTAGCCAACTAATGGAAATTGTCTGTGCCTTTCTATATTAGGAAACCCTGGTGGTGTAGTAGTTAAGAGCTACGTCTGTTTGAATCCACCAGTCGTTCCTTGGAAACTCTATGGGGCAGTTCTACTCTGTCCTATAAGGTCGCTATGAGTTGGAATCAACTTGACAGCAATGGGTTTGGTTTTTTGTTTGTTTGTTTGTTTGTTTTCTACATTACACTTGTCATTCTACAAATAAAGATGTGGAGAAAGTAGTTTACAAGATTAAAAGGAAGAAGGAGGAGTCCTGGTGATGTGGTAGCTAAAAGCAGCACTCAGCCGCTAACCGAGAGATCAGCGGTTCAAACCCACCAGCCGCACCACGGGAGACAGATGTGGCAATCGGCTTCCATAAAGATATATACCCTCAAAAACCCTATGGGGCAGTTCTACTCTGTCCTGCAGGGTAGCTATGAGTGGGAATGGACTCGATGGAAGTGGGTTTGGTTTTGGTTAGAGAGATGGAGCGGGGGGGAAACAGACATAGAGATAGGGAGAGAGAAGAGTTACGAGCGGGCGTGAGGTCCAGGTGCTGGTTGCCATTGTCCAAGGTTAGACAACAAGGTTTCAAGAAGCAGGAAGTCTCAGGAACAGCTGAGCAGGAAGACTTAGGAAAGGACCCCTACAAAGGCATTATCCAAATGTCCAGGAGCTGCGTGGCTTGGAACTCTCCACCTGCTGCCTTCCCTTACACAACAGTGTCCACTGCCCCTGTCCAAGGCCTACGCAGTACCCGGCTGAGCCTCCCAGTGTGCAGAGAAGGCTTCATTTGTCAGGAGCCGTCACAGCAACCACCCACGGGCCAGGAGGAAAGGCGCCCTTTGCACCAACTTGTGCGGAAGCTCCATGTGGTGTCCCCTAGGGATACCTCCTTGCCTCTCCAGAAGCCTAGAAGCACTTGCGAAGGGGAAGGATGGGTGGACGCTTCCTCCCACCACCACTGCCCTGACTATGGACAAAGGGGACTGCCCGCCGCCAACTCCAGGCTGCTGGAGAGAATCAGGGGCTGTGACACTCCTGCACCCCTGGTTCTCCTCCACCTGTCCCTTGTTTTGACACTCTGGCCACTTTGCCTGAAAAGCTGGTGGCTTTCCTGGTGGAATTACCTTCTTTCTTTTCGGAACACTTTCAGGCAGTAGGTTTCCCACCTAGCTTTTCTCAGGCTCAGTGGACCCCCGTCACAGCCATAAGCAGCCTTTCACTCTGCCTGGACGCTCAGCAGATGACCTACACGGCCCACGTGGCTTTCCAAGCGCTCCTGATTATGGAGGTCTCTGCTAGGTTCCCCTTGGCTCTCTGAGACTCTGCTCACTTAGAACAGAGAAAGGAAAAAAGAAACGAGAAAAAAGGATGCACGAGTGTCATGCTGCTCGTCTAAGGAAAAACTGAAATCATTGTTCTTTCCCTAAAGAGAGAACTTTGATACTTCAGAGATTTCTCAATAGTCCAACCCTAATGGGGATATGGGACTCCCCGGATGGTACACATGGTTAGTGCTCAGTTGCTAAGAAAGGCTGGAGGTTCGAGCCCATCCAGAGGTGCCTCAAAAGAAAGCCCTGACAATCTACTTCCAAAAAATCAGCCCTTGAAAACCCTATGGAGCACAGTTCTACTCTGACACACACACACAGGGGGTTGCCATGAGTCAGAGTAGATTTGGTAGAACTGGTTTTATACATATACATACATATATATATACACATATGAATGGGTTGCCATACACATACACATATACATACACACATACACATTCACACATACGTATATTAAACGGTTGTTATACACACACAGGAAATCCTGGTGGCATCGTGGTTAAGAGCTACAGCTGCTAACCAAAAGGTCAGCAGTTCGAATCCACCAGGCGCTCCCTGGAAACTATGGGACAGTTCTACTCTGTCCTGTAGAGTCGCTATGAGTTGGAATCGACTTGATGGCAATGGGTTTTTTTTTTTTTTTATAAACACAAATATTGAAGTATTAAATTATATATATATATACACACAGGGGCCCTGGTTGCACAGTGGTTAAAGAGCTTGCTGCTAACCAAAAGGTCAGCAGTTTGAATTCACCAGCTGCCTCTTGGAAACCATATGGGGCAGTTCTACTCTGTCCTATAGAGTCTCTATGAGTCAAAATTGACTTGGCAGCAACAGGTTTGGTTTGGTTTTACATATACACACACACAAAGTAAATTAAAAAAAAAAAAAAAAAAACATTACCATCAAGTAGATTACAACTCATAGCGACCCTATAGGACAGGTGATAATCTTTACAGAAGCAGACTGCCATATCTTTCTTCCGTGAAGCAGCTGCTGGGTTTGAACTGCCGACTTTTCCATTAGCAGCTGAGGGCTTAACCACTACACCACCAGGACCCCTCTGTGCTTCCTAAAAAAAACAAAAAACCCATTGCCATCAAGTCGATTTCAACTCACAGTAACCCTGTAGGACAGAGCAGAACTGCCCCATTGAGTTTCTAAGGGCTGTAATCTTTACAGAAGCAGACTGCTACATCTTTCTCCTGTGGAGCAGATGGTGGGTTCAGACCACCAACTTTTTGGTTAGCAGCCGAGCCCTTAAACACTGCGTCACCAAAGCTTCATCCATATATTTATATTTATGTTGACACAGTGGCTGCAACAAGGGGCTCAAGTATAACAACGATTGTGAGGATGGTGCAGGACCAGGCAGTGTCTCGTTCTTTGGTGCAGAGTCACTATGAGTAGGAAAGGACTCGACAGTACCTAACAACAACCACCAATGTAGACAGACAGACAGACAAATAGACAGACAGACAGATAACAGACAGATTCACAGAGAGACAGACAGATAGATAAAGAGCCCTGGTGGTACAATGGTGATAATTATCCTTAGTATATCAAACACTGATTCCAAAATTAAATACTATGCTGTGCTTATTGGAAGGACAAGATCATATTACAGTATAGGAATGGCTCAGTTGGAATCTGTAAGTGCTCTTCATTTCTAAACTTGTGGTTTTTATTCCAATATCTTGACTTTGTGCAGTACTTTTAGAAAGAAGAGGTCAAATAAATTGCACTGGATCGACAAGAAGCTCAGCTGCTCCGGACCTGAAAAAAGGAGGTAATCCCACGTGACCCCCTGTCCGGATGGTGTGAGTCCCACCTGCAGACTATGATAGCACAAATACTTAAATCCTTTTAAGCGGGAACACTAAGATTCATCGCTTAAGTTTCTCATCTGCGCCACTTTCCCCCTTTTTTTTTTCCTAAGGGAATTTTCTTTCCTAGACATTTTATAGAACACATGGAGGGGAGTTAATTATCTGTTTCCTGGTCATTGCCTACATTCATTGTACAGATTGATTTGCCATCCCAAACCCCTTTAAGTTGCTTACTGATATCCTCTCAGCTTGTGGTCCTCCCCTATTTAATATATCATCACTGGAGAATAAAAAGACAAGCTGAATGAGAGTTTTTAATAGATTCCAGTTCTGCATATGCTAGCTGGGTTCTGGAGGTGGAGAACAGCAGTCTGCACTGATTTTTTCTATAGCACCTGTCACGTGATCATGCAGGAACACAAACCCTGTACAATCAAACAGCCGTGACCGTTGAGGCAGGCAGGGACTCCGGCAAGATCAGACAGCAAGACCCACTTTCTCGTTAGTTCTGTGAGTGTGGGGACCCAGATGCTCCAGGTCAGCCATAATTCCAAACATTTACCCCACTGTCCCCTCTCAGTATGCCCTGGAAATTCCTATTCTTGCCACTAACATGTGAATAAATCCAAGAAGGAATTAGCATAATGAAATATTTATACATCTAAAAAGTTATTTGGAAATCCCAGGTTAAAGAGCTGTGTTAATTTCAGTAGATTGTTTGAATCCTGTATATCCATAGCTATGTGCTTGGCATGTGTTCGCACAGATTTTTCTATATGGCAATTAACTGAGTGGGAAGGAAGGATCGGGTTATGAAGAAATAGGACATAAGACTGCTACCCGCAAAGGGCATCAAAAAAATAAATAAGTAAACATGGCCAGCAAGTCAATTTCAACTCATAGCAACCCTACAGGACATAGTAGAACCGCCTCTATAGGGTTTCCAAGGCTATACATCTTTACAGAAGCAAACTGCCATATCTTTCTCCCACAGAGTGGCTGGTGGGTTCGAACCACCAAGTTTTTGGTTAGCAGCAGAGTGTTTTAACCACTGCGCCACCACGACTCCTTTAAAGGGCATTCATCAGGACAAATAAAGCCAAAAAAAAAAAAGGGCCTGGGGTGAATTGTGAGAAGGAGCATACAGCAGTCTAAGATGTTTGGGTGTGTGTGTAATTTGGAGAGAACCATCTATAAAAAACAAACTTGTTTTCTTTCAAAATAAAGGTAGCATACAATAGTCTTCATTTTTATTTGTTATTTATTTTCCTTGGCCCAGGAACATAGACCAAAAAAAAAAAAAAAAAAACACTATCAGCTACTTATTCTTAAGTACATTGGGACAGATTCCTTTAAAAAGTTTCAAAGACATGAACCATTAGCATCTCTACTTACAGATTACTTGGTGAATGATTCATGGAAGAATAAAAGCCCAAAGTTTTACACTGAAGAAATGTCAACATCACAGCAAGTTTGGACATGTAAGAGGAAGTGTGTTTGAAGATTCTGATCAGACACATGTCAGGAGGCCTTTCTCCTTGGTTGTCCACAAATTGTAGCATCAGATATTTGTGATGTATATCAAGCTAACCTGGCCTCTAACAGGGGGACTTCAATACTGTAGCTTGTTTCCCTCCTAGGGGGTTTCTGCTTCTAGCACAAGTCGTTTTGTGGCTTCTTCTATCAAAATGTAAAAGCACTGGTTTCCACTTTTGCACTTTTGGTTCTGTTTGTCTGGAAGGCCTTTCCTCCAAATATGCTATTGTTGCCGTTAGCTGCCATCAAGTTGGCCCCAACTCCTGGCGACTCCATGCACAACAGAACAAATGCTGCCTGGTCTGGCACCATTTCCCTGATGGGTTACAGATCAGACCATTGTGATCCCTAGGGTTTTCATTGGCTAGTTTTCAGAAGTAGATCACCAGGCCTTTCTTCCTAGTCTGTCTTAGCCTAGAAGCTCCACTGAAGCCTGTTCAGCATCACAGCAACACGCAAGGCTCCAATGACAGACAGGTGGTAGCTAGGCACGAAGTGCATCGGCCAAGAATTGAACTCAGGTCTCCTGCATGGAAGGCAAGAATTCTACCGCTGAACCCTCGTACCGCCTCCTCCTCCAAACATATCGGCATTGTTTTCACTCACCTTGTCCAGGCCTTTGCTGAGATGTCTGCGTCACCCACTATCCTATGCAAGGTGGTCAACAGCTTTAACCTCCCATCACCTCCTTTCTTGAGCTGTTTTTCTTTACAGCGCTTAGAATAAAACATGCAATATTTTTACATGGTTCTTTTAATAGCTCTCTATATTCTCCCACTGGAATGGAAGCCCCACAAAGGCAGGACCTTCTTCTTCTTCTTTTTTTTTTTTTTTTTTTTAAATGTTTGAGTGTATTCCCAGACCAAGGAACAGTACCCGGTACATATTAGGGGCTTAATATTTGTTGACAAAAAGAATGATGCATTTGGGAACAGCTTGTATAGAGGTCATAGTTTAAGGGAGAAGGCTCAAAGAGAGGGCAGACAATGCAGAAGAAAAAAGAGGAATTCCATCAGCCAGGAAGAAAAGGGAAACTAAAGAAGATAAAGAGAAAAGCAGCAGAAGAGAGCCAGGGAGGGAGGGATGGTTTCTCCCAAGGAAGAAACGGAAAAGACAATAATACCAAACGTTAGCGTGAGGTCCAGAAATGTGAAAAGATTGGATTTCAAAATTAAATGGTCTTCAGGGCCTTCAGGAAAGTAGCTTCAGTAGAAGAGTCAGACTGTGAATTGTTAAGGAGTTAAAGGAGAGATTAGAAAATAAAGTTAATGGATATAATGTAATTAAGAAAGAAAGAAGGAAGGAGGGAAAGAGGGAGGCTTTAGCAGCTTGAATCTTAAAGAAGCCTCATTACTTTAAGTGGTGTGTGTGTGTGTGTGTGTGTGTGTGTGTGTGTGTG
Organism: Dugong dugon; assembly: GCA_030035585.1. Classification (NCBI taxonomy): domain Eukaryota; kingdom Metazoa; phylum Chordata; class Mammalia; order Sirenia; family Dugongidae; genus Dugong; species Dugong dugon. The sequence goes on from CM057460.1 coordinate 220,966,541, forward strand.
TGTGCGCGTGCGGATCTGAGTGTGAGCGTTGGCTGAGGGGGCATTTGCCAGCTAACATGAGTAGCTGCCTCAAGTACACAGGAACTAACTTTGCCATAATTTTTTGTTGTTGTTGTTTTGTTTTGTGAAAACACATGGGGAAAAAATGAAAATGGATTTTAATGTCATTGACACTGTGAACTTCCGTTTCTTTTTCTATTTCAATTCCAGGAGATGATTAACATATTCCATTTTTCCCAAGTTGAGTTTATTTCGGATTTTTAGAGAAGAACATTTTATGACAGGTCAGAAACTAGGCTTTGGAGTTGAAAGAATTGATCTAAACACGTACCGTGGACTCGGAGAGAGAACAGCAAGAACAAAGTCAACTCTTCCAAAAGCACCTTGCATAAAAAAATAACATTAAATAAACGAGAAGCCCCACTGGACCCAGAGAAGAGTCAAAATGAATTCTCTGAAGAGGAAAATATATTTTGTTCTAATATTCTCTTAATAGATTTTTTAAAACATGATAAGAAGGTTGAAAGAAACCTGGGTAACTCTAGATAGATTATGCAAATACTCATTTCATTTCTTTGCTTTTGGGTGAAGTATCAGCCCCGTTTTTAAAGCCATAAAACCCCACCATTTCCTATCTCTGCTACCCAGCTGGCGAGCATAGCCAAAGGATTATGCATAACACGCACATGATTCTGCAGCGCAAAGGCACTTACATGGAGCTCAAAAGAATCTGGGATACTGCAGTTCTCTGGGGCTTAGAAGGAAGATTTTTAAAATACATTTTCACGATTTTCACTGCCTTATCTCAGCCAAGAAGTTAAATATTCTCTCTCTTCTGCACCTTGCTCTCACACTCTCTCCTCTGAGGGAGACAGAGATTCAGTGCTTTTGCAGCTAAGAATGGAAATGACTTTGATTCTTTGATTTTAAGTCATCTAATAAGCACTAAGAGATGGAGTGACAAAAGAACCACAGCAATGGACTGAAACACACCAGCAATCATTGACGTGGCGCAGGACTGGGCAACGTTTTGTGCTGTTGTGCATGGGATCCCCGCGAATTGGGGTCGACTCAATGCCAACTAACAACAATAACCACTAAGGCCCTGTTCTCCTCTCCTCTCTTTTTGAAAGTGTAAGCCTTACATCAGTATATATCCCACACCAAATTTTACCAGAATCATTTTTTTTCAGGGTAGTATCTCTAATATAGAAATATATTCCTCAACATCAATTAGGCTAAAGAGGCATAAAATGAAACCAATATGCTATATTTTCACTGACTCCCTTCAATAACGGTATTGAGAATGACTTGCTAGGAGAAAAAAATAAATGCTACTCCACTCCAAGTATTTTATCCTGGGATTCTGATAACTTCATTTCACACCACCTCATTCAGCAAATACTCTATTACTTGAGACTATGTCCCTCTAAAGAAATGTGCCTGTCATCAGTGATCCTAGATCAGAGGTAGCTGGCAAATTCCAGTTTCCTTAGGAGAACACCTGGATCAATATCCACATTGTTACTCAAGCAGTACCTTTGTCTTGGTCTTTGTTAAGACCAAGAAGACAAAGCCAAATAAAATTAACCCAGGAAAATCTACTCTTGCTAGAATAGTTACAGGCAAAGGTATTTTCATTTTTTTTTCCCTGATGAGAACACAATAGAAATTAGTCTTTCTTAAGTGAACCTCAGAGATAAGACGATATATTAGAAGAATAAACCACAAATTATATTTGCCTTAATACTCTGATTTGTATGTAGTAGGAATGATCAAAGGAGAGTCTTCTTTTCTATATCTGCCCAGCTTTGCAATCACTGCTGTCAGTTTGACTACGCACATGTAATCCTGAACTTTAGAATAGAATTTCCCTGATAAAAAGATGCTAACATAACAACTCACATAAATAAACTGTGTAGAGAAACCAAAAACCAAACCCGTTGCCGTTGAGTTGATTCCGACTCATAACGACCCATAAGACAGAGTAGAACCCCCCCACACGGTTTCCAAGGAGAGGCTGGTGATTCGAACTGCTGACCTTTTGGTTAGCAGCCTGAGCTTTTAACCACTGGGCCACAACAAATACGATGCAACGGCTGGTGAATACGCTTGGATTGTTTCTGGCAAAAGCGACCTTATGATTTCACCGTTGGAAATGGATGCAAGATTATGAACCTAAAAAATAAATTGTAACCCAAAAGAGAATAACAATCACAATGGTTTAATATCTGTGATGGCAAAGGAACTCGAAGTTTACAAAAGTCAAATTAAACAGACAGTTTCAATTCTATGTAAGCAACCAGGGTAAATTCACATCATTTTCTGGGCTCTCGCATTCCCTGATTTCAAGCGTAGAGAAGCTGGAGCTGTAATTAGGGAACGGGTAGTACTCACTGTTCACCAGTTGTGTGTCAGCTTTAAACTAATAACTCAGCAATTACGAGAAAAATGAGCAGTAATTACACCATTTTACTCACTGCCAGACAGATAGAACATTTTCTCCTCATTATTGGCAAACTGTCACCACATTTATTTCATTTTTACTGTTTACTATTTGTTGTACTTTGATTAAGAGTAATTATAGGCTACGAAAATATGAAAAAAACAAGAATGTTGGGTAATTTTGTTTAAATAGAAGGAAACCCTTTTCCTCATTCTATATTGATAGAACTCTCATTTTAGACCATATTAAAATGGCATCCCATTCTCAAGGTAGTGCAAAGCAGCATTCATTACCACGATAGCGTCTCACCGGGGGTTTCCATGTTTCCTAATTATTTGGATCATCACAGACCCCATCGATACACTGTCTTCATCCTATCAGCAGTTTCCATACCCCTCATACTCATCCATCTTGTCATCCACTGATGAGCCAAAGGAGAAATTCACCTGTGCCTGGAATAAACTGAACCAGGTACAAATGTATCACTGCTATGGTTCTCAAGAAGGAGCCCTCGGGGTGCAGTGATTAAGCACTAGGCTGCTAACCGAAAGGTCAGCCATTTGAACCCACCAGCCACTCCATGGGAAAAAGGTGTGGCAGTCCGCTTCCATTAAGATTACAGCCTTGGAAACCCTATAGAGCAGTTCTACTCTGTCCTAGAGGGTCCATATGAGTTGGATTCGACTTGATGGCATATTTTTTTTTTAATTATTCTCATAGCTTTGAGGAATAGAAGTCTATTTTTTTCTGTCTTAGGCTGGGTCCTCTAGAGAAGCAAAACCAGTGAAGCATATATATGAAATATATATATATATATATATATAGAGAGAGAGAGAGAGAGAGATTTATATCAAGGAAATGGCTACAGAGGTTGGCAAGTCCCAAGTCCATGGGTCAGGCATCAGGCTACAAGCTTCTCCTGACTCACGTAGCTACCAGGGTTGACAAATCCAAGATTGGCAGGTAAGATGGCAGGTTCCTGACTCAAGTCCCAAGAACTGAAGGTCAGATGACAAGCCAAATGCAGGATCCAAAGAGAGCAAACGCGAGCAAGCTTTGCCAGAATGTCCATATATATTGGATGCCAGCCACACCCCCAAGGAAATTCCCCTTACAACTGATTGGCTGATCACATCAGATCACATCATGGAGGTGATTACATTATATCACAAAATGGAGGATAACTACATCATTACATAACTGCCAAACCACTGAGAATCATGGCCCAACCAAGCTGACACACAACCTTAACCATCACATTCTCTTACCTCCTAAAATAATTTATGTTGTTCAATACAACAATAATATTGAGAGTTCCACTGGCTCAGATTTCCTTCTAAAGTTCTTTAGCACAAGTGACATCAGTTTTAAGATCATGTGATATTTGCATTTTAGTTGGCCTGACACTCTCTGGTGATCTGTTGGTTAGGATTCTGCGCTCTAACCGCCATGGCCCACAGTTGATTCCTAGTAGGGGAAGCCTTTCTTCTTGGAGACCTAATGGTGCAGTGGTTAAAGTACTCAGCTGCTAACCAAAAGGTTGGTTCAAACCCACCAGCCGCTCGGTGGTAGAAATATGTGGCAGTCTGTTTCCGTAAAGAATACAGCCTTGGAAACCTCTTGGGGCAGTTCTACTCTGTCCTGTAAGGTCACTATGAGTCAGAATCAACTCGGTGGCAATGGGTTTGCTTTTTGGGTTTTAGTTACTGACAAAGCATCAGCAATACTGATAACACCACTGGGGAAATATACTTGCATTCATTTTTAACAACCATGTTTCTAACTGGTATTATTAATATGTAATTTATGTGGGATGGAAATCTGCATGATTTGCACGGATATATTAACGTCAAATGAGCACATACATAATTTTCAACCAGTGAGGACTCACTCTTCGTTGTACAGTTCTATGTGTTTATAAATAGTGAAAATATTATCTATTTTAGGCTAAGACCCAAGGGTAAAATAACGTACCCTCCATGTGTACAGTTCTTTTGTGATGCTTCTGTGTTAGTCATGGTTAAGCAGGGTGTGATTCCAAATCCAAACCCATGAAGACACAGTCCTGGGAGAAATAAAAGCCATCAGAGCCTGCCATCAGCCCACCCAAAAGCACGATTTTGCAAGCAAACACACTCCTTTTTCCTTTCCTAAAATGCAGACTTGAATACATATGAAGAGTTGTTATTTCGGCTTCCATTTGTCATAACAGGGAGGAAGCAGCACACCTTGTTCTACAAGGGCTCCATATTGATTCATGGAAATGTCACGTGTTAATGCTCCGGCTGGCTAATGACTCAGCCCCACGTGGTAATCTGCTCAGCTAGTGCAAGGCCTGGAATTGATTAGTTCCCTTAATGAGCCTGAGATTGCCTTCCTCCCGTATGGAGAACGCAAAGCAGGGACAGCTGTGTGGCTGGAGAAACCCAGCTTCCAAGCAGCTGGCCCAGAGGGGAGCAAAGAGGAGTAAGTGGTAGAAGAACAACGTGGGCAGGGGGAGTGGGAGGTGAGAGCAGGAGGCAAAGATGCCTTTCCTTTTCTGGGAGATGCGGCATCTTGCTACATCCCTGGCTTTCTCCTGGGATAGGAGAACTAGGCAGGGTGATGCTCAGATCTCACTCCGCAGCAGTCACCACATGCAGCTTGGAAAACAGCTGGAGCAGATTCTTGCCTTTGCCACTTCCCACATGTGTAACCCTAGGCACGTCCGTCACCTCTGTGACCCACAGCTTCCTATAAACGAGGGAGAGAGGGAAACAATGCCGACACTCCATCTTCATCTGTGTGCAAACTGCATCAGACAATTTTAACCAACAATGTACTGGGTACAGAAAAATTATCCTACATGGTACTGTTAAGGACAGATTCGTGACGTTACGTCTTTGTCAAAACACATACAACTGAACAACACAGAGTGAATCCTAGTGTAAACTATGAACTTTAATTAATAATAATGTATCAAGATTGGTTTATCAGTTATAACAACGGTACCACAGGAACCCAAGATGTTAATAATAGGGAAACTGCACAGCAGGGAGAGGGGTTATATGGGAGCTCTGTGTACTCGGCAATTTTTCAGTTAACCTAAAAATGCTCCAAAAACTAATGTTTTTCATTTTCAAAAATTAAGTCAGAAATGTACTCAAGAAAGTAACAATATTAAGCTATTAGAATCAGTTTATGGATAACCAATGATTGATGCTTGTGTGAGAGCCTGGGGGATGGCTATTCCAGGAAACTAGCTGTTAAGGCAAGAGGAAGGAGATGAAAGAACAAAAAGGAGGTGTGGGTGAGAGAGGGCCGCTTACACACCTTCAGCTCCAGAGGGGCTGGGCCCACCATTAGAGATCTGTATCCATAGGAGGTGTGGGTGAGAGAGGGCCGCTTAGATACCTTCAGCTCCAGAGGGGCTGGGCCCACCATTAGAGATCTGTATCCATAGGAGGTGTGGGTGGGAGAGGGCCGCGTAGACACCTTCAGCTCCAGAGGGGCTGAGCCCACCATTAGAGATCTGTATCCATAGGAGGTGTGGGTGGGAGAGGGCCGCGTAGACACCTTCAGCTCCAGAGGGGCTGGGCCCACCATTAGAGATTTGTATTCACACGGGGTGTGGGTGGGAGGCGGCCACTTAGACACCTTCAGCTCCAGAAGGGCTGGGCCCACCATTAGAGATTTGTATTCACAGGGGGTGTGGGTGGGAGGGGGCCACTTAGACACCTTCAGCTCCAGAAGGGCTGGGCCCACCATTAGAGATCTGTATCCACAGGAGGTGTGGGTGGAAGAAGGCAACTTAGACACCTTCAGCTCCAGAAGGGCTGGGCCCACCATTAGAGATCTGTATCCATAGGGGGTGTGGGTGGGAGAGGGCTGCGTAGACACCTTCAGCTCCAGAGGGGCAGGGCACACCATTAGAGATCTGTATCCATATTCAAAGAATTCGACAAATATAGGGCAGAAAAGGAAGGACAGAATCAAATAGCTTCCCCTTCCTGCTCTCCCTACCTCCTCCCTGCCACACACACACACAGACACCCACACCCCACATATACACATACCACACACACACACTGCATATACCACACATACACACTATACATCCCACATATACACACACCACATACACACCCCCACACGCACCACACATACACACTACACACACACCATACACATATACACAGTACACACACCACATACACCACACACATATACACAATACACACACCACATACACCACACATACACACGTGCACCACACGTACATACTATACAAACCACATACAGACTACACACCACATACACACACATACATCACACACACCACACACACACCACACACACACACACACATACATCATGCACACCACACACACACACACACACACACACACACACACACACATACCAGAAAAGGAGATATTAGATAAGCTGTTAGAACTTGTACATTTTTTAACACTATGTGAAAGACATTCAGAAAATCACTTCTACTTTCAGAAAGAAATACAAACAAAATATTAGTTAACCCATCGCGTTCACACTGGAAGCGAAGAATTGCATAAAAGCCTCACATAGTCTGTAAAGAGAAATCCCATCCCATATGTAAAATACCCACTCCTAGTAATACATGATGGAACATGCTACAGGAGATGATATACATGCAAGTCTGTGGTTATTTTCACCTTACTTTGACCAAACCTGGAGGGACTTTTCTAACGCGGTGAAGAGAGCACAGCAGTATGGGTAGGATGCCTCTAGCCAGCCACACCATAGTCTCTGTGGCCGCACAGGTGTGGTCTGAAAGGTGGACATTTAAACCTACGTCAGCACAACAATCACACACGTGCTGGACGTGGAAAGAGGAAAGAGGACAGAGACATAAGCTAGCTCTAATTCACTGTAGGAAAAGGCAGCTGATTAAGTATTCAGGACGCTTCCTGTTACTCCGGATGCTCCGAGGCGCTTTCTCTGTCTTGATCAATGCTCATTTGCCCAGATTGCACTGAAGCCAAGCAAACCGTCACTAGGGTGAAAACAAACCAAAATGCTGCTTCTGTTTTTAGTAGGTTCATTTTGGTAACCACAGGCCAGTGGCATTCAAAAGTTGCTTTTTCCTCTTCTTTTTAATATATAACACAGAATATTTAATGCAATTGAAAATATCTAGAAGCCAAGTTAGAACACCCTAATCTTAAGACCTCAGACTTCAGATAAGTTTTACTTGGTTTAAATTCAGTGGATTTATTTTCTCTGAAATGTAGATCCTTACAGACGGATGAAAGCCCCATTAATATAGGTTTCAAAGACATGCAGTAGCCAGAAATATTTTAGCGTAATCACTATTTTGGTCCTTGAAAATTGTAAGAAATGGTATCAGTTCTCCAAAGCCTCCCAATACATTATAAGGTATCAGCTGAAAACGACATTGTTCAAAGTCAAATTGGGAAGGAGTCTCTGGGTGGCTCAAAGAGTTAACACACTCGAGAGCAAGAGATTTTATTAGAGATCATGACATATAAAGATGAAATTAAGCTGCAGTATTAAAACCTGTTGCTGCCAAGCCAATTCCGGCTCATGACGACCCCATGTGTTACAGAGTAGAACTGCTTCATAGAGTTTCTTGGCTATAATCTTTATAGACACAGATCACCAGGTCTTTCTTCTGTGGTGCTGCTGGGTGGGTTCGAACCACCAACCTTTAGGTTAGTAGTAGAATGCTTAACCGTTTGTACCATTCAGGAACTGCTGGAGTGTTGAAGGTTGTTAACTGAACTATGGTAAAGCAGTGTAAAGTGACCAATAAGCAATACCATGATAAATGGAGAAAATATTGAAATTGTCAAGGATTTCGTTTTACTTGGATCCACAATCAACGCCCATGGAAGCAGCAGTCAAGAAATCAAATGATGTATTGAGTTGGGCAAATCTTCTGCAAAAGACCTCTTTCAAGGGTTAAAAAGCAAGAATGTCACCTTGAGGACTACCAAGTCATGGTATTTTAAATTGTCTGATATGCATATGAAAGCTGGACAATGAATAAGGAAGAGCAAGGAAGAACTGATGCCTTTGAATTATGGTGTTGGCAAAGAATATTGAATATACCATGGACTGTCAGAAGAATGAGCAAATCTGTCTTGGAAGAAGTACAGCCAGAATGCTCCTTAGAAGCAAGGATGGTGAGACTTCATCTCACATACTTTGGACGTGTTATCAGGAGGAATCAGTCCCTGGAGAAGGACATTAGGTACAGGGTCAGTGAAAAAGAGGAAGCCCCTCAATGAGATAGACTGACACAGTGGCTCCAACAATGGGCTCAAACATAGCAAGGATTGTGAGGATGGCGCAGAACCAGACAGTGTTTCATTCTCTTGCACATGGGGCCGCTGTGAGTCAGAACCAAACTGATGGCAGCTAATAACAACAGTGAAAAGAAGCCCTGGTGGCACAATGGTTAAGCACTGGGCCACTAACTGAAAGGTTGGTGGTTTGAACCCACCAGCTGCTCCATGGGAGAAACAACTTGGCGATCTGCTCCCATAAAGATTACAGCCTGGGAAACCCTATAGGGTAGTTCTAGTCTGTCAAATTTGGGTCACTGTGGGTCGGAATCAATGGCACACAACAACAATGTAGTGAAAACAGAAACTGCTCCATATTTATGAAATGTTGTGGTGCTTCAATGCTGTCATTTTTAAGGCATCCACTATTTAGCTAAGGCTTCTATGCCCCAGTGATATTATTACCTTCACACGAGAAGAAGTAGGTAGGATGAGTCCTCAAATCTCACGGCAAGACAGCAAGAACACAAAATGTTCTTGTCCTAGAGACTGGAGAAACCCTGAGAGTATGGCCCCCAGACACCCTTTTAGATCAGTAATGAAGTCACTCCTGAGGTCCACCCTTCAGTCAAAGATTTGACAGGCCCATAAAACAAAACAAGACTAATGGGGTACACCAGCCCAGGGACAAGGACGAGAAGGCAGGAAGGGACAGGAAAGCTGGTAATGGGGAACCTAAGGTCAAGAAGGGGAGAATGTTGACATGTCATGGGCTTGTTAACATTGTCATAGGGCAATATGTGTACTAACTGTTTAATGAGAAACCATTTGTTCTTCATCTAAAAGACAATAAAAATAAAAATAAAATGTCCTCGTCCTGTTTCATGTTAAAAACATGCAATCCTTGTCTTTCTCTGGGATGAACTCTGCCATCATTTGCAAAGCACTGTCACAGATGGTGGCTTTGAGTCAAGGGCCTAAAAATCATGTGGTTATTATATGATTATCTTATTCCATTTGCTTCTATATCCATCTCTATTTAACAACAGGGAAACATAGAACTTTTTTTTAATCATGCTTTAGGTGAAAGTTTATGGCTCAAGTTAATTTTTGATACAAAAATTTATACACATATTGTTTTATGACATTAGTTGCAATCCCCACAATGTGACAGCACACTCCCACCTTTCTACGCCGTGTTCCCTGTGTCCATTCAGCCAGTTCCTGTCCCTTCCTGCCTTCTCATCCTGCTTTTGGACAGGAGCTGCCAATTTAGTCTCGTGTATCTGACTGAACTACGAAGCACACTCCTCACGTGTATTATTTTTTGTTTTATAGTCCTGCCTAATCTTTGTCTGAAGAGTGGGCTTCGGGAATGGTTTCGGTTCTGGATTAACAATGCATCCGGGGGCCGTAGTTTTGGGGGTTCCTCCAGTCTCAGTCAGATATTAAGTCTGGTCTTTTCATGTGAATTTGAGTTCTGTTTTATAGAACTTTTAAACGTTTTTTTTTTTTTTTCCCAGCTGACATCAAGTCAACTTTGACTCATGGTGACCCCATGTGTGTCAGAGTAGAACTATGCTCCATAGGGTTCTCAATGGCTAATTTTTTTGGAAGTAGAGTGCCAGGCCTCTTGGGTGAAGTCAAACCTCCAACCTTTTGGTTAGCAGCCAAGCATATTAAGGGTCTGCAACACCCAGGGACTCCCTTTTTAACATGAAACTGTACTTCATTGTTTCCTGTAAACCAAGAGTAGTTAGGGAAGAAGGGAAAGAGGAAGAGAGGAAAGGAAGAGAATGCAATTCAAGTTAAAAAATGTTGTGTTTTGCATATGGAATATTCCAAAGCAGGAATTATTTAAACTGTCTTGTGCCATTAAAGGAACGGTGGTGGCACAGTGGTTAAGGCGCCGAGCTGCTAATTGAAAGGCGGATGGTTCCAACCCATCACCCGCTCCATGGGAAAAAGATGAGGCAGTCTGCTTCCATAAAGATTTACAGCCTTGGAAACCCTATGGGGCAGTCCTACTCTGTCCTACAGGGTCACTATGAGTTGGAATTGACTCAACAGTAGTGGGTTTTGGGTTCTGTGACATTAAACGTATTTCTTTTATGACCCTATTTGCTTTGGGCCATAAAATTAACTGGATTTACAAAAGAGCTACTCTTCTGGGGGAGAAAAAAACAAAAACTCATGGCCATGGAGTCATTTCCAACTCATAGCGACCCTATAGGACAGAGTAGAACTGTCCCATAGAGTTTCCAAGGAGCGCCTGGTGGATTTGAACTGCCAAACCTTTGGTTAGCAGCTGTAGCACTTAACCACTATGCCTCTGGGGTTTGGGAAGGGATAAAGAAGACTACCATATGTTAGAACCAATGGAGGAAGTTGGGTGGTAAAACCATGATGATAAAAAAAGACAAGCGGGTGGAGTAAGAGGCCTAGAACTTACTTATCCTGAACACAAAGGAAAGAAGGGGGTGTTCACATGGTGTCCTGAGTTCTGATTTCCTGTTCTCAAAGAGAAATGACGAGTTACTGTGCAGCTCTAGATTTGGCTGTGTTGCCCTTGAATTTGCTAAAACCTAGGGGCTTTTTGTTTCCCCTCTGGGCTTCTCTTAGTTTTTCTTCTTCGGATGAAATATTTAGAGATGATGGAAAATTTGATCTCAAACATAAAATATCTGTCATGGATTGAATTATGTCCCCCCAAAAATGTGTGTATCAATTTGGCTGGGCCATGATTCCCAGGACTGTGTGGTTGTCCTTCATTTTGTGATTGTAATTTTATGTTAACGACAATCAGGATGGGCTTGTATAACACCCTTACTAAGGTCACATACCTGATGCAATGTAAAGGGGGTTTCCCTGAGGTGTGGCCTGTACCACCTTTTATCTTACAAGAGATAAAAGGGAAGGGAAGCAAGCAGAGAATTGGGGACCTCATACCACCAAGAAAGCAGTCCTGGGAGCAGAGCGCATCCTTTGGAGCCAGGGTTCCTGTGCAGAGAAGCTCCTGGTCCAGGGGAAGGTTGATGAGAAGGACCTTCCTTCAGAGCCGACAGAGAGAGAAAACCTTCTCCTGAAGCTGACACCCTGAATTTGGACTTGTAGCCTACCAGACTGTGAGAGAATAAATTTCTCTTTGTTAAAGCCATCTACTTATGGTATTTCTATTACAGCAGCACTAGATGACTAAGACAATATCTAAGAGGAGTGTCAGGCATGAAGGAGTATAGCGGAATACAGAACATGGAGTAAATGTGGTAACCAGGGAAAAACCCTGTGTTCAATTTCAGTTGGGAGAACGTGCCTTGCCCTAAGGGCCAGGGGCACAGTAGTTTTGTTTCTTCTTTCCAGTCTTTCTTGGACTTCCCAAATGGAAATGGACTCCCCACAAGTCCCATCAAGGCTTCCAGTAGCTCTGGGCCCCCATGTCCTGCATGTATGCTAGGATGCCAGGCTCTGTCTCAGACAGACTCACAGCTTTTCCTCCAATACTTTCTCCCAAAGCTTTTCTTCACTTTCAGCTATGACCCTAGGCATTCTTGTCAAGAATCTACAACATCTTAAAGTCACATAGCTGTGCACACTTCGCTCTTTTTTTTTTTTTTTTTAAAGGAAGAATAGCATAGGCTATGTATGTTCACTGGGCTATACTTACGTATCATTGTGAGAATAAGCTTTCAGATCCTGCTGGGAAAAAAAAAACCAAACAAACAGTTGCCACTGAGTCAACCCCAACTCATGGTGACCTCATGTGTATCAGAGGAGAACTGTGCTCCACAGGGTTTTCAATAGCTGTGATCTTTTGGAAACAGATCGCCAGGCCTTTCTTCCAAGGTGCCTCTGGATGGGCTTGAACCTGCAACCTTTCAGCTAGTATTCGAGCACTTAACTATTTGTGCCACCCAGGGCTCCTCAGATCCTACAATCACACCTTACTGGTGTCTATGCTGTAGAAGTTGTTGAAATTCAGAAGGCTGACATAAGCTAAATATTCTCCAAAAATGTATACGATAGAATTATAGCTTAGAAAGGCCAATCAGTTTGCTCTGAAATTATAGCAGCAACAATACTTACCTAAGTCCATGTGGATGTGAGCACTGTTTCTCTGATAATTATATTTCTATCCTGATCTCTCCAAAATGTTTTTGAATTTTCTGTAATATGTTTCTTTCTCAGAAATATGACATACTATAGAAAAAATGACTGTAAATAGCTTATTAAATGATCCAAACCTAACAGTTCAAAAAGATCTGATTAAACATGTCTTATATTAATGATATAAAGTAAAATTTGACATATTATGGCTAATTTTATGCAAGTTTGCACTATTATTAAAAAAAAAAAAATTGGCTGACTTTCCAGAAATCCCATTATATAAACCATAGTCCTAGGTCTGATGACCTAGTCTAAAAACAGCAAAATTTGCCATGATAAGGCAAAGATTTAACAGTGCTACCATAAACATAAGATCAAATCTTTGGTATAATCAATATAAACTATATATTATTTGAGAAATCATTCAAAATATTCCTTTGGCAATGATTACCTTCAAAACTCATCAGATAAGAATAGCTGACAGCTATATTTTGCTTCTTTTTTTTTGGAAACCTTAGGAAATTTCAATATTAATAAAAACATTGCTGGTTTACATACTATATGTCTACATGAAAAATAAGACACTCAACATCCAGCTGTTTCTAAACATCCAGATGTTCTGGAATGATCCACCGAAACATCTTGCACATTGAAAGTGCCAAATAATGTTGTTGAGTGGGCAGAAATGGAATGAGGGAAAGACATTGATATTAGTTAGAGAAATAAAATGAATAAAGTTGGTACGTGCATGAGAACATACACAGGGTGACAAGAAAAATAAATGGAAAAAAAAAAGATGGAAAACCATGGTATATTTCATATTCTTGCAACAACAAAAAAATGGAATTAAAAAAATAAAAGATTCAGTAAACGTTGCACTGTGCATACTCTCAGGGGTGACACTGAAATATTCAACAATCCATACAATTGTATAAATCAATAATTAAAGAAAAACATAAGAGAATCTTAAACTTCTTTCTCCAGCTAACTATATACACACATGCACGCAGACACACGCACGCACACACACGCACGATAAAATTGCTCATAAATTGACTGAGGCTATAAACATTCAGCAGCAATTGCCCACCTAACCATTTAATACTTCTGACTTTGGAAATTGCTGGTGTGACCATTCATTTGGTGTGAATGTCCCTGGATGAACGACACCCCTGTCTCAGCCATTATTTGGCATAGGTAAACAGCATGATGCACTGTCTCATAGTGGAGGCTTGCATGTTGCTATAATGTGTACAGGTTTCAGCAGAGCTTCAAGACTAAGACAGACTAGGAAGAAAGACCTGATGATATAATTCTGAAAATCAGTCAATGAAACTCTGTGGATCCCAACGGTCCGATCATAGGGATGGCACAGGACCGGGAAGTACTGTATTCTGTCATGCACGGGATCACCATGAGTCAGGGTCCAACTCAATAGTGGCTAATAAGAACATTAATTTAGTGAATTTCTCATTAAATAGATACTCATTAGGTCCCTGAACCTTGTTGGAGAGTGACTGGGCTGGGTGTGCATTATGTATACGCTCTTCACATGGCCTGGAATTGAAGGACTGGTTCCTTGGCATCAACCACAATTTGCCACCATTGCCTTCAGCCTCCCACCAGCTCTGCTCTTCCTGCCACCTCTGGGCGGTTCCAGAGCAGCAGGAAGCATCAAACATACCACAGCCTCTGACTTCAGCCTCTGCCCACATCCAGGATAGCCCTACTTCCAGATCCATTCCTTGGTCTCCACAGGGCAATGTCATTAATTACTTTGTAGCCTCAATAAGTAGACTATTTCTATTTATCAACTAAAAACCAAAAGCACATTGCCATCGAGTCAATTCCAAGTCAAAGTGACCCCATAGGACAGAGTAGAACTGCCCCATGAGGTTTCCAAGGAGCGGTTGGTATATTCGAACTGCTGACCTTTTGGTTAGCAGCCGAGCTCTTAACCACTTCACCACCAGGGCTTTGTTTAACAAGTAATGCATAAAATTTTTAAACAATATTTTAACAACAGATAGTCAGATATTGTTGAATATTGGGGCTGAATACCTGCTCTAAATATGTCTCCTTCCTTAACAATGAAACCCAGTAAAATGACATTGACATGAGGACTACCATGTGCAAACAATAATAAGCAGAGGTAGAAAGGCACGTGAGCTGGTAGTTTCACTTTTTAGGGAAGGTCTGGGAGGGTGTTTGAGAGGTGAGTGTGCCGTCGTGGTGAGGCCACCAGGAAAGAAGTCGTGCAGGAAAGGTTCCGGTGAGCCCAGGTGTGCAGCACTGCAGGGCAGGTTGTTCCCTCTCTGGGTTAGTTGGCACCAGTTCCACTCTGCACTTCACTTTGCCTGTTCTAAGCAGCTCTCATGGCACAGTGGTTTCGCATTTGGCTGCTAACCAAAAGGTAGGCGGTTTGAACCCACTAGCAGAAGAAACATGTGGCAGTCTGCTTCCATACAGATTGCAACCTTGGAAACTCTATGAGGAAGTTCCACTCTGTCCTACAGTGTCGCTATGAGTAGGAATTGACTTGAGGGTAACAGGCTTTGCCAGTTCTACCTATTGGCATTGCTTTCTGGGAGGAAACTTGGAGAAGAGGACTGGGGTTCACTCTCCAAAGAACATACCTGGGGAGTGCAGCTGTTGTAGCGCCCTCCCATCCCACTTCCTAGGTGCTCCATGCTCCAACAGGAAGGTCGAGAAGCACAGAGGAGAGAGTGGGGCTATAATCCATAGACAACCACATTTATTGGAGGGATGGAGGAGAGCAGGAAGAAAGAAGCAATCACATACCATTTTATGAGGTACTACAAAATCCTGGACACAGACGCCCTTTCTCTTAGTTTAAATCGAACTGCTTCCAAAGGTCAAACACCAAAAACAAAAGTTTTTCTGTTTGATGAAGGGTTTATTTTCATCCGAGCATATCTGAGCACCTACTACCTACCTGACAGGTTTTGCTTTACGTTAGAGGCAACGTTTTTACTTATTAGTGTATATGCATTTATTATTATTCTTAATGAGATGCCTTATAAAGAAATAAACTGACTCCAAAACTAATTATATAAACGTATCTTAATAATTCATCGTGTATAGCCCTGGTTCCCCACTCTGAAATTCCACTGAGCTTAAGTAGTTGTATTGGGAGATAGCCAAGATGTTTATCAACTTGACTGAGATGGAGCTATTTAGGGAGTTTTTATCTATGTCATCATGCCCCACCCCTGAGTGTGCCAGATGTCACTGATTGGGAAGTAGGACAAAAAGGGGGTGACTGGAATGGAGATAGGGCAGGCACTTGATTTAGATTTCCTGGTTCTAGGGGTCTCTCAAACATCCTTGAGGGGCACAAACTGTTTGCACTCATCTGCTAACCTAAAGGCTGGCCGTTCAAACCCACGCAGTGTGCCAGGGAAGAAAGGCTGGCAATCAGCTTCCATAAAAATTACAGCCAAGAAAACACAACAGAACAGTTCTATTCTGTAACACTTGGGGTCTCTATGAGTCGAATTGAACTCAATAGCAATTCTTTTTTGGGGAGGAGAGGTCTCCCAAAGGTAGCTTAGTAGCCCCTAAGCAACTGCCTGCCTGTCTTAGTTATCTAGGACTGGAGGAACCCATAACCTGGAGGAAAAGTCCTACTTCCATCGCTTGAAATATCACTGTTGGGATTGTGCACATGCTGAATTCCTTCTGTGAGCTCCTGACCTTGAGCTCAGGCAGTCAGCTCCTGAACTCTGGGAACATAGAACAGTTCCAGACCTTGTTTCCTGAGGCTGAGGAGCATCTAGCACAGGGTCAACCTTTGTTAGATTCGGCTTTTGAATCATTGTGTCTAAGGCTGCAAGGGATTGAAGGTCTTCAGGCAAATTGCTGAGCACAATTATGAAGACAGAAAGTAATGAAACTTAAATATAGAGGTAGAAATTTATTAACCCTGGTCTATTAACAAAGTTTATTAACAAACTCACTATGTTGGGTGATCTTCCCTGAATGCCAATACTTTACACACGTTGTCACACATCATTGCTGGGAGAGTTAAGTGCTGTTCATGCAACTCCACTGGGAGAGGTCAACCAGAAGCTCATGCCTGGTCTCTCCTGGACTCCACCCTATATGTCTTTCTCCTTTGTTGGTTTTATTTTTCATTCTTTCACTGTAATAAACAGTAACCACAAGTTTCACAGCTTCCCTGAGTTCTGTGAATCCTTCTAGTGAATCATTGAACATGAGGGTGGTCTTCAGGCCTTCGAAAACCCAGACTTCCCTATATAAGCTCCCCTTGACAGTACAGCAGGCAAGCATTAGAGAAAAGACATCTGCTTTGTTCTGCCAATGCAAATAGATCTGGGACAGCTTCACAGAGTACTCACACCTCCAGAAGGATGTGGGGAGCAGACAAGCATTTTCAGGGTGCCTCAAGAGGGCTACAGTGGTGGTTGAGACAGCTCTTTCTGGAGCGGCCTTATATTAATAGTGGGGACTGCAAGAGGCCAGAGACAATCTACCCAGACTTAATGGAAGCATGGATGTTCAGCGGATACAGGCATTCATAGTAGACTGATATCCATGATGGATATCTGCACTGCTTGGCCCCTAAATCACTGGCTGCCTGTCTTAGTTACCTAGGGCTGCTATAACAAAAAAATGCCATAAGTGGGTGGCTTTAAAGAATATAAGTTTATTTTTTTACAGTTCTGGAGGCTAAAAGTTCAAATCAAGGTCTTAACTAAGTTAATTCCTTCTGTAAGCCTCTCTCCTAGTTTCGGGTATCTGCTGGCCATCCTCGTTGTTCCTTTGCTTGTAGATGATCCTCATGTAAGCATCTATCTTCCCCTGTGTGTGTCTCTGTGTCTACGGTGCTCTTTTTACACCTCAGAAGTGATTAGTTTTATTCTATGGATGCAGAAAAAAGCGTTTCATAAAATCCAACATACTTTCTTGATGAAAACCCTAAAGAAGATTGGAATATAAGGGGAATTCCTCAATACGATTCAGAACATATATGAAAAGCCAACAGCCAACATAATAGAGAAAGTCTTCAAGGAGAAAGACTGAGAGCTTTCCCCTTGAAATTAGGAACAAGACAAGGGTGCCTGCTCTTACCACTTCTATTCGATATTGTATTAGGAGTCCTAGCCAGTTCAATAAGACAAGAAAAATAAATAAAAGGTATCCATATTGGAAAATAAGAAGTGAAATTATCTCTATTTGCAGATGATGTGATCCTATATACAGAAACCCCGAAGAGTCCACAAGGAAACTTCCAGTGCTAATAAACGAATTTAGCAAAGTTGCAGGGTACAAGGTCAACAAACAAAAATAAGTTGGATTTCTAGACACCAGCAATCAGAAATCTGAGAGGGAAATTAGGGAAATAATTCCATTTATAATAGCTTCTAAGAGAATAAAGATAAAATAAATCTAACCAGGGACATGAAGGACTTACACAATGAAAACTATAAGACACTGCTGAAATAGATTAAAGAAGACTAAAACAAATGGAAAGATGTTCCATGTTCATGGACTGGAAGAGTTAATTTTGTTAAGATATCAAGACTACCCAAAGCCATCTATAGATTCAATGTAATCCCAATCAAAATTCCAACATCCTTCTTTATAGAAATAGAAAACCAATCCTCAACTTTATATGGAATAGCAAGAGGTCCCAAATAGCTAAATCAATGTTGAAAGAGAAGAACAAAGTAGGAGGACTCACACTTCTGATTTTAAAACACATCATACAGGTAACCCCCACCCCAAAAAAAAAATTCCAAACCCACTGCCATCAAGGCAAATTCCAACTCATTGTGACCTTATACTATACAGCCACAGTAATCAAAACATCCTGGTACTGGTATAACAATACAGAGACCAGTGGAATAGAATTGAGAGTCCAGAAATAAACCCACACATCTATGGCAACTGATTTTTGACAAGGGTGCTAAATCCATCTGATAGGACAAAAGGAGTCTCTTCAATAAACAGTGCTTGGAAAATTGGGTCTCCACATGCAGAAACATGAAACAGGATCCAAGCCTCATACCATACACAAAAACAAATTCAAAATGGATTAAGCACCTAAATGTGCAAATTAAAACCATAAAATTCTTAGAAGAAAAAGCAGGGGCAATGCTATCAGGCCTTGCTTTTAACAACAGATTACCAAATATAATAATAAAAGCACAAACAGCAAAAGGCAAAATAAATAAATGGGACCTCATAAAAACTAAAAACTTTTGCTCATTGAAAGATATTACCAAAAAAGTAAACAGACAAGCTACTGACTAGGAAAATATCTTCGGAAACCATACATCCAACAGGAGTCTAATAACCAAAATATATACAAAACGTTGACAACTTAACAAAAAGTCATAACCCAATCATAAAATGGGCAAATGACATTTCACCTAAGAGGACATCCAAATGGCCACCAAACACATGAAAAGACGCTCAGCCTCATTAGCTATCAGAGAGATGCTAACTAAAACCACAATGAGATACCATTTCACTCCCACTAGGAAAGCTAAGATAAAAAATAACAAATGTTGGCAAGTGTCTTAGTTATCTACTGCCTCTATAACAGAAGTACCACAAGTGGATGGCTTTAACAAATAGAAATTTATTATCTCACAGTCTAGTAGGTTAGAAGTTCAAATTCATGGCATCAGCTCCAGGAAAAGGCTTTCTCTCTCTCTGTCAGCTCTGGAGGAAGGTCCTTGTCATCAATCTCCCCCTGAACTAAGAGCTTCTCCAAGCAGGAACCCTGGGTCCAAGGGACACGCTCTGCTCCCAGGGTTACTATCTTGGTGGTATGAGGTCTCCCACTCTCTGCTTGCTTCCCTTTCCTTTTATCTCTTGAAAGATAAAAGGTTATGCAGGCCACACCCCAGGGAAACTTCCTTTACATTGGATCAGGGATGTGACCTGAGTAGGGGGGTTACATCCCACCGTAATCCTCTTTAATATAATCTAATCTTGTCTCATTAACCACAGGCAGAGATTAGGATTTGCAACACATAGAAAAATTACATTAATCACAAAATGGAGGACAACCACATAATACTGGGAATCAAGGCCTAACCAAGTTGACACATATTTTGGGGGGACACAATTCAATCCATGACAGCAAGGATATGGGGAAACTGGAACCCTTACCCATTGCTGGTGGGAATGCAAAATGGTACAGCCATTGTGGAAAACAGTGTGGCGGTTCGTCAAAAAACTAAACGTAGAACTACCATATAATCCAGCAATTCCACTCCTAGGTATATACCCAAAAGACTTGAAAGCAGAGACTCAAACAGAGACTTCTACACCAAGGTTCACTGCAGCATTATTCATAAAAGCCAAAAGTGGAAACAGCCTAAATGCCCATCAGCAGATGAATGGATAAACAAAATGTGGTACATACATACAACAGAATACTACTCAACCAGTAGGAGAAATGCAGTCTTGATAAATGCTACAGTATGGATGGAGCTGGAAGACATTATGCTGAGTGTCAATCACAAAAGGACAAATACTGTGTCCTCATTTATATAAAAAGACAAGAAAAGGCAAACATACAGAGAAAAGTTTATTAGTGGTTACCAGTGGTGGGAGAAATGGGAAAGGGGGGTTAATGGTGATGGAAACACCACCTTGGTTAAGGGTACGGTGGCACAGCTAATTACTGTAATTGCTGTCAGTAAGTTTTATACCTGTAAAAAGCTAAACTGGCAAAAGTTGTGTGATAGATACATTTACAACAATGACAAAGAAAAAAAAGTAGCTGCTGAGGCTGCTTATGTACAATGAAACACTTTATGGGATTTGGTTCCTTGGTTTGCAGATTAGGGTCATGGTTTCACATGACATCCCTGTGAATTGGACTAGTAACATGTTTAGTGCTTCTGTTCTACCTCCTTGTTCGTTACATAGTGCCTGGGGTCTTAAAAAGTTTGCAAGCGGCCATCCAAGGCACAACAATTGATCTCTATTCACCTGGAACAACAGAGGAAGAAGGAAAGTCAGGGATAGGAGGAGGATATGGAGTGTGTGGCTTACCGCCTCTATGAACAACTGCCTCCTTTACCATGAGACCAGAACTGGATGGTGCCTGGCTACCATTACAGAACATTTTGATCAAAGATTTCATAGGAGAGTCCTTATCAAAAGGGGGAAAATGTAGAACAGAATTTAAAATTCTCATAGACTCCAGACTTCCTGGAGCCACGAAGCCTGGATGAACCTCTGAAACTACTGCTCTGAGATAATTCTGAAACCTTAAACCAAAAATATCCCCTGAAGTCTACTTAAAACCAAACATAGTTTAGCTTAACTAGTAAAAAAGGTCTGCCCTGAGCATTACACTCTTTTAAGCACTATCTATACGGGATCAAAATGACAACAGCAACTCTAAAGAGTAGCTAGAAATCTTAGGGGGGCAGTGAATTTATGTTAATAGAGAGGAACAACTCAAAAAAGGAGGGTGAGAATGGTTACAGAACTCAGAAGAATGTGATCAATGTCACTAAATGGTACATCTAGAAACTGCTGAATTAGTGAATGGTTTGCTACGTATATTCTCAACACCAAAATACATAAAATTACATATTTAAAAAAAAATGATTAGGTATGACCTAGTATGACCTCATTAACATAACAATTATACCTCTATTTCCAAAAAGGATCACATACACAGGGCTAGGGGTTAGAACTTCAACACATATTCTGAGGGACACAGTTCAATCCATTAACACTGCCCTAGTGCCCTAAACCTCATTGCCATTGAGTCTATTCTGACTCATAGTGACCCTAAAGGATAGAGTAGAACTGCCCCATAGGGTTTGCGGAAGCAGACTGCCCCATCTTTCTCCTCTGTAGGCGCTGGTGGGTTTGAACCACCAACCTTTCGGCTAGCAGTCAAGCAACTTCTGAACATAAATGAACCCCTGAGGGGTAAGGTGGAAGAGACCCTGAATTGTCTGAACAATCCCTAAATTGACTATAATTATTGTGAAGCCCTGGTGGTGCAGTGGTTAAGCACTCAGCTACTAACCAAGAGGTCAGCAGTTCAAATTCACCAGCTGTTCCTTGGAAACCCTGTGGGGCAGTTTTACACTGTATAGGGTAGTTTTACACTGTATAGGGTCGCTATGAGTCAGAATCCCCTCGATGGCAATGGGCTTGGCTTTTCGGTTTTTATTGTGAACAAAATGAAATTAAGATTCTACTGGCCAGCATGTCGAGATTTTATTAGAAATTAATTTGAGCTATAGAGAAATAAAATACCAATTCTAACACAGTATATGTTTGTGACTTAAGATTCATGCTCATTACACATGTACATATATCAAAATATGTTAACTTTTTAACCCAACTACAATGTGCACTACTCCTCAACTTGGCAAGATCTTTTATTTTTCCTGCAAATCCTATCCACTAGTAGGACCATGAACACAACCACCAAATATGCAAGCCAACGTCCTGTTTAATGATAGAATAGAAATGGATTTCTAGGATGGTGGAAGCCTGCTTTCTCCCTTCCAGTGGTGGTGCAGGATTCATAGCAGAGTTTTCTCAGCCCGTCTTTGATCTCAGCATATGTTGTGATATGGGAAGCAAGGGATCCATCGCATCTTGATTTCTTACTTTGTTACTTTTCTCTTGCTGCTATTAACAAATTACCACAACCTCAGTGGCTTAACACAATGCACATTTGTTATCTTATAGATCTTGAGGTTGGAAGTTTGAAATAGGTCTCACTGGGCTAAAATCAAGGTGTCAGCAGAGTTTCATTCCTTCTGGAGGCTCTAGAGGAGAACACGTCCCTTGCCTTTCCGGCTTCTAGAGACCACCTGCATTCCTCAGCTGATGGTCTCCTCCATCTTCAAAGTCACCCAATGGCCAGTCAAGCCTTTCTCACATTGCATCTTACATCACTGGGTCTCTGACTCAGCTGCCTCCCTTTTTCACTTACAAGGACCCCTGTGATTACATTAAGCCCACCTGGTGGTAATTCAGGATTTCCCATCTGTCTTAGTCATCTAGTGCTGCTCTAACAGAAATACCACAAGTGGATGGCTTTAACAAAGAGAAAGTTTATTCTCTCACAGTCCAGTAGGCTGCAAGTCCAAATTCAGGGTGTCAGTTCCAGAGGAAGGCTTTCTCTTCTCTGCTGGCTCTGGTGGAAGGTCTTTGTCATCAATCTTCACCTGGACTAGGAGCTTCTCTGTGCAGGAACCCTGGGTCCAATGGATGCGCTCTGCTCCCAGCACTGTTTTCTTGGTGGTATGAGGTCCCCAGTTCTCTACCTACTTCCCTTTCCTTTTATCTCTTGTAAGATAAAGGGTGGTGCAGGCCACACCCTAGGGAAACTCCCTTTACATTGGATCAGGGAGGTGACGTTACTAAGGGTGTTATACAATCCCACCCTAATCCTCTTTAACATAAAATTACAATCACAAAGTGGAAGACAACCACACAATCCTGGGAATCATGGCCCAGCCAAACTGATACGCATATTTTTGGGGGGACATAATTCAATCCATGACACCATCTCAAGATTCTTAACTAAACACACCTGCAAAGTCCCTTTGACATCGCATTTCTGTGTCACTTTTGTAGTGGCTGCTACCTCAAGTCAATGAATTGCAATAATATATTTTTTCTTCCTAGCTGTCTTTGATGTTGGCAATTTAAAGGCTGAAGTTTAATTATGTAAGGCAGGGGTTGGAACCAGAATGAACCTGGTGAGAATTTGCATTTCCACCCCAGATATACTGAATCAGAAGCTACAGTTTAACAACATCCCCAGGTGATTCTTATGTATAATAAATTTTGAGAACCACTGATCTGCCAGTGGTTCTCAGAACTGGTCCCTAACCAGCATCATTAGCATCCTCTGGGAACTTGTTAGAAATGTAAATTCTCAGCAGGGGTTTGAACCAGAACAAACTGGTTCGAAGCAGTGATGTAAGGTAACATATTCACAGGTTTTAGGGATTCAGGAGATTACGATATGGGTATTATTGGGGGCCATTATTCTGCCAGCCACACTTATTATGCACCTCCAGGCTGTGGGCCAGGGGCTAACGATGTGGCCATGAGTTAAAGTTCCATCTCTGCCATTGAGTTTCTCTCGGTTTAGATGGAGATTGTTGTTGTTGTTAGCTGCAGCTGAGTTTGCTCCAACTCATGATGACCTTATGTATAACAGAACAAAACACTGCCTGGTCCTGCACCATCTTCACGATTGTTGGTGAGCCCATTATTGCAGCCATTATATCAGTCCATCTCATTGGGGGTTTCCTTTGCCTTCGCTGGCCCTCCACTTTATCAAACATGATGTCCTTCCCTAGTGATCCATCCCTCCTGATAACATGTCCCAAGTAAGTGAGTCAAAGTCTCAGACAATATTCTTTGATCCATAGAGTTTTCATTGGCTAATTTTTGGAAGTAGATTTCCAGGCCTTTCCTCAGAGTCTGTCTTAGTCTGCAAGATCCGCTGAAACTTGTCCAACAGAGATGACCCTGCTGGTATTTGAAATACCGGTGGTATAGCTTCCAGCATCACAGCACGACAAATTGACAGACGAGTGGTAGCTAGATGGGGATACAGACATGAAAATGTATATTTATAATACTGTGAGGTCATTGGATTAAGCAGGTTCTGAAGCAGCCAGAGGAGGACCAAAAACCTTGCTTTCACACAGCAAGCAGTCCAAGGCAGACCACATACATGTAGACATCCTGCCAGAAACTAGAAACTTGAGCGTTACTGTATTTTTATGCAAATAAGGCACACCCTCTACATTTGTGTGCCAACCACTCCCTCCTCCTGCAAGCTATTTTTGTAAGCGTGCTCCGCTCATTTCTTTTTACAGCAACATGTAAAAAAAACTGGCATAGCAGCACTTGTGAAAATACCTCACAGGGGGAGAGCACAGCTGGCAAACAAACATAGAAGGTGTGTGTTATTTGCGTAAAAATACAGTATGCCTTTCTCTTGTTCCCCTCTTCTAGAATCTAAAATATAACCCTCAATTCCTGTTGTCATTTCTACTCTCCTTTTAAAGACTAAATCCTATCTTTCTTAGATTTTCTATTTTAGTTTCCCATACATATGCTAATGACCATCAGGTTCCTCATGAGTCCCTTTGAAATTCCAACGTGAAAAATGTCCATCTATTTTTGCAAACCTGGTAGCCAAACCCTACTGTGCATGAGCGACAGCTCTTGTCACTTGCTCCCTTAGTAGCTGCACTGTCAAAGGAGCTGAGTGTGTTCCTTCTTCACTCTGTCCTCAAGTTGACAAGGAGAAGCTGAAATGCACTATTAGATGCTTCAGTACAAAAAGTGTCTGTCTGCACAAGCCAGCTGTGTTCTTCTCTTTTTAAAGGACAGATGGATCATTTTTTTTGTCATTGCCACACTTCTGTGCCACTCTTCTAGTGGCCGCTACCTCAAGACAATGAATTGTAATAATATATTTTTTTCTTCCGAGCTGTCTTTGATATTGGCAATTTAAAGGCTGAAGTTTAATTATGTCTGATACACGGACAAAAATGGTTTTAGACATGAGGTCACCATGAGTTGGAGCCAACTTGATGGCAACTAACAACAACGCCATCATTTCAGACAACAGTTAAGAAAGCAACAAACAGAAGCCGACACAACCCTACCCATTCAGTTTAAGTAAGGGTGTGATGGCATAATGCATGTCAACTAACACAGATCAAAGTTGAGAACCTATCCATTTGTTCATTCAACAAAAACTATTAAGTGCCAATCATGCATGAAGAACTCCTTGTTATGGATTGAGCTGGGTCTCCCAAAAAGATATACTGAAGTCCTAACTCCTATACCTGTGAACGTGACTTGGTCTGGAAATACAGTAATCAAGTTTGTATATGTAATCAAGTTAAGATAGGGTGGCCCCTAAGCCAGTACCACCGGTGTCCCTATAAGAAGAGAGCAGACACAGAGACACACAGAGGGAAGACAGCCATGTGCACACACAGCCAGAGACTGGAGTTACACTGCATGGAGCAAACCAAGCAATGCCAAGGGCTGCCAGGAACCACCAGAACCTAGGAAGAAGTGAGGAAAGATATTTCTCTAGAGCCTTCAGAAAGAGCATGACCCTGCTGACACCCCAAATTTAGACTTCTAGCCTCCAGAACTGTGGGTGAATAAATTTCTGTCATCTTAAGCCACCCAGTTGTGGCAATTTATTATGGCAGCCCTAGGAGACTCATATATCCCTTAATATGAGACTTCAATCATTTTATGTCTATCAAAAAAAAAAAAAAGTAAGAAACTACTTTAAAAAAAAAATCCGTGCTTACTAAACATTTTTAAAGATTTTCAAGTGACTCTGTTTTAACCAAATCTCGTATTCTAAGAGAGTTTTGCATACAGAGAGTGAACCACTGGGGGCAGAAGTAAGTTGAGGAGTATGATACCTGTCCTCTACATATGGGTGGATGTCTTTCTGGAACATAATGGAGTGGATCAAATCAACTTCAAGTGATCTGGGGTGGACAGAAGCTTTCATGGGCAGTGACACTCTCCATCTGCAGAGGTTACTTAGGAACTGACAGGAGGAATACATCAATAATTAGCCCTTAAGATGCAATGCTCTGTTGGCCTAATTACTTGGGCCATTGTCACAGACAATCAAAGCAAATAAACCAGGGTAAGAATCCTGTTAAAATGTAAAACATCAGGGGGCTCGTTCAAGTGCCTTTCAAACTGCAGTTTTATTTTCAGCTGAGAACAGAATTGCCAGAGATCTCCATGGAAGCAGGAGTAGCATGCCTTGTGGCAACTTATCCTACTGCAACTGAGCCACTAACTCCTGGAAACAGCCCTCAAAGACAGCAAAGTATCTTCTTGAATGGAGTAATTAGATGAGGAAGGGCTCAACTTGAGTGCAAAGGCTATGCTGATTTGGTAAGTACTAGTGATGCAAAATGATACATTTTTATTTGCTTATGCTCAAGAAAGTTCTGGAAGTTTAGACAAGCAATGAAAAATGGTAGTTACCTATTCAGGGGTGGGGACTGGAGACCTGGGAATAGGTGAGTGGGAGACTGGGGTGGGGCTGGAATTTTTTCTATATACTTTTTTATACTTTCTGAGTTTTTAATGATGACTATATTAGCTATTTACAAAAGTTCACCACCCATCTGTCAGTTTGTCCTAGTGTGGTGGCTTATGTGTTGCTATGATGCTGGAAGCTATGCCACCAATATTTCAAATGTCACCAGGGTCACTTATGGTGGAGAGGTTTTAGTGGAGCTTTCTAACTAAGACAGACTAGGAAGAAAGGCCTAATGATCTGCTTCTGAATATTAGCCAATGAAAACCTTATGGCACACAACAGAACACTGTCCGACTTGCTTGCTTTTGACGTGTCATCAGGAGGGATCAACTGCTGGAGGAGGACATCATGTTTGGTGAAGTAGAGGGCCAGCGAGGGCAAGCAAGGGAGATCCTTGGTGAGATGGACTGGCACAATGGCTGTAGCAACAATGGACTTGAACATGCCAGCAAACATGAGAATGAAGCAGGACCAGACAATGTTTTATTCTGTTGTACGTAAGGTCCTATGACTCAGAGTTGACTCAACAGCAGCTATCTATCTGATCTATCTCCATCCATCTATCAATCTACCAGTCTATCTATCAATCTATCTATCTATCAACTTAAAAAATAAAATAAAATAACAAGAACAAGTCAACAGTAATATCCAACTGAACATATAGTACTTTATGAACACAGACTGATCAGGTAAAGCTTTCCTTGCCTATCATCCAGGTGAAGGAGCTACCAATACAGCTTGAGATTAACATCAGTATGCCAGAGATGGGGGTACAGGGAAGGTACCCATTGAGAAAAAGGGCTCAGAGTGCTTTCCTCTTGCTAACCAGTTACTGTCAACTCCAACTCATTACAACCCCATGTGTGTTCAGAGTAGAACTGTGCTCCATAGGGTTTTCAATGGCTGATTTTTCTGAAGTAGATCACCAGGCCTTTCTTTTGAGGAGCCTCTGGGTGGACTTGAACCACCAACCTTCCAGTTAGCAGCCAAGTGCATTAGCTATTTGATCCACCTAGGGATTCTCATAAGCTGCCACAAAAGAATGATTTCAAAAAATAAAATGACAGGAATAAGACAATGGTAATCTACAACTCAGAGAGAGGCTGGTTTCTTCTAAGATCTTGCCAGGACAAAGTCAATGTCAGTTGAAGAAAACATAACAAAGGCATTTCCCAGAAATGTCACTTCCTTCTGGCTTTACAACATTAGCATTTAATGTCTGAGCCTTGTTGGGTCCGCAGAGACACTGACCTCATTTTTTTGTCAAGTCCTCTGGACAAATGTGCCTCTCCGACTGTTTCTGGCAAGGTTTAAACATTAACTCATAGGTGGTTTTCACCTCTTAAGAGTAAACATCATGTTGCAATTGAGCCGAGCTGACACTCTAATAGGTCACAGCGAGCTAAGAAAAATTTTATTGCAAATCTTCACCATGGGCATCGTGGGAATTCTATAAGCATCTTCATATTCATGAAGCTTAATTATAGCAAAATTGCCAATCTGTAAAATACAGCTGCATTTAAATACTGCTTTCAAGTCTGAAACATGAACAAGGAGACTGTGGTCCCCTTGAGACGCTCCTGCAGTATGTGCAGCAAAGCACCAGTGAAAGGAAATTGTAGGGAAAAAAAGAAGAAAAGAAAAATAAAAACAGATCAAGAGGCACTCTACTTTACCCAGAAAGATGAAAATGCCAGTCACAGAAAGGATTTTATTATGTAGTTGTAATGAACCCTAATATTCAAATTGGTGAATAAAGAATCAAATAAAATCATGAATTTAAGACATTAGTCTTAAAGATAATAGGAATTTTAGTTACAGAAATGAATACAAAGTTGCAAAGGCTGCAAGCACACCCCATCTGTTCTGATAATAAGCCAAATGAAGCTCGGTCTTTGAGCCCCTGCAGTAATCAACTTGAAACCCTATGTCTCATTAGGAGAGGAGGGGGAATCATCCTTGAAATAACCGGGATCACGGTGCTTCAACAACAGATGAACAGAACAATTGTAAGCAATGCCTCACCCTCAGAGGTCTGCAGACATGTCTTCTAGGATCAAAAATACATAAATGTTTCTAATTCTTTGATAAACATTGGAGCAATTCAACTCTGGCAAGGTTATGATTATGAGGGCAGTAGTGGTTCGGTGGTAGAACTCTCGCCTTCCATGCAGGAGACCCAGGTTCATCTGCTGGCCAATGCATCTCATCCACCCATCTGTCCCTGAAGGCTTTAATGTTGCTATGATACTGAATAGGTTTCAGTGGAGCTTCCAGAGTAAGAGGGACTAGGAAGAAAGGCCTGGCAATCTATTTCCAAAAATTGGCAAACGAAAACTCTATAGAGCACAAGGGTCTGATCTGCCACCAATCATGGGGATGGTGCAGGATGTGGCAGGATTTTGTTCCACTGTGCATGGGGCTGCCCTGAGTCGGGGTGACTGGATGGCAGCTATGATTTCCTAGCAAAGAAATAACCCCACCAGTGTGAATTCTGCCCTTCCCCTTTTCTAAAGCTTTCTCCGGCATGCTCTGGTCCACAGAAACTATAGAATTCCATGATCTTTCATGGCACTTCCTGTCCACAACTACTTGGTGCTTCGATGGATATATACGTCCTTTTCCACATTTAGACTGAAACTTACAAGGGTGGCATCATGCTTCTCATGTGTACACACATGACTTGTGTACAATTAGCCGTCAGGCAACATTCACTGCTAAGGCTGGGATAAGGACAGCCCTGATGAATGAGAAACACTGTAGACGGGTATTGCCAAATGACTTACACATAAGCTGTGATGGACTGAATTGTGTCCCCCAAAAGTTCTAACCCCTGGTACGTGTGAATGTGACCTAGTTTGGAAATAAGGCTCTTGAGGACATTATCATTTATGTTAACATGAGGTCAAAAGTAGGATGGGTCCTAACTCCACCTGAGTGATGTTTTTATAAAAAGAGTAGAGGAAGCACACATACAGACACAGAAGGAAGACGGTCATGTGGAGACAGAGAAGAGACTAAAAAGATGCTTCTACAAGTCAAGGAACGCCAAGGACTGGCGGCTGTAACCAGCAGCCAGAAGAGAGACATGGAACAGAGTCTGCCTCAGAGCCCTCAGAAGAAATCAACATGGCTGACATCCTGGTTTTGGACTTCTAGCCTCCAGAACTGTGAAATAGTAATTTTCTGTTCTGTTGTCGTTGTTATTAGGTGCTGTCAAGTCGGTTCCAACTCATAGTGACCCCATGTACAGCAGAATGAAACACTGCCCAGTCCTGTGCCATCCTCACAATCGTTGCTGTGCTTGAGCCCATTGTTGCAGCCACTGTGTCAATCCATCTCATTGAGGTCTTCCTCTTTTTTGCTGAACTTCTGCTTTACCAAGCATGATGTCCTTCCTGATAACATGTCCAAAGTATATGAGATGTAGTCTCGCTGCCGTTGTTCTAAGCTACCCAATTTGTGGTACAGTACTTTGTTACAGCAGCCCTAGGCAACTCATACAGAAGACAAGGCCAAACGTACTTCAAAATTCAAAAAAATAAAATTAGAATAAATTCATTGCGTAAGAAAGACTAGCACATGCAGTGTGATAATAACACCAACCGGGATAAGAACAGTTCTAAGTCACTGAGCACGAGCTATGTGCTGGGAACTGTATTAAGTGCTTTAACATCCAACCCTATATCGTGTCTTCCCCATGCCTTCGGGGATAGGTATGACTATCTCTGTAAACAAAAGTCCCGGAAGTTACATGGAACTGTGGTCGCACAGTCAGTGACTGGCGGCAAGACAATGTGGACCAGATCTGTTTGACTTGAAAACCTGAGTCCTTAAAGACCATGCACCACTGCCTCGCTCCAAACCCCAGTGAAATGAACAAAGAGAGGAAGAGAGAAAGAGGGGGCGAGGGAGAGAGGAAAAGGGAAAGCCAGAGGGAGGGAGAGAGAGGAAAGAAGGAAGGAAATGAGGGTAAGAGGAAGAGACCTGGGTAAGTTCCAGAAACCAAGGAATGATGCTGTCAGCTGGTCAGAAAGTGGAGGAATTTATGATCAATAATAATCATAAACATACAATCCTTTATTTGCGATTCCAAAACCCAAAAAGTTACCGAAAACTAAAAAAGGTTTTCTTTGATTCACCTGCTGGCAAAACCTGGCCTGAACCACCACGAGGCTCTCCGTGATGTGTGTTCATCCCCCTCAGAATGAAAATTTAAAAGCTCTGCTGCAGAAACACTGCAGCAGGATGGCCCCACACTCCATGGGTGCACTACATCGCCTATGTAAAATCTGAGAAACTCTGAATCCCATCTGGACCCAGGGATTGGATAAGGGCTCCAGGACCTAAAAACCCCTCTGACTGGCAGGTGCTGCCATCTTTGACAACGACAGCGACCAGAAACCAACAGAAACTTAATAGAGAAAGAGACATAAATCTCAATGACTGATAAAAAAAAAAAGTGGGGGGGGGGCTGACTCTACTGCAAGGAGAATGCATAGCAATGTTATCACATTAGGATCTGACATCCTCCCTTCTCCCCTCCGGATAACTGGATAACCCAGTTCGGGCTGAGCCTAAGCTAAAGCCACTTATGGACTCTGATCACATTTGGGCTTACAGGCTTACTAACCTTTGACCTTGAGGTTTCAGGAAGTAGAACATGGTAGTGCCCAGTTTCCATAGAAAAATAGAGAGGGTTTAGAGAAATTATTTCTAAGAAGCCTAAAGGCAAATCTTAGCATGTATACCATTTATATACATTGTAAAACACACCAAATAATAGCTTCTATGGTTTACAGATTCATAGATGTGTTACATTGTTGTTCGTTGCCATTAAGTGGGCTCTGACTCCTGGCGACCTTATGTATAACAGAAATGTGGCCCTGTCCTATATGCCATCTTCATGATCACTGATATGTCTGAGCGCATTGTTGTGGCTATTGTGTGAATCCATCTCATTGAGGGTTTCCCTGATTTTCACTGATCCTCTACTTTAGCAAACATGATGTCTTTTTCTAGCAATTCATCTTTCCTAATTATGTGTCCAAAGTAAGCAAGCTAAGTCTCACCGTCCTCACTTCTAAGGAGCATTCTGGTTGCTTTTCTTCTAAGACTGATTTGTTCGTTCTTCTGGCAGTCCATGGTATATTCAATATTCTTCAACACCACACTTCTAATGCATCAGTTCTTCTACCACCTTCTTTTTCATTGTCCAATTTTCACATGCACATGAGGCCAATGAAAACACCATCGCTTGGGTCAGGTACACCTTAGTTAACAAAATGACATCTTTGCTTTTTAAAACTTTGAGGAAGTCTTCTGCAGCAGATTTGTCCAATGCAATACATCATTTGATTTCTTGACTGCTGCTTCCATGGATGTTGACTGTGGATCCAAGTAGAATGAAATCACTGACAACCTCAATTTTTTGCCCAATATATGTTGTAAAGATACAAAAATAGGCATAGAAAAAGCGAGTGGGACTTGAGCTCTCTCTAAAATTACTACTTATGAATAAATCTATGTAAAACATGGCAAAGTATAAGCATCTGTCTCTGTGTTGGGTTCAAGCACTTTCTTTATCATTCTTTATCCTTCTCTGCTTATTTGAGATTGATTCATTCAATAACACATATAATCCTCACTAAATACCTACTTTATGCCAGCAGTAAATTAAAGAGCAAAACAAGGGATAAAACAGACACAATACGTTTCACAATTATGAAAGGTTCCACAATTAAAAAAAAATTAAATATATGAATTTACCATGACTTCTTAGGACTAAAGAGTTCCCAAGTGGTGCAAATGGTTTATGCTTGACTACTAACCTCAAGGCTGGCGGTTCGAACCCACCCAGTGGCACCATGGAAAACAGGCCTGGTGATCTGCTTCCAAAGGTTCTACTCTGTCACACACAGGTTCCGCTAAGAGTCAGAGTCCACTAAGCAACAATGGATTTGTTTGTTTTTCGCTTAGGACTAATAAACAGATTGACCTTCCTTAGTATATATGAGGATTATGTTGATTTCTTTATTTCCTTCTAGTGGAGTTTAGATTGATACAATATTGAATAAGATTTTACCCTAACAAAATGGACATAGCCTGAAACTATACAGAAACACTGGGGTGTTATCAGACAGGGAGGGGAGGAAAGATGTCGTTAAGATCCCTTTTGTCAGAAGTGTATCTGCTTTAGAGGATACCCAAAGGGAAAAAGGCAATATGAAAATAATTAGGGAGATGTTTAATTCCATTTCCCAAAACTGGGCTATTTCTCGGAGCAACAGTTCCTTGCCTGGTAAATAAATTTAAACAGTACAGTAAATAAATACTAGAAGAAATAAAACTATAAACATGAGATTTTTATTACTAAATATTCCTATCAAGATATGCTTATTTTTTCAGAATATTTATTATAAACATAAAATAAGATCATAAAATAACCTAACCAGTCACTGTGGTAAATTCACGGGGATTAGAACTGACAAGTGTTACAGAGGTCTCCTTGAAGCACAAAAGAGGAAGATGTTGTCATGGATTGAATTGTGTCCCCCAAAAATATCTGTCAGTTTAGCTAGGTCATGATTCCCCGTATTGTATGACTGTTTACCATTTTATCATCTGATGTGATTTCCCTATGTGTTATAAACTCTATCACTATGATGTAATAAGATGGATTAGTGGCAGTTATATTGATAAGGTCAACAAGATAACGTAATATCTTAAGCCAATCTCTTTTGAGATATAAAAGAGAGAAACAAGTAGAGAGCCATGGAAACCTCACCACCAAGAAAGCAGTGCCAGGAGCAGAGCACATCCTTTGGACCTGAGGTTCCTGCGCTGAGATACTCCCAGACCAAGGGAAGACACATGCATCACAAAGACCTTCCTCCAGAGCCGACAGAGACAGAAAGCCTTCTCCTGGAGCTGATGCCCTGAATTTGGACTTGTAGCCTACTGGACTGTGAGAGAATAAACATCTCTTTGTTAAAGCCATCCACTTGTGGTATTTCTGTTGTAGCAGCACTAGATGACTAAGACAGACATTAAGTTGCAAAAAAACTATATGCAAAGACAAAGGCACTAGAATTTATGTGCATTGACAATTCCATGAGAAACAAATGTCTAAAGGAAGTTCACTATTAATATTTTCTTCTTGAAAGGTATAACCCTATCTTTTATTCTTCACTTCTATAGATATTTTCCCTTTCATTTATCATATATCCAAATTGTTGCTATGACAGACATATCAATCTAAATATAGATTTATTTTCACACAATGATTCCCAAACTGTATCTTGAAAGTAGTATATTTAAATTTGAAAACAGATGTGCATATGTACGAGAGTGCTGTGCTTTGGCCTGAGGGAATGCCAGGTCTACTTCTCACCCCTCCTCACTCACCAGGTATACAGACATCAAAGAGCAGACAGTAGATATAGTCCTCTTGGAGTTTTGCTTTACCCCCTAATACACCACTGGGATTAGAATAGCTCTCTTTCAAGGCATTTAATAAAAATGGAAGCTAACAGAAAAAAAAAAAAAATAGAGTGGGTAGATAGCCACAGTTTTCAGCAGGAGTCCACCTTCAGGAAGCCCTGGAAATACACAGGGGCTTTCTTTGGTTTCTTTCTTTTGGTTTTGTTCAATGGTGTGCGTATGGCCTATCTGCAGGAGCACCAGGGCCAGGTCTCTAAACACCCTGCTGTGCACAAACCACACACAAACCCGAAAACCAATACTCACGATACATCCACAGTCATTCGCAGACAGGCACGTGTGCAGAGTGGTGAAGAATCTGAGTTGTCTTCTACACAAGGCGGATTCCATACTGGCTAATGCCGTGTTTGCAGGGACTTTACAGAACATAACTCCCATGAGTAATGAGAACCAATGGTATTTCCATGATGATATGTTTGAGGTCTCCCCTAAGACCATAAGGCCGATGAGTACAGAAGCTGTGACTCCTGGGCTCACTCTTCCACCCCAGCACTCCAAGCAATGCCAGGTCATGGAGTGGCCAACAAACATTTGTTGATGAATGAATGCTGACTAACACAGGCAGTCCCATCTCATCCAAAAACACAGAAAACCCTGCTTACCATGATGTTGGATGTGAACGTTTCAGAGCAGTAATCAGACACTTTGCTGTGTCCCTCCCTGAATTTCTCACGCGACCCGTGCCTAAAGGTGACATATACTGAGGAGTTACCCCCAGTTGTGTCCAGCATTAATCTGTTAACCTCTCTCCTAGTTAACACCTGCCTGAGGACGAGATCTTGACTGCAGGTGCTTGTGTAGCTGGCTGCCTCTTCCCAGTAGGGATCTTCACCCTTCTAATGGTGGCCTTACGGGACCAACCACATCTCAGAAATGCCAGGTAAGACAACAAGAAGTTTTTGTCCCATCCCTGTCCCATTAGACACATACCAGAAGACGGATGGATACTGTAATGCATTATGATGACAATGACGATGGCACATTTATACACCGCGCCATGCCAATCATGCATAGGAGTACTTGCACTGCAATAGCTCATTTAACCCGTTAAGGAGGCAATCCTACAAGGAGGGTGATAGTACATCATCATTTTCCAGAAAAAAACTGAGGTACACAGGAGCTAAGTAACTTTCCCAACATCACACAGCAAGGCAGCAATATATCCTGAGTTAGATTCCAGGAGGTCAGACTGCAGAACGTGGCTGCTCTCAACCCCTGTACATTGTCCCTTCACCAATGCCCTGGACCTCATCGGTTCATTCACAACCTGCTCTTACTCTCCTCACAGGCACGCTGGCTCCTTCTGCCCAGGGTCAGGCTTGCCAAGCTTCTGTAAGGAGTGATTCTTTTTTTTTTTTTTTTAATTGTACTTCAAGTGAAGGCTTACAGAACAAACAGTTTCTTATGAAACAGTAGTACACATATTGTTTTATGACACTGGTTAACAACCCCACAACATGTCAACCCTCTCCCTTCTCAACTTTTTTTTTTTTTTTTTTTTTTTGGTGAAAATATACATAGCCAAAGATACACCACTTCAAAAATTCTACATCCACAGTTCAGTGACATCGACTATGCTCTTCCAATTGTGCTGCTATTCTCACTTTAGATGAAGGCTTACAGAACAAAATAGTTTCTTATTTAACAGTATACATGTTGCCCTATGACAATGGTTAATAACCTCACAACACATCAACACTATCCTTACTCAACCTTGGGTTCCCTATCACCAGCTTTCCTGTCCCCTTCTGCCTTCTGGACCTTGTCCCTGGACTGTTGTGCCTCATTAGCCCCATTTGGTTTTATAGGGCTGTCCACTCCCCGGCTGAACGGTAAACCTTGGAAGTGACTTCACCACTGAGCTAAAAGGGTGTATGGGGGCCATACTCTGGGGGTTTCTCCAGTCTCCTTTAGGCCAGTAAATCTGGTCTTTGTTTTTTTTTTTGTGAGTTAGAATTTTGTTCTACATCCTTCTCCAGCTCTGTCCAGAACCCTCTGTTGTGATCCCTGTCAGAGCAGTCAGTGGTGGTAGCCAGGCACCATCTAGCTGTACTGGACTCAGTCTGGTGGAGGCCTTGGTAGCTGTGGTCCATTAGTCCTTCGGACTAATCTTTTCCTTGTATCCTGTTCTCTTCATTCTCCCTTGCTCCCAAAGGGATGAGACCAGCGGAGTATCTTAGATGGCTGCTCATAGGCTTTTAAAAGCCCAGATGCTACTCACCAAGGTAGAATATAGAACATTAACTTTATAAACTGTGTTATGCCAATTGAGCTAGATGTTCCCCGAGACCATGGTCCCCAAAGGCCTCCACCCAGCAAGTCAGTCCCTCAGGGAGTTTGGATGTGTCTATGGAGCTTCCATGACCTTTCCTTGTACAAGTTGTGCTGGTCTCCAACAGGAGTCCAAGATGGCAGATCCGCGCTGTGTTAGCTGATAGGGGACCTCTGCATGAATCTCTCCTCACTCTCCATTCTCTGTCAGTTTTCTCACTCCATTTGGTGCTTGGCTGAGTTCTTTATCTCTTCATTTGATGTTTTAGGGTTTCAGGATTGTTGTTTTCTCTGTTCGGCTTAGTTTTTCGGATCTTTGCTGTGGAGGGACGGCATGGTGCTTCTGCCTAGAGCGCCATTTTTTTAGGAGTGATTCATTTTTAAAGTATGGATAAAAGTCCCTGGGAAGCATCTGACTGTCCCTTTTGTAACTGAGGATCCCTGGTGGTGCAGTGGTTAAGAGCTCAGCTGCTAATCAAAAGGTTGGCAGTTTGAATCCACCAGCCATTCCTTGGAAACCCTATGGGGCAGTTCTACTCTTTCCCATGGGGTCACCATAAGTCAGAATTGACTCAACAGTAATGGGTTTGGATTTTGGATGGTGGCACAGTGGTTAAGAGCTCGGCTGATAAGCTGAAGATTGGCAGTTTGAACCCACCAACTGCAGAGTCTAAGATTAAGCTACTTTTACTATGGCGCAGTGGTTAAGAGCTCAAGCTGCTAACTAAAAGGCCAGCAGTTCACTCCACCAGCTGCTCCTTGGAAACCCTATGGGGCAGTTCTACCCTGTCTTATAGGGTCGCTATGAGTCGGAATTGATTCAATGGCAACGGGTTTCGTTTTTGTTTTTGTACTTGAAGCACTCAAGCCTGGGCCACCACTCTGTCCTGTCTGGCAGTCCACTCCAGTTCTGCTTCGCTAAGTATTGCAATCGCTAAACAACAAAGACACAGAAACTAACCAAACATTCCAAGAATCAGAAGTGAGGAATACACAGATTATGTCAAGGAGACACGCACGCAGCAAGGCACAAAAGTTGTCAAAAGCTGAGAGGCTGTTTAGTTCTCTTTTTAACTGAATGCTTTCCTGTCAGCTTGCTGGTATCCCTGGGTGGTCTAAAGAGTTAACATACCCAGCTGCTAACTGAAAGGTTGGAGACTCAATTCTACCCAGAGGTCCCTCAGAAGAAAAGCCTGATGATCTAATTCCAAAACGTCAGGCATTGAAAACCCTGTGGAGCACAGTTCTGCTCTGACACACATGGGGTTGCCATGAGTCGGAGTCAACGCCATGGCAACTGGTACTGGTTGCTAGAGAGTTGCAATGAGTTTCCTTGACTGGGCTTCATACTTCATCAGCTCTACTAGCAAACAGTGCACGTTTTGTGGGAGGAACGCTGGGCAGCCTCTCAAAACTCCTAGAGCAAGGTCAACTGACATAACAAAGTTTATTAACAAAATGTATTGCATCCTACTTTTGTAAGTGGCATCTGGGGTCCTGAAAGCTAGCAAGCAGCCATCTAAGATGCATCAATTGGTCCCAACCCACCTGGAGTAAAGGAGAATAAAGAACACCAAAGACACAAGGAAAGTATTAGCCCAAGAGACAGAAAGGGCCACATAAATAAGAGATTGCATCAGCCTAAGACCAGAAGAACTAGATGGTTCCCGGCTACCACCCATGACCGCCCTGAGAGGGAACCCAACAGAGAGTCCATTACGGAGCAGGAGAAAAGTGGGGTGCAGAACTCAAATTCTAGTAAAAAGACTAGACTTAATGGTCTTAGACTGGAGGAACTCCAGAAAGCATGGCCCCTGGACTCTGTCAACCCAGCACTAAAACCATTCCCGAAGCCAACTCTTCAGACAAAGGTTAGATTGGACTGTGGGACATAAAATGATACTCATGAAGAGTGTGCTTCTTAGCTCAAGTAGATACATGAGACTAACTCGGCAGCTCCTGTCTGGAGGAGAGATGAGAAGGCAGAGAGGGTTATGAGCTGGTTTAATGGACACAGGAAACCAGGGGTGGAAAGGAGAAGTGTGCTTTCATAGTACAGGGAAAGCAAATAGGGTCACATAACAATGTATGTATAAATTTTTGTATGAGAGACTAACTTGAATCGTAAAGTTTCACTTAAAATACAACAATACGATAAAATCAAATAAAAAGAGATAGTGGTAATGGTAGGATAATGTGGTGAAAGTAATTACTGTCACTGAATTGTACCCTTAAAAATGGTGAAAATGACAAACTATTAAATATATTTCACCACAATGCAAAAAGCTTTGTTATACTATAATAAAATTTAAAAAAAAAAAAACCTTCTAGAGCAGCCACCATATCTTCGGAGGCTACCTCACACAATCACCCACAAAGAAACATAGGCCATGGATCATCTTGCTGGCCCAGCACCTCCGGAAGGAACAGGCAGCTGAGGAGTGTTTCCCTCTCTCCCTTGTCCCGACGTGTATCCCAGACAGGATTAGGAAGACAAAACCACGTTAAAGCTACCTCCAGGGTGGGCCTCGTAATACAATAAAAATATTATCTTAGAAAGCACTTTCTGCTCAGGTGGAGGCATGCTGGCTCCCCTCCTCACATTTACCTGTGCAGGTGAGGTCATGCAGCTTTGAGAGCATCAGGGGTTCGAAGAAAATGGACAGTATCTGAATTACAGCCCTTAGCTGAGAGAGATACACTTTCAAGAAGTAAATTTTTTAACCTTAATCCTTCTGAAAAGTAAATGCTTGTATATTTTGCAGAATGTGCCCACAGGGTCTGTCTTGTTCTCTGACTTCCGATGAAGGCTACCATCGATTTATAAATCTCTCCAGGTGGTTATAGAGTACAGACAGGGGTGAGAGCCCACAGCCTTGCCACTTGAAATGCAGTCCACAGACCAGCATCACCTGGGAGCTCATTAGAAATGCAGACTCCCAGACCCCACCCCAACTATAGATTCAGAATCTGTTTAACAAGATCCCAGGTGATTCATGTGTACAGAACAGTTTAAGAAGCACTAGGAGATTAGACAATTACAGTTTTATCGTTATAGGTTGAACTGTGTTACCCTAGAAGAGATTGTGCAG
This sequence comes from Dugong dugon, assembly GCA_030035585.1. Taxonomy (NCBI): domain Eukaryota; kingdom Metazoa; phylum Chordata; class Mammalia; order Sirenia; family Dugongidae; genus Dugong; species Dugong dugon. The sequence continues at coordinate 221,006,330 of CM057460.1, forward strand.
TGGTTAAGAGCTCAGCTGTTAACTGAAAGGTCAGCAGTTTGAATCCACCAGCTACTCCTTGGAAACCCTATGGGGCAGTTCTACTCTGTCCTGTAGGGTCACTATGAGTCGGAATCGACTTGAAGGCAAAGTGTTTAGTTTGTCTCGGTTTTTTAGAAGAGATGCTCAAGTTGTAACTCTGCTACCTGTGAATGGAATCATATTTGGAAGCAGGGTCTTTGCAGATGTAACTGGTTAATATGAGGTCATAGTGGAATAGGGTGGGGACTAATTGCGCTAACAAAAAAGACCAAAATCCTTACCCTCCAGGAGCTTATATCCTATTAATAGATAATTCAGGTTTCCCTAAGGTTAAAGAAAATAGAGGCTGGTAACATTATTATCACATTTTTTTCCCAATGTTATTATAATTCTTAAGTCTACCATTTACTTGCTTTTCATTTTCTAAGGATTAACTTTTCCTTGGTATGGTAATAATTTTAAAAAAATCCAAATTCAATATTACCAACCACATTCTTTTAAAGATTATTAGGACAAAATCATTCTTATGATGATTTTTGAACTTGGCTTTAAAGTACAATGTCACACATATGATACTATTTAAAATTAATTCAGCTGAGTTTTTATATACAAACAAAATCAATTTTCCTGTATAGTTGATTGAAGGGAAAAGATGCCACACTTGTTTTTTTTTTGTTTTTTGTTTTTTTTTTCTTTTTTTAACGAATACATTTTGTTTTTTGGAGCAGTTTTAGGTTTACAAAAAAAATTGCACAGAAAATACTGAAAGTTCCCATATATCCCCACTCCTCTGCAGTTTCTCCAATGAATGACAGATTGCATTAGTGTGGTACATTTGTTACAGCTGATGAAATAATACTGATACATTGTTATTAACCAAAATCCATAGTTGACACTAGGATTCCCTTAATGTGTTTTCCAGTTCTATGGGTTTTGAGACATGTATAATGTCATCTATCCACCATTACAGTATCATGCAGAATAGTATCACTACCCTAAATATGTCCTGTGCTTCACCTATTCATCCCTTCCCCACCCTCCCTAAACCTCATAATTCATTTTTTAAAAATTAATTCCCAATTGCTTTTGCATAGGTGATTCATAATTCCTAATTAAAAAACAGTCAACTCAAACAGACAGAAGACAGGTCAACTGTTTCTCTTCCATGGGACTTGTACAAGAGAGAATACTCAGTCTTCACAAATAAAATTGATATTTCTTTATTATGCATCTTAAAGGCTGAAGCTGAGAAGAACTTAAGGACATTACTCTGTAATACGAAAGTATCATTCAAGTTGGAAAGGATCCAATTCATTTCCATGTTCTCATCAGAAAAATGACCACATACAGTTCCTCCAAAGAGACTTGATTATAATCTTAGACCACATTTACTTTCTTGAAGAGATATTAAATTTCAGTTTCTTCACCTCATGATTTTAGAAGAACATTTATGTGCTGGAGGAATATTTAGAGAGAGATCAAAAAGCAAAGAAAATGACCAAAAGGTTGGAAATTATAAAACTTTAGTAGAAGTGAAAAGAATTTCTGAAGAATAAAAGACTAAGGGACAAGCCTGAAAAAAAAAAAAAAAAAAAAGTCTCCCCACACCACCATCAATAAAGAAGGGGATGACTACGAGTGTAGTGCAGTGAATTACTTAATATGGCCCTTCTAGTCATAATCTTTGTAACTCCCCCCAGATGACTGGGTGGAACTATGCAAATGAGGTATATGTAACCCTAACAAGGGGACTGGTCAGTTTTGGCATCCTACTAGGCTTAAAGGGAGACACTGAGAGAGAGACAGAGAGAGTAGGAGCTGCAACATGGAAGACAGAAAGGGAGAGCTGTAACACTGGAGATGGCAAGAAACAGCAGCAGAGAAATGGCTGCAGCAGAACCAAAGAGACCACAGGAGACTGGCAGAAGACAGTGCAGTGGACTTCCCAGCTCATAGAGCGAGAAAGCTGAGGGCCTTTGGGCAGCAGAACCAGGAGACTGCGGGAGACTGGCAGAAGACAGCGCAGTGGATTTCCCAGCTCATAGGGTTAGAAAGCTGAGCGCCCTCAGGCAGCAGAACCAGGAGACTGCAGGAGACTGGCAGAAGACAGTGCAGTGGACTTCCCAGCTCATAGAGCAAGAAAGCTGAGCGCCTTCGGGCAGCAGAATCAGGAGACCACAGGGGACTGGCAGAAGACAGCACAGTGGACTTTCCAGCTCACAGAGTGAGAAAGCTGAGCGTCTTCGGGCAGGAGCCTTCCTGGCGGAGTAGGGTACCTCTGGGCACTTACAAGCAGAGCTAAAAGAGCTCTGTAACATTTGACTGCACAGGGTAGAAGCTAGGCCGAGGGGCTGAGGGACCGAGGGGCCAAGGGCCAGGGAGAGACCTGCTTGCAGGCACTGTTAAGAAGACGCTGTCCTGATTGGAAGAGCTGTATCCTGAGCATTCCTTATCCTGAACTGTAACCTGTTACTTCCCCAATAAACCCAAAAATAGTGAGTATTGTCTGTGAGTTCTGTGTGGCCACTGCAACAAATTATTGAACACAGCAGAGAAGTAGAGTGTGCCGTGGGAGGGACAGATGGTGTCAGAATTGGTAAAAAGAGCTGGTGAGAGGAGGTATGTCTGCCCTCTGCCTCATAGGAATCTGCCGTGGGCTGTTAATCTTGATTTTCCTTCCCCCTTTATGTTAAGAGGAGTTCAGACGCCTCCGCCATGCCATTTTTACAATGGACAGAATAGAAAAATAGTTTAAACTTATAAAAGTGAGTTAAAGTTAGACTACTTGAAAGCTCTGTGGAAACTGAACATTGTAGAAGAATATAAAAAATTCTCCAAAAAAACCACATTCTGGCAAAAGAGCAGAAACATGCTCTTGATGTTTTTGTTTTAAATTTAGCAAAAATAGCCAGTAACTAATAAAACTATTGTGAGATGGTACAACCATTGTATTGAAGTTTTTAGAGGGGGGCTGTTGAGAAAAGAGGCCCGCCATCTCCCTCTTTTCCCTTTTTTTTTTTTTTTCCCAAATGCCTAAAGCCATTCACCTTCCTTTTTTTTTTTTTTTTCCTAACCTGAAGTTAGTCAACAAAAATGTACTCAGGTGCCGAAGTGAAACAGAAACAAGAAAGCAACATAAGCAAAGGCTAGGAGGCAGCAATAAGCATGTCTTGTGAAAGGATGTACAAAGCAAGCTTCAAAAAGATGTTTTTGGTGAGGTTAAAAGACTAACAGGACATACCACTACCACCACCAGGTGGTAAGTTCCTAGAGACTTTGCCTATTATCAAAATTATTCCATATCTGATTTACCCAAATAAAATTAATAATACAACTTATCCACCTAATAATAGTACCAACACCCACTAAATTCTTCAAGCCAAAAACTTGAGTCTTCTCTGAATATTTTCTTAATCTCCTCCCTCACATCAAATCTATCTGCTAACCATGTCAAGCTGCTCCCAAACATATCTCGAATCTGTCCTCTTTTTTCTGTCCCCATGACTATTGCTCCAGTCAAGTCTCTGCCACGAAAAGTACTGTGTAGCCTCCTAACTAATCTTCCCATGATATGTTTGCCCCACAGTTCACACTATTCTCCAGACAGCAACTGTGTTCACATCATTCTCCTGTCTAGAATTCAACAGTTGTCCATTATCCTTGCACTAAAATACAAATTCCTTGATGTGGCCTAGAAGGCCCTCCATAACCTGGCCCTGCCCACCAATCTCTCCTCCATTTCTAAGCTCTTTCCCACTTGGGGGTCTCTGCGCTAATCACAGATAACTCTTGACCCAGCTAGCCACACATGGCTGGTTCCCGCTTGCTATTCCATCTTAGCATAAATGCACACCCTCAGAAGGGTCTTTCCTTTCTACTCCACACCACGCCATTCCAGAGTTGCCCATGATGGTGTCTTGTTTTATGGTAGTAAAGACAAAAATGAGATGCAGAAAGGGATAAAATACAGTTAGAATCCAATAAAACATAGGAACTATATACTAAATTCTATAAAAGTAGGATTTTCAGATTCATTCTACCTATGTGTTTGGTCTTATAAAACTATGTAGGCCATATTTGCCCTTCAATCATTCAATCTAAGTTTTTGTTAAAAAATCTTAACTTATATAAATCAGCTTTTTTAAAAAAAAAAAAAAGCAATTCTTGTTGAATCGGCTCTAGCGCATGGTGCCCCCATGTATGTCAGAGTAGAACTGTGCTCCATAGGATTTTCAATGGCTGATTTTTTGGAAGATCACCAGGCCTTTCTTCCAAGGTACCTCTTGGTGGACTCAAGTCTCTACCTTGCAGTCAGCAGTTGAGCACATTAACAGTATGCCCCACTCAGGGCTGTGAATCAGCTTCAGTGGCCTTAAATGCTAAATGAGTATTTTCCAAACTGTGCTCCAAGGAATGTCATGAATGACCTGGAATGATAAAAATAAATAAAAATGAAAATTGCCATGGTCACTTTAGGATTCATCATGCATGATTCTATAGTAAAGAAATGTAGTACTAACTAGATGGTGCCCAGCTACCACCACTGACTGCTCTGACAGGGATCACAACAGAGGGTCCCGGACAGAGCTGGAGAAAAGTGTAAAACAAAATTCTAACACACAAAAAAAGACCAGAATTACTGGCCTTACAGAAACTGGCGAAACCCCCAGAGTATGGCTCCTGGACACCCTTTTCGCTCAGTAATGAAGTCACTCCCGAGGTTCGCCCTTCAGCCAAAGATTAGACAGGCCCATAAAACAAAATGAGACTAATGGGGCACACCAGCTCAGAGACAAGGACCAGAAGGCAGGAGGGGACAGGAAAGCTGGTAATAAGGAACCCAAGGCTGAGAAGAGACAGTATTGACATGTCGTGGGGTTGTTAACCAATGTCATGAAATAATATGTGTACTGTTTAACGAGAAACTATGTGTTCTGTAAACATTCATCTAAAGCACAATAAAAAAAAGGAAAAAAAGAAATGTAGTACTATTGCTTAATACATGATTCCCTTAATTTTTGAACCCAGAATCCACATGACTCTCTTCCCATCTTCTGAACCTCTCCATTCAACACAACTTAGGAAATGCTGATTGAAGTTATCCGATCTTATTAACCAGGAAGCAACACTGCCAAGCTGAAGAAGCATCGCTAATTTTAAAGGACAGTTTTCTTTATGGCTCTAGTCTTGTCCCAGCATTTCAGAGCTCATAAGCAGCAGGAAAACAACACTTCACTTAATGTTGCATTAATTTTTAAAATATGACATTTATAATCTGCCTATTCCCGGCTCGATGATCCGCCGATTGCTCGTGTTAACCGTGTACTCCAAAGGCTCAAATAAAAAGATTATGCTTTGTTATGCAAGTGTTCCTTCCTCAACTTTTTTAAATAAAAAATTTAAAACATACATGAAAGTTATGTACAATGAACCTCCATGGACCCCATCACTCAGCTTCAACAACTATCAACCCCTGCTCTACCCAACACACTCCCAAGCAGATTAGTTTGAAGCAAATCCCAGAAATCAGACATGTAATTTTAAGAACTAAATGTTGGTTCAAGTTTGTTAATAGAAGCAAAAAATCCACCATCTCCCACCCCACCTGCTATAAACTGAATTCTGTCCCCTAAATGTTGAAGTCCTGCCCCCTGTACCTGTGAATGTGACCTTGTTTAAGGAAATAAGGTCTTTCTTTGAAGATCTGATCAGTTATGTTAACAAGGTCATACCAGATTAAGACAGATTCTAATCCTACATGACCCGTGTCTTACAAAAGGGGAGGACAGACATGGAGACACAAAAACACAGTGTCGGGTGGGGGGACAAGAGACCATGTGAAGATCCTGTCCACAAGCCAAGGAACTCCCAGAAATGCCTGGGGCTACCAGAACCTAAAAGACCAAGGAAGATCCTCCCCCAGGAACCCTGGGAGGGAGCATGGCTCTGCTGATGCCTTAAATTGGTATTTCCAGCCTCCAGTACTGTGAGAAAATAGATTCCGTTATTTAAAGCCACCCACTTTGTTTGATTCTGTTACAGCTACCCTAGGAAAGTAAGATACCACCATCTATACACACAGAAATACAGAAATAAAGAATTTTACTGAATCTGATTCCAAGATTCCCATCATCTTGAAAATCCCTGCCATCACATATGGGGTTTAAAACATTTGACCCTTGGCCCCCAGACTCTCTATCAGCCCAGAACTAAACCATTCCCGAGGCCAACAAAATGCAAGTTTAAGAAAACAAATAATTCCAGCTGCCTCTGATTTGGGAGGCTGGCACCTGTTAATGCATTTCCTGGTATGACATCGGAAGGTGTGTTAATGGATCCCTCTCGTGTTCGGTGACTGTTGAGAAGGACTCAGTCAAACGTCTTTGCTGCAGATAGCGGAGACTAATCTGGCAGCACAGTTTGGACTGGCAGATCAGTGGGAGCCATGTAATCCTGTCAACAAAAGCAGGTCAACGGGCTGGAGCAGAGAAGAAAAAAAATCAATCAATCTTTGAATTAATCATGCAGCTGCCAGAGGAATCACGGGTACACAAAATGAAATGTATTCCTATGGATGGCCTATTTGCTTTCTCTCCTTCCAATTATTTTTTCCTTCCATCTCATGTGGACTCTCTCCTATAGGATCCTCATTGCAATAACTTCAATTCTGTACCTGAGTTTGAATAACTGGGGCTAATTTATAATTTCTCCTCCATCTAATTCTGTTTTAAAAAAGGATTTGAGATGGAAGATAAATGAGTCAAATTCAAATCAGAGGAAAACATGCTTTCTAAATGGAGGTGCATCTTTCCCCAGTTTTTGAATTTTCATTGCATATGATAGTTAACAGTAAACAAATTCACCTCTTGATAAAGCTGTATTTTACATCCTATGTGCCGGCCTGATGTGCAAAAAGAATTTTACTGAATCTGATTCCAAGATTCTCATCATCTTGAATATCCCTGCCATCACATATGGGGTTTAAAATGTTTGACCCTTGGCCCCCGGACTCTCATCAGCCCAGAACTAAACCATTCCCAAGGCCAACTCTTCAGACAAAGATTAGACTGGACTACGGGACATAAAATGATACTCGTGAGGACTGCGCTTCTTAGCTCAAGTAGATACATGAGACTAAATTGGCAGCTTCTGTCTGGAGGTGAGATGAGAAGGCAGAGGGTCAGGAGCTGACTGAATGGACACAAGAAATCCAGGGTGGAAAGCAGGAGTATGCTGTCACAGTATAGGGAAACCAATTAGGGTCACATAACAATGGATGTATAAATTTTTGTATGAGAGACTAACTTGAATTGTAAACTTTCACTTAAAGTACAACAAAAACATAAAATAAAAAAAAAAATGTTTGACACTTCTGCTGCCTCCTCAGAGTAACCAACCCCCCAAACAGCAATGCCCTTAACTCACATGCCTGTATTCATTCCCACTCTACTTCTGAATAACTATTTCACAGAAGTACAGACAAACCACTGCCAATCAATAGCCATTATTAGTCAAATCCGTTGCTGTTGAGTCGATTCCAACTCCTAGTGACCCTACAGGACAGAGTAGAACTGCCCCATAGGGTTTCCAAGGAGCAGCTGGTGGTTGCAAACTGCCCAACCTTTTGGTTAGCAGCTGAACTCTTAACCACTGCACCACAGTAGAAGTAGCTTAATCTTAGACTTTGCTTTTAAAATAGAGGCAACTGTAGATACATATTCTTCCTACCTAAAGCAAAAAGATGTAAAACTTATGAGCTTATCACTGGTAAATCTGCATTAAATGTATATTTTTAAAAGTGAAATTAATTTTCCAGTTCCATCATGTTGCTTGAAATGATGATAATAATTATGGATATTCTTACCATCTATGAAGACTTTCTCTTAAAAAGTCTCAATATAAAATTAAAGATATTTGAAACAAATACTGTGATAATTTTGAGAAACATATAGGTAGCTGTCTTTCATTTCCAGAAGTCAAAGCCCATAAACAGAGAGTAAGATATTCTGGAAAAGAAATGATAATTTTTCTGTCCACGATCATAGATCAATTCCACGAGGGGTCAAGTGAAAATCTCTCGTCAGGCAGGCCTTGAGGAAACCTGAGGTCCTGGGGGTCTCACATCTAAAACCAGCTTCCCTGCTTTCCTGGAAACCTTTTACTGGCAAATCACTGGAGGTGGCACCAGCAGTGGGTATTTATTTTTTCCTCACTTCACGGCAGGTGACAGAGTAGAACTCCACAGAAGAGGGACGAATTGGGACACAGACTAGGAAATAGACTGAAGTAGAAAATAAGGCCCTGATCAAATTTGTATAAACCAAAAAAAAACCAAACCCACTGCCGTCAAGTCGACTCCAACTCATAGCGACCCTACAGGACAGAGTAGAACTGCCCCATAGAGTTTCCAACGAGCGCCTGGTGGGTTTGAACTGCCAAGCTTTTGGTTAACAGCCATAGTAGCACTTACCTACTATGCCACCAGGGTTTCCCAAATCTGTATAGACTGTTTAAAAATCATCCATAAGCCTGGACTATACTTTTTGTTAACGTTTCACTATTCAAAGTAGAAATTTGGTAATATAGACTTTTTTGGTGTTTTTTTTTTTTTTTTTTCTTTAAGTCTTGACTCCTAGAATAAACGTGTAAAGAACAAAGTACTGAACTTGGAAATCCGAACAGCAGAAACCTGTCACACGTGCCCAGAGCATGCGTGCCCTTCCTCTCTGCCAAGGGCCCAAGCCTGGCTGCGTTCCCTTTTGGGAAATGGCCCTCCTCAATTTCAAGTTCGTTTGCTTTTTCAATGATAGGGTTTCAATTCAAACAGATAACAATACCAAGAACTAAAAATTTCACCATCTAATTAGGGGGAAAAAGAAAACCCAGTATGGCCTTTCTTTCCTAATATCATCTGTAGTTTGAAAATGACTTGATGATAGTTTTTTTATAAAAACCCTTTATTTTTCCTGGTACAAGAACAATTGTGGTAAAAGATACTGGGACAAGGCAGTAGACACAGAAGGACAAAAAATACATGTGTTTAAAAAAGGATCAAAAGAAACAAGGACGAATAAGACATCAGAAAAAAGAGTGAGGCTGAAGATTTCAATATGCAACTTAGTTCAATAAAAGAAACACTATCCAACATTCATATCAGAGCATTTAGCCTGGTATGAATACCTAGTTAATCTGAGTAGATGGGGGCAGTGGTAGTTCAGGGGTAGAATTCTTGCCTTCCAAGCAGGAAACTCAGGTTCAATTCCCGGCCAACGCACCTCACGTGCCACCATCATCCATCTGTCAGTGGAAGTTTGTGTGTTGCTATGATGCTGAACAGGTTTCAGCGGAGCTTCCAGATTTAGACTAGGAAGAAAGGCCTGGCAATGTATTTATGAAAATCAGTCAATGAAAATCCAACGGATCACAATGGTCCAATCTACAACTGATCATGTTGATGGTGCAGGACTGGACAATGATTTTTCCCTTGTGTGTGGTGGCGGGTCCATAAGAGTCGGGGGCAGACACAGAAGCAGCTAACAACAAGATGAAGTAAGGACGGGACTTAGGAAGGGTGTAGATTGGTTGTAAGGTTGAAGGGAAACAAAAAAGGCCTGGAAATAATGCAACTTTAGGTGCTTATGTGTTTTTTGGGAGAAAGTAAAGAGGACTTGAAGCACTTACTGATGAAGATCAAAGACCACAGCCTTCAGTGTGGATTATACCTCAACATAAAGAAAACACAAATCTTCACAACTGGACCGATGAGCAACATCATGATAAACGGAGAAAAAAATTGAAGTTGTCAAGGATTTCATTTTACTTGGATCCACAATCAACACCCATGGAAGCAGTAGTCAAGAAATCAAAATTGCCTTGGGCAAATCTGCTGCAAAAGACCTCTTTAAAGTGTTGAAAAGCAAAGATGTCACCTTGAAGACTAAGGTGCAGCTGACCCAAGCCATGGTGTTTTCAATCGCCTCATATGCATGTGAAAGCTGGACAATGAATAAGAAAGACCAAAGAAGAATTGACATCTTTGAGTTGTGGTGTTGGCTAACAATATTGACTATACCATTGGCTGCCAAAAGAACAAACAAATCTGTCTTGGAAGAAGTATAGCCAGAACGCTTCATAGAAGGAAGGATGGCAAGACTACGTCTTACATACTTTGGACATGTTATCAGGAGGGATCAGTCCCTAGAGAAAGACATCATGCTTGGTAAAGTAGAGGGTCAGCGAAAGAGAGGAAAGCCATCAATGAGATGGACTGACACAGTGGCTGCAACAATGGGCTCAAGCATAACAATGATTGTGAGGATGGTGCAGGACCGGGCAGTGTTTTGTTCTGAATTGGAAGCGACTCGATGGCACCAAAGACACTGTTCCACAGCACCAGTCACCAACTCAACATGTCCCTGACCTACCCCCCGCAAAAAAAAATATGGAAACATGGATGTAAGAATACTTCAGTGTGTATATATATATGTATATGTATACATTTTTTTTCAGAAACCACTGTTGAACAGTAGCATACAACACAGTTTGCATCAAAATGTGTTTTAAATATTGGATATTAAAATAAAACTCAGAAATGTAAGTTGATTTCAAAATGATTCATTTTGAGAAGTATAGTTTTCAATGAACTTCCTTTAAATAAATCTTTAAAATAACCCCCGTTAGCCTCTGTAGTTCCTTTTATGCCATAAGCTTACTGATTTTAAATACAAATTGTATCTAGTAATGTAGATATCTCACCTGTGCCCTTTAAAACAGGTTATAAAATTAAAAATGGCAACTTTTAAAATGATATCTTACTATCATTAAAAAAAAAAAAAAAACCAAACCAACCACCATCAAGTTGATTCTGACTCATAGCAACCCTATAGGACAGAGTAGAACTGCCCCAAGGAGTGGCTGGTAGATTCGAACTGCCAACCTTTTGGTTAGCAGCTGAGCTCTTAACCATTGTGCCACCAGGGCTCCCTTTTATAGTAGCTGCTTTTTATATGACTGTGTAGTAACAGTGATGGAGAAATTTTAAATAAAAAATAATTACTACTGTATACCACACAACCATGCCAAAGTCCAGACTGAGTTCCTGTCCTGCCACTCACTGCCCAAATAAATGACTTCTACCCTCTGGATTCTTTGTTCATTGACTACATCGATAAAATAATTTTCCAACGCAAAATCTGATTCTGTGACAGGGATGATCGGATGCTCTAGGCAACATCCCCATCCTCCTCTGGGCTGATGCCAGTGAACCGACCCGGACCTTTCTGCCGCCCTGTGTGCAGCCTCCCCAGGCTCCAGCCTGCAGACACTCTGCCCACGCAGAAATTCTACAATCTCTAGATGCAGCACCTCAAACCTGTAGGTGTCATAAGCCAATGTGTGGCTTACACAGTTTGCTGCCTCGGCATCCATTAATTCCTCCTCTATCCCTTTCACCCAGTTTCTGACGTGCCCATTCCAGTCTTGTCACCCACTCCCTCCACAGCTGTGGGCTCTCACTGATTGAAGGGAGCAGAGAGACATGGGGACCTCATACCACCAAAACAGCAGTGCCGGGAGCAGAGTACGTTCTTTGGACCTGAGGTTCCTGCGCTGAGAAGCTCCCAGACCAAGGGAAGACTGATGGATCACAAGGACCTTCCTCCAGAGCTGATAGAGACAGAAAGCCTTCTCCGGGAGCTGATGCCCTGAATTTGGACTTATAGCCTACTGGACTGTGAGAGAATAAACTTTTCTGTGTTAGAGCCGTCCACTTGTGCTATTTCTGTTACAGCAGCACTTAGATGACTAAGACACAGTGGAACCCACTGATCGCTATTCAAAATACACAAAGCACACACCCTCACACACAATATAAGCTCACGTTCCGTGTTTACAAAATATCTTTATATGAATAGATATACATATCGGAATCGACTCAGTGACAATGGGTATGTCTATGTATATAAAACAAAAAATTCCTTTCAGATAAAAGAGAAAAGTGGACTCAAAATCTCAGGAATAATGACTTGACTGTAGATTCAGAGCATCAGGAAATACTATAAATGCTTATAAAAGGCTGGACATTTACACATTTCCATTGAGTTATGCACTCTCCGGAGCGCTAGCGGCACAGTGGTTAAGAACTCAGGCTGCTAACCAAAAGGCCAGCAGTTCAAATCTACCAGTCGTTCCTTGGAAACCCTATGGGGCAGCTCTACTCTGCCCTATAAGGTTACTATGAGTCGGAATCGACTTGACAGCAACGGGTTTGGTTTTGGTTTTTGGTGCACGCTCCTATTTTTTAGTGTTGTATTTTAACAAAAAGGTGCAGTGTAAAATTATAAGGTGATTATAAAACTAAAGTCATTTCATGAAAATAAAAGGAGATAGCATTTATTTGGGCAATCAAAGATGTTAGAAATTCAGAATATCAATTTCCTTTAGGTCACATAGTGTTATAAAAGTCAGCTTGAAATCCTGGGGCACCTCTAATTTGTCTACCCAGACACTCTTTGCATTGGGAGAAATTTCTGGGAAATTGTACTCTGTTTTGTAGTAGTAGAAAAAAAAAAATATATATATATAAAATGTAAAAATGTGGACGTTCTTCTTAAAGCATTAACAAATTGCACCAACATTTTGGTAGAAAAGCTGCTCCTTCAACATTTACTCACTAAATATTTATTAAGCTCCTACTATTTGCAAACTTGTGGTGCAGTGGTTAAGCACTCGGCTGCTAGCCGAAAGGTCGGCGGCCCAAACCCACCAGGGGCTCCACAGGAGAAAGATGTGGCAGTTTGCTTCCATAAAGATTACAGCCTTAGAAACCCTATGGGGCAGTTCTACTCTGTTCTATAGGGTCACTATGAGTTGGAATAGATGGCAGTGGGTTTGCTAGTTTTTTTTTTTTTTTTTTTTTTTTTGGTTTTATAACTACAGCCTTCAGTATGGATTACACCTCAACATAAAGAAAACAAAAATCCTGACAACCGGGCCAATAAGCAACATCATGATAAACGGAGAAAACATTGAAGTTGTCAAGAATTTCATTTTACATGGATCAACAATCAATGCCACGGAAGCAGCAGTCAAAAAAATCAAATGACACATTGCATTCAGCAAATCTGCTGCAAAAGTCCTCTTTAAAGTGTTAAAAAGCAAACATATCATTTGAGGACTAAGGTGAGCCTGACCCAAGCCATGATATTTTCAATCACCTCATATGCATGCAAAAGCTGGACAATGAATAAGGAAGCCTGAAGAAGAATTGATGCCTTTGAATTATGGTGTTGGCAAAGAATATAGCAAAACAAACATATCATTCTTAGAAGAAGTACAGCCAGAATGCTCCTTAGAAGTAAGGATGGTGAGACTTTGTCTCACATACTTGGGACTTGTCATCAGGCGGGACCACTCCCTTGAGAAGGACATCATGCTTGGTAAAGTAGAGGGTCAGTGAAAAAGAGGAAGACCCTCAACGAGATGGATTAACACAGCAACTGCAACAATGGGCTCAAACATAGTAACGACCGTGAGGATGGCACAGGACCCAGCAGTGTTTTGTTCTGTTGTACACAGGGTCGCTATGAGTCGGCACCTAACAACAACCTAACATGTGCCAGGCATCATAACATTATTCTTCAGGTCATTGGGAAGGGACAGTTTTCAATAAAGTTAAAATTAAGAGGTTATTTTTATCCTCATCAGTTTCATTTATTTTGATGTTTCTCTAGCCGCACAATATTGTTGCAAAAAACAACGTGTACTGTCCTCAAACTACAACGAAATGCCCTGGATATGTCAAATACCCAGAAGGTTAAGACGAGCTTGAATATCATATTTGAAAATGTTTTGCTGGCTTAAATAAGGCTCGACTTTTAAGAGTTATGGCTGTTATATGTGACTTGCCATTCAGCTGACAACAGTTGCTGACTCCACCTACCTCACGTGCTGTGGGAAACTGAAAGAGTGAAAAAGTCAACGTCTCTACCTTTTAGAGAAGGAGGATTGTAGAACAGAACGTTGGGCAAATGACTGAAGCTCTCTGTGCCTCCGTTTTCTCATCAATAAAATGGGCTGATGTACATATTCACCTAATGAAGTTGTAAGGACTAAACGTGTCACTGTGTGTAGAGTCATTAGATATAACTGGCATGTGTAAGCTATGTAATTGTTAACTATTTAATATTCCAGGTATGGTGCAAGTGTGGTAACTTAAGTCCTAATCTTTCCTGCAAATGTATACTCTGAATTATCTGTGATGATTAAGGCAAAAAATAAAATCCTTTCATTGTACATTATTGCTTATTTTATATAAAATTTCTATTTAAGAAAATATTTTAATCAAGTGAGGAAAGGGCTATTTATTTTCATAAACTCCTATAGACTATTAGTTCAATAGCATTGTAAGAAAACACAAACCAGTTGTCATCAAGTCAAATCTGACTCATGGTGACCCCATGTGTTGAAGTAGAACTGTGCTCCCATAGGGTTTTCAATGGCTGATTTTTCAGGCCTTTCTTCTAAAGCACCTCTGGATGGATGCTGTCTTAGTCATCTAGTGCTGCTATAACAGAAATACCATAAGTGGATGGCTTTAACAAAGAGAAGTTTATTCTCTTACAGTCCAGTAGGCTACAAGTCCAAATTCAGGGTGTCAGCTCCAGGGGAAGGCTTTCTCTCTCTGTTGGCTCTGGAGGAAGGTCCGTGTCATCAATCTTCCCTTGGTCTGGGAGCTTCTCTGTGCAGGAACCCCAGGTCCAAAGGACATGCTGTTCTCCCAGCACTGCTTTCTTGGTGGTATGAGGTCCCCATGTCTCTCTGCTCACTTCTTTTATATCTCAAAAGAGACTGGCTTAAGACACTACCTAATCTTGTAGACCTCATCAGTATAACTACCACTAATCCATCTTATTACATCATAGTGATAGAGTTTACAACACATAAGGAAATCACATCATATTACAAAACAGTACACAATCACACAATACTGGGAATCATAACACAGCCAAGCTGACAGATATTTTCGGGGGACACAATTCCATCCATGACAGACACAAACCTCCAATCTTTCAGTTAGTAGCCAAGCACGTTAACTGTCTGCACCACCCAGGGACTCCTACAGCATCTTAATGCTCTTACATTGAAATCATGAACTTTCAGAGCACTTACCCATAACTTCTTCAGTAAACCTCATATGTTAGCTACTCTTCTTAAATAGGATCAGTTTGATATTATTCCCTATTTGCTCCCCATAAGCCATTCCCTACTTGTTCTGAAATCATGGAGTCCAGATAACTCAATTTTCAGAACAGGAATACTTTAGACAGAAGAAAAGGTAATAAAAACAATAGAAATGGTCAACATTTATGTCCAACACTGTTCTAAGCACTTCAAGTATACTAACTCATTTAATTCTTACAATTATCTGATGATGTTTTTATTACTGCCATTGTCCCCATTTTAGAGTTGAGGAAACTGAGGCATAGAAAGGTTATGTGATAAGCCAAGGTCACATAGCTTGGTCCCTGTCAGGGTCTGGAACGTGGATCTTGACCTCCAGTTTCAGCGTGCATGTTTGTAGCTACGGGATGGGTAGATGCACGCATAGCTAAAGACGGAGAATTGGCTAACTATGTATCACTCACAGGGCACCCTTCTCAGCCTGGCACTACTAATCTTTATGGAAACACTGCATCCGATGACATATAGAGAGGTTATTAATGGTCAAGTTCTCACAGCTGTTAAGTTGGGACCCACAATCTCTGAGATTAAACCCAAAGTCTAATTCAGACTGTCAGCAAAAGGAAAGACATGCAGAAGCTTCAGCCCTTCCCTGGGAGGGCATGTGACCCAACTGAGAGATTTTAAAAACAGCCTATATTTGCTTATTTGCTACATTTGCTTATTAGCATGTCTACTAAGAGCATCTTGACTGTGCTATGCTGCATAGATGTGTGGGCTGGAGACTTTCTGTTGGGCGGATGCTACAGAATTAGATTCAGAAAGTGAGACTCTATGCATATAATCTGAAAAGGCAAGGTCAAGCAGTTTGCCTACAGTCCCCGGTGCCTTAGGCTTGGACCATCTTCACATCGCCCCCAGCCCAGTCTGACGTGAGGGGAGGCTACACACAGCTGAGGGAAAGACAGCTAATGGCAAGGCTATCAGCTGGAGTTCCAGTGAGGGTTGGATCAGGGCTACGAGGACAGCACAGGAAAGCAGCAAGCCTTGCCAGCCTGCCAAGACTGGCTGATTTTTGTTTCCTTCTTTTTTTAAGTTATTTTTATTTAAAGGTCTCATTTAACATACACATACTCATTGTCTACTATGCATCACCACTACCCAGGTGTCAGTTTGTCATACTGTGGTGGCTTGCGGGTTGCTGTGATGCCGGAAGCTCTGCCACCAATATTTCAAATACCAGCAGGGCCACCCATGGTGGACAGGTTTCAGTGGAGCTTCCAGACCAACAGACTAGAAAGAAAAGTGTGGTGATCTCCTTCTGAAAATCAGCCAGTGAAAACCCTATGGATCACAACAGAACATTATTCAACTTGCTTCCTTTAGACACATCATCAAGAGGGATCAATCAGTAGAGAAGGACATCGTGTTTGGTGAAGTAGAGGGTAATGAGGGCGAGGGAGACCCTTGATGAGATGGAGTGACACAACAGCCACAATGATGGACTTGAACACACCATGCCAGTAACTGGGAGGATGACACAGGACTGGGCAATGCTCTGTTCTATTGTACATAAAGGTCACCATGAGTCAGAGTCAACCACGTGGCAGTTAACATCATTATCATCATTACATGTCAAACAGGTGATATAAAGATATATAAAATACGTGTGAGAGACAGTCAAAAAAGAACTGGAAGGATTTGTTATTGTCTGAAGAAAGTAAGTAATGGAAAGGCAAACACATTTGGGGCTGTGGGGAATGTTGAGTTCTGTGTTAGTCATGCTGATAGAGGTGGCAGGAGGGGACCAGGCAATGGGGAGTCAGCAAGCCCAGGAGAGAAGTCAGATCCAAAGTCAGGATCATCTATGTAGAAGTGATGGATGAAGCCATGGGAGACGGATGAAACAGTGGACTGAGAAAAGGGAGCATTAGAGGGGAAGGGGCTGAGGACTGGGTTTTGGGTCTACTTACATCTGTGAGAAGGAAAGATAAAACGTGAACTCATAGAAGGAGACAGTGAAGAAATAATCAAAGAGAAGAGGACCAATCAGAGCTATGTAATCTCACAGAACCCAAAGGAGGGTAAGCGAGAGAACAGGAAGGTCAACTGTATAGATTTCACAGGGGTATCAGAGAACTCGGACCAACAGACAGCCTTGAGGTTTAATATTAGGCAGTCATGGATGCCTTTGAAAAGGTAAGTTTCAGGAGATCATACGAGGCAGAAACCAAACCACCAGAGGTTAAGAATAGTAGTGTGTATGTAGTTAGTGGCCATCTAGTCAACCCCAACTAATGGCGACCCTATGCACAACGAAAACAAAATGCTTCCCTGGTCCTGCACCTCCCCATGATCGGTTGCAGATCAAACCATTGTGATCCATAGGGTTTTCACTGGCCGATTTCTGGAAGTAGATTGCAGGTCTTTCTTCCTAGTTCATCTTAGTCTGGAGGCTTCACTGAATCCTGCTCACCATCATAGCAACACGCAAGCCTCCACTGGCAGGCACGTGGTGGCTGCACATGAGTAGGTGAGTAAAAACTATTCTTCTAATAATTTTTCCAGAAAAAAAAAAAGACATAAAACATATAGTAGTATGAAAGTTGACAAAGGGAATGGGTTCTAAAAATTGGGGGATCAGAGCACCTGTGGCATAAGAAATACGGTAATCTTTAAAGAGATGGTAACAGAGGTAATAGAAAAGAGACTTAATGAAACAAGTTCCCGGAAAAGTTGAGGAGGGATTGGGACAACAGCGCTGGCTGAGGATCAGACTTGGAAGGAAAAAGGAACATCTCTTCCTATGAGAGAAAACAGGAAGACTATGTAGGAAGACTAGGCAGGAAGTACAACCTGGGAGAGCAGAAAGAGATATCTTTTGAGAACTGGAGAGCAGATTCAGGGTGACTGGGGTTTGGGATGCTGAAGAACTCTGAGGAGAAGCTTGGGAAAGCCACCATTGGCAATGCAAAAGGAGTCAACATAAAGCATCTGAGGACCGAAGGAAATAGAGAAAGGAGAGTTGAAACTAATTGACGTGCAATTTCCATCTGTGTGCAGTTTCCGGTAATGTTCAGCAAGCTGAAAGAGAGAAAATAAAATGGCAGCTACTCCCTAGATTGGGGAATTCAACTAGTGATGTAGGCATTGAGAAAGATAAAGTCTAGGGTGCAAGACTTGTTATTGTCCTGTCGCACCAGCCCAGAAGTAAAGCCACAAAGTCAACTCTGATGGTTCTACCTGGTAGTTTTCTGGAGTCCCTGTCACCAACCCACCTGAGGGACTCCTCCCCACCTAGGTCCAGCCCTGAGTGAAAAAAGGAGAACCATGAGCCCCATACAAGCCACATTTACCTCTGGTCTTGACAATACTTTGCTTTCATGATTACCTGCTGAATGAGCTAATGAATTATTCTGAGTCAAAAATTTCATTTACAAATCTTGAATCCTGATTTTTTATACTATGGAACATTGCCGAAGCAAACTTTGATTTCTGATATCTTACTGTAGCCTGATGAGAATGAAAATATTATGAGTATCATTATTATCATGGCCTGATATTATTTCGTGAACGATCCTATTATTCTTTTCAACTTTCCAGACGCGAAAGCTCATAGACAAACAGGAGATGAGAGAATACACTTGGGTCCAAATTACATCTGATTGACTTAGCTGAACATCTGTTTTCTTAGGTCTAGAAAGAACCAATCATCAGTAGGAGAAAAGGAGAGCAGGCAGAAGATCCTTCGCAGGTGAACATGAGATGAAACTACATTTACAGTTAGGTGAAGCAAGAAAATAACTGGGATCAATGTGTTTGGGGATACTAAAATAATTTGGGGTGAGAGCTTTCTCAAGGCAGGGAATACTTGGATATGAGGCCATGAAGTCCTTAATGTACAGACAGTCTTATTCACTCCCTTTCTCTAACATTTGGTGCCAGGCATATTTAAAAAGTGATTGGTGAATGAACAAAAACGTGACGAGAGAACATGTATCACCATCATAAAAGAAGACGCATTGAGCAAAAAGGCCTGTTTGCAAGGTTGGCCCTTGGCTGGTATCTGGAAATGGGGATTTTGGGAGGGTTCCCACACTCCCTAACTGATAAGATCATTCACTGTGCCTAAACTGTTTGTGCAAACAGTATGGTTTATCCTGAACACCTGCTCTCCTTCTGGGAAGTACTCCCTCTGGAATTTGAGTGCATGCTAGGCAGAGGGTTCCTATGTGACAAGCCCCCAGTAAAGCCCCGGACACTGAGTCTCTAATGAGCTTTCCTGGTAGACAACCTTATACATACATCACAACTTGCTGCTGAAGGGATTAAGCATGGCCTGTGTGATGCCACCACAGGAGGGTTCTGGAAGCTTGTGCCTGGTTTTCCCCAGAGTTCACTCCATGCAGCTTTTTCCTTTGCTGACTTTGCTCTGTGTCCCTTGACTCCAATAACTCGTGGCCATGAGTACAAGTAGGTGCTGAGCCCTGTGAGTCCTCCCAGTCAATCACCAAACCTGGGGTGATTCCAGAGACCTCCGACACACACCTAAAATGAAAATTCTGTGAGATTAAAACAAAAGAAAAAAGAACTTGAAGCGTCGCTGGCCTTGAAGAATAGAACATTGAATTTGGAGTTTTACCATCTTGCCATTTTATAGCGAGATGGGTCAAGTACAACAATCTTTTATCCACATGAGGAAGCTGGAGCAACAGAGAGGCAGCTTTTCCTAGGTCACTCTCTGCCCTTAAACGTCATATTTTCCTGGTGATACTTGCAGTAGGAAATCAAAGGGCATTTTACCCTGATCTGATGACCTAGTACCTTCATAGAGGATGGGGTGTTTTATGTGCACACACACACACACACACACACACACACACCCCACTCCGGAGATCCTGAGATCTGCCAGGCTTAATCTGCTATCATACTTTGCTTTCTTGTCTGTTGTTGTTGTTTAATCAACATCTCTCTGTATATATATGTAAGGTCCCTGGCTAGGGCAAATGGTTTGCACTGGACTGCAAACCTAAAGGTTGGCAATTTGAACCCGCCCAGCAGTGCCACAAAACAAAAGTCCTGGCAATCTACTTCTGCAAAGATAACAGTCAAGAAAACCCTATGGAGCAGTTCCACTCTGTAACACATGGGGTCATCATGAGTTAGAACTGACTTGATGGCAACAGATTTAGGGTTTTTTTCGTTTGGTCTCTGTATCTCTATCCATCTGTCTCAATGGTTTAAAAGCTAACACACACTGTTTTCTGCTTGGGGCTATAATCTAAAATGTACTGTTTCCAATTTAAGAATGAGAATTTGTCATCTCCTGAAAGCTAATGCCTGGTAGACGCTCTGTTTACTACAGATCTTTGAGGACCTCATTAGCGGGTTATTTCTGGGACTCGAGGCTTGTGCTCTGTATCTTTCCTGACCTTCCTTTCCAGCGTCACCCAGTTCTTCCTCCAGATCTATAAACAACCAGCTTTTAATTATTTTCAGGTGACGGTGGAGTAACATGTAAAAACTAACTTAGTGAACAATACACTTAAATGGCAAAATTATAATCAAATCAATGGTTTTTAAAAAGACAGAGGCCTAAACTTTCCTAAAACCTTGTACAGGGAATGTATTTCCAATGATCTAACTCCCCAAGAATATAGCCCAGCAAAAAAAAAAACACGTCTCTTTACTTTCTAATTCCAGACTGTTGTAAACCTCCTACCTAAGTATAATTTCCTGTGTTTCAAATGAGGGTCTTATTTGCTAAAAATCAATACAAACACACACACACACACACACACACAAATAAATATAAAAACGTTCTTACAATTTCTGTTACAAAGTTTCTTTTTAGTGAAGGTTAAAGAAATGCTTCTCTAATTCTCTAAGTCTCTGGTATTTTTTAAATCAAAGAGGAAGCTTTCAATAGATTCCAGGTTTGATCCTTAAATCATTTTACTATTGATCTTATTCCCTTTATGTATAAAAGCTCCTTGAGGGCAGAACTGAGTTTTGTTGCTTGCCATGGCATTCCAGGGCATCCCTGTAGCAGATTGTATTGAAAATGCTCAGTCACTAGCCCACTGCTGTCAAGTCGATTCCGACTCATAGCAGCCACTAGCAATACAACTGAAATAGAAGTGCCATTAAAAGAAGGGGAATTAACTTAGACACGTGATGTAGTTATAGCGCACACAAATACGGACGGAGACACTCCACCAGAGCCTAACCCTCCTCCCCAAAAACAACTTGGGCTACTGTCCCGCTCCCAAGAGACTACATCGCCCCTACTTTGTTCTTAGATTACATTTTGCTGACATAACATTTAAAGAAAACCTTGCCAAACTGGGTTGACTGCCTTCGCCAGCCACTGAAAGCCCTGTGCAGTGCAGTTCTACTCTAACATGCATGAGGGGGCCTGAGTAGAAATCGACTCGAAGAATTTTTTGTTTTTTTAAATCTACAGTTTAACTGTTTTCCCCATCCCGAAATGAAAACAAAGATGTTCTTAAAATAACCACCTTCCTCCCCCAAGGCATAATCAATCACAGGTGCCAGTTCCTGTACCGTTTTGCCTACAACTCGGCCATAGCACTAACCCTCCAATAGTGGCTGCATGGTAATCTCTCCCTCGGGCTTCTTAAAAGAGCAGAAATCTTCTTCTATCAAACCTTGGCCCATGCTGCCTGGCAAGGTACTGCAGACATGGCTGCTTCTTAAAACCCAAGTCCTGTGCTATCTTTGATGACCGGACCCTACTATAAAAAATAAAAACCAAAAACCCATTGCCATAGAGTCCATTCCTACTCATAGTGACTCTATAGAACAAAGTAGAACTGCCCCATACATAGGCTTTCCAAGGAGCAGGTGGTGGATTCGAACTGCTGACCTTTTGGTTAGCAGCCAAGCTCTTAACCACTGCGCCACCAGGGCTCCAGACTCTACCATGGCATTCAAGAATGACAATGGATGTTTCATGCAAAGTGCCAGACGTATGTCCTTTGACATTTAATGTGGGTAGAAAATTGTTCACTTTTACCCAAAATACTGGAAGAAGATAAACATTTCTGAACTTTAAATCATTGATCCTAAGAGATAAAATTCTCTTGAGTTCTCATTAATAGAGGTATTCAGATGGGAAATATTGCAACAGGAAATTGGGCCTGAGATAAGGAAGGAGGCCGTATCTCTGGGAATAGTAAAATGTTTGCTTTTTCCACTTTCAAATCTGGTTACCCTTGGGCTATTTCTTTGATGTTAATGTAGCTAAAACCCCAGTGAGAGTTTCAGGATTTTATCAGAAAAAACAGAAACAGAAAGCTGGGTTCTTTTAACGCTGGCCTGCCTAATAAGGAAGAAATTCACAACAGGCTCTTCGAATGAAACTCAGCTATAAAAATGCTATTACTGTCCTTTTCCAGGATGGTATCTTACGTATCTCAACGTCAGCAATACCTCCAAAAGCACTTCACTATCTAAAATACTACTGTGAAGAAAGGCCTGGCGATCTACTTCCGAAAATTAGTCAATGAAAACCCTAAGGATCATAACAGAACATTGTTGGATATGGTGCTGGAAGAAGAGCTCCCTAGATTGGAAGGCACACAAAACACACAGTGGTCACAACAATGGACTTGAGCTACCAACCATCCTGAAGATCGTTCAGGATCAGGCAGCATTTTGTTCTATGGTGCATGGGATCTCCATGAGTCAGAGATGACTTAATAGTAATGAATAACAACAGTAATCCAAACTATTATGTTTTTGTCTGGTCACATTAATATTTGGATATTTAAAAAGTTTTTATTTTTGCTTGGGGAAAGATAAGTGATTTTCATTGCTGTAAGGCACCATCAAGTTGGTTCCAACTCAAAGCACCCTAGGTACAACAGAATGAAACACTGTCTGGTCCTGTACCATCCTCACAGTCATTGCTATGTTTGAGCCCATTGTTGCAGCCACTGTGTCAAATCCATCTTGTTGAGGGTCTTCCTCTTTTTTGCTGACCTTCTACTTTACCAAGGATGATGTCTTCTACAGGGGCTGGTCTCTCCTGATAGCATATCCAAAGTAAGTGAGACAAAGTCTGAGCCATTCTTGCTTCTAAGGAACATTCTGACTGTACTTCTTCCAAGACAGATTTGTTTTTCTGGCAATCCACAGTATATTCAACATTCTTCACCAACACCATAATTCAAAGGCATCAATTCTTCCTCAGTCTTCTTACTGTCCAACTTTTTCATGCATATGAGGCAACTGAAAATACCATGGCTTGGGTCAGGCACACCTTAGTCCTCAAAGTGACATCTTTGCTTTTTAACATTTTGAAGAGGTCTTTTGCAGCAGATTCGCCAATGCAATACATTACTTGATTTCTTGACTGTTGCTTCCATGGGCATTGATCGTAGATCCAAGTAAAATGAAATCATCGACAACTTCAATGTTATCTCTGTTTATCATGATGTTGCTTGTTGGTCCAATGGTGAGGATTTTTGCTTTCTTTATGTTGAGGTGTAATCCATACTGAAGGCTGTAGTTTTTCATCTTCATCAGTAAGTACTTCAAGTCTCCTTCACTTTCAGCAAGCAAAGTTGTGTTATCTGCATAACACAGGTTGTTAATGAGTCTTCCTCCAATTCTGACGCCTCATTCTTCTCGGATTATTTGCTCAGCATATGGATAGAATAGTATGATTAAAGGGTACAACCCTGACGAACACCCTTCCTGATTTTAAATCATGTGGTATCCCCTTGTTCTGTTCACATGACTGTCTCTTGGTTTATGTACAGGTTCTGCATGAGTACAATTAAGCATTCTGCAATTGTCATTCTTTGCAATGTTATCCATAATTTGTTATGATCCACACAGTGATAAGACGTTTAAAAAAATGCATATAGGCATCATGAGTCATTTTTCCTGGCTCAGAGGAATTAGGCAACAAAGCAATAGGTCAGGATCCACCATATTAATGAAGACAATAGATGGCACTGTGTGTGTCTACCCCTTAGATACTTCTGTCTGCATATTTACGAGCCTTCTACCATCCACTGTGCCAGAGTGAACAGGGAAAGTCAAACCTGTGGTGTCTTGTGGTCCAGGTGAAACATCCAGGTAAACCATCTAGGTAAATGTCAAAGTAGAAGGCACAGAGATTCAGTCCTTATGAGCCTCTGAGGGAATTATGAGACTCTTACAAGCAGGATGCTCCTCAGAAGTGAGTGGAGAGACTTTGACTCATTTACTTTGGATACATCATCAGGACACAGCAATTGCTAGAAAAGGACATCATGTCTGGTAAAGTGGAGGGTCAGTAAAAACACGGGACACTCTCAATGAGATGAACTGGCACAACAGCCACAACAATAGACTCAAGTATACCACCAGTCACGAAAATGGCACAGGACCGGGCAATGTTTTCATTCTGTTAAACACAAGGTCACCATGTGTCAGAGCTGACTTGGTGGCAATTAACAACAACACACTTTTATTAGATCATCGCTTTTTTCTTTCTAGCCATCTGTCAAAATAAGTGAACTCATTGATGTCCTTGATACCAGACACCTGATGACCTCATAAAAAAAGACACGTCGTGATTCTTAAGTCTACATTCAGCCCGACTTAAAACACACCTGGAAATAAATCAATGCATGACCTAATGTACAATGAGATAATGAAAGCAACTGTCTGAATGGCTAATGAAACTTTATTCAGCTCACTTTAAAAGCTAGACCAACACGTGATTGGTGCTTCTTATCCCTTTGAGAATAAAACCTAGTCATTTCTTTTCTCAACCAAAATAAAGGGAAAAAAATTAGTGTAAGACCTGCCGAGAGAAATCATTTTGATTCTTTTTGAAGGAATACACCTAGCATTTTCATTTTATCTTTTAAAATGGAAAAGGAATTTCTAGAAGACAAATAAACCAGTACCAGTTGCCTTCAAGTCAATTCTGACTCATGGCAAGCTCATGTGTTACAGAGTAGAAGTGTGTCCCATAGGGGTTTTCTGGCTGTAATCTTTACAGAAACAGATTGCCAGGTCTTTCTTTGGTGGAGCTTCTGGATGAAGCTGACCTATAACCTTTTGGTTAGCAGCTGACCGTGTTAATAGTTTGCACCACCCAGGGACTCCAAGAGGACAAATACCATCACCTTAACCAAGATTTCCAAAGAGCTCTGGCCAGGAACATTTGCATAAGCCCAACTCTTACCTGTTAAACCTAGGCCTTTGCTTCTCTGGCCTCCTCCAAGGATGCCCCTGATCCTGGAGGAGTGAGTGGTGGATTTCAAGCATCAGCCACAGCAGATACACGCACCCTGCACAGTCGGCTTTTGCAAGGAGCTCCTGGCATGGGCGCAGAGGGTCATGGCTTATTTAACGTCCTTTAAGGCCCTCTCTTGACTTCCATTAGCTTCCAGCTTTCTTAGGTCAGCCACTAGTACTTCTCCATCTATTCTCCTGCTCCCCACTTATTACATTAGGATAATTACACAGGCTTATTTTCATGGCTGATTTAGTTAATTGCTTTTCTCCACGGAGAGAGTCAGCATCTAAAGTAAGTGATGTGTGCACAGCAAAGGATGTTTCCGGGGACACATTTCCCAGCCAGATTCACTGCAGGCCAGATGACTTGGTGTCCAGGGCAGAGTGAGTGGGATGATGACCACTGACAATTAAATCAATCTGAATGAGTTCAACAAGAAGTCACAGGGGTTATCAGTTTACTGACAATGTAGAAATCATCTGCTGAGCTAACTCAGAATGAAGCAGGGTCCCAGGGACCTTTGTGCTTGGTGAGATTCTTCCCTGCAGTCAAGAGTCCCAGTGCTTCCCTCCAGCGGCTCAGCCCATAGGGTATAAAGAGAGGACTGGGAAGTGGGAAGCCATCCCTGGGTAGCACAAACAGTTAAGCACTTAGCTACCTACAGAAAGGTGGCTCGAACCCACAAGAGGCACCTTGGAAGAAAGGTCTGGCAATCTGCTTCAGAAAAATCAGCCATTGATACCACAGCCTCCACCAGACTGAGTCCAGTACAACTAGATGATGCCCGGCTACCACCACTGACTGCTCTGACAGGGATCAAAACAGAGGGTCCCAGACAGAGCTGGAGAAAAATGGAGAACAAAATTCTAACTCACAAAAGAAAGACCAGATTTACTGGCCTGACAGAGACTGGAAAAACCCTGAGAATATGGCCCCCGGACACCGTTTTAGCTCAGTAATGAAGTCACTCCTGAGGTTTACTGTTCAGCCAAAGATTAGACAGCCCATAAAACAAAACAAGACTAATGGGACACAACAGTCCAGGGACAAAGACTAGAAGGCAGGAAGGGACAGGAAAGCTGGTAATAGGGAACCCAAGGCTGAGAAGGGACAGTGTTGACATGTCTTAGGGTTGTTAACCATTGTCATAAAATAATAGGTGTACTAACTGTTTAATGAGAAACTATTTGTTCTGTAAATCTTCCCCTAAAGTACAATAAAAAAGAAAAAGAAAAGAAAAATCAGCCATTGAAAACCGTATGGAACAGTTCTACTCTGCACACATGGAGTCGCCATAAGTCAGAATCAACTTGATGGCAACTGGTTGGAGTAGTGGGGAGGCCCCAGCCACCAGACAGAAACATGATCTGTCTCCATCTAAATCATCTGAAACTGGCTTATTTATTAAGACTCCAAATGTTGTCAGCCTTGTTTGTTGCCACCAGTGGCTTCAGGACTTCCCTCCCTGGGCAATTCTGGCAGCTCGGTGGGTGAGCTCAGGCACAGGGAACAGATCTCAGGCTTTAGCAGTGAGAAACAGCAAATCACCTTATACGGCCTAATTTCCGGCATTTTCCTCCTACAGGTCGTAACCGCCACCTGGGAGTCCTAGTCTCATCTGCAAGGTCACTTTTAATTCTAGGTCTATTTGACTTAGACTGAAATATCTGAGTATGTAAACTACTATGCTTTTTTTTTCTCTGCCACATAGGGCATCTTTGGAATATCTCGGGTTTGGATAAATGGCTTACTTCCTAACGAATAAGCAAACAAAAACTTAAGATTGATGTATTCCTTAACGCGTTAAAAGCCTGTATTATATTTGTTTTCTAAATACCTTGGTCAAGAAAGAAGAGCCAAGTGCTTCTATGCAGCACATGTTGTTGCTTTTAACATTTTACCAAAGGATGACGCTAAATGCAGATCGAGGCGAGCACACGGGAGTCACTGGTTCCGATCAGCAAACTGTAAACTCTACAGTCTGCATGCAAACATCCTTCCACTCACCAGATATAACATCTTTCATTTTATTTAATTAGGTCCACGTGGGAAGAAAAAGCAAAATCTATTCACACAGATGGCAAAAGGTGAAACCTGCATTTGAGTATACCACTAATTAAAGAAGTCTAGGAAGTATAAGAACACATGTATTATACATATATGTAATACATATATATGTTTATGGATGTGGAGTATATATATTGAATATGTTATATATGTGGTATACTGTACATGTTACTTGTGTGTATGTGCGTGTATATATTTATTTATATTTATATACCACTTCTGTGGTAGATCCTTCTATTTCTCACCCAGATTTCCAATTCCTCTCTGCTTCTGTGCACATTGCCCACTGAGGTCAGACATGGCCAGCTGACTTGCTTCAGCCAGTGAAACAGGAATAGAAATGGCACAAATCACTTCCATGTGGAAGCATTAACAGCCAGTTTGTAATTCTCCCACACTCTCTTCCCCTTGCCAGGGCAGACCCTGAAGTCTCATGTTCGGGTAGCACGTTATAAGATGGTGGAAACGCTGTCAGCCTATGTTTCTGAGTGTTGGAGATTGTAAAAATGACCAAAACGTCTTCCCTTCCCTGAATCCACAACCCTCACCATGTAAATCTGAATGCCATGCCACTCTGATTTTGGGTTTAGCTAGATAACTTGTTGAAAGGTATGGAATCACCTTGCAGAAAGCAATTTGTCCTTTGTTCTTGGCTCCTTCTAGCTGGATCAACATCTGAGGCTAATGAGTGAGTGTTGCTGACTAAGGCTCAGGAGACAGGATGTAATCTATCATGGCCATGTGGTGAGGCCAGTAGGAGCCCTGGACCCTGAGGCTCCAAAGAGCTTCCTGATTGGTGACTATGATGGGAGAGGGTAGCGCATCCTTCTTTGGGACATGGAAGATCCACACTGGGACTCCTTTTTGATTGTAATACCAGATATATAGCCACAAGTATGGTGTACTCTCCGTGAGTTCTGTGAGTCATTCCAGTGTATTAACAAACCCACAGGGGCAGTGAGAGCCAGCAGGGGCTGGCGTCTGCCTCTTTGGCAGTCTGAAAGAAGGTGTCCTTCTAACTTGTGAGCTCTGACCTAGCTCCAGGTGGCTAGGGCCAGAGAAAGGCTGCATGGGCAGTCAGTCTGAAAGAAAGTGTCCTTCTAACTTGTGAGCTCTAACCCAGTTCCCGATGACTAGAGTTGAAGAGAGTGTGCTGCTTGACAGAATGGAGAAACAGGAATCTGAGGACTGGATCCACTTCCACATTTTGGGAACTGGATTCTTGCGGAGACTTACCATGAAGTTAGCAACAAAAACAGGTGACATTTACCTACTTTTCCTCTTGCTTAGTACACTTGTCATTAAATCCCTCCAGCTGCCATCAAGAAAATGAAAAAGACTCTAAGGAAATGAGATTAAAGCCATTAAACAATTAAAACTAGCAAACAAAGAGTGGATAAATGGGTCTCTATTCTGATTACTGAGATCATATTTCAGTTCTTAAGCTTGGTGTTTTTTAATGCCCCAACTTAACAAATTATGACAATTAACCAACAAAACAGCAAGGAATTTTTTGCTCAGTGAAATGTGAAGGATTTTGAATTCATTGTAAAGACAGTATTAAGAAAAATTAAAAACTCCTACTCTATCTAATGGACCACATGAACCACAGCCTCCACCAGCCTGAGCCCCAAAGAACTAGATGGTGCCCAGTTGCCACCATCACTGACCACTCTGACAGGGATCACAACAGAGGGTTCTGGGCAGAGGGGGAGAAAAATGTAGAGCAAAATTCAAATTCACCAATACAGACTAGACTTCCTGACCTGACAGAGGAAGCCTCGAGATCATGGCCCCTGGACACCCTGCTATCTCAGAACTGAAGCCATTCCCAAAGTCTATCTTTCAGCCAAAGATTAGACAGGACTATAAAACAATGACACATGAGGAAAGTGCCCCTTAGATCAATCAAGTATAGGGGCCCAAATGGGCACACCTGCCCAAAAGCAAAGACAAGAAGGCACAAAGGGACAGGAAAACTGGATGAAGGGACACGGGGAACCCAGGGTGGAAAGGGAAAGGGGGAGAGTGCTGACAAATGGTGGGGATTGCAACCTACATCACAAAGCAATTTGTGTATAAATTCCTGAATGAGAAACTAATTTGTGCTGTAAACTCTCACCTACAACACAATAAAAAAAATAAATAAAAATTTTTAAAAAACCTTCCATTTTCTCCCATATCCTAGATTATGCAATCTTTAAAGATGAAAGATTTTATTTTTTATTTGGATTTTTTAATGGTTTCTGATCCTGATTGTATAGTAATCTACACTGTCTAGCTAATCAGTAAATGAAAAAACAAAAATGGTGCATCACCATGAGGATTTAGCTCCAGCTTCTGTAAGTGGACAAAGTTTTGGTGGTATTCAAGAATTAATTAAAATCCATTCGTAAAAAATGTGTTTGCCAGTGTGTGTGTGTGCACGCACGCATAAAGACATGTAAAGAAAGGCAACTATTTATATTCCATGTTAGACCATATGAAATGCACATCATAACTCTTTCCCAAAAGCAGCCAACATATTTTCAGAGATGCCAACAGTCATTATCCAACGATGAGCAAAGATAGGGAAATTGAGCATTGTGTCTTCTTTGGCCTTTCCACACAAATAGCACAGAGCACGAAATCAACTTAAATATCATTAGAAATGAACAACCTCCATTTCCCAGAGGTTAAATTTCCATTGTGCAATTTCTAGGTACCAAAAATAAGCCAAGAAAATATTTATGTACAAATATATATTTCAGTACTGATTATATATTCTTAATGGCATGTTCAAAAAAGACATTAGAGAGACAGCTAAATCTTAGACATTTAAAAGGATCAAAGAAGCATGAAATCAGGGCTTCTATTTTACAGATTTTTGTATAAGAATTTCAGTCATAGGGATATCAGTGAGGTCTGACAAAGATGCAAGAATACCACCTTCTTATTTTTAGAAGCAGAAATAAAGCCACAATTTCCTCATACAAGCAATATAACTGCTATGCTCATAGTGCAAGGACCTAATTTCCAACCATTGATCAGTGCACCAGATTATCTTGACTGAACCATTGTGAACCAACATATAACACATTATTTGTTTATGAAAGAGCATCATCCTTCAGTAGACCAATTCGTAGTTATAACAAGCGCATAAATGGAAACGTAGATGCAATATGCGGCATAACCCTGCACAAAGCAAGCCCGTCGCGCCCTGGAGACGCAGTGTCGCGTGGCCTACCTGAGACAAGTGAAACAGTGTCTTTCTCCCATGACACAACAGTGATATACGCCTCCACCGAGGAGGGGATAATGCACTTGAAGACTGCAACATTGCCTCTCATGGTTTTCTGGTCCTCCACACGGACTGTATAGGGCTCCCGTAAAACTGGAAGGGAAACAGAGTACCCTCAGTAAGACACACAGTCAAAGGAGCTCGTTATGAGAGTATCTCATTCTGATATGTAGACATTTTAGCATAAATATCTTAATAGCATGAAATACATTCATTGGGAAAAAAATCAGAAACTAAATTTGATGTCTTCACTGTTACGGACTGAATGAATTGTGTCCTCCAAAATATGTGTTGGGATCCTAACCCTAATAGCTGTGGAAAGGGGACCCGGTGGCAGAGTGATTAAGTGCTCCGTTGCTAACCAAAAGGTCGGTGGTTCAAACCCACTCATCATTTTGCAGAAAAAAGATGTGGCAATCTGATTCCATAAGGATCTACAGCCTTGGAAACCCTATGGGGGCAGTTCTACTCTAGCCTATAGGATTGCTAGGATTCAGAATCGACCCGATGGTAACTGTTTTTATTTTAATAGCTGTGGATATAATCCCCTTGGGGAATAGACTTTCGTTGTTATGTTAATGAGGCCTATCGGTGTAGGGTATATCTTAAATGGAATCACTTCTGATATATAAAAAGAGCAGATTAGACACAGACAAGCAAGTACAAAGGAAGAAAGGCAGATGACATATGGAGATCACCAAGGAACTGAGGAAGGCAGGGCTTACAGAAGTCGAGACCAGAATCTTCCTCCACAGCCAACAGAGAGCCTTCCCCAAGAGCCTGTGCCTTGACTTTGGATTTCTAGTCTCCTAATCTGTGAGAAAATAAATTTCTGTTCTTTAAAGCCACCCACCTGTAGTACTTCTGCTACAGCAGCACTAAAAATGAAGACAATCACCAAACTTAAAAACATTCACCCCATTAACAATAAGCTACACTATCTACTAAAAACCCATCGGGTGTCCAAATTGCAGCTGGTGGATTTGAACTGCTGACCTTTCGGTTAGCAGCCAGTTAACCACTGTGCCACCAGGGCTCCTTAAATGGGTAAATCATATGGTATATGAATTACAGCTCAATAAAGCTGTTAAACAATTAGGAATTGTTGGACATTTTGATACAGAACAAGCAGTTTTCTCAGACTGGCATTTAAGAAAGTAAACACTGGGGAGATGAGGAAACAAGACTAGAGGCAGGAAGTCTGTTTAGGCTGTTGGTGTGGTGGCCTTGGTCTTGCTTGAACACTGGTGGTGGGAAGGAGAAGAAAGGTCAAGAGAATATCTAGAACATGTGATCTACCCCCAAAAGGTATCCTGAAGTGGGAGGTAGCTTCTTCAAAGAGGAAGACTCTCTCTGGGAAGTTATGATGGGAAACCGCCCTTCACATCCTCCAAGGACCAGCTGCCCAAGCCCATTGCCATCAAGTCGATTCCAGCCCATAGCAACCCTACAGGACAGAGTAGAACTGCCCCATAGGGTTTCCAAGGAGTACCTGGTGGATTCGAACTGCAGACCTTTTGGTTAGCAGCCAGACTCTTAAGCACTGTGCCACCAGGGTTTCTGAGGACCAGCTGCAACAGGAGCGATTTAGGTAAAAATCAGGAAGAATTTTCTGGCTATAAAGAAAATGAATAAAAAAAATCAAGAAAGGCAACTTTTCTCTTGGGAATCTTAAAAAAACTATCTGACAATTAAAATAATTCCTCATAAGTGATTTTTTTTTTTTAAATGATAGTTGCAAAGCAGTTTTGGAAACAATTATTCTGCTTCCTATTGATTAGGGATAGATGCTGATTGGAGCCCTGGTGGCATCAGTGCTTAAGCGTTTGGCTGCTAACCAAGAGGTCAGCAGTTTGAATCCACCAGCTGCTCCTTGGAAATTCTATGGGGCAGTTCTGCTGTGACCTATAGGGTCACTGTGAGTTGGAATCGATTGGACGGCAATGGAGATGCTGATTATTGATTCTTCCCAAACACTCCCAACAATAGGAGGAGCCCGGGAAGTGTTCAGAGGGTACATCCGCATTCTGCACAACATGGTTAAGAGGCAAGGGTTTGGTGCCTAGCTTGCAAACCCAACTGCCTGGGTTCAAATCCAAGCCCTGCCATTTAATAACTGTGTGGTAATGAGAAAGTTATTTCACCATCTATACAAGGGGGATGATGATGATAATTATAAGAATAGCTACCAAATAGGGCTATGGGTATTACTAAATTCATTAATGTATGTAAAGCACATAGAACAAGACCTGGCCTTAGAAGGTTGGGGATGGCTACAATTGCCAGTAACCAGGGTTGGATCCACGTGTGTGGGGAAGACCTCTATCTCCAGATGCAAGGCATTGGTGGGGGCTAGTCCAAGTTCTGCCTTACTCCAGCTAGAGATAACTGGGTATAACGTCTACTTCTCTAGAATTTTAATCTCCTCAAATTTAAAATGAGGGGATTAGGGCAGGAAGATCTTCAAAGTCTGAATTCTATACATCTACAATTTTCTATGCTATCCACAGATACAACGCATTATCTAGTCATGTATTCAGCTCTCTTAAAGGATTAATCATTTATCGAACAAACAGGAAATTGGCCATAAAATTAACTTCAAAAGAAACTGACACACCAACTAAGTTAGGAATAAATTTCTAAAGGGGAATCTGCCCACAGGGAGTATTAAACTCTCCAGAAGGGGGAGGGGGCTTAAATGGGTGCTGATTCTACGATACGTGGACATTTCTGCACAAGAGTATGCCATCCATAAGAGGACTGATAAGAGTGTTGCCCCTACCAGCCCTCCCATTTTTAACACTAACATTTAGTATTTTTCCAACATGGAGAATTTTCTCATTCCTGCCTCAAACCAGAGATTTTTCCCATTTTGGGAATCTTCTGAGGTCCCCATCATGGCACTCAGTGTTCATGGTGATGTGCCAGGTGGCAATTCCACACCTCCAGCAAGAGGTCCACTAGCTGAGAATTCCAGGTACCCGAGAGCCTGACACTGAGAAGCATCCTCCACCCCAGGGGAAAGAACTGACTTGGTATAGGAAAGCACCTTGATAATTAACACTGCAGGGAGAGGTGAAGCCTCTGGTCCTAGGTTGGAAAGGGGCAAAAAAGAGACAGGTAAACTGTTCCAAACCCATGGCCATCGAGTTGATTTCAACTCATAGCAACCCTATAGGAAAGAGGAGAACTGCCTCATAGAGTTTCCAAGGAGCACCTGGTGGATTCGAACTGCTGACCTTTTGGTTGGCAGCCGTAGCTCTTAACCACTGTGCCACCAGGGTTTTCCAGTAAATCATTCAAACTCATTAATAATTGAGGATGTGGGCCTGGTGGAGAACAGAAGACAGAGACAAGGAAAAGCGGGTAGAGGGAGAAGACAGACAGACTGGACAACATAGCGAAGGCCTGAAGAGAGAGTCCATTATCACAGTGACACAGGGACAGGATGCCAAAGGAGGTGTATGATTCCAGTTCAAGTGTGTGTGTGTGTGTGTGATTCCAATTCATGTGTGTGTGTGTGTGTGTGTGTGCATGTGTGTGTGATGTTTGTTTCCAAGCTATTAAGTCACGCCACCTCCCCAAACGTTCATCGAACATTGGTACACAAACAAATGCCTCTTACTGGGGAATTTTAACAGAAATTAACAAAAGAAGATCAAGTTCCATGTCTCCACCAGGAAAGAGACAATGCCCACCAGGAGATTCAGTGAGTGTCTTCTCACCAGGAGTGCAATCACACACTCGGCTTGCACACTGGGAACGCAAACACAGAGGATGAGCAACCACTGCTAACTTCCCTGGTGCTGGAACCAAAAGCCCACATCCTAGGAAACCCTTCTGTCCCAGGCAATGACACACCCACCACGGAGCCACCCTCTCCCCTTTAGCTACCCAGTGGCCTCCCCAGTGCCAGGACTGCCTCAGCAGTCACAATTTAAAATCCCCATGACTTCTGCTTCTCCCCACCTCCTAGACGAGTGCTAAGGGGCCCAGGTCACCCTGAAGCAGGGAAACGACTGAGGTACCCCAAACCCCTTCCAGCTCTGAGGGAAATGGGAGTAGAACGAAATCTTCCAACCCCACCTCCTCCCCTATCCAAATTATTTATTCTCCAAAGACAGATCATGTATCCTACCTTTAACAAACTTGTCTTAGAGCTTCCAACAATGCTTGGCATATAGTAGGTGCTCAATGAATATTTGGAGATTGAATAAACTAAGGCACCCTAGTGCTGCAGTGGTTAAAAGCTTGGCTGTTAACCAAAAGGTTGGCAGTTCGAATCTACCAGGCATTTCTTGGAAACCCTATGGGGCATTTCTTCTCTGTCCTATAGGGTCATTATGAGTTGGAATCAATTGCTACATTCAAATACTAATTATTTTAGCAGCGGCTGGTCCAGAAACCTATGATACAGGCATAAGCTAAAGGAAGTTTAGTTTAAATTTGATTGGCACTTGCATTAAGAGATACAGTATTACCTAAGTACTATGCTTTTTGTCATAAATTGGGTTCTGCCAGAGGAAAATCTTGAGACAAGGAGTAGAGTTAAGTGATTGATTAAGGACATGATCCCAGGAGAACCAGTAAGAGAGTGGAAGAACCAGGGCAGTGAAGGGGAAGCAGCTGAGCAAGAGTGCAATTTCAGAAGAAGTTCCGGCCTCCGCCTGATCCTGAGGGGAACTCTGACACGTAAATTATACCTCTGAGCTCATCCCAAACCAAAAAACCAAACCCATCTAGTCAATCCCAACTCATAGCAACCTGAGCTCATCCCAGACCAAAAGACCACACCCATCTAGTCGATCTCAACTGATAGTGACCCTATGGGACAGGGTAGAACTGCTCCATAGGGTTTCCAAAGAGCACCTGGTGGATTCGAACTGCCAACATTTTGGTTAGCAGCCGTAGCTCTTAACCACTATGCCACCAGGGTTTCTGAGCTCATCCCACATCTGTGCAAAGAAGCTAGGATTCTATATTCCCATAGTAGTTTTGTCAGTGGCTTGGGGCTGGTGCCAGAAAGACCTAATTCCCAGGCACTTCTCTCTTTTTTTTGGGGGGGGGGTTAGTCACGCTGCTCCAGTGCCCAAGCAACCCTCTGAAGGTTGCTCTTAGCAACAAGCCTGCAGACTCTAGGATCTGATCCAAGTGCATAACAGTGTCTACTGCACTCATGTTAGTCTTCTTAATGGCCTAGAAGCTTTGAAATCTGTCCGCAAGATCTAACATGGTAAACAGACCAGAAGAAAGAGAAAATCTAAAGTAACATGACTTTGGGGAAAAAGTAGACATTTCTTAAGCATGTGGTCACAGAGTTGATGCATGGTGGGGAGTATCCATCCCCCTCCATTAGAGTTAACCCTTCACCATATAAATATCCTGGGAGAGTCAACATATCAGTAATCAAGGAATAGTCTCGTGTCGAATTTTACTATGAAATTTTAATAATTTAATCAAGCCAGGGACAACTACATAATTTGTGGGGCCCAGAGGAAAACAAAAAACTGTGCCATTGAAGTACTAAAATAGTCAACTTTTTATTCTGCAGTCTCTCTCTCAATCCGTCGGGGTGTTATTTATTTGCTGTGTAACGTTGTTCTCCATCCGGCATAGGGATAATAGCAGCCAAGTGCTCCTGGAGCCCCACCCCATGACTCAGTGTGTGTGACCCACCAGCTGCCAGTTTCCTCTCCTGCCAGAATGGGCACATCACCTTCCCCTTCACAGGGGCCTACTACCCTAAACCATGGTAGACAGGAAACCATTTGGGTGGTCTGTTATGAGGCATATATATATTTATAGTTATTACATCATCCTGATCAATTGACTCTTTTAGCATTAAAAAATGTCCCTCTTTATCTCTAGTAACACTTTTTGTTTTAAAATCTATTTTGTCTAATATAAGTATGGTCACTTCCACTTTCTTGAGGTTGGAAGATACACTTTTTTTCCTCCTTTTACTTTCAATCTATTTGTATCTTCGAATCTAAATGTCATTCCTGTAGACAACAGGTAGTTGGATCATATTTTTTCTGTTTTTGTTTGTTTTTTATATACTCTGGGAATCTCTACCTTTTGACTAAATTATTTAATTCATTCATATTTAATATTATTCTTGATACTATCAGATTTATTTCTGCCATTTTACTTTTTGTTTTCTATATGTTTCATGTGTTTTTGTTCCACTATTCTGCCTTTACTGCTTTCTTCTGCATTAAGTGATGTTTTCTAACGTAACGTTTTCATTTCTTTAATGATTTTTTTTTCACTACACTTTTTGGAAGTTTTTGTTTTAGTGGTTTACCATGTATATCGTATCTGAACCAGCTTCAGATTTATATTAAATTCCAATGATATTGAGAAGCATTACTCCTATATAGCTCTATTCTCTTACTGTCCCTTTTTGTTATATTATTGTTATTCATACTATGTCTATTAATGTTACAAACCCAGCAAAATCTTGCTATAATCATTACTTTACCATCTGTAGTCACTTCACTAGCCCAATACAGCTGCTCCCACTGAACTCCGTTGTGATGTTATTGGCAAATATATTACACACCTCTGTATGTTATACACCCAACAATACATTATTTACGTAATACTGTATACAACTGCTGTTTCAATAAGTTAAGGGAAGAAAGGGGAAACTATGCATTTATACTGTCTTTTATAACTACATAATTTCCTTCACTGTTTTTTTTTTTTTTGTTTGTTTGTTTATTTTCTTTTCATGTGGATTCAAATTGTCATCTGGGGTCACTTTCAGTCTGAAGAATTTCTTTTAGTATTTCTTGTAAGGTGGGCCTGCCAGCAACAAATTATTTCAGTTTTTGTTTCTCTTGGAAAGTCTTTATTTTGCCTTCATTTCTGAAAGATGGCTTTAGTGGACATAGGATTCATGGTTCACAGTTCTCTTTTTTTTTTAAGCACAATAAATATATTATCCCACTGCCTTTTGGCCCCCATTGTTTTTGCAGGGAAGTCAGATGTTAATCTTACTGGGGTTCCACAGTAAGCAATGAGTCCTTTTTTTCTTGCTGCTTTCAAGAAATTTCAAGATTTTCTCCTTGTCTTTGACATTCAGCATTTTACTATGATGTGTCTGTGGATTTATTTGTGTTTATCCTACCTGGAGTTTGTTGAGCTTCCTGGATGTGTAAGTTACTGTTTTTTCTATAAAGCTGGAAAGTTTTCAGCCATTATTTCTGCAAATACTTGTTCTGCTCCTTTCTCTTGGTGAAGAAACTGAAGACGTCAAGAATTTCATTTATTTGGATCAACAACCAATGTCCATGGGAGCAGGAGTCAAAAAATCAAATGATGTATTGCATTGGACAAACCTACTGCAGAAAACCTTTTCAAAATCTTTGATGACTATGGTGTGCCTGACACAAGCCATGGTATTTTCAATCACATCATAGGTATATAAAAGCTGAGCAATGAAAAAGGAAGATCAAAGAAGAATTCACAAATTCAAACTGTGGTATTGGCAAAGAATACTGAATATACCATGGACTGCCAAAAGAATAAACAAATCATTCTTGGAGGAAGTACAGCCAGAATGTTTCGTAGAAGCAAGGATGGTGAGACTTAATGTTGTTTACTTTGGACACATCAACAGGAGGGATCAGTCTCAACGTTGGTAAAATTCAACAGTGTAGCCATTTGCACCTGAAATTTTCTATGGGAAAATTTATTTTAAAGCTATAAATTAAATTTCTTTAATAGATATAGGGCTATTCAGAATATTTCATCATGAGTGAGTCTGGGTTATTGTTAGTTGCTGTTGAGTCAGCAATGACTCATGATGGCCACGTGTATAAGAGAATGAAACTTTATATCCAGTCCTACATCATCTTTAAGATTGTTGGTATGTTTGAGTCCAGTGTTGCAGCCATTGTATCGATCCATCTCATTGAAAGCTTCCCTCACCTTCACTTTACCAAGTATTATGTCCTTCTCCAGCAATTGTTTCCTAAAGCAAGTGGGTCAAAATCTCCAACAATATTCTGTCATCCATAGTGTTTTTATTGGCTAATTTTTAGAACAAGATCACCAGACTTTTCTTCCTAGCCTGTCTTAGTTTGGAAGTTCTGGGTGACCATGCTGGTATATAAAGTACCAGTGGCATATCTTCCAGAATCAAAGCAACAAACAAGCCACCACAGTACAACAAATTAACAGACATGGTAGGAATTTGGGTAGTTTGTGTTTTTGAAGGAATCACTCCATTTTCTCTAAGTTGTTGAATTAATTGATATACACTTGTTCCTAATAGTCCCTTACTATTTTAATAATACCTATATTATATGTAGTGATGTCACCTTTCTCGTTTTTTACATTGGTAATTTGTCTCTTATTTTCTTGTTCAGTCTGACTAGAGGTTTATCAATTTTATTGACTTTGTCAAAGAACAATTTTTGGGCCTCATAGATTTTTTTGTTTGTTTCTATTTTGTCTAATTTATTGATTTCCACTCTGATCTTCGTTATTTCCTTTTTGCTTACATTGGTTTTGTTTGCTCTTTTTTTTTCTAGTTTCTTAAAGTGAAAGCTAACATCATTACTTGAGGCCTTTTTTGGCTTATAATATAAAATATTAATAGACCCAAGTATTGCTTTAGTGACATTCCCAAAATTCTGATATATTGTGTTTTCATTTTCATTCAGTGCAAAATACTTTCCAATTTTCCTTCTGAATTTTCTTTGACACAGGTAATTTAAATCCAAACATCTGGGGATTTTCCAAAGATCTTATTGTTAGTGCTTTCTAATTTAATTCCATTGTGGTCAAAGAAAATATTTTATAGATTTGAATCTTCTTTTAAAGTTAAGACTTGTTTAATTGCCCAGAATATTGTCTATTTTGGTAAATGTCTGTGTGCCCTTGAAGAGAATGCTGTTGCTGGTGTATTTTTTAAATGTCAATTAGGCCAAGTTGATTGATAGTGTCATTCAAATATTCTTTATCCTTGCTGTTTTTCCTCAATTACTGAGAGATGAGTACTGAAATCTCTGACCATAATTGTAGATCTTTGTTTCTCATGGAAATTCTATCAGTTTTTGCTTCATATATTTTGAAGCTCGGTTATAAGGTGTATAACCATTCAGCATCGTTATGTCCTCTTGGTTAATTGACCCGATTTTCATTATGAAACAACTTTCTTTTGCCCTACTAATATTCTTTGCTTTGAATATACTTTACCTGATATTAACAGAGCTACTACAATATTCTTTTGATTAGGGTTAGCATGGTATATCTCTTCCCATCCTTGTACCTTTAACCTATTTGGGTCTTTAAAGTGTATTTCTTGTAAGTAGTGCTTGACTCTAATCTGGAAATCTCTGCCTTTTAATGCAGATGACTGGACCATTTCCATTTAATTTGAGTACTGAAATGGTAAATTACAAATTTAGAAAACAGCAGTTAAAACAGAAGTGATCATTTAATGTCCATGTCTGTCAGGAGACCCAAAACAGCACCGTAGATGAACACGCACAGGCGTCGCTGTTTGAAGTTTCAGTTTTCTCTTTCAGTTGTGCATTGTAGGTTATCAGCGTGCGTTTATAACACATCATTAAAAGTTTGAGCCTGCTAAGAGGTGTTCACTATATCTCCACGTTTGTCAGGCTTAGAAGTCCCAGTAAAATTTGTGTTTACTTTAATTATTCAAAGGTATCAATTTTTCATATCTCTTGATTAAAGCGGATCGTTTCCTTCCTTTCGTAAATTCATTCTTGTACAGACCTTGAAATTCATAAGCATGTCATGAAGATCAAAATATAGTTGGGAAAATGACTAGCTGGCAGGGTGAGTCACAGTCTAATGTTGGATTGCTCACATCAAAGCGATCGTATGCCATAATTTGGAAACATCTTGTATTTTGCTCATGTTACGATGCCTTCAGCTACCTCCTCCTCGCTTGCTGCAGAAAATATTATAAAGCTCCTCCAGTTACCCAGTGTAGAAGGCAATAATCAAAGTCACATTCTCTTTGCCCTGACATTATATTATGTCAGTCTACCCAAGTACTTGATGGGCTAAATTTAAAAACAAAATTAGAATGTCGTTTGCTAACAGGAGTCTAGCTGTGAATTTGTTTTTCAGGAGTTTGTTAAGCCTACAGAATGTCACAATCTGTCTGTAGGTAAAGACTTTGATGTTTTGTGTGTCTCAAGCTGCAGTCCTGGGTTGACTTACGGCAATGACGACCTGCAGATTGTTGTTAAAAAGGAATATAACTGATTCAGGATGTATGTATTGACATCATTTCAGCAACACGTGACATAGTCAAAAATGTTCAGAGTCATGCATTTCACAAGGAACGCAGAGGCCTATTAGGTTAGTTCTGTTTCAGTTATGATATGCATTTATGCAATGGTTTTACTCTAGTTGGATTGTTTTCTACTCTAAGTTTGCTTTTTTCTCTCCCTTTCTCCTTCCCATTCCTCCATTGCCTGGCCCCAGGAGAGGGAAACAAAGCAAATACACAGGATTTAAGTCACTGACAGCTTGAGTCAGAGTATCAATTAGTCAAATATAATAAGGTTGGGGGATAGTTTAGTCTATACCAATAGGATGGGCCAGTTCCTGGAGAAGGACATCATGCTTGATAAAGCTGAGTGTCAGTAAAGAAGAGGAAGACCTTCAACAAGATGGATTGACACAGTGGCTGCAATGATGAGTTCAAGCAAAACAATGATTGTGAGGATGGTGCGGGACCGGGCAGTGTTTCATTCTATTGTACGTATGGTGGGTAGGAGTCGGAACCAACACAACAGTACCTAACAATCACAACATACTGACTTGATAGCACTAATTTCAAATTTTAGTTCTAACAGCTACGTTGCTCTTAAGTCTAGCCCAGGAATGTACTGAAATCTCAAAGAACTCATCAGCAGTGTTAGGATGAGATAATGATAGAGTTTTCGCTGATGCTCAGCTGTGATGGCATTTTAATATTTCATTGCCCACCCAAACCCACCCGCAAGTGCGCACAGAAGCAATAAATCTCCAGAAACTGTACTCACCAGCCTTGATGTGGACATCCTGACTTCTAATTTTCCCTGAAGGATTTTCAGCTGTGCAATAATAAGTATTATCATGGATTAAGGTACTAAAGCTTGAAGGAGGGAAGGGGAAGATTTGGAGAGTGCCGTTGGGGTGGACGTGGCGGATCCCGGGGACATCGTAGATCTCCTCGCCCGTTGCTAGGTACCATCTGAGAGTCACAGGAGGGATGCCTGCAGCAGGGCAGGGCACCAGGGTCCCCGAGGTGCTCGCAAACACTACCTCTTGCAGAGATGCATTGACAAAGTAGAGGCTGGAGTGTAGGTCTTCACTGAACACTGTAAGAAGACAAGACAAGAGTCGCTAAGTAAAACACAACTTCTAAACTTGCAGTGAAATCAGTCTGGTCTCACAAGGTCATTCTGAGAAATCATCACAAGAGGCTCTACTAAAACCAAGCTAAATCAATCGTCATCGAGTCAATTCTGACTCATGGTGACCACAAGTGTGTCAGAGTAGAACTGTGAACCACAGAGTTTTCAATGGCTATGATCTTTCAAAAGTAGTTTGTCAGGCCTTTCTTTCAAGGTGCCTCTGGGTGAATTTGAATCACCAACATTTTAAATAACAGCTGAGCACTTAACCATTTGTGCCATCCAGGGAGTCCTACAGGCTCTGCTTAAATTAAACTGAGTAATTCAAAATTTCTCAAAATTGACAAAGAGACTGGTACTGGAACACGAAGGTCTATCCTCATTTCAGATTTTGTACACAAACTTGTTAAGTTATCCGGACCTTAAGTTTTAACAGATTATTTCTCAAACCTATGACCTCCATGTTCCTTCTCCATTGCACTGACCATGATCAGACTTTGTATTACATATTTTTAATTTGTTTGCTGCCTACCTTCCCATGGAAGAAGGATGTAAGCCCTATGAGGACAAAATCCTGATTTTTTTACACCAAGATGAAAAGTAATATTACATCTAGAATATTACTGAATATGGGAAAATTGTGTAAGCATAATTCCTAAGTCAAAGTAGGTAATGATGCAACTAAGACTTTCAGGTTATTATTATGTGCGAGTCCAGTGAATATGGACAGTAACTATACATAGTCTGTTTTATGAGTAAACATTTTTGTGTGATAAGCAAACATTTACATAATTATATAAACACTCCGAAGGATCCTAAGAGTAGAACAAGTCCACAAGAGCCGAAGTACAACTTTGTGTATATCCCACCTGAATTTAGAGACCATCTCAAGAATGGATTTGATGCCTTGAACACTAATGACCAAGACCAGACAAGGTGTGCAATGACATCAAGAACATCATACATTAAGAAAGCAAGAGGTCAATAAAAAGACAGGAAAAAAAGAAAAGACCAAAATGGATATCAGAAGAGACTCTGAAACCTACTCTTGAACGTCAAGTAGTTAAAGTGAAAGGAAGAAATGATGAAGTCAAAGAGTGGAATGGAAGATTTCAAAGGGCAGCTCTAGAAGACAGTGTAAAGTATTATAATGAAATCTGCAAAGACCTGGATAGAAAACCAAAATGGAAGAATGCCCTTGGCATTTCTCAAGGTCAAAGAACTGAAGAAAAACTTTAAGCCTCAAGCAGCCATCTAAGATGCATCAACTGGTCCCAATCCACCTGGAGTAAAGGAGCATGAAGAACACCTTGGACACAAGAAAAGTATTAGCCCAAGAGACAGAAAGGGCCACATAAACCAGAGACTTCATCAGCCTGAGACCAGAACTAGATGGTGCTGGCCTACCACAGTGACCGCCCTGACAGGGAACACAACAGACAGTCCCTGATGGAGCAGGAGAAAAGAGGGGTGCGGAACTCAAATTCTAGTAAAAAGACCAGACTTAATGGTTTGATTAAGACTGGAGGGACCCTGGAAGACGTGGCCCCCAGGCTCTCTCTTAGCCCAAAACTAAAACCATTCCCAAAGGCCAACTCTTCAGACAAAGATTAGACTGGACTATGGGACATAAAATGATACTTGTGAAAAGCACACTAATTAGCTCAAGTAGATACATGAGATTAAATGAGCAGCTCTCATCCGGAGGCGAGATGAGAAGGCAGAGATGATCAGGAGCTGGATGAATGGACACAGGAAATCTGGGGTGGAAATGAAGAGTGTGCTGTCACAGTATAGGGAGAGCAAGTAGGGTCACAAAACAATGTATGTCTAAATTTTTGTATGAGAGACTAACTTGAATTGTAAACTTTCACTTAAAGCACAATAAAAAGAAAAAAAAATTCAAGCCTCAAAAATACTGAAAGATTCTACAGGGAAAATATTAAACAATGAAGGAAGCATCAAAAGAAGATGATAGAGTCACTGTCTCAAAAAGAACTGGTCAATGTTCAACCATTTCAGGAGGCAGCATATGATCAGGAACCAATGGTACTGAAGAAAGAAGTCCAAGCTGCACTGAAGGCTCCAAGGAATTGACAGAATACCAGTTGAGATGTTTCAACAAACATGCAGTGCTGAAAGTGTTCGCTAGTCTATGTCAATATATTTGGAAGACAGATACCTGGCCAACTGACTTGAAGAGATCCATATTTATGCCCATTCCCAAGAAAGGTGATCGAACCGAATGTGGAAATTATCAAACAATATAATTAATATCACACACAAGTAAAATTTTGCTAAAGATGATTCAA
Organism: Dugong dugon; assembly: GCA_030035585.1. Lineage (NCBI taxonomy): Eukaryota > Metazoa > Chordata > Mammalia > Sirenia > Dugongidae > Dugong > Dugong dugon. The sequence goes on from CM057460.1 coordinate 221,050,844, forward strand.
ATGCAGCTGTGGTAGTGTATCAATGGAACTTCCAGAAATTCAAGCTGGATTCATAAGAGAACATGGAACCAGGGATATCATTGCTGATGTCAGATGGATCCTGGCTGAAAGCAGAGAATACCAGAAAGGCGTTTACCCGTTTTTTATTGACTATGCAAAGGCATTTGACTGCGTGAATCATAACAAATTATGGATAACATTGTGAAGAGTGGGAATTCCAGAACACTTAATTGTGCTCATGAGGAACCTGTACATAGACCAAGAGGCGATCATTCAAACAGAACACGGGGATACTACATGGTTTAAAGTCAGGAAAGGTGTGTGTCAGGGTTGTATCCTTTCTCCATACTTATTCAAACTGTATGCTGAGCAAATAATCTGAGAACCTGGACTATGTAAGGAAGAATGTGGCATCAGGATTGAAGGAAGACTCATTAACAGCCTGCAATATGCAGATGATACAACCTTGCCTGCTGAAAGGAAGAGGACTTGAAGCACTTGCTGATGAAGATCAAAGACCACGGCTTTCAGTATGGATTACACTTTAACATAAAGAAAACAAAAATCCTCACAAATGGACCTATAAGCAACATCATGATACATGAAGAAGACTGCAGTTGTCAAGGATTTCACTTTACTTGGATCCACAATCAACACCCATGGAAGCAGCAGTCAAGAAATAAAAAGACACATTGCATTGGGCAAATCTGCTGCAAAAGACCTCTTTAAAGTGTTGAAAAGCAAAGATGTCACCTTGAAGGCTAAGGTGTGCCTGACGCAAGTTACGGTGTTTTCAATTGCCTCATATGCATGCGAAAGCTGGACAATGAATAAGGAAGACCAAAGAAGAATTGACATGTTTGAATTGTGGTGTTGGCAAAGAATATTGAATACACCATGGATTGCCAAAAAAAATGAACAAATCTCTCTTTTAAGAATTACAGCCAGAATTCTCCTTAGAAGCAAGGATGGTGAGACTACATCTCACATACTCTGGACATTTATCAGGAGGGATCAGTCCCTGGAGAAGGATATCATGCTTGGTAAAGTAGAGGGTCAGTGAAAACGAGGAAGAACCTCAACAGAGATGGATTGACACAGTGGCTGCAACAATGAGCTCAAGTATAACAATGATCATGAGGATGGTGCAGGATCGGGCAGTGTTTCCTTCTGTTGTACATAGGGTTTCTATGAGTCAGAATCAGCTCCATGACACATAACAATAACAACAACAGCAAGGAGTGAGGCTGCTGGATCATATGATGTTTCTATTTCTAGCTCTTTGAGGGAGTGCCATACCATTTTTCATAGTGGTTGTACCATTTTACAATCCCACCAGCAGTGTGTAAGAGTTCCAATCTACCCAAAACCTCACCAGCATTTGTTGTTTTCTGTTTTTTAATCAGTGCCATTTTTGCAGGGGTGAGATGGTATCTCGTTGTAGCTTTGCTTTGTGTCTCTGTAATGGCTAATGCGAGTCTGAAGAGACTCGAACGCAACAGGTTTGGGTTTTTTGTTTTTGTTTTTTTTTTCCCGTTAATAGCTAATAGGAGCCCTTGTTGGCGCAGTGGTTAAGAGTTCAGCTGCTAACCAAAAAGGTCAGCAGTTCGAATCCACAAGCCACTCCTTGGAAACCATATGGGACAGTTCTACTCTGTCTTATAGGCTCGCTGTGAGTTGGAATCAACTTGCTGGCAATGGATAATGGCTAATAATCGCAAGAATCTCTTCATGTGTTTGCTAGGCGCCTAAATGTCTTCTTTGGTGAAGTGTCTGTTCATGTCCTTTGCCCACTTTTTATAGGATTCTTTGTCTTTTTGTTGTTGAGGTGTTGACATTTTCTACATATTTTAGAGATGAGACCTTTGTCAGATATGCCCTTGCCAGAAAGATTTTCCCAGTTTGTAGGTTCTCTTTTGACTCTTTTGCAAAAGTCTTTTCATGAGTGTAAGTATTTAATTTATAGGCGGTCCCAATTATCTAGCTTATCTTATGTTTACGTATTTTTAGGTATGTTTGATAGTGTATTTATGCCATATAATGTAGGACCCCTAGCTTTGTCCCTATATTATCTTCCAGAACTTTATGGTTTTAGGTTTGACATTTGGTCTTTGATCCATTTTGAGTTAGTTCTTGTGGATGATGTGAGGTATGGATCCTGTTCCATTTTTCTGCAAATGGCTATCAGTTTTGCCAGCACCATTTGTTAAAAAGACTATTTCCTCCTCATTGAATGGACTTAGACCCTTTGTTGAAGATCAGTTGTCCATAGCAGGATGCATTTACTTCTGGGTTCTCAATTCTGTTCCATTGGTCTATGGGTCTGTTGTTGTACGAGTACCAGGCTGTTTTGACTACCATGGCTGTACAGTAAGTTCTGAGATCAAGAAGTGTGATGTCTCCTACTTTGTTCTTCTTCAGTGATGCTTTAGCTATTCACGGTTTCTTCCCTTTCCACATAAAGTAGGAGATTAGTTTTTGCATTCCATGAAAGAATTTTGTTAGGGTTTGGATCAGGATTGCATTTTATCTATAGATTGCTTTGGAGTATTGGCATTTTCACAATGTGAAGTCTTCCAGTCCATGAGCATGGTATGTTTTTCCATTTATTTAGGTCTCTTTTGGTTTCTTGCAAGTATTTTGTAGTCTTTTACATCCCTGGTTAGATTTAGTCCTAGGTATTTTATCCTTTTAGGGGCTACTATAAATCGTATTGTTTTCTTGATTTCTTTTTTGGAGTTCTCCTTGTTATTATAGAGGAATCCAACTGATTTTTGTATGTTGATCTTGTACCCTGCCACTTTGATGAATCCTTCTATTAGTTCCAGTAACTTTCTTGTGGAATCTCTGGGATTTTTTATGTATAGGATCATGTCATGTGCAAATAGGGATAGTTTTACTTCTTACTTACCACTTTTGGATGCCCTTTATTTCCCTTTCTTGCCTCATTGCTCTGGCTGGGACTTCCAGTACAATACTGAATAAGAGTGGTGATAACAGGCATGTTTGTCTCATTGCTATTCTCAAGAGGAACGCTCCTCTGGCCACCAGGTGTTGGTGCCTGGGCACTATCAGTTGGCTGAAGCCAGCAACTGGAACCTGGCCCTGACCAAGTGTGGTGGTGGGTTGGGGGGAAGGAGGAGGCTGCCAGAGTCCAGTCGGGTGAGGGACCTCCCACTGATACTCTATGGATCTATTACTCCATTGTACATCACCCACTCTAATGGTCAGGGACCTTTGCTAGTGAGTAGTCTTATCTCTGGATCCTGGCTCCCTCACTGCTCAGTGGATGCCAGGATCCCTGGTGCTCTTGCCCTCCTTCCTGTACTTTCCCTCCTTAGATCCAGTTCCTGTCCCGCTCACCTTGCTTTAGGCTCGGGGTACGTCTACACAGTTTCTCAGTCTCCTGTTGGGAATTCCGTGAAGTTGCCTTCCTGTGCTCCTCACCCAGGACAGCTGCTGGCCTTGTCTCTTCTGACATGCATTTTGGTCTTTTTTTTTTTTTTTTTTTCCTTTTCTTTTCTCTCTCTTTAGTGAACTTTTGCTTTCTTCATCTATGATGTTCTTGAATGTTGTCCCACAGCTCGTCTGGTTTTAGTGTTCAGTTGGTCAAATCTATTCTTGAGATGGTCTCTAAATTCAGGTGGGATACATTAAAGGTCATACTTCGGCTGTGTGGACTTGTTTTAATTTTCTTCAGCTTCAACTTGAACTACATATGAACAACTGATGATCTGTTCCACAGTCAGCCCCTGGCCTTGTTCTGACTGATGATATTGAGCTCCTCCAACGTCTCTTTCCACAGACGTAGTCCATTTGATTCCTGTGTACTCCATCCAGAGAGGTCCACGTGTACAGGGACCACCTATGTTGTTGAAAAAAGGTATTCCCAATGAGTAAGTTGTTCATCTTGCAAAATTCTATCATGTGATCTCCAGCATTGTTTCTATAACCAAGGCCATATTTTCCAACGACTGATCCTTCTTGTTTTCAACTTTTTTTATAGTCCCATCACCAGTAATTATCAGTGTATCTTGACTACATGTTTTCTCAATTTCAGACTGGAGAAGTTGGTAGAAACTTCAATTTCTTCATCTTTGGCATTTGTGTTTGTATTAACTAGTCTTCCTTGTAGTGTATGGATATTATCCTATCACTGACAGAATTGTACTTTAGCATATATCTTGAGATGTTCTTTTTGATGATGAATGCAATACCATTCCTTTTCAATTTGACATTCCTGGCATAGTAGACTATATGACTGTTTGATTCAAAATGTCCAATACCGTCCATTTTCGCTCACTAACATCTAGAATATCGATTTTCAAACATTCCATTTCATTTTTCACAACTGCTAATTTTCCCTGACTCATACATTCCACATTCTGATTATTAATGGTTGTTTGCAGCTGATTCTTCGCATTTTAAGTGGTTCCATAACAGCAAATGAAGGTCCTGAAAGTTTTACTCCATCCACGTCATTAAGGTCGACTGTACTTTGAGGAGGCCGCTCTTCCCCAGTTACATTCTGAGTGACTTCCAATCTTCCAGCACTGGATCAGACAACATTCCACTGCTATTCATAAGGTTTTCACTGGTCAATTTTTTTAGAAGTAGATCGCCAGGTCCTTCCTCCTCGTCTGAAACCTGTTGGTATTTGAAACACTGGTAGCATAGCTTTCAGCATCACAGCAATGGACAAGCCACCAGAGTACAACAAACTGACAAGCAAGTGGTGGATTTTAGCCCCATTTCTGGTTAAGAAGGAATCCTTGAGTGGTGCAAATGATTAAATGTTAGACTACTAGCCAAAAGGTTAGAGGTTCAAATCCACCCAGAGGTACCTCTGAAAAAAGGCCTAGTGATCTACTTCCAGAAGGTCACAACCATTGAAAACCATATGGAGTGCAGTTCTACTCTGAAACACAACATGCCGCCATGAGTTGGAGTCAACTTGGGGGTAAACTGGTTTGGTTTTTTGCTTTCTGGTTAAGAAATTAAGTGGTATGTGACCAGTTATTGAAACACTAAGCATCAGTTGAACGTTGTCCTAATAATGGAAAAACAGGAGTGAGAGGCAAAGGAGGAATTTGACTCATAGTCAGATTATCTTCAATGTTGCTTCAATTCCTTACGCTCTACCATTCTATGACCTTTCATAAATCCCATTAAGTTTTACTCTAAATTCACACAGAATAGGTGATATCATTTCCACACTATATTAGCTTTGTTATATGGCTGTATTTATTCTATAAAGTCAGATCTTCAGGAAGCTGTGTTTGTGAGATTTAGCACCCTATAGCCATCTTTGCTGAAGCATCCATCTTCCTTCTCTTGATCTCTATCACTGGCAGTGACCAACGGTTTGCCTACTTGGGTCAGTGCAGACTATCCCTGAGCTGGGAAACAGAGCGAATGTCAAAGATGGTGTGGGGAAAAAACGTTTTGTAAAAATGGTGGATCTTATTTAATGAGAAGAGAGGCACGGGTGTTTATTAAATAGCTGCCATTTTAGTTTCCTCTCCCAACCATAACTAATGTCTTTTAGCGATGCTTCATAAGCCAGAATACGAAATTTATTGCTAACCAAAAAATCAATTCAGAACATAAGCATAGTTAATAGTTAAACATTTTGGTTTTCAAATCAAATAAAAATGTTGACAGTAGCACTATGATTTGACATTTGAGTTTTCTAAGAAACTAACATTACACTAACCATACTGTTAAAAAACCAGTCGCCGTTGAGTGACATCTCAATGGTGGATACAAGGGCCCCTTAGCCTCAACTTGGAACAACTCTAAAGGTCATCCCAGATGAGTGAGGCCTCTGTTGAAACCACATTGCAGGTCAGTTCCTCCCTCTGCCCAACTGTGCTTTCCTCACTTCTTTATATGTGTATCTCCTGAGAATAACCAAGAACGAGTAACCAGTTGCTGCGAAGTCGATTCTGACTCGTGGAGACTCCCTGTGTGTCAGAGTAGAATTGTGCTCCATAGGGTTTTCAACGACTGGTTTTCTCCAAAAGTAGACTTCCAAGACTTTCTTTTGAGGTGCCTCTGGGTAGACTTGAACCTCCAACCTTTTGGTTGGCAGCCAAGTGCATTAACTGTTTGTACCACCCAGGGACTCCACCATATTATTAGGAATGAGGTAACTGTGACTCTTTGAGACTAATTAATTACACCCAGATTTTTTTTCCCTACACTACTCTTCCATCTACTGGATTCCGGTTAACTATGAACTAAATACAACTTGGTCATATTTGAATTTAGTCCCTTGTATCCTAAAAGTAGCCTTGATAAAAACAGCAGGTCTTTGATGACATAAATGTATACAAGAAATATTATTTTATTAGGTATGTAGTTCTTTACTCTAAACTACATTCCAAAGGCAGCTTGTGAAATTATTTAAACGACTAGAAGAAAAAGGAAAAATAAATTTTTAATCCTAGTAGTTAAAGCAATAAGTGATGTCACGGCTTACTGTCACTCCTCCTTAAAGTTTTTTTAAAAAGGTATTTCACATTGTTCTTTCTACTTCACACCACTGAGTTTAATATTGTAATCTAAACTCATTCTCTAAGATACACATCATATGGCCACAGGCAAAAGAAAACCCAAACTATATTCCAACAGCTTTTGTTTCTACCATCAAAGGGACCAGCCATCTGGCTAAATAATAGCACTTCATTTTATGGAGTGCCTCATGCTCTTTAAATACAGTAACATTTGCTCCCTTTAGTAAGGGCACAGACAGTCTTAATGTGAAGTATGTGTGTGTATGTGTGTATGTGCGTGTGTGTGTGTGAAAGTTCCTTGGAAATTACTGCAGTTTAATAACAGGAATCTAAACAAAACATTTGTATCATCTTGCTGTGAAATTTAGGATATAAAATGCTAGGGAGCCAACACTGAGGGAGTCAAAGGAAAGGGCGTCGGGGGATTGCTCCTTCAGTTAGACTTCTCCATATTTTATAGTGTTAAACAGATGGTATAACCAAGGCTCCAGTGACAAACATAAAGAAGAATGCTACACTCAAAAGAAAATATGTCAATATTGCTCTCTTTAAAATTCCAACACGGCAGGGTGAAAAGAAGAGATGTGGGGGAAATTTTGCAGTAAGTAGTAAAACAATCACCCATCTATGCAACAATCTTTACTGAGCACCTACTACGAAACAAGCTTTATGGAAGGTCCCAGTGACACAAATTTGAATAAGTCATGGTTCTGCTGTCAGGAACTTTGGGTCTAGAGGGTGCTATGGCTATGTAAAGAGATCCATTACAATTCTATTTGCTGAGTGTGATTTGACAGAATCCACAAGATGCTTCAGGAGCGTAAGTGATAGAGAAACTAACCCAACCTGGGAAAGATGGGAGAAGCTTTCCAGCAGAGGAAGGGAAAGTGCAGTCTAGGTATGAAAACACGGTTGCCGTTAGTCGATTCATAGGAAATGTAAAGATGCTGAATTGTCATAGTCAGGAGAGAAGTGAAAAGATACTGGATACTAGGAACTTCAGTGCAAAACTAAAAGTGATGTATCATTTCAGAGAGGGACCTTGTGGTCCTCCATATTCATTTATTCCATAAGTACTTGTTCAGCACCTACTAAGTACCTGGTACTGTGCTAAGGCCTGGGGACATGCTAATGACTAAGGTTTGTAAGGTCACTGACCTCAGGGTGCTTCCATTTCAGAAGCTATATTATAAAGTCCAGATTGTAAGGGGTGTCAGATACAGAACTAAAAAGCATGTGCTTAATCCTATAGTCAAAAAGGAGTCCCAATCCTACGTATGTACCAAAGAGAAATAAAAACACACGTCTACAGAAAAACTTGGACACAGATGTTTAGAGCAACATTATTCATACCAGCCAAAAGGTGGAAAAAACCCAAGTGTCCATCAACTAATGAATTTATACACCAAATATTGTATATCCATACAATGGAATATTATTCACCATAAGAAGGAATTAAGTACTGACATATAACAACATGGATGAACCTTGGAAACATTATGCTAAGTGAAAGAAGCCAGTCAAAACGACTACATATTATATGATTCCATTCATATAAAATATCTTGATGGAAAATCTATAGAGACAAAAGGTAGATAAGTGGTTTCTTAGAGATGGGCAGGATGGGAGGCTGAGATGGGGTAATAGATAAAGGGTACAGGGTTTCTTTTTGAAGTGATAAAATATTCTAAAATTGACTGTAATGATGGTTGCACAAGTCTATGAGTATACTAAAAAAAGTTGAATTATACACTTTAAATGGCTATGGTACATGAATTATATCTTAATAAAGCTGTTAAAAAATTAAGAGTTGTTGGACATTTTGACACAGAACAAGGAATTTTCTTAGATTGGCATTTAAGAAAGTAAACACTGGGTAGATTAGGAGACAAGGCTAGAGGCAAGAAGTCGGATTAGGCTGTTGGTATGGTGGCCTAGGCCTGGCTTGAACATTGGTGGTGTGAAGGAGAAGAAAGGCCTGGTTATACAGATATGTCTGTTAATGTCCCACCAGAATTTGTGGACAGGGATGTGGGATTAACAGGCATGAAAAAGAGGACGGAATCCATATATTCCAAATTTAATGGCTTGTATGCTTGGTTGTGTAGTGGTTAAGAGTTGGGCTGCTAACCAAATGGTCAGCAGTTTGAATTCACCAGGCGCTCCTTGGAAATGCTATTCTGTTCTATTCTGTCCTACAAGGTCACTGTGAGTCAGAATTGACTTGACGGCAATGGGTTTGGTTTTAGGATGCCTCGTTGCAAAGTTCCACCGCTAAAAAGATAAATAACACAGACAGCAGAGCTGGCTGGGTAGAGGAAACAACAATGTCATTTTTACAGTTAAGTGGCCATTTCCCTTGGGCCACCCAGTAGCAAGTTGGATCTAGAGCTCCAATAGTGCAGACAGAGTTCACAGTCAGAGAAGCAGATGCCCAATACTGGGTAAGATAACCCAAGGAAAGAATAAAGAACAAGAAACAAGGACAGAGGTAGATCCTTAGGATAGGTGACATTGAAAAGGTGGGCAAAAGACTTCTATCAAAAATACATAACAAGCTTCTACAAATCAGTAAGAAAAAGACAATCCAATTTAAAAAATGGGCAAAATATCTGGACAGTCACTTCACATAAGCAGACTTATAAATGGTTAACACGCACACGAAAAAAGTATTCAATGTCAGTCTTTAGAGAAATGCAAACTAGAAGCATGATGAGGTATCACTACACACCCATCGAAATGATTAAAACGGAAAACACAGATTATACTGAGGGTCTCAAGGATGTGGAGCAACAGGAACTTGATACACTGCTGGGGGAAGGTAAATTGATAAAATCACTGTGGAAAACTGTTTTTCAGTAAATTTCACCCCTTAAACTAAACAGGAGTTTAGTTCAATTAATAAAGGATGCTTGCCTTGAGCATTGAGCTCTTATAAAGAATTATCAATATGAGTTCAAGCTGACAACAGTTAATCTAAAGCACAGATAAGAACTTCAAGGGGGAGAGAATCTAAATGAATGGTGACAAAACAATAGGGCTGGAGACAGAGTGGTGACAGTTCATGAGGTATGTAACCAATGTCACTGAACTGTACATGGAGAAACTGTGAGTGGATGTATGCTTGGTTGTGTATATTGCCACCAAAAATAAATATATATATTTTTTAATTTCACTCCTAGTTATATATCTGTTATGGATTTAAATGTATCCCTCCCCCCTGCAAACTATATATTGGAATCCTAACCCCTATACCTGTGGATGTAATCTAATCTAATCTAACGTAATCACCTTCTACAATGCAATCTAATTTAATATAATCAATCAATCAGTTGTGGCCATACCAGTGAACGGTGGCTCCTAAATTTCATCCCCTCTGAGCTATATAAAAAGCAGCATAGACACAAAAGTACACACACATGGGAGAAGACAGATGCCAAGTGAGGATCACCAAGGAACCAAGGGACAAAAACCGAAGAAACACCCAGGGCTACGAACAAGGAAGGAATTGACCCAGCCAAGACCCTGATTTGGAATTACAGCCTCCAGAACTGTGAGACAATAAATTTCTGTTCTTTGAAGCCACCACTTGTATTTCTGTTACAGCAGCGCTAGGAAACCAAGACAATATTCAACCGAAATGCATGCATACGTTGACTGGAATATTTAGAGCAGCATTATTTTCAGGGGCCAGAAACTTTAAAAGTACCTAATAGTAAAATGGATAAATATATTGTAATATATTTACACAGTGAAACACTATATAACAATAGGAATGACAAATGTACAATTGCAAAAAAATATGAATTATACAACTATAATATCGAAAGAAAGTAAACAGATACAAAAAGTATATATGATATTATCCCATTTAAATAAAACATTAGGAAAAACTAATCTATGATGTTACGAGTTAGGATAATGGTTATTCAAGAGACTTGAAGGGAGAAAGAAGGGTCATTCAGGCCACTGGCTATGTACTTTTTCTAGATCTGGGTAGGGTACACTTAGGTGTTCAGTTAATGAACATTTCTTTGAGTTGCACACTAGGATACGTGCACTTTCCTGTAAGTGTCTTATAAGTCAAAAAAAAAAAAAAAAAAAAGAGGGTGAAAACGAAGAGTTTAAAGAAATGGACAAAGAAAGATATGAAGAGGAAATTATAAGAACGGTAACCCAAATCCCAGAAAGAGTGATACCTTCAAAACAAAAGGAGTAACAAAAGCATTTTGGGAAGTCAACCAGTGGTTTTTGATGTGTCAATTGTTCTCAAGGAGGTCAGGAAATGGGAAAACTAAAACAGAACACTGGATTTGCCAACTGAATATATTAATTTTGAATGGAAATGCCATTTGAATCCAAAGTACTTATTGATCCTAGAGACGTATGTGAATGGATATGAAGAATACAAAGAAAGGAATATAAATTAGTCATAGGTGAATATATTTAGAATGCATAAACCTTAGCTGTTTCTGAGACTCCAACATATTTTTATATTTGAATAAATGCTTAGAAATGCAGCATCATCTTGATCAGACACTCTGAAAGCAGATAAACGGATGGTCTCATAATGACTGGGAAACCATTCCAGCTTCTGTGAAATAATTCCAAGTCAGGTTACACAAATGTGCTGATATGCTAAAGCATCTGTGCATTTAACTAATATATTTCAATCATTCTATCTATTCCCTGATGCTGAGGCAATGACACAACTGTTCTCATGGAATAAGACTGGATTAAACTTTACAAATAAATAAAACTTAGAAATACGAAATTCTATCTTTGGCCATTATAAAATAAAAACAAAAAACAAACAACAACAACAACAAAAAAAAACAAACACAACAACCGGAACTGGATTTACTCTTCTTCCTTACACAACTAAAGATTCAGCAAAGCACAGTAAGAAATGGTTTTCAGACACTGGGCAACAGGCACCACAGAACAATAAACCGTGAGAGACAGAAACAAACATGGTATGTTCTATGAGTGCTCGGTTTAATGCTTGGAGAAAGCTGTTGCTAGAGGGGGCAGGCTACATAGAATTGAGTGGAGTTGCTTCACTGAAGAGACAAAGTGTGAGGCTCAGGGAGGTCAAGGTGGCTAGCATTGACAAGGCAGAGAAAGGGAAGTTGCTCCAGAGGGAGCTCTGGAGAACCGAAGAATCCTTGGCTCTCCACCAACCTGTGTATACATGTGAGAAAACCACCAAGGCTGATGAAGAAACACAAGAAAGGAGCAGGTAGAAAATCCATGACGCTCACACAGAGGAGGGATTAGTTCATGTTCCTACCAGCCAGAGTGGAAAGAACACCTAAAATATGGGACATCAGATGGAGTACTCAGAAGTGTATCACTTCAGCAGGGAGGGCCAAATAAATTCGAGCAAAGCTTAAAGAATGCCTTGAAGTGATCAGAATGATTGCAAGTCACTTAACTGCATAAGACACAAAATGCAACCCTAGGTAATGAACTACAACAAAATTCAGCATCAATAATATAGAATTTACAATGTCTGACATACAAGACAAAATTGGACACAAGCAGGAAAATATAACCCATTATCAGGAATAAACTCAATCAGTGCAAACAGACATACAAATGACAGATGACAAAATTAGCAGGCATGGAAATTAAAATAGCTATTGGAAATACTCTCCAAATAAGTTCAAGAGAGTAAGGGAAAGCAAGAACATTTTGTGGAGAGAAATGGAAAATATAAAAGATGTAAAAATGGAACTTCTAGAAATTAAAAATACAATATATGAAAGGAAAAATAGACTAACAGGTTAACAGTGGATTAAACACCACAGATGACAATAACAATAAACCAGAAGATATAGCAATAGAAACTATATAAATTGAAAAACACAGAAAAAATCCAAAAAGCTATTTTTAAAAATTAGTGAGACGTAGAACAATATCATGTGTTCTAATACACATATAAAGGAGTCCTGGCGGTGCACTGGTTAAGCGCTTCACTGTTAATTCTAATTCACCAGCCGCTCTGCAGAAGAAAGATGTGGCAGTCTGCTTCTGTAAAGATTTACAGTCTTGGAAATCCTATGGGGCAGTTCTACTCTATCCTATAGGGTCACTATGAGTCGGAATCAACTTCGTGGTAATAGGTTTGGTTTTTTTAATATACATATAATTGGAGCTCCAGAAGCAGTATAGGAAAGAAAAATAAATGGCAGAATTAGTATCCAAATTACGAAATTTAATGAACATTATAACCTTAAATAGCTAAGAAATTTAATGAGTATCAAAGAGAAAAAAAAATGAATAAAACCACATCATAACTAAACTGCTGAAAGTCAGTTATGAAGATAAAAATCTTAAAGGTAGCCATATTTAAAAAAAAATACACATTACACAGAGAGAAACAAAGATTAGAATGACAGTAGAGTTCTCATCAGAAACACTGCAAAAAAAAAAAACTGAAAATAAAGGCAAATAATGACTTTTTTTACACATGCAGAAGCTAAGAGAATTCATTGTCCCTGGATTAGCACTACAGGAAATGTTATAGGAAGCCAGAAATGTTAAAGGCAGAAAGAAAACAATACCAAACAGAAATATGTGACTTCAGAAAGATGTGAAGAGTGCCCCCCAAAATGGTAAATATAAAAAAATTTGTCCCATTTTACTTACTATGTTAAACAAAAATAATAACGCACCAAGGTGTATAACATACACAGAGGTAGAATGAATAATAATATTAGCATAAAAGCAGACAGGAGAAAGGAAATGAAAATCTACTATTGTAAGTTTCTTCTGCTATACATTAAGTAGTATAGTATTATTTTAAAACAGGCCATGTTAGGCTAAAGATGTATGTCATAACTAAGGCACACATTTAAAAAACAAAAAAGAAAATAAAGACAAATCTTAGATGCTAAGCCAATCATGTAGATAAATTTAATCACTTAAAAAACTACTCCATTAGAAAAATGGTGCTCTAGGCAGAAGCACCACGCCGTCCCTCCACAGCAAAGATCTGAAAAACTAAGCCAAACAGAGAAAACAGCAATTTTGAAACCCTAAAACATCAAATGAAGAGATAACTCAGCCAAGCACCAAATAGAGTGAGAAAACAGTCAGAGAACAAAGAGCGAGGAGAGATTCACGCAGAGGTCCCCTAACAGCTAACGCAGCACAGATCCGCCATCTTGGACTCCTATTGGAGACCAGCAAATAGGGGGTACGAGAAAGCAGCTTCACGGAGTTTCCAAAGGAAGACAAAACAAGCAGCAATTTGCGATATACACTTTCCCACGCCCCACCTTTCTTCACCCCCACTCGGCCTCCTCTGCTACCCGTGGCCACGGTCACTAGTCCGGGAAGCACCGGCTGCTTGGATTCCACCCACCCACACTGGCCGGCTCTCTGACTGCCGTTTGTTGGCTGCTGGTGTTGCTTTTTTTTCCGCTTCTTTTGATTTCTTCCTTACCTCTCACCACCTCCCACTCCTTTCGCTCAAATACCTGGCTCCGTGAGCCATCTTTGCTTCTTCCTTAGGGGCTGCGGTGTTCCGTTCAAGTAAGTGTGGGACTGCTTCCCGGTCTGGGATGCCACACTGGTGGGATCCCGGGGCTTTTGCTTGTTTCTTTCTTTTGAATTGTTTGTTTTCTTTTCCTGTTCTTGAGTTGGGAGCCCGATCTGGCCAGGCAGTGCTGCACAGCTTGGAATCTATCCCCTCAGCTTGTGCAGACACGCAGAGGGATCCCGGAGGGCATGTCTTTTTTTCTGCTTTTTTTTTTTTTCTGTTTTTTTGGGGGCTTTCCTTGTTTTTTTTGTTTTGTTTTGTTTTTTTTAAATTTGTTTTCTTTTCCCTCTTTTTCCCTTTTTGTCTTTATTCATCACTCACTTTCTCGTCTCTCTATACCTCCCTTCTCTTTCTATTCCCTGAATATCTGGCACTGAATACCCCTACGCCTTCTAGCCAGGCTGTACTGCAACACCTGAGAACAACTTCCCCGGACCTCATAGCCGCACTGGTGGGATTCCTGGGAGGTTTGCTGTTCTTTTTCCTTTCTGATTTTTATTTATTAATTCTTTTCTTTTCTTTTCCTTTTTTTCTTCTTCTTCCCCTTTTTGTTTTTCTCCATTTTATAGCCTCTTATCTCTCCACTCCAAATGCAAGTGCCCCTAGCACTATTTTTTGTTTGTTTGTATGTTTTTGGCTCCTGCTCCTCTCTCCTCTCTCCCATATCCATCTTAGCTCCACACATAACAATCTCCCTCCTACATCCTGCCTACCAGCACCGTGTGCTTAACATCACACCACCAAGCAGCACAGGCACGGCTGACTGGAACCTGCCCTGCACTGATTACTGACCCGCCCTGGTGGCTGCAGTAAGTTCCAAAACCAACCCGTTCCAGTAACTCCTCTTCAGCTAGACCTGCGCTGCTATACCGTGACTGACCCTGCCAATTGGAGAAGGAGGCGAAAAGTATCATGCCCACAGATGAGCAAACAACAAAGAACACACAACCCGCCTGCTCAGACCTAGGCAAATTAAAAAAAAAAAAAAAGAATAAAACGAACAAATCTACAAAAAATAAACGAGAAAAATTACTGAATGCCGCAAATACAGAAGACAATATCAAAACATTTACAAAAGCAGGAAAGGATGGTTCAAGTAGGCATCCAAAATAAAACACCAGATGACTTTCCAGTGGAAGAAAAGGCACTGTAACTATCTTATAGGGAATTCAAATCTTCAATGCTCAGAATTATCCAAGAGTTGAAGCAAAAAGCAGACAAAAATGAAGAAAAAATAGACAAATTCATGGAAAATACAGACAAAAAATTGGAAGAATTCAGGAAAATAATGCAGGAACAAAATGCCAAAATACATTCACAACTAGAAATTATACAAAAACAACAATTAGAAATCCAAAAGATAAATAACAAGATTTCAGGAATGGACAGTGTCATGAAAGGGCTGAGGAGCAGATCTGAAACAGTGGAAGACAGGATCAGTGGAACTGAAGACAAACACTTGGATACAACTTTGTTTCAGGAAAACTCAGAAGAAAGAACAAAGAAAAATGAAGAGACCCTGAGAGTTATGTGGGATACAATCAAAAGCAAAAATTTTCAACTGATTGGAGTTTCAGAACAGGGGGAGACAACAGAAAACACAGAGAGGATCATTGAAGAACTGCTGACAGAAAACTTCCCCAATATCATGAAAGATGAAAAGCTTGCCATCTAAGAATCTCAACGAAACCATATATAAGATAGACCCCAAAAGAAAATCACCAAGGCATATCATAATCACATTCGCCAAAACCAAAGACAAACAAAGAATCCTGAGAGCATCTCGTGAAAAACAAGAAGTCACATACAAAGGAGAAACAATAAGACTAAGCTCAGATTATTCGGCAGAAACCATGCAGGCAAGAAGGCAACGGGATGACATACATACAACCTTGAAAGAAAAAAATTGCCAGACAAGAACAATATATCCCTCAAAACTCTCGTTCAGATAAACAGAAATTTAGGGAATATGTAAAAACCAAACCAAACTTACAAGCATTATTAAAGGGAGTTCTTTGATCTGAGAACAAACAAATTCAGCTCACTGGCAAAATCTAGGATGCAGGATGGTACCAGCCAGATACCAATCTAGGAAATGAACTCCCAAGGACTATCCAAAACCAAAAGAAATACAACAGGGAATCAGAGCAGTTAATCAGTAAATGACAACAACATCAGAACAATGAAAGAGAGAATAAACGGTGTAGGTACAGAACCCTCTAATGGAGAGAAAGGCAAGGCAATACCAAGTAATAATAGACTGCTTCAAACTTAGAAAGATAAGGGTAAATTTCATAGTAACCAAAAAGAAAGTTAACAAACATACTCATAAAAATAAAGAGGAAAAACATAAAGTCTCAGCAAAAACAAACCCAACAAAAACAAAAGAAAGAAAAAAAATCCACAAACAAAAGTAACTCAGCACAAGAGAGTAAGAAGAACAAAGAAAATGTCAGCACCACAAAAAAAAAAGCACTGCAAAATGACAACAACAAACTCACATCTATCAATAATCATACTCAAGGTAAATGGACTCAACACACCCATAGAGAGACGGAGAATGACAGAATGGATAAGAAAACAGGATCCATCAATATGCTGTCTACAAGAGACACACCTTAGAAACAAAGATGTGAATTTATTAAAAGTCAAAGGTTGGAAAAAAAATACATCAAGCTAACAACTACCAAAAAAGAGCAGGAGTGGCAATTCTAATCTCAGATAAAATAGACTTTAAAACAAAATCCACCATAAAAGACAAAGAAGGACACTATATAATGATTAAGGGGACGATACATCATGAAGACATAACCATAATAAACATCTACGCACCCAATGACAGGGCTCCAAAATACATAAAACAAACTAACAACACTGAAAAGAGAAATTGACAGTTCCACAATAACAGTAGGAGACCTCAACACACCACTCTCAGTAAATGACAGAACAACTAAAAAGAAACTCAGCAAAGATACAGAAGACCTAAAGGGCACAATCAGCCAACTTGACCTCACAGATACATATAGAACACTCCATCCAACAGCTGCAAAATACGCATTCTTTTCCAATGCACATGGAATGTTCTCTAGAACAGACCACATCTTAGGCCACAGAGCAATCCTCAACAAGATCCAAAAAGCTGAGATACTTCAAAGTATCTTCTCTGACCACAATGCCATCAAGGTAGAAATTAACAAAAGAAAGAGCAAGGGAAAAAAATCAATTACATGGAAACTGAATAATACCATACTTACACATCACTGGGTAAGAGAAGAAATCAGAGATGGAATCAAAAAATTCCTAGAATCAAATGAGAATGAAAACACATCATATCAAAACCTTTGGGATGTAACAAAGGCAGTCCTCAGAGAACAATTTACAGCAATAGATGCACATATCAAAAAAGAAGAAAGGGACAAGACCAGAACATTAACTACACAACTCAAACAGATGGAAGGAGAACAGCAAAAAAAGCCCACAGCCACTGGAAGAAAGGAAATAGTAAAGATCAGAGCAGAAATAAATGAAAGAGAGAACAGAAAAACAATAGAAAGAATCAACAAAACCAGAAGTTGGTTCTTTGAAAGAATCAACAAAATCGACAAACCTCTGGCCAGAATGACAAAAGAAAAACAGGAGAGGACACAAATAACCCAAATAACAAATTAAATGGGGGACATTACAACAGACCCAACTTAAATAAAAAGGATCATAACAGAATATTGTGAAAAACTATACTCCAACAAATTTGAAAACCTAGAGGAAATGGATAAATTTCTAGAAACACACTACCTACCCAAACTACAACAAAGTGATGTTGAAAAGCTGAACAGACCCATAACAAGAGAAGAGATTGAAAGGTAATTAAAAAAAAAAAAAAAAAAACTCCCAACAAAAAAAAAGCCCTGGCCCAGATGGTTTCACTGGAGAATTCTACCAAACATTCAGAGAACAGCTTGTACCAGTACTATTCAAGCTATTTCAGAGCATAGAAAAGGAAGCAACACTTCCAAATTCATTCTATGAAGCCAGCATAACGCTGATACCAAAACCAGGGAAAGATGCCACAAAAATAGAAAATTACAGACCAATATCTCTCATGAATATAGATGCAAAAATTCTCAACAAAATTCTAGCCAACAGAATTCAGCATCATATCAAAAAAATAATACACCACGACCAAGAAGGATTCATACCAGGTATGCAACGATGGTTCAACATTAGAAAATCAATCAATGTAATCCACCACATAAATAAAAGCAAAGAAAAGAATCACCTGACCATCTCAGCTGATGCAGAAAAGGCTTTCGACAAAGTCCAACACCCATTCCTGATAAAAACTCTCAATAAAATAGGTATAGAAGAGAAATTTCTCAACATAATAAAGGGCATCTATGCAAAACCAACGGCCAACATCATTCTTAATGGAGAGAGGCTGAAAACATTCCCCTTGAAAACAGGAACAAGACAAGGATGCCCTTTATCACCACTCCTATTTAACATTGTGCTGGAAGTTCTAGCTAGAGCAATAAGGCAAGAAAAAGAAATAAAGGGCATCCAAATTGGTAATGAAGAAGTTAAACTGCCCCTGATTGCAGATGATATGATAGTATACACAGAAAACCCTAAACACTCCACGAGAAATTTACTGGAACTAATAGAAAGATTCAGCAGAGTAGCAGGATACAAGATAAACATTCAAAAATCAGTTGGATTCCTATACACCAGTAAAGAGAACGATGAAAAGGAGATCAGGAAATCAATACCATTTTCAATAGCCCCTAAAAAGATAAAATACTTAGGAATAAATCTGACCAGGGATGTTAAAAGACCTATACAAATAAAACTACCAAACACTACTGTAAGAAACCCAAAGGGATCCACATAAATGGAAAAACATACCATGCTCATGGATAGGTAGACTCAACATTGTGAAAATGACAAATCTACCCAAAGCAATTTCCAAATACAATGCAATTCTGATCCAAATGCCAACAACATTCTTCAAAGAGATGGAAAAACTAATCATTAACTTTATATGGAAAGGGAAGAAGCCCCGAATAAGTAAAGTACTACTGAAGAAAAAGAATAAAGTTGGAGGACTCACACTACCTGACTTGAGAACCTACATACAGCTACAGTAGTCAAATCAGCCTGGTACTGGTACAACGACAGATACATTGACCAATGGAACAGAATTGAAAACCCAGATGTAAATCCATCCACCTACGGTCACCTGATCTTCGACAAGGGCCCAAAGTCCATCAAACGGGGAAAAGACAGTCTTTTTAACAAAATGGGGCTGGCAAAACTGGATATCCATCTGCAAAAAAAATGAAACAGGACCCATACCTCATGCCATATACAAAAACTAATTCAAAATGGATCAAAGGCCTAAATATAAAGCCAAAAACTGTAAAGTCCATAGAAGAAAAAATAGAAATGCTACAGGCCTTAATACACAGCATTAACGGGACAAAAACCATAACCCTCAACACACTAACCCCAGAAGATAAGCTAGATAACTGGGATCTTTTAAAAATCAAACACCTATGCTCTTCAAAAGACTTCACCAAAAGAGTAAAAAGAGAACCTACAGACTGGGAAAAAATTTTTGGACAGTACAAGTCAGACAAAGGTCTAATCTCCATAATCTACAAGAAAATCTAACACCTCTACAACAAAAAGACAAATAATCCTATTAAAAAATGGGCAAAGGAAAGGAACAGACACTTCACCAAAGAAGACATTCAAGCAGCCAACAGACACACGAGGAAATGCTCACGATCACTAGCCATTAGAGAAATGCAAATTAAAACCATAATGAGATACCATCTCACCCTGGCATTACTGGCACGAATCAAAAACACTGGAAATAACAAATATTGGAGGGGCTGTGGGGAGATCGGAACTCTTATGCACGGCTGGTGGGAATGCAAAATGATACAACCATTTTGGAAAATGATATGGCGCTTCTTCAGAAAGCTAGAAATAGACATACCATTCTATCCAGCAATCCCACTCCTAGGAATATATCCTAGAGAGATAAGAGTCATCACTCGAATACACATATGCACACCTATGTTCATGCCAGCATTGTTCACAATAGCAAAAAGTTGGAAACAACCTAGATGCCCATCAACAGATGAATGGATAAACAAACTATGGTACATACACACAATGGCGTACTATGCAATGAGAAAGAACAATGATGAATCTGTGAAGCATCTCATAACATGGATGAAACTGGAGGACATTATGCTGAGTGAAATAAGTCAATCACAAAAGGACAAATATTGTATGAGACCGCTACTGTAAAAACCCATGAAAAAGTTCACACACAAAAAGTAACCATCTTTGTTGGTTACCAGGGATGGGAGGGGTGGGGAGGAATACTAAATAGGCAACAGATAAGTGGTATCTTCGGTGAAGGGTGAGACAGTACACAATACGGGGGAAACCAGCACAACTTGTACAAGGAAAGGTCATGGAAGCTCCATAGACACATCCAAACTCCCTGAGGGACTGAACTGCTGGGCGGAGGGCTGTGGGGACCACGGTCTCAGGGAACATCTAGCTCAACTGGCATAATACAGTTTATAAAGACAATGTTCTGCATTCTACCTTGGTGAGTAGCATCTGGGGTCTTAAAAAGCCTATGAGCAGCCATCTAAGATACTGCACTGGTCTCATCCCTTCAGGAGCAAGGGAGAACGAAGAGAACAGGATACAAGGAAAAGATCAGTCCGAAGGACTAACGGACCACAGCTACCAAGGGCTCCACCAGACTGAGTCCAGTACAGCAAGATGGTGCACAGCTACCACCACTGACTGCTCTGACCGGGATCATAACAGAGAGCTCTGTACAGAGCTGGAGAAGTATGTAGAACAAAATTCTAACTCACAAAAGAAAGACCAGATTTACTGGCCAAAAGGAGACTGGAGAAACCCCAAGAGTATTGCCCCCAGACACCCTTTTGCTCAGTGAAGTCACTTCCGAGTTCACCGTTCAGCAGGGGACTGGACAGCCCCATAAAACCAAATGGGACTAATGAGGCACAGCAGTCCAGGGACAAGAGTTAGAAGGCAGAAGGGGACAGGAAATCTGGTGATAGGGAACCCAAGGCTGAGTAAGGACAGTGTTGATGTGTTGTGAGGTTGTTAACCATTGTCATAGGGCAACATGTGTACTAACTTTAATGAGAAACTATTTTGTTCTTTAAGCCTTCATCTAAAGTGAGAGTAGCAGCACAATTGGAAGAGCGTAGTCGATGTCACTGAACTGTGGATGTAGAAATATTTGAAATGGTGTATCTTTGGCTATGTATATTTTCACGAAAAATAAAAAAGTAAGGTCGAGAAGGGAAAGGGTTGACATGTCATGGGGTTGTTAACCAATGTCATAAAACAATACGTGTACTACTGTTTCATGAGAAACTATATGTTCTGTAAACCTTCACCTGAAGAACAATAAAAAAAAAAGTTAAAAAAAAAAACTACTCTATTAATCCAAATGGAAATAAGAAAAGGGGGATGGGGTGGGGGGAGAAACAGAGAACAGAAGGGATAAACAGCTAGCAATTATCAAGATGACAGACTTCAACCTAAACAAACTGATGATCACATTAAATGGAAATGACCTAAACATTCCAACTAAAAGACAGAAATTGGCAGACTGGATAAAAAATCAAGACCTACTTATAATCTGTCTGGGAGAAATCCACTTTAAATACAAAGAAACAGCTAGATTAAAAGTAAAGGGATTAAAAATATACACCATGCTAACACCACTAAAAAAAAAATAAAGACTGAGGGGTGATATATTAACTGTAAAGAAGATTTCAGAACAAGGAATATTATTAGGGATATATGGTTATTTCCCAAAGATAAAGTGGTCAGTTCATCAAGAGGACATGTTGTTGTTATTGTCAGGTGCCATCCAGTTGTTTCTGACTCATAGCAACCCAGTGCAGAAAAGAACGAAACACTGCCCAGTCCTGCACCCTCCTCACAATCATTGCTATGTTTGAGCCCATCATTGCAGCCACTGTGTCAATCCGTCTCACAGAGGGTCTTCCACTTTTTGCTGACCCTCCACTTTAACAACCATGATGTCCTTCTCCAAGGACTAGTCCCTCCTGATAATATGTCCAAAGTAATGAGAAGAAGTCTAACCATCCTTGCTTCTAAGGAGCATTCTGGCTGTACTACCTCCAAGACAGATTTGTTTGTTCTTCTGGAAGTCCATAGTATACTCAGTATTCTTTACCAATGCCATAATTCAAATGCATCAATTCTTCTTCAATCTTCCTTATTCATTGTCCAACTTTTGCATGTATATGAGGTGAATGAAAACACCATGGCTTGGATGGCTTGGGTCAGATGCACCTTAGTCCTCAAAGCGACATCTTTGCTTTTACTTTAAAGAGGTCTTTTGCAGCAGATTTGTCCAATGCAATGCGTCATTTCTTTTTTTTTTTTTTTTTTTGGTATGGAGGTTATTAATAATTTACTATGTTCATAAGGAAATATTAACTCCTTTGTATACACCAACTGTTCATTATGATTAAGAGCTGGTAACCGAAAACGGACTGCATGAAATTTATATTAAAAACATTCCAGGTTGAAAATGCAAATAGCATAGAGACTGAATCATGCCCCATCTGGTCTTAGCTCAACTTCCCTTGAAGCTAAAGACTTAACAAAATTTCTGTCTGGTCATTTTCTGAGTAAAATCACTCATTTTTGTGATCCTGAATTTCCACTTTGGATATTTCACCTAGTTCATTTGATGATATCTTTTTTTTTTTTTTTTTTTTTAATTGTGCTTTAGATGTTTACAGAGCAAATTAGTTTCTCATTAAACAACTAATACACACATTGTTTCGTGACACTGGTTGCCAACCCTGAGACATGTCAATACTCTCCCCTTCTTGACCTTAGGTTCCCCATTACCAGCTTTCCTGTCTCTTCCTGCCTTCTCATCCTTGCCCCTGGGCTGGTGTGCCCATTCAGTCCCATATACATGGTTAAGTTATATGATTTATTGTTGGTTTTATGGGGCTGTCTAATCTTTTGCTCAAGGGTGAACCTCAGGAGTGACTTCAGTACTAAGTTAAAAAAGTGTCCAGAGGCCATACTCTCAGGGTTTCTCCAGTCTCCGTCAGACCAGTAACTCTAGTCTTTTTCTGTAAGTTTAAATTTTGTTCTACGTTTTTCTCCAGCTCTGTCCAGGACCCTCTATTGTTATCCCTGTCACAGCATTCAGTGGTGGTATCTGGGCACCATCTAGTCTGGTAGAGGCTGTGGTAGTTGTGGTCCATTAGTCCTTTGGACTAATCTTTCCCTTGTGTCTTTGGTTTTCTTCATTCTCCCTTGCTCCAGACACAGTGAGACCAATGGAATATCTTAGATGGCCACTCGCAAGCTTTTAAGACCCCAGACACTGCTCACCAAAGTAGGATGTAAAAATTTTATTTATAAACTATGTTATGCTATCTGAGCTAGATGTCCCCCAAGACCATGGTCATCAGCCCTTAGCCCAGTAATTGGGTTCCTCAGGGAGTCTGGACATGTCTATGAAGCTTCCATGACTTTGCCTTGATCAAGGTGTGTGGTCATTTGATTTCCTGACTGCTGCTTCCATGGGCATTGACCGTGGATCCAAGTAAAATGAAATCTTTGACAATGTCAATCTTTTCTCTGTTTATCATGATGTTACT
Organism: Dugong dugon; assembly: GCA_030035585.1. Taxonomy (NCBI): domain Eukaryota; kingdom Metazoa; phylum Chordata; class Mammalia; order Sirenia; family Dugongidae; genus Dugong; species Dugong dugon. The sequence continues at coordinate 221,074,633 of CM057460.1, forward strand.
TATTGGTCTGTTGTGAGGATTTCTGTTTTTTTTTTTATGTTGAGGTGTAATCCATACTGAAGGCTGTAGTCTTTCATCTTCATCAGAAAGTGCTTCAAGTCTTCTTCACTTTCAGCAAGCAAGGTTGTGCCATCTGCATATCATAGGTTTTTAAGGAGTTTTCCTCCAATCCTGATGCCACATTTTTCTTTATACAGTCCAGCTTCTTGGATTATTTGCTCAGTATACAGATTGAATAAGTATGGTGAAAGGATACAACCCTGACGCATACCTTTCCTGACTTTGAACCACGCAGTATTCCCTTGTTCTGTTCGAATGACTACCTCTTGGTCTATGTACAGGTTTTGGGTGAGCACAATTAAGTTTTCTGGAACTCCCATTCTTCTCAGTGTTATCCTTCATTTTTTATGATCCACAGAGTCGAATACCTTTGCATAGTCAATAAAACACAGGTAAACATAACAACCCTAAATGTCTATGTACCTAATAAGTGGACTTCAAATTACATGAAGCAAATCAGCTAGCAATAAAGGGAGAAATGGACAAATCCAAAAGGAGAGGCCTGAGAGTTAGGTGTCTTTCTTTTTTAGTATTAACCTAAACCATTATTAGAGTGACAAATCAATATTCATTGCTGAGATTTAATTTGCCTCTTTGCGTATTTGATTTCAATAAACTGTGCATAGGAAAACAATCCAATCTTACCTCATGTTTATGGTTTACTAGAGTCCAGAACCCTGGTCTCCTCAGTCCCTGGGGTCCCCGAGCTCCTTCCCACCTCAGGTTCTGCACAGATGTTGGACTCTGTGCATGAAATATTTTATCATCCTTCATTCAGTTAGGTACTTACTACTCATCTTCTGAACTGCAGCTTAAACGTCGATTCCTCAGTAATTTACCTCTGGTCTTGTAACTCCCAGACCCCGTGCCCTACTTCTCAGATTCCTGTATCACTAATTCATAGCTCTTATCACACTTGTTTGGTGTGTGCCCCCATTAGATTGCAATCTCAAGGTAAAGCAGTGCGTAGGCGACGATACAACCTAATTCCTGGTACCCAGTGCAATAACTAGTACATATTAGCCCTCTAATTTTTATTAAATGAATAAAATACATAAATAAATGAGTATACATATACAAATAAAGAGATTTCCTTTAAGAAATAATATGTAACTTGTAGTTAAAAATACATCATCGATTTTAGCCTGAATTCCATTATGTAGATATCAAAGGACCACAAAGATGAGTGTCCAAGAAAAATAATTTCAGGGATATTATAAGAGGAACACATTTCTGAAATTTTAGCTACTTTGTGTAGGAATGTACTAATTTTGCAACAAGGCAGGGAAAACTGCATTTTGCTCTGTGTTTTACAAAGATCTGGAGGAAAAAAAAATGTTTTACTCAGAAAATGTCTAAGTATTGTTTGTAATATCTTTCTGGAGAATTATTAGTATATGTGTACACGGAATTCATTTTAGAGATCATCTCTGTCTCTTTAGATGAATGAAATGCACTCTCATTAGCAATGCTGGGGGCTAAGTGTACATTTTCAGAGAAGAATACAGACTTTGTAATGACTAATACTTATGTAGTTTGCTATGTTCCATTATTTACACTTTAAGCTCAAAGATTTCAAAAGGCATGAAAGTGGATAGCGATGTAGAAGGAGCAGAGGACACTCTGGCAATTATGGTTACAAGAAGTAATGCACATGAATAAAGCAAAATGATGTGGAGGACATCTGAGAATTTGGAGGCATCAAATTAGGGAATAAAAATGGAATAAATTAATAAAGACAGAGGGACGTATGCAGACTCATATCAGGAATTATAAATTAAGGAAATTAAAATAGTGAATTGTGGACCTGAAAAATGTTGAATTGGCAAATGTAGTACCTGCATTTTTACAACAATAAAACATTTTAATGGAAAAATTAATTAAAAATAAAAAATGACAAATGAAATTAATATCATAATAATGGTGACAGAATTGTTTCCTAAAGATTAAAAGGCTACAGCTTGGAGAGAGGAAAACCAATTACAAAAAAAAAAAGATGCCCAAAAACACAGCAATATGAAATAGCAACAAACAAAACATCAAAGCAACAATAGAATATAAGACTATCAAATGGAAGGTAAACCATAACTAAACCAAACCCCTTGCCATCCAACTTCGACGCACAGCAACCCTATAGGACAGAATACAACTATCCCATAGGGTTTCCAAGGAGTGACTGGTAGATTCAAACTGCTGACCTTCTGGTTAGCAGCCAAGCTCTTAACCACTGAGACACCAGGGCTCTAAATGAAGGGTACCCATTGGAAAAAAAAAAAAAATTGCTGCTGAGTCAATTCCAACTCCCAACTCATAGTGACCCTATAGGACAGAGCAGAACTGCCCCACCGGGTTTCCAAGGAGCAGCTAGTCGATTCGAACTGCTAACCTTTTAGTTAGCAGCCAAGCTCTTAACAACTACACTGCCAGGGCTCCAAATGGAAGGTAGGGTGATATTAATGAAGCCAGCTGAATCACCTCTCCGATGATTCAGTTGGTTTCAATTAATATCAATTGAATCACCTATTCAATGATTAAGAGGCCCTGGTGGCACCGTGGTTAAGCACTTGGCTGATAATTGAAACTTCAGAGGTTTGAGCCCACCAGCTGCTCCTTGGAAAGTCTATGGGGCAGTTCTACTCTGTCCTACAGGGTCGCTATGAGTAGGAACCGACTCGACGGCAACAGGTTTATCCTATTGGATTAAAGAATAAAATTAATTATAACCAGAAGCTGCAATGGTAGTTCAACATAAAAATATAAAATCGAAGTCCAGACATTATTCCTTGAGTGTTAAGTGGAGGCACAGATGCAGAAGAATTAAAGGGAACACATTCTTCTTGGTTGATCTCATTGACCAAGACAGCATTCAACTTCGTTTTCTTTTTATTATTGTTATATTTTTTTATTGTTGTAATTAAATAAAGTTTACATTTCAAGTTAGTCTCCCATACAAAATTTTTGTTTTACATACATTGTTATGAGACCCTAATTGCTCACCCCATTCTGTGACAGCACACTCCTCCTTTCCGCCCCGATTCCCCATGACCTTTCAACCAGCTCCTAACTGTCTCTGCCTTCCCATCTCACCTCTGGACAGAAGCTGCCCCTTTGGTCTCTTGTATCTACTTGACTAAGAAGCACACTGTTCACGAGTATCACTTTATGTCCCACAGTCCAATCCAATCCCTGTCTGAAGAGTTGGCCTCGGAAATTGTTTTATTTCTGGGATGATAGAGAGTCCAGGTGTCATGCTTTCCAGGGCACCTCCAGTCTCAGTCAGACCATTAAGTCCGGTCTTCTTACTAGAATTTGAGTCCTGCAACCCATCCTTCTACTGCTCCATCAGGGACCCTCTGTTGTGTTCCCTGTCAGGACATTCATTGGTGGTAGCCAGGCACCATCTAGTTCTTCTGGTCTCAGGATGATGAAGTCTTCGGTTTATGTGGCCTATTCTGTCTCTTGGGCTAATACTTTCCTGGTGTCTTTAGTATTCTTTGTTCTCCTGTACTCCAAGTGTTTGGGACCAATTGATGCATCTTAGATGGCTGCCTGCAAACTTTTAAGACCCCAGATGCCACTCACCATGCAGAACATTTTATTAATAAGCTTTGTTATGCCAATTGACCTAGATGTCCCCTGAAAGCATGGTCCCCAGACTTCCTACCCCTGCTAGTCTGTCTCTTATAAAAGTACTTGATTGTATTCAGGAAACTTCTTAGCTTTGGTTTAGTCCAGTTGTGCTGACTACCCCTGTAGTGTGTGCTGTCCTTCCCTTCGCCTAAGATGACTCTTATCCACTATCTAGTTAGTGAATAACCCTCACCCTCCCTCTCCACCCCCGTAACCATCAAAGAATGTTTTCTGCTGTGTTTAAGCCTTCTCTTGAGTTCTTATAATAGTGATCTTATATAGTATTTGCCCTTCTGTGACTGACTAAATTCACTCAGCATAATAAGTTCCAGCTTCCACCATGTTATACAATGTTTCACAGCTTCATCATTGTTCTTTATCTTTGCATAATATTCTGTTGTGTGGATATACCATAATTTGTTTATCCATTCGTCCATTGATGGGTACCTAGGTTGCTTCCATATTTTTGCTATTGTGAACAGTGCTGCAATGAACATGGGTGTGCATATATCTATTCGTGTGACGGCTCTTGTTTCTCTAGGATATATTCCAAGGAGTGGGATAGCTGGATCATATGGTATGTCTATTTCTACCTTTCTAAGGAAGTGCCATATCATTTTCCAAAATGGTTGTATCATTTTACATTCCCACCAACAGTGTATAAATGTTCTAGTCTCTCCACAACCTCTCCAGCATTTGTTATTTTGTGTTTTTTCAACATCATTTTCTTGTGCTAGAACTTTACCGTGCACAGGAGCATTCAATTTTCCATTCTGCACCAGCCTAAGGATTTACAGCATCTTATTTTTCAAGTAATTTCTTTAACACATGTTGTAGAAAAACTTTTCTCTGATAACGCACAGGTTTTATATTTTTCAGAAATAAAACGGATGCTTGTCATAGATTGAATTATGTCCCCCCTAAAAATGTGTGTATCAATTTGTCTGGGCCATGATTACCAATATTGTGTGGCTGTCCTCCATTCTGTGATTGTAATTTTATGTTAAAGAGGATTAGGGTGGGATTGTAACACCCTAAGGTCACATCCCTGATTCAATGGAAAGGGAGTTTCCCTGGGGGTGTGGCCTGCACCACCTTTTATCTTACAAGAGATAAAAGGAAAGGGAAGCAAGCAGAGAGTTGGGGAACCTCATACCACCAAGAAAGCAGTGCTGGGAGTAGAGCCAGTCCTTTGGACCTGAGGTTCCTGCGCTGAGGTGCTCCCAGACCAAGGAAAGACTGATGACAAGGACCTTCCTCCAGAGTCGACAGAGAGAGAAAGCCTTCCCCTGAAGCTGATGCCCTGAAATTGGACTTGTGGCCTACTAGATGGTGAGAAAATAAATTTTTGTTTGTGGTATTTTTGTTACAGCAGCACTAGATGACTAAGACAATGCTCACTTTCATAATTACAGATAAACTCTAAATCATAACTGACAAAAAAATTTGAATTAGAAAGAAACTTAGAGGACTGACTCTAGTCCTTTCCTTGTTGTTACCTGTCATCGAATCAGCACCCAACTCATGACAACCCCATGCACAATGGAATGAAACATTGCCCACTCCTGCACCACCCCTATGACTGATTACAGAATGGATCGTTGTGATCCATAGGGTTTTCACTGGCTGACTTTCAGAAGTAGACCAGGCCTTTCCTCCTAGTCTGTTTTCATCAGGAAGTTCTGCTGAAACCTGTTCAGCACCATAGCAACATGCAAGACTCCACTGACAGATGGGTGGTGGCTATACATGAGGTGCACTGGCTGGGTACTGAACCTGGGCCTCCCGCATGGAAAGCAAGAATTCTACCACCGTACTGCAAATGCCTCTCCAATTCACCAGCCTCTCCAGGATTTGGGCCTGAATTAGAGTCCTGCTCACTAGCTTCCTCTTGATTTCCTTTCAGCTTTCTCCATCATGCACTGCTCATCCATTACCACCCAGCTTGGCACCCTGGGACTGCTATCATCTTATCTCTCTTGCTCTTTGTTTTTAGAGTTATATGTCTTTTAAAAATTCCTTTCCTATCATTTTAGTGGAGTTTCATGGGCAGAATTGGAGCCCAGACTAACAGATACATGTTCAGTGGCCTTGTCTTAACCAGCAATGCACAAATGCCTCTAAGGCAGAGGTGGGAAAACCCAATGTTCGAGCGCCATAGCTGATACATTTCTCTTCTTCTCACAGAATGTTTGAGACAACTAGCAGAACTCAACTAACTTGCTTCACCATCTGCCCTTTCATGTCATGTGGCCCATGCTTCACCATGATAGTGCTTGGGGACATGACTACTCATTTGTCAGTTTGTCGTTCCCTGGCGGTTTGCACATTGCTATGATGTTAGAAGCTATACATCTGGTATTTCAGATACCTGCAGGGTCACCCATGGAGGACAGGTTTCCGCAGAGCTTCCAGATTAAGACAGACTAGCAAGAAAGGTGTGACAATCTACTTCTAAAAATTAGCCAAAGAAAACCCTATGGATCACAACAGAATATTGTCCAATATAATGCTGGAAGATGAGCCCCCTAGGTTGGAAGTTACTCAAAATACACAGTAGCTGCAATTATGAACTCGAGCAGACCAATAGTTACGAAAATGAGTTAGGACCAGGTGCCATTTTGTTCTGTTGTGCATGGATAGGGTTTCCACGAGTCAGAGCTGACTCAATGGCAGCTAACAACATTTACTGATAGAACACTTGTACCTCAGGTGCAGTAATGGGGACACAATCATCCTTGTACGCCATCTACTTATACAGCACTAAGTACACAGATGATGTAATAAACACTTTAACGTAACTGAAGTCAGGCCTCCTTTGAGGTAGAAATGGCATTCTTTTGGGATAGAAGATGCCATCTTCCTTGGGCTTCTCTGTACTTGTCTGGCTGCTGTGAGGATCTGACCTCAGGAGTACAGAGGACAAGCGCCTATCATTTGATCTCTCTGGGTCTCAGTATGTCCGTTTCTAGAAAAAGATGTAGGACTGACCTGGAATCCCACATCTAAAGTATAAATCAAGTAAACAGAGACATTTTTAGATAATGCAAAGTCTCAAAATACCGCCCATGCACCCTTGAGTTTTTGTCTACAGGGATGGAAAATTTGCCAAAGGACATTGGTGATGGTTGTACCACATGACTGACATAATTGACCTCACTGATTTGTATACGTGAAAAATGTTGAATTGGCAGATGTGCTAACTATACTTTTGTAACAATAAAAAACTTAAAAACACTTATAAATAAATATAAATAAACAAAGTCATAGATAAAAATTAAAAAGCTACTGGAGGATGAATTCCATTTTTTAAAAGACAGCGAAGAAGAAAGAGGAACATATAACCTACAGGAAACAGAAGCTCCAACACAGGAGAGAAACGAAGAGAACTTGGAGAGTGACTATGACGTGCCAGGATAACAGCTGTGTGGCAGAAACCATACAGGTGGAGCACAGAAGCTCTCAGAGAGAAATCTCCAGGAAAAAGTAAATGTTCCAAGGCTCTGATGTGCCTGAATGTATTAAGAGGAACTGTGCAGTCCTGTCAGAGAATTTGGGGGATGAATTAGTAACACATACAGTGGAAACTAAGCAAACAAAAATGTAGGTGATTATTAATCCTAGGGAAAACAAAAACCTATTAAGAGAAAGGAAAATGGTTTATTACATATGATGTGGCTCAGCTGTAACTAATATTTACATAGTTATAATAATGTCAACTTTACATATTGATTTAACCCAAAATGGTAATACTATATGGAAAGAATAGGCCATGATAAGGAGGGAGGACCTTCATCGTCTATGAGATTAGATGTCTAAACCTGGAAAATTATGTATTTCAGTGAAATCAGATAATTTAGAAATATGAAGGTAAATACTAAAAAAAAAAAAATCATTCACAGAAAGCAAGTTTGTAGGTGAATGTGTTTCTAGAATCTGTTTCATTTCAAACGTGGGTAGCAGTAGCCCTAACCAACCTTTAGACAGAACAACACCTTTCATGTGTATTATCTACAATTTGTCCGATTCTCACCCTACATCTGTCAGTGGGGAACCTAGTGACACCCCCAGGCTGTGGACAAAGGAATGGAGGATGTAGGTATCTCAGCTACAAAGGCTTATTTACAGCCTCAAACACTTAAGACTTTTAAAAATATCTACTGACTGGAACCTTGGCAATTCATAGCCCTAATTTCCTGGTCCATATACCCATACTCTGGGATCCAGCCTCATTAAAATATTCTCTTCAAGAAATTCTCTTACCTTCCTCCTCTTCAATATGATTCTTTTCACATTTGTTAATATTTCAGAAAGAGATGATTGAAAACCACATAAACATATATAAAATTGCTCTATCCATTAAATACTCGCTTTTTAGTAAAAGAGTGAACGTCCATGCATTCTTACAACTGCTCAAACTTAACACTGGGGGTCTGTCTTAGTTTGTTAGTGCTGCTGTAACAGAAATACCACATGTGGGTGACTTCAATGGACAGAAATTTATCTTCTCACTGTTGAGGAGGCTAGAGTCTGAATTCAGGGCACCAGCTCTAGCGGAAGTTCTCTCTCTGTCAGCTCTGGAGGAAAATCCTAGTCTCAGCTTCTGTAGCCCTCGTAGTCCTCGGGTCCTTGGTGATTTCTACGTGGCATCTATCTTTCCGCCATGTGTGCTCACTTGTCTCTTATCTGTGCTACTCTTTCTATCACTCAGAAGTGATTAGATTTAGGACACACCCTATGCGGACACAGCCTCATTAATGTAACAGCGAAAATCCTACTTCCAAATACGATTACGAGCACAGGTACAGGGTCAGGACTCCAACACATATTTTGAGCGGACACTATTTAATCCATAACAGGGTCCTCTTTGCTGTCTCTTTCTGTCTGCTTTACATCCAATGCATCAGGAATCTAATGCTACTGACCATCTCCTCTGCCACCTCCTTGGTCCAAGCCACTATCATCTCTCCCCTACATGACCACAATGCTCTTCAGTGGGTCTCTCTGCTCCAACCCTTGCCCTTTGCCTGCACACGCTAATTCATCAGCCAGTGGGACCCAGTGAAAACATGTCAAGTCATCTCTCTACACCACTCCAGCCACCCTGGCCTTCTTGTCGACCATCCCTGCAGGCTCCCGCGTCAAGGTCTTTGCATGTGCTCCTCCTTCTGCCTGGGATGCTCTTCCCACAGAAACCACCTGGCTCTTCCAACACCTTTTCAAGTCTTGGCTGAACGTCTCCTTCTCAGTGAAGCCTTCTCTGATCTCCCTATTGAACTGCAGTGGCCCTCCACCACCATGAACACCCCTCAATCACCTTTCCCCTACTGTTTTTTCCCCAAAGCACTTGTCACATTTTAGCACATGATCTAATTTACTTATTTAGTGCAGTTGTTTCTGTTGTCTGTCTCTGTTTGTCATACTGTGATGGTTTACGTGTAACTAGGATGCTGGAAGCTATGTGTCTTAGTCATCTAGCGCTGCTATAACAGAAATACCACAAGTGGATGGCTTTAACAAAGAGAAATTTATTTTCTCACAGTCTAGTAGGCTAGAAGTCCAAATTCAGGGTGTCAGCTCCAGGGGAAGGCTTTCTCTCTCTGTCAGCTCTGAAGGAAGGTCCTTGTCATCAGTCTTCCCTTGGTCGTAAAGCTTCTCTGCAGGAACCTCAGGTCCAAAGGATGCGCTCTGCTCCCAGCACGGCTTTCTTGGTGGTATGAGGTCCCCCTGTCTCTCTGCTTGCTTCTCTCTTTTATATCTCAAGAAATTGACTCAAAACAATCTTGCAGATTGATTCCTGCCACACTAACACAACTGCCACCCATCCTCCCTCATTAACATCATAGAGGCAGGATTTACAACATACAGGAAAATCACACAATACCAGGAATCATGGCGCAGCCAAACTGATACACACATTTTTGGGGAGACATAATTCAATCCATGACACTATGCCACCAGTATTTCAAACACCATTGGGGTCATCAATGTGGGACAGGTTTCAGTGGGGCTGCCAGACTAAGACAGATTAGAAAGAAAGTCCTGGTGATCTGCTTCCAAAATGCAGTTGATGAAAACCCTATGGATTACAACAAAGTATTGTCTGGTATAGTGCTGGAAGATGAGCCTCCTGAGATGGGAGGCACTCAAAATACACGGTGACTGCAACAACAGACTGGAACACACCAATGTGTATGGGGTTGCCATGTGTCAGAGCAGACACAATAGCAGTATCCCCAATAAACTATCCCCCTTGAATAGTTTCTAGCAGGTAGTAGAATCTCCATAAATACTTCCTGAATGAATGTCTATGTGACTAAATCTAATTAAATACCAACAAATGAATGAGTAAATCTCAATAAAACGTAATATTTTAAAATTGATCTTTCCCTCTAATGCAGTTCATAATATACCTATACATTTATAGGGCATTTTACCTCTTCCCAAACACTTGGCACCCACCATTGTTTCATTTAAGTTGTCCAAGTGCCTATGGCTACATACGGTTCCAGGTGAGAGGACAGAAGCCTCAGGAAGGCAAGGGTTAGTTAGCTCAGGTCTCCGATCATGTGGTCTGGGCAGTGCAAAGAGGAGACAGGTGCCTATTCACCCTTAGCCTCATCATCTGTCTGTACTCAACATTACTCTCATCTCTGCTTACATGATGGTTAACTAAATTTGCCATTTTCTACCAGGAAGTATTGCCAAATACATTGTTAAACTTTAAATTTCATTTAAATGTTATTATAACTTCTATTTTTCAGTATAATTAAATAGCTAGCAGAGTTTCTGGGTGGCACAAACGGTTAATGCACTCGGCTGCTAACTGAAAGGTTGGAGATTCAAGTCCACCCAGCGGAGCCTCAGAAGAAAGGCCTGGTAATCTGCTTCTAAAAAATCAGCCACTGAAAGCCCTGTGGAGCACATTTCTACTCTGACACACTTGGGGTCACCATGAGTTGGAACTGACTCTATGACAGCTGGATTAAATACCTAGCATTTATTGAATATTTACTATGTGCCAGGACTATGCTAAGTACTTTCCATATAAAACCTCATTTTAATCCTCAAAACACATTTTACAGGCAACTATTATTGTAATTTTTATATTAGAGATGCAAAATTATATGAACTTTGAAGTTGGTTATGAGGGACAGAGCTAGGATTCGGCCCCAGGTAGCCAATTAAGGTGATCCCATTGAATGCGGAAATAAACAGTATCATTAATATCACACTCAAGTAAAATTCTGCTGAAGACAGTTAAAAAGTAGTTGTAGCAGTACATCGACAGGGAACTGCCAGAAATTCAAGCTGGAGTTAGAAGAGGACGTGGAATAAGAGGTATCATTGCTGATGTCAGATGGATCTTGGCTGAAAGCAGAGAATACCAGAAAGATGTTTACCTGTGTTTTATTGACTATGCAAAGGCATTCGACTGTGTGGATCATAACAAACTATGGATAACACTGCAAAGAATAGAAATTTCAGAACACTTAATTGTGCTTATGATGAACCTGTACACACACCAAGAGGCAGTTGTTCAAACAGAACAAGAGGATACTGTATGGTTTAAAGTCGGCTAGGTGTGCATCAGGGTTGTATCCTTTCTCCACAGTTAGTCAATCTGCATGCTGAGTAAATAATCCAAGAAGCTGGACTATATGAAGAACGGGGCATCAGGATTGAAGGAAGACTCATTAACAACCTGCAATATGCAGATGATACAACCTTGCTTGCTGAAAGTGAAGAGGACTTGAAGCACTTACAGATGAAGATCAAAGACTTACAACAGTCTTCAGTATGGATGACACCTCAACATAAAGAAAACAAAAATCCTCACAACGGACCAATAAGCAACATCATGACAAATGGAGTAAAGACTGAAGTTGTCAAGTTCATTTTACTTGGATCCACAATTAACGCTCAAGGAGGGAGCAGTCAAGAAATCCAACTGCTTACTGCATTAAGAAAATCTGCTGCAAAAGACCTCTTTAAAGTGCAGAAGACCCATCTTTAAAAAGAAAAGGTGTCACTTTGAGGACTAAGATGTGCCTAACCCAAGCCATGGTATTTTCAATTGCCTCATATGCATGCAAAAGCTAGGCAATGAGTAAGGAAGACAGAAGAAGAATTGATATTTTTGAATTATAGTGTTGGCAAAGAATACTGAATATACCATGGACTGCCAGAGAATGAACAAATCTGTCTTGGAAGAAGTACAACCAGAATGCTCCACAGAAGCAAGGATGGCGAGACACTGTCTCACGTACTTTTGATATGTTATCAAGAAATACCAGTCTTTGGAGAAGGACGTCACGCCTGGTAAAGTAGAGGGTCAGCGAAACAGAGGAAGACCCTCAATGAGATGGATTGACACAGTGGCTGCAACAATGGGCTCAAACATGACAAAGATTGTGAGGATGGTACAGGACTGGGCAGTGTTTCATTCTGTTGTACACAGGGTCGCTATGAGTCAGAACTGACTTGACGGCACCTAACAACAACAGCCATTTAAGTGAAGGATCTGGTGGCGCATTGGTTAAGCACTCAGCTGTGAACCAAAAGGTCATCGGTTTGAATCCACCAGATAGCCATTCCACTGGAGAAAGATTGGATAGTCTGCTTAGGTAAAGATTCACAGCCTTGGAAACCCTATGGGGCAGTTCTACTCTGTCCTGTAGGGTTGCTATGAGTCAGAATTGACTTGACAGAAATGGGTTGGTTTTTTTGGCTTAGCCATTTAAGCAGTGATTCTGTTTGGGGCTTAGATTCCCTTGAGAATGAGCAGAAAGTCATGAGTTCTCTCCTTGGAAAGGATGGTCGAGATACATACAATTCTGTGTCCAGTTCCTTAAAGGTCAAAATCCCCCAGTTAAACACCTTTGACCTAAATACAACTATAGAATAATGATATAAGAATCTCATAATATGTGCTTAGCCAGATAAGGGACACACTGGTGGTCCCGTGGTAGAATTCGCACCTTCTACATGGGAGGCCCCAGTTTGATTCCCAGTCAATGCATCTCATGCCCAGCCACCACCCATTTGTCGGCGGAGGCTTGTGTATTACTATGATGCTGAGCAGGTTTTATCAGAACTTCCAAACTAAGATTGAAGCAAGGCCTGAAAATTTCCTTGCAAAAAATCAGCCAGTGAAAATCATATGGATCACAACGGTTTGATTCCCAACCAGTCACGGACAGCGTAGCATTTTGTTGTGTTATACATGGGGTCTTCATGAGATGGGAACGACCCAACGACAGCTAACAAGAATAATAGCTAGGTATACTGTGTATTTCATGGGGCTAATCCCAAGGCCTTTTATACTGGGTCTTTTTCACCTTTGTAATCTCTTAGATTTAGATAGATTGAGGCCCAACAATCTTAAATGAAAACTTCATAAAAAATATTTAAAAAGAACTCTGCCACTGAAATGTCTTTGGTTGTAGCATTTAGAGTCTGTTGTTGTTGTTCCAGAAAATCCTAATTTTCTACATTCACGCTCTTCTCTCTGAAATTGAAACTGTGATTAAGGATGAAAACAAGCAAACCAGAAAACATGATTTTCAGAGAGGCTTGCTCTACAGACATCTTGTAGGCAGGCCTAAATCCATGGTGAAAATGTAGCATGTTCAAAATATACTGCGGCATTACTGCTAATTTTCAGCTGCAAGAGGTTTTTCCCTGGAGGGACCAAACCCCAGTTGGAATTCATTAATTTTGACAGATTGCCTATCACACTTGAATGGATTCACCGAGTCATAGAAACGTCCCTGAAAAGAGAAGCATCACATTCTCTTTGCTATTGAGTATTCGTAACAGAACAGCTGAACTCTCTCAAAGCAGCAAGACACACCGTTAATAACCCAGGGACCTATAAAATATGGCTTGGGCTCTACCGAGCAGAAACCCCCCAGTCACTCAAGTCCCTTTCCTAATATACCTAATACACACCAATCAGCTACGAATGGGCCCTTGTGCCCCGTGGGGCACAGAAGTAGTTCATAGAATGCAGCCCATTATCCCACATTGGAAATTTGACTTGATTTGGACTTGGCATTTCATTTGGAGAAATGTCCTAGAGGCATATCTTTTCTGGAAGGTTGGAGTTGGGGTGGGTTGCTGGCTGTTGCCAAATTAATTCTGCAGAACATTTTTCAACTGAAAAGAGTAAGACTTTTTAAAAGATTTCCTTCATGATGACTTCTGAAAATAAAATTGAGTTGTAACATCTGGAAGTTATTACTGGAACATTTGAAAATTAAACCAACCTAGCATCACTCATTTTCAAGAGGGAGAGTGAAGATAGTGCCAGTCAAAGCATTCTACAGTGTTTGGTAAAAAATCAGATCTTATTTGTAAAGACAAAATGGTTCTAATGTGAAATGGTATTATACAGAAGACATAGTGCGCATACATTCTATCAAAGGATGATCCAGGACCACACGTTTAGCACACTCTCGATCCCATTATGGGTGTCTCCACATGGGGATGATCTGGTGTAAGATGCCAGCAAGGCTGTTGCTAAAGCAACACAAAGTGCAGGAGGGCATGGGTGGGGGCTAGAACCCAGACTCACAATACTCCAGACTCTAAGTCGATAGTGTTTTCAGTTGCATATTTTAGGGTATCTACAGTATCGCTATGAGTCAGAACTGACTCGACGGCAGTGGGTTTTTGGTTTGGACAGTATCATATTCCACCACTGGTCTGTCAGTGTATTGTACTGAGGTGGCTTGCACGTTGGTATGTGGCTGGAAGCTATGCCACTGGTATTTCAAATACCAGCAGGGTCACCCATGGTGGACAGGTTTCAGCAGAGCTTCCAGACTAAAACAGATTAGGCAGAAAGGCCTGGGAATCTGCTTCTGTAAAAAGCTAAGGAAAGCATTATAGAGCACAACAGAACATTGTCCAAGTTGCTTGCTTTGGACACGTTGTCAGGAGTGTCAATGGCTGGAGGATGACATTCGTATTTGGTGAAGTAGAGGGCCAGCAAGGGCAAGGCAGACACTTGGTGAATGAACTGACGCCATGGTCACAATGATGAACTTAAACATGCTGGCAGTTGTACGGATGGTGTAGGACCAGGCAACTCTTCTTTCTGTTATACATAAGGTTGCCGTGAGTCAGAGTTGACTCGCAGCAGCTAGTAACAACAACAACCACATGGTGTCACCTTAATAACATAGTACACGCAACTCACTCAGTGATTACTAAGGCCCAAAATGGATATCACTAGAAAATATCATAAAGCCAGTCTATTACCATCAGAAAAATATTTAGCAAACAGAAAATAAACCCATGATCCCAAGTCACTATCACAAGAACCATTTTCATGTTCACATACTTGCACCGACTCTATGAATTTATACACAAAATAGTTTATATAGTTTTGAATCATTTCTTTAAAACGTAAGGGACCAGGAGACTAGAAGAATGTCAGAGGCAGTACCTCTAAATCTCAGTCAGAAATATGTGGAAACAAGGATGTAACTAGTAAGTATTAATCTTTCAATACATTAGGAACAAGTCTACGTCAACCTTACAGAAATGTTTAAGTAATCTGATATTAGATTGGCACAAGTCTTGTATTATTTAACACTTCATTAGTTACTGAAAGTTAAAATAATGATAGGAATGATAATAACAAGAATGATATTTACAAGAAGCGGCATTCATTGAATACTGTGTCACACTCGATTCATTACCTCATGTAATCCCCCCAGAGCCCCGTGATCCAGTTGCTATTGTTACATTGAGAAAGTTGAGGCACGACACTAACTACAGCACACGGGGGTAGAAGGAAACAAAGATGATGGAGGGACCAGGAGACTCAGTCTGGGACAACAGTGATGGCAGGATTCTGGTAATTGTACAATGGCTGCCAGGGGTTAGAGGATTAAATATTGGTGTGAACCAAAGTTGTTGTTGTTGTTAGGTGCCATCGAGTCAGTTGCAACTCTTAGTGACCCCGTGTACAACAGAAGGAAACACCATCTGGTCCTGCGCCATCCTCATGATGGTTGTTATGCTTGAGCCCATTGTTGCAGCCACTATGTCAGTCTAGCTCCTTGAGGGTCTTCCTCTTTTTCACTAATCCCTCTTCTCTATCAAGCATGATGTCCTTATTAACCAAAGTTAATAAGGGGCAAATTTTGTCTCTATGTGAGGTAGAACATTCCAACAATTAGGCCTGCCTGACATGGAGGCCTTTCTTAAACTGTCTCAGAAGGAACTGTCTCTGGGAAGCCACAGGGCAGGGGTTGAAGATTGATTTAACAATGTCTAAGGTTCTCACACCTTCCTACTCAGAAGTATGAAATAACTAGGAAACAACACATATTTCTCTGCCTCCTAACAGATACAACGATTCTATAATACTAATCCCCTGGAAAGCTTCTTTTCTGACTGACATCGGAAAAAGTCCTGTGAGTAATGACACATTAACTCTAATTCCTAAAATACTTTATACCATTATTGAGACCATTTAAATTGAACATGCTTTGCAAACTACATTACTTTTGTCCCTAAACTAGTCCTAATTAACTACCTGTGTCATACAGCTGAAAACTTACAGTTCAAATCCAAGATAAAAACATAAGAATAATGAGATTAAAAAAATAAAAATAAAAAAAAAACTCTTTTTAAGAGGAATCAGAATGTGGAGACGGCCATGTATTTGATTATTATCACTATTTAATGATGCTTTGTGCTAGTACCTGGCTCAGAGCCAACACCACAGACCTGAGACTCACTCTTCTTTCCAGTTTTAAGAGCATCTCCACCTTTTGTGCCAGCTAAGATCTGTGAGTCTCGCAGTTCAGATAAATGTATTAAATTGGTCTGGAAGAATTCCAGTGAAGCTAAATATTGATATTAAAAAATATTAATAAAATCTATTACAGTGGATTTGGGGGGGAGGACAGGGCCTCTGATGTCTGAAAATAACGTTTGCTAAAATCAATACCTTTCTGCAAATACACAGCAGAGGCCCGGGCTGGCTGAAGACTATGCCAGGCACTGTGGGGAGTAGAGAGCAGCAATGCACAGGCCTTGCCCATCATAAGAAGGGAGGATGCAGAAATGGGGGTGGGGAGCATGGGCAGGGAGCTCTGGAAGTGCAGACAGGCAGTGGATTCTGACTGGAAGGATTAGACGCGGCACTGAGGACAATGTTGCTGCAGGTTACTTTTGAGTTTCAATTCCCCAATCTGGGCGCTTTCTTCCTTTTTGAGAGACCTTATACTGAAGCCCTAGTGGTGCACTGATTAAGCACTCGGCTGCTAATCAAAAGGTCAGTGGTTCAAACCCACCAGCTGCTCTGCAGGGGAAAGATGTAGCAGTCTGCTTCTATAAAGATTTACAGCCTTGGAAACCCTATGGGGCAGTTCTACTCTGTCCTGTAGGGTGGTTATGTGCCGGAATCGACTCGCTGGCAACGGGTTTTTGTACTGGAGCAGCAGTTCTCAATCAAAGGTGATGTTGCCCCTGGCGAGCATTTGGCAATGTTTAGAGAAACTGTTAATCAGCAGGACTAGGAGGTTGGGTGGTTCTATGGCATCTAGTGGGTAGAGGTCAGGGATGCTGCTGAACATCCAACAATATATGAGTCAGTACCCCCACAACAGAGAATGGTCCAGCCCAAAATGTCAACAGTGCCCAGATTGACAAACCCTGGTTGCCATATAACACTTATAGACTCTTGGTCCTTCTCTCCCTCCTACCCTTGGGTGATGTATGTGAGAGATGAGTTTCAGAGAAAGACGTGGCCCATCCCTTTTGTCTCCGCTCCTCTTGCTGGCCCTGTCCACCTGCAGGGAGCACACCCTCTCTTCTGGTCTCCACAACCTGGTAAAATGAAAGTAAGACCCTCCCTCCAGCGTTGGGGAGGGCTTCTGTGGTCCAGGTCTGCCTGGCTCTGGACCTCAGTATTGGTAGTCTATTGTCACCACCCATCAACATCACATTTCCAAGCTGAGACTTGTCATAAAAAGTTCTTATTTTGGACTCTATTTGCCTGACTGCTCCCTGTCCCTCCCACCCCTGCCACTTCACCCTTGCCCTTCACCCTCCTCCTAACTGGTTTCTGGTGTGGGAACCAATCAGCTTACTGACTGTCATGGAATGAATTATGCCCCCTGCAAAAATGTATGTATCAGTTTGGCTGGGTCATGATTCCCAGTATTGTATGGTCGTGAACCATTTTGTAATCTGATGTGATTTCCATATGTATTGTACACTCTATCACTATGATGTAATAAGATGGATTAGTGGCAGTTATACTGATGAGGTCTACTAGACTGGATAGTGTCTTAAGCCAATCTCTTTTGAGATATAAAAGACAGAAGGACCTGAGGTCCCTGCGCTGAGATGCTCCCAGACAAAGGGAAGACTGATTGATACATGACATGGACCTTCCTCCAGAGCCAACACAGAGCCTTCCTCTGGAGCTGATGCCCTGAATTTGGACTTGTAGCCTACTAGACTGTGAGAGAATAAATTTCTCTTTGTTAAAGCCATCCGCCTGTGGTATTTCTGTTAGAGCAACACCAGATGACTAAGACGCTGGCTTTCCTAAAATCTCAACAGCAGTCACCCTTGAACATAAACATGATAAACCAACTCATAGTGACCCTACTAGACACAGTAGAGGTGCCCCAAAGAATTTCCAAGGCTGTAATCTTTACAGGAGCAGACTGCCACATCTTTCTCCCGTGGAGCGGCTGGTAGGTTTGAACCGCCGACCTTTCGGTTAGCAGCCGAGCACTTTAACCTCTGTGCCGCCAAAAGCAAAAACCAAACCCACTGCCATCAAGTCGATTCCAATGCCACCAGGGCTCCTGAAAGATATGATAGGCCTTAGCTAAACTCCTCAAATGTCAAATCTTAATATAAAACCCAAAAACCAAACCAGCTGCCGTCGGGTCGATCCTGACTCATGGCAACCCCACATGCTGCAGAGTAGAATTGTGTCCTATAGGGTTTTCCTGGCTGTGATCTTTCAGAAGTAGACTGTTGGTCTTTTCTTTTGAGGCACCTCTGGGGGCGGTTCAAACCACAAACCCTTCAGTCAGCTGGCAAGTGCTTAATCACTGTGCCACCAGGGGTCCTTGGTGGTGGTGTTGTGTGCAGTCGAGTTGATTCCAACTCACAGCAACCCTATTGGACAGAGTAGAACTGTCCCATAAGGTATCCTAGGCTGTAATCTTTATGAGAGCAGATTGCCACGTCTTTTCTCCTGTGGGGCCACAGATCTTTTGGTTAACAGCTGAGCGCTTAACCACTGAGCCACCAAAGCTCCTTAATCACTTGAAAAAGACCTCTTTAAGAGACAATCAGCCAGAGCCTCAATTCAAACAAGGCATAAAGTCCCTCCTCTGGAGGCCTGCATGTACGTAAATCACTGCACTCTGCACCTTTGCCATACGAGCTTCACCCACCCCTTTGCATGCAAATAGATTGTTTGCAATTTCTGCAGATAATGCACTAGGCAACCTCTTCTCTAAAAATTCAATTAACAATTTCTGCAGATAATGCACTAGGCAACCTCTTCTCTAAAAATTCAATTAAGACCTCTACTTCCCCATTCCAGTCAGAGAGTCTTAATTAAAATGCTTGGTTCACACTTGACTTTCCAGAACATTCTTTTTGGTTGATATTCTTATTTCAACCAAATTCTTATTTGGTTGATATTCTTATTTATGAATAGTTGATGAAAATGTAGACTATGGAGGTGGCTCTTTTGTGTGTTAAATATATGTAGTCTCTACCCACTGGCTTTGTAAGCTTCACCTTCTTGAGTTGAAAGGGTGAGGCATCATCTCACATGTAGAAAAATAATGTAAAGTACTTTTAAGAGAGAAGAGAGTAGTCAAAGTAAGACTATCTGGGATCTTGACTCATCATCTTCATTTGCATCTATGACACAAAATAGAATGCTCATTGGGTTTGAAATTTAAACTGATCAACCCCAGATTTCACAGGGTCAATCTAACAGATGTTTAGTTCTTGCTTCTTTAAGGGTCAAATGAAGGTGATCCTGGTTGGTGTTCTTGGCTAACCTTCCCCTACCTAAGGACTCAGAAACCTTGGCTCCTGCCTTCTGTGGTCTCTCATCCTCTAGGACAGTGGTTCTCAAACTGGAGTGTGCGTAAGAATCACCTGGAGGGCTTGATCAGGCAGATTGCTGGGTCCTATCCCCAGAGTGATTCATGAGGTCTGCAGTGGGGCCGGAGGTTTTACCCATCAAACAAGTCTTCGAGTGATAATGTTGCTGCACTTTGAGGATCAGTGCCCTAAAACCAGCCAGCTCAGGAGGAAGAGCGTGCGAAGAAACGCACCACTGCTCAGCCACCATGGCCCAGGAGTGGCGTTCTTTTGACTCACTCTCCACTGGCAGGAGCTAGTCACGTGTACCCACCCAGGTGTGCAGGGATGGGAATGTGGTCCAGGATGGAGCAGCTGCTTCTCAGTGTCAGCTCTACACAACGGAAGGGTGTATGGGTTGTGGGAGGAGAAAGCTGTCTCTGCTGCTGTCCAAATAATTCTTCTACAGAGCTAAGTGTGTCCTTGCTGGGAATTCCCTCAGCAAATCATGCTCCCTGTTAGCCTCCGGTGGCTGCCGTAAGAAAGTACCACACACCAGGTGGCTTAAACAGCAGAAAAGTATTGTACCATAGTTCTGAAGGCTAGAAGTCCAATGTCAGGGTGTCGGTATGTTGGGGCGCTGAGGTAAAACCTATTTCATGCCTCTCTCCTAGCTCCTGGTGACAGCTGATGATCCTTGGAGTTCCTAGGCTTATACATGCATCACTCCAATCTGTCTTCACATGGCCATCTTCCCGCTCTGTCTTTGTTTCTTCTCTTCTTTAATAAAGACACCAGTTGTCATGGATTGAATTATATCCCCTCAAAAATATCTGTCAACTTGGCTGGGTTATGATTCCCAGTATTGTATGATTGTGTACCATTTTGTAATTTGATGTGATTTCCTTATTGTTGTAAACTCTATCACTATCATGTAATAAGACAGATTAGCAGTAGTTGTACTGATGAGGTGTACAAGATTAGACAGTGTCTTAAGCCAGTCTCTTTTGAGATATAAAAGACAAAAGCGAGCAGAGACACGGGAACCTCATGCCACCGAGAAAGCAATGCCAGGAGCAGAGCGTGTCCTTCGGACCTGAGGTTCCTGCACTGAGATGCTCCCAGACCAAGGGAAGATTGATGCATCACAAGGACCCTCCTCTAGAGTTGACAGAGAGGGAAAGCCTTCCTCTGGAGCTGTTGCCCTGAATTCAGACTTGTAGCTTACTGGACTGTGAGAGAATAAACTTCTCTTTGTTAAAAGCCATCTACTCGTGGTATTCCTGTTAGAGCAACACTAGAGTGGTATTCCTGTTAGAGCAACACTAGATGACTAAGACACCTGTCATACAGGATTAGGGCCCATCTTACTCCAGTATGACCTCACGTTGACTTAACTGATAACCTCTTCAAAGGTCCTACCTCCAAACAAGGTCACATTCACAGGTACTGACGGCTAGGACTTCAACATATCTTTTTGAAGGACACAAGTCAATCCGTATCATTTCCTTTCTCCAAAACATACTTAATTTGTGTTTGCTTTGCACACCGAGGCTGAAGGAGAGGGTCATGTTCCTCTCCTCTCATTGCCTTTCTTTTTCTTAGTCATAGACGAAGATAAAAAAAAAAAGGGTGTACCCAAACCTAGACAACAAATCACAGGGCAAATAGAGGAGTGTGGTCTGCAGCAAGACTGGGAAGAGAAGGAATGGGGGTCCTGTCACTAAAGACTCTTCCAGACATCACAGAGAAACTCCTCGTACTTGGGGAGGGGCAGTGATTGAGAGATGCTTGTGTAGGAAAGGAGTCCCTGGGTGGTGCAGTTAACACACTCGGCTTGCTAACCAAAAGGTTGGAGGTTCGAGTCTACCCAGAGATGCCTCAGAAGAAGGGCCTAGCAATCTCCTTTTAAAAATCAGCCATTGAAAATCCTATGGAGCACAGTTCTATTCTGACACATGTTGGGGTCACCATGAGTAGGTTTTGACTTCATGGCAGCTGATTTCATTTTTGGGCTTTTGTGTAGGTGAGGGGTATGCTTCACTAACACCTTCTCTCCCCTCATGTTATTAACTTAATCTAAGGATAAAATGTAGATTTATTTCCCAAAGTCACTGTATCACTGATAACTTGTGGAATTACAGCTTCCTCCAGTGGAGACCATCTCTGGAATCTGGCAGAAGTTAAGTCTCAGCTGCATATTTCATTCTTAACAGTTTTCAGAAACGATTTTCAACAGCCAGCCCATTGGCACAAGTGGAAATGCTCATCGGGAAAGACCACCTCTGGGAGATGCGAGTGAAGCTTCTTCTGCCAACCTCAAAAAGAGGAGCCATCTCTAACAAACGCTTCATGAGCTCCCAATTTAAGAATGCAGGGCAATGCCAGTATGTACATATGTTGTTGTTGTTGCTGTTAGCTGTTGTCGAGTCAGACTCATGGTGACCCCGTGTACAACAGAACCAAACACTGCCCAGTCCTGCACAATCTTCATGATCATTGGTCTGCTTGAGTCCATTGTTGCAGCCACTGAGTATTTTGAGTGCCTTCCAACCTAGGGGGTTCATCTTCCAGCACTGTATCCGACGATATTTTGTTGTTATCCATGGGGTTTTCATTGGCTAATTTTTGGAAGTAGATCATCATGCCTTTCTTCCTAGCTTGTCTTAATCTGGAAGCTCTGCTGAAACCTATCCACCATGAGTGACACTGCTGGTATTTGAAATACTGGTGGCACAGCTTCCAGCATCACAGCAACACGCAAGCCACCACATTATGACAAACTGACAGACAGAGGGTAGGACGTTCCTTTAACTGCCTGGAACAGGGCTCTGTAAATTTTGACATAAATGAAACTTAAATCTCGTGTGTGGAAGGGAAAACAATTTTTAAAAAACCAAATTAAATACAGAAGGCCTTCTCCCAGATTTGAGATGTGAAGTTGCAAATATTCATTTAGCTTTCCACCAGGCCAGGCCAAGCAATGACTTGCAGCCTCCTTGCAAAGCTTAAAGGGAGGTGAGGACACAGACGGTATGGCCAGAAACCTGAAGCCATGTATTTTGTCCCTGGCAGACAAACTAAGGGCAGGCCAGGTAAGGAGGCTGGGGAAACGTCCATAGCCTTTGCTGTCCATGTGACCCACACCCAATATGCTTCCCACACATTAGTCACCGGGGATAACACAATCCTTTCTGAAATTCAATATTTCCATGCAGCATTAAGCCTCATTTATATCTGAGTATACATTAATTTAATAATAAAACTTTCTGCATTATTTAAGTGCCCCGGGGTTGTTTTGAATATAAGTTTTGGCTCTATTCTGATAGAGTCAAGGTCTTTGACTCATCCAACACAGCCTGGGAGGTCATAGTCAGCTGGGTGGTAGGGACACTCAGGGGTGAGAAAAGGGCTCAGAAAGGCAGGTAGAACAAGAAGGATGAAGTGACTACTTGGAAATTTTGCCTGAAAGGTTCAAGATAAGTAGTTGTTGTTAAGTGCCATCAGGTAGGCTTAGACTCATTGCGACCTTACATATAACAGAACCAAACGTTGCCTGGCCCTGCACTGTTTTCAGGATTGTTGGTATGTTTGGATCCATTTTCTGGCTACTATACCAATCCATCTCATGGAAGTTTCCCTCATTTTTGCTGACCCTTTACCAACAATGATGTCCTTTCCTAGTATGGCCCAGAAAATGTCTTTGGTAGTTTACAAATGTCACAGTCAATCTATCAGATGGTGAGAATGATGCCAAGCCCAGCAAATCTCAAACTGATGATCATTTCCCAAGTCTAGGTTAGTCAGCTTGCAGTCTTTCTATTCAAGTCAATTAAAGATGTCTTAGCTAAGCAACCACTGTGTGCCAAGCGGGGAAGGCTAAAGCATTCCACTTTCTCCAAATTTAGAGGAGGAACAGGATAAGAACTCCCAGGACCCTCTTACAACAGAGTTCCCTATGATCAGAGGCAGGAACAGTGATCAGAAAGGGAAAAAGAGGATGAGCATGAAAGAGTGAAAATGATATCTAGGCTCCTAGATAGTGAGGCTTTGTGATGTACTGAAAAGACCAAGCGTGGCTTCAGCAAAATCATTCACCTCACTGTCCTCTAGTTTGTCAGCTAAAACAACTGAAGATTAAAAATGCCAATTTTGAAGGGCTATTGCATAGAAGGAACAAAATATTTTAAATGCTGCCCAATCATAGAGGTGTCAATATATTTTATATCCACATAAAACATGTGCATGCACGCACGCACACACACACACACACACACACACACACACACACACACACATCCATATACACACATATACACATATCCATACACAAACATATACATACACACACATACACACAGAATCTTCTAGAATGGCTCTCCCAACTATTTCGCCCCTGTGAATACTTGAGGGAAGTTATCAGTTCCACTACCTTCCAGACCAGTGGTTCTCAAAGCATGAATTCCAGACCAAGTCCATCTGCCTCACCTAGGAATTTGGTAGAAATGCGAAAACTCAAACTCTACCGCAGACCTAAGGAATCAGAAAATCTGTGTTTTATCAAGCCCTCCAGGTGATCCCAATGTATGCTGAAATTTGAGAACCACTGATCTAAACAAATTACTCTTTTTCTAGTGACACTGATTACATTCTCTGAGTTGTGCAACCATTCTCACCCTCCTTTTCTGAGTTGTTCCTGCCTTATTAATATAAACTCACTGCTTCCTAAGGTTCCCATCCAATCTTTCTAGTTTCTGTTATCGATCTGATCCCATATAGATAGTTTTTAAAAGAGCACAATGCTCAAGGCAGACCTTTTTTTTAACCAGTTAAGCTAAACCATTGTCTGGTTTTAAGAAGACTTCAGGGAATATTTTTGGTTCAAGCTTCAAAGATTATCTCAGGACAATAGCTTCAGGGGTTCATCCACGCTCCATGACTTCAGAAAATCTAGAGAGTCCGTGAGAATTTGACATTCTGTTCTGCATTTTCCCTCTTTTGATCAGTATTCTTCTTTAGAATCTTTGATCAAAAGGTTCAGTAATGGTAGCCAGGCACCATCCAGTTCTTCTGGTCTCATGGAAAAGGAGGCGGATGTTCATGAAGCAGTTAGACACACACTCCATTTCCTTCTCTTATTCCTGACTCTCCTTCTTCTTCTATTGCTCCAGGTGAATAGAGACCAATTGTTGTGCCTAGACAAGTTACATTTTAAAAAGCTAAGAAAAACTGTTGAAATACACTATACCAGACAGTATCACCTCTTTGGAATTCAATATTCATAATATAAATGGCCCAGTCTTCTCCGCTGCTGACCCAGTGCCTCTGTTCTATTTACCTGTATATATTACAAGCTTACCATATAGCAAAATCAGGCTACTTTTTGATAGTTACAGTCCAGCTGGATGGTAAAACTCTTTCAAAGAGAATGATCTCAAAAAAGCAGTCAAGACAAGAAGAAAGTGAAGGTCACCTCTTATTTTTTATCCTTCCTATCACCTTATACATGATAAACCCATTGCCAATGAGTTGATTCTGACTCATAGTGACGCTATAGAATAGAGTAGAACTGCCCCATAGGGCTTCCCAGGCTGTAATCCTTACAGATGCAGATTGTCACATCTTTCTCCTGTTGAGTGGCTGGTGGGTTCCAAACGCTGACCTTTTGGTTAGCAGTTGAGCACTTTAACCACTGTGCCATCAGGGCTCCTTTGTACATGATATTGGCGAAAGAAAAAATCTACTAATTAATTACACACCCCACAGGGTTCATAGGTACCAGCATGAGGGTTTGCACCCAGAAGGGAGAGTGAGCTCCCAAAGGTCTTTGACAAGAGTGGGCGCTTCCTTCCTGCTGCCTCCTCTTTTTCTCAAAGCCAGCTCAGCTCCTCCTCCTGAAGGTGCAGCTGAACTCCCTCCCTCTGGCCAGCTTAATGAGGCGGCTTCCCTCTGGCACAGAGAGTCCTTAATTTGTTCACACAGTAGAAAATGCCTCACACAGGCTGACACTACGTGTTTTTAACTGGGAAAGTTACCTGTGGCTCCACTGATATCTGACACTTTGCATGAAGACCATGAAGATTTGAAACAACAGGTGAGAAAACATCTAGTAATTTTTCAAAAGGTTGTGATAAAACTTGATATGGATGCAACCGTGCAAAGGAAGCCCTGTGGAGAAAGCTCAAGCTAGGAAGGAAGGGAAAGGAAGAGGAGGGCAGGGAAGGAAAGAAACCAAAAACTGAAACAAAAAAGTGAGGACTTCTTTTTGGTTTCTTAGGTTCTGCTTGGGCTTAAGGAGTTCAAATCCTACTACTGGCTATATCCCACTCCAAAGTCCCGAGTACTAAAAAAAGACACTTGGTTTCTTTTATGGATTGAATTGTATCTCCCCAAAAAGGTATGCTGAAGTCTTAACCCCCGAGACCTGTGAGTGGGACCCTGTTTGGAAACAGGGTTTTGAAGATGCTATCAGTTAACATGAGGTCATACTGCAATAGGGTGGGTCCTAATCCAACAGAAGTGGTGCCCTTATAAAAGAGAAGAGCAAAGAGACACACAGACAGCAGAAGGTCTTATGAAGGTGGAGGCAGAGATTGGCGTGATCTACAAGCCAAGAAACTCCAAGAATCTCTGGCCACCACCAGAAGCTAGAAGATAGGCCTCGAACAGATTCTCCCTCAGAGCCCTCAGAAGGAAATCAACATGGCCCATTCCCTGATTTCAGACTGCTCTTCTCCAGAACTGAGACAATAAAATTTCTGTTCCTACAAACTACCCAGTCTGTGGTACTCTGTTATGGCAGCCCTAGCAAACTAATACAGTGTCAGACCTCATATTTACTTTATGTTTATCCCCAAGAATATGGATCAGCAAACTATACCCCCTATGTCAAATATGACCCACTGCTTGTTTTTGTAAATAAAGTTTTATTGGCACACAGACACCTACATTTATTTATGTGTTTTCGATGACTGTTTTTGCATTACAAGCCATAAAGCTGAGTAGTTGTGATAAAGACCATATGGTTTACAATGCCTAAACTATTTACTATCTGACTCTTTACAGAAAAAGTGCATCCATGCTCAAGAAAGTGAGCTTCATGAGAGAATGGACTGAGTCTGTTTTGTTTACTACTATTTCCCCAGAAATTACTAGATAATTGTTGTTGTTGTTAGCTGCCATCAAGTCGGCCCCCAACTCAGGAGATCCCACGTACAACGAAGCATAATGCTGCCCGGTTCTGCACCATCCCCATATTAGGTTAAGGATCCAGACCTTTGTGAGCCATAGGGTTTTCACTGGCTGATTTTCAGAAGTAGATCCCTTCCCTCCTAGTCTACCTTAATCTGGAAGCTCCACTGAAACCTGTTCAGCATCACAGCAACACACAAGCCATTGGTAACAGATGGTGGTGGCTTCACATGAGGTGCATTGGTCAGGAATCAAACCAGAGTCTCATGCATGGGAAGTGAGACTTCTACCACAGAACCACCAATGGCCCATTGTTAATGTTTTTGTTGTTGTTAGGTCCTGTCAAGTCAGCTTTGACTCATGGTGATCTTATGTATAACAAAATGAAATGTTGCCGGTCCTGCACCATCCTCACAATCATTGCTATGTTTGAGCCCACTGTTGCAGCCACTGTCAATTTATCTCATTAAGGGTCTCCCTCTTTTTCACGGATCCTCTACTTTACCAAATACAATGTTCTTCTCCAACAACTGGTCTCTTCTGATTACTTGCCCAAGGTAAGCAAGACAAGTCTCGCCATCCTCACTTCTAAGGAGTATTCTGGCTGTACTTCCTCTGAGACTGATTTGTTCATCCTTCTATCAGTCTGTGGTATACTCAATATTCTTTGTCAACACCACAATTCAAATGCATCAATTCTTTCTCGGTCTTCCTTTTTAGTTCATTGTCCAGCTTTCGCATGCACATGAGGCAACTGAAAATACCATGACTTGGGTCATACGCACCTTCGTCATCGAAGTAACATCTTTGCTTCGTAAGATTTTAAAGAGGTCTTTTGCAGCCGCACAATTGGCCCTCTGGCCTCCCCTACGTTGCAAAGCTTGGACAGACAAGCATTTTGCTTGTCTCCTGGATGTTAGGCTTGTTTGTCTATGGACACCCGCATGTCATTACTCCTGTTACACAGTACGTGCTTGATGAAAATGTTGTTTGATTTAATCAATATATGTTTACAGAGTATCTACAAGAATTCATCCAATTTAGTGAATTAGAAGGTATTTCCTGGACTGCTAGATCCCAGAAAATGGCCTTATTTCATGGAAAATCTGGCTGTATGGCTGGCTCTTAGTAGGGATATTAGGACCTATGTCCTTGGACTACAGGGGACCTTAGACTAGACAAATCTTCCATAACTTGACTACAGTTCTTCATTCTCTAGATCTCTGCTGTCCAATATGGTAGCCACTAGCCACACGTTAACTATTTAAATGTAAATTTGTCAAAATTAATCATTCCATTCCTTAGTCACTTTAGCTACATTATAAGTGCTCAACAGTCACACGTGGCTACTGCATTGCAAAGCCAAGTTTGTAAAAAATTCCATCACCAAAGACAGTTGTACTGGACAGCACTGGGCTAGAGAATGATCTAATGTTACAGTATCACCTGGGACTGTGCTTCAATGGATGCTGAGGATAAGCCAGGTAGAAATCCTTAAAATTACAGAAAAGACTAAAACGGTTTAATAAGGATTATAGAACTGGAAAAAAAAAAAAAAGCCATGAGTCATAGTTTAGGAGGCAAAAATATAAATAAAGTAGCATTTAGCATGGGGGAACGGGATGAGTATAAATTCTCTAAAGATAAAACAACCTGTTCATACAAAAGAAAAACAAATAAAACTGATGTATTTTTATATCTATGTTACACTAAATTCTAACCAAAAGTATTGGTCAAGAAATAGACTCATCCATTTACAAGCTAATTGGACTGTTAGGTGCACATTACTATCACAGTAGCCTGAGGTAGCACTTCAAACTAATAGTAGTATGGTAGTAATTGCTTTTAAATAACCTTATAATGAGTACAGTCATCTTAAATATCCTATTTAACCCCCTTTTCTATTGTAGGATTATTCTATTAATCAACCTAATGGGAACACAAACCTAATATGCATACAAAGGACAACTGGAAGGGTCAAAAAGTAAAAAAAAGAAAAAACATGAAGCTTTGTTGAGTGAACTAAAACACACAAAAATCTGAACTGCAATTGAGTGAAGCTGGTCCTCCATTCACTGTCCATGGTTCTGCAGCTTGCTAGCTACATGACCTTGACCTCACCACTTAACCTCTCTGCACTTCAAATTTTCATTTGCAGATAGAAGGGGCTTGCGACAGTGAGTCTACGAATGTGATGGTGACAAAAAATGAAAGGAAACTTTGGATGCTAACAATGGCAAGGTCTGTGTGTCTTTTCATCAGCCAACTCCTCCTCCTACACGCAGCCTCAGTCAGTAGAACCATCATCTTTCCAGTCACCCACATAAGTCACCCCCACTTCTTTTCCTGGCCCTTCCAATGCATGCAAGTCCTCATGAGTTCATTGCCAACCCCTGATTTCGTTGCCACTGCCGTGCACAGGACCCTCACCTTCTCCAGCCAGGACCAACACAACAGCCT
This sequence comes from Dugong dugon, assembly GCA_030035585.1. Classification (NCBI taxonomy): domain Eukaryota; kingdom Metazoa; phylum Chordata; class Mammalia; order Sirenia; family Dugongidae; genus Dugong; species Dugong dugon. Next base: position 221,104,063 of record CM057460.1, read on the forward strand.
CCACTCCTCGTCACTTCTCCAATCCATTCCCCACTCCGCTAACAGATATTTCCCTAAAATGAATATAACAGGGGCAATACTTCTTTTTTTTAATTGTGTTAAAAATATACATTTGTCCCTTCAACAATTTTTACATGTATTATTCAGTGACACTGATTACATTCTTCACGCTGTGCAGCCATTATCACTATCGTTTTCTGAATTATTCCACCACCATTAATATAAACTCCGTGCCCTCTATGCACTAACTTCCCCTTTCTCCTTCCCTCCCACCCCTGGTAATCACTAATAAGCTTTGGTTTCTGTTTTGCCTATTTCACATAAGTGAGATCATACACTATTTGTAACTAACTTATTTTACTCATCCAAGTTGTGCTACACATCAGGACTTCATTTCTCTTTATGGCTGAAGAGTATTCCATTGCGTGTGTATAATATATTTTGTTTATCCATTCATCTGTCGATGAACCTGTTGGTTGTTTCCACTTTTGGGCTATTGTGAAAAGTTCTGCAATGAACATGGTTGTACAGGCTTCTATTTGTGCTCCTGCTTTCAATTCTTTGGGGTATGTGCCCAGGATGGGAGCAATATTTTTGACATAATAAACCTGTCTACCTTTAATCTCCCAGAAGACCCTAAGATGGGATCCAAGTGAAAGTAGTTAATTTGGGAGGTGTTTTCAGGAAACACAGTCAGGAAAAGGGGAAGTAAGCAACCAAGGGAAGACTAACGACAGCTGCCAATGAAGAGTGTGCTATCAGAGAGGTGGAGTCAAGATGGCGGAATAGTCAGACGCTTCCTGTGGTCTCCCTTACAACAAAGACCCAAAAAAACAAGTGAATTGATTATATATGACAATCTAGGAGCCCTGAACATCAAAGACAAAGTTGAGGAGTCGGACTGAGCAGCAGGGAGAGGGAGAGACAGTTTAGAGGCAGCAAAGAAGTGCCAGACCTGACCCAGCTGGCACTCTGCAGGCTGGATTGTTTAGCACATGTGGGCTGAGGCAAGTAGTAGCACTCGAGACATGTTTTAACACATTGGGAGAAATCAAGCGGTGAAGACTCTGCACAAGCCTCTGGAGCCAGGGGAAGCAGCACTGATCTACCAAAGTTAACTGCAAGCATTCAACCTACCACATGGGATCAAAATAACCCTTCCCCCTGTGTGAAGTGCCTCTCTTCCCCTCACCTGCACCCTCACCACTCTGCTCCAGTCACAGTTTGGCAGTGTGCAGCAGTTGCCACACACCCCAGGCTGGAAGTGGAACCGGTCACACCCGAGCCAGCCTCCTGGCTTTGGGGAGGGAACAAATAAACAAATGAGCAAACAAAAAAGAAACCGCCAGCTCCTCTAAGCTGGGAGCATAGAGCTAACTGCACCCAAACCACTCCTGCAGCTTTAAAAAACTGCCACACCCCCTAAGCCAGGAACTCAGGGCTGGCACTGCCCCTTTGCCTAGGCATAGGCATAAGGGGTCCATGGACCTTGAATGCCCTTCACCCCTGCGTAGAACTGTCTGAGCCCATTCAACAGCGTAGATCCTCATTAGCATAGGACAACAGGGTATATACCTGAAGCCTATTTTCACTTGCAACAGCTAAGAGGGAGTGGCAGATTCATGACATTTTATACCACTGTGCCCATTAAGCAGAGTCCTCACTCACCCACATAAGGGGCCTGAGGACGGGCAGCCTCACCCATCCAACCAAGCACCCACTACAGGGGTCTAAGAATAAGCGGTGCCTCCCAGTCCTTACAGCCAACAGCACTGGGTACCCAAAGTCTGGCTGCAAAATCTACCCACCGATGCACTCCAGGGGAGAGGGACACACCCTCCACCTAGGCCCTCAGGGGCAGCTGTCATCCCCCTACCTTGCTTAGCACATACCCCCTACTGCAGCCAGATACCTGTGTCAGCTCCAATCACCCCTACGTAGCCCTGCCAGTCTAGGACTGTAGGTGAGACCCTGCACCACACACTCGGTGACTGATGACCTGGACACCTAAACTGAATCCACACAAGAAAAGTAAATGCACTCCTGGGCTCACATACCTAGGAGCAGCTCTGACCACCTGGTGATAGGATGTGACAGCTTCAAAGACATTAATAATCAAAGTAGCTTACATGCCCAGCCTATTTGGGCATGTCAAAACAAAACAAAACAAGAAGCTAGGACACAGTAAGCAAACATACAATAAATAAATATAATAACTTATCAATAGCTCGGAGACAACAGTCAATATCAAATCACATAAAGAGGCAGATGATAATGGCTCCAGCAAGTGACCAAAACAAAGAATCAGGAAGCCTCTTAGAGGAAGAGAAGTTCTTGGAATTACTGGAGGTAGAACTCAAAAGATTAACATACAGAGCGATTCAAGAGATTAGGAAGGAGTTCATGCAAAACTCAGACCAAGCCAAGGAACACACAGACAAAGCAACAGAGAATTTAGGAAAGCTATACAAGAGCAGAATAACAAACTTAACAGGCTGCTAGAATCCACAGAGTGACAGCAAATAGAAATCTAAAAGATTAACAATAAAATTTCAGAATTAGACAACTCAATAGAAAGTCATAGGAGCAGCATTGAGGCAATGAAAGTTAGAATTACTGAGAGTGAAGATAAAGCAGTTGACACCAATTTATTTCAGGAAAAATCAGATAAAAGAATTTTAAAAAATGAAGAAACCCTAAGAATTATATGGGACTGTATCAAAAGGAATAACCTACATCAGAGTATCAGAACAGGCAGGGATAACAGAAAATACAGAGAGAATGGTTGAAGATTTGTTGGCAGAAAACTTCCCTGATATCATGAAAGACAAGAAGATATATATTCAAGAAGTTCATCAAACTACACATAGGGTAGATCCCAAAAGAAAGTCACCAAGACATATTAATCAAGGTTGGCAAAACAAAAGATAAAGACAGAATTTTAAGAGTGGCTAGGGATAAACAAAAAGTCACCTACAAAGGACAGTCAATAAGACTATGATCTGACTACTCAACAGAAGCCGTGCAGGCAAGAAGGCAATGGGATGACATATATAAAGCCTTGAAGGAAAAAAAATTGCCAGCCAAGAATTATATATCCAACAAAACTGTCAGATATGAAGGCAAAATTAAGGCACTTCCAGACAAACAGAAGTTAAGGGAATTTGTAAAAACCAAACCAAAATCACAAGAAATACTAAAGGGAGTTCTCCGGCTAGAAAGTCAATAATATCAGATAACAACCCAAGAACAGAACACAGGACAGAACAACCAGATATCAACACAGATAGGTAAGTCACAAAAATAAGTCAAAGATAATACACTGAAAATAGGGAAACAGAGACACCAATATGTGAAAGATGACAGCATTAAAACAAAAACGAGGCACTGTACACTGTAGTCATAGAATTTTCACGTGAGAGAAAGTTAAGGCAATACCAAGAAATAAAAGATTCATTGAAACTTAGAAAAATAGCAGTAAATTTTAAAGTAACCGCAAAAGAAATGAACAAATCTACACATCAAAGTAAAAAAAGAAGAAAAACATAAAGGCTCAGCAAATACAAAATCAACAACAATGAAAAAGATGAAAAGAAAAATACGTAAAGAAAAACGACTCAGCATGGAAAATTAAGTAGAAGAAAGAAAATGTCAACATCACAAAAAAAATACATCAAAATGACAACAATAAATTCACACCTATCAATAATTACACTGATCATAAATGGACTAAATGCACCAAGGAGGAGGCAGACAGTAGCAGACTGGATGAGAAAATATGATCCATCTATATGTTGCCTACAAGAGACACAACTTAGACTCAAAGACACAAACAAACTAAAACTCAAAGGATGGAAAAAATATATATTAAGCAAACAGCAATCAAAAAAGAGCAGGAGTGGCAATCTTAATCTCTGACAAATAAACTTTAAAGCAAAATCCACCACAAAGGATAAGGAAGAACACTATATAATAACTAAAAGGTCAATATACCAGGAGGATATAACCATAAAAAATATTTACACACCCAACAACAGGGCTCCAAAATACATTTTAAAAAAAAAGCCATTAACAGCATTGTAAAGAGAAAGACAGCTTCACGATATTACTAGGAGACTTCAACATACCACTTTCAGTGAAGGACAGAACATTCAGAAAGAAGCTCAATAAAGATACAGAAGATCTAAATGCCATAATCAACCAACTTGATCTCATAGACATATACAGAACACTCCACACAACAGTAGCCAAGTAGACTTTCTTTTCCAATGCACATGGAACATTCTCCACAACAGACCACATACTAGGCCACAAAGTAAGCCTTGAAAGAATCCAAAACACTGAAATATTATGAAGCATCTTTTCTGACCATAAATCCATAAAAGTAGAAATCAATAAAAAAAGAAAAAAATTAAATACATGGAAACTGAACAACACCTTGCTCAAACACTACTGGGTTATACAAGAAATCAAGGACAGAATAAATAAATTCATAGAATCAATGAGAATGAAAACACATCCTACCAGAACCTTTGGGCTACAGCAAAAGCAGTGCTCAGAGGTAACTTTATAGCAATAAAATGCACACATCCAAAAAGAAGAAAGGGTCAAAATCAAAACATTAACCCTACAACTTGAACAAAAGAAAGAGGGCAGCAAAAGAAGCCCTCAGGCACCAGAAGAAAGGAAATAATAAAATTAGAGCAGAAATAAATGAAATAGAGAATAGAAAAACAATTGAAACAGTCAAGAAGACCAAAAGCTGGTTCTTTGAAAAGATCAACAAAATTGATAAACCATTGGTCAAACTGACTAAAGAAAAACAAGAGAGGAAGCAAATAATCCAAATAAGAAATGAGATAGACGATACCACAACAGACCCAACTGAAATTAAAAGGATCATAACAGAATACTGCAAAAAACTGTACTCTAACAAATTTGAAAATTTAGAGGAAATGAACAAACTTCTAGAAACACACTACCTACCTAAATTAACACAAACAGAGATAGAAAAATTAAATAAGCCTTAAACAAAAGATGAGATTGTAGGGCTAATTAAAATCTCCCAAGAAAAAAAAAAAAAGAAAAAAAGCCCTGGCCCTGATGGCTTCACTGGAGAATTCTACCAAACTTTCAGAGAAGAGTTAACACCAGCACTACTAAAGGTATTTCAGAGCACAGAAAAGGATGGAATACTCCCGAACTCATTCTATGAAGCCAGCATAGCCCTGATACCAAAAACATGTGAAGACATCACACAAAAAAGAAAATTACAGACCAATATCCCTCATAAACATCGATGCAAAAATCCTCAACAGAATTCTAGTCAATAGAATTCAACAACATATCAAAAAAATAATTCAGCATGACCAAGTTGAATTTGTACCAGGTATGCAGTGATGGTTCAACATTAGAAAAACAATCAGTGTAATCCATCATACAAATAAAACAAAAGATAAGAACCACATTATCTTAATCAATGTATGCAGAAAAGACATCTGACAAAGTCAAACACCCATTCATGATAAAAACTCTCAGCAAAACAGGAAGAGAAGGGAAATTCCTCAACATAATTAAAGGCATTTATACAAAGCCAACAGCCAACATCATCCTAAACAGAGAGAGTCTGTAAGCATTCCTCTTGAGAATGGGAACCAGACAAGGATGCCCTTTATCACCACTCTTATTCATCATTGTGCTGGAGGTCCTAGCCAGAGCAATCAGGCTAGAAAAAGAAATAAACGGCATCCAAATTGGTAAGGAAGAGGTAAAAGTATCCCTATTTGCAGACGATATGATCTTATACACAGAAAACGCCAAAGAATCCACAAGAAAACTACTGGAACTAATAGGAGATTTCAGCAAAGTATCAGGATACAAGATGAACATACAAAAGTCAGTTGGATTCCTCTACACCAACAAAAAGAACTTCGAAAAGGAAATCGCCAAATCAATACCATTTACAATAGCTCCCAAGAAGATAAAATACTTAGAAAGAAATCTAGCCAGAGATGTAAAAGATCTATAGAATGAAAACTACAAGACACTACTGAAAGAAACCAAAAGAGACCTAAATTAAGTGGAAAACCATACATGCTCAAGGATAGGAAGACAACATTATGAAAATATCAATTCTACCAAAGGCTAGGAGCCCTAATACATGGCATAAACAGAATACAGAACATAACTAAGAATGCGCAAACACCAGAAGAGAAACTAGATAACTAGAAGCTCCTAAAAATCAAACACTTATGCTCATCAAAAGACTTCACCAAAAGAGTAAAAAGACAAGTTACAGACTGGGAAAAAATTTTGGCTACAACAAATCTGATCAGGATCTAATCTCTAAAATCTGCAAGATACTGCAAAACGTCAACTACAAAAAGACAAATAACCCAATTAAAAAATAGGCAAAGGATATGAACAGACACATCATCAAAGAGGACATTCAGGTGGCTAACAGATACATGAGAAAATGCTCACAATTATTAGCCATTAAAGAAATGCAAATCAAAACTACAATGCCATACCATCTCACCCCAACAAGACTGGCACTAATCCAAAAAACACAAAATAATAAATGTTGGAGAGGTTGTGGAGATACTGGAACATTTATGCACTGCTGGTGGGAATGTAAAATGGTACAACCACTTTGGAAAGCAATTTGGCACTTCATGAAAAAGCTATAAATAGAAGTACCATATGATCCAGCACTCCCACTTCTTGTAACATATCCTAGAGAAATAAGAGCCATCACACGAATAGATATATGCATACCCATGTTCACTGCAGCATTGTTCACAATAACAAAAAGATGGAAATAACCTAGGTGACCATCAACAGATGAATGGATAAACAAATTATGGTACGTACACACAATGGAATACTATGCAATGATAAAGAACAATGATGAATCCGTGAAACATCTCACAACATGGATGAATCTGGAGGGCGTTATGCTGAGTGAAATTAGTCTGTCACAAAAGGATAAATATTGTATGAGACCACTATCATAAGAACTCAAGAAAAGGTTTAAACACAGAAGAAAAGATTATTTGATGGTTACAAGGGTGGGGAGGGAGAGTGGAATTCACTAACTAAACAGTAGGAAAAAAAAAGGAAGAATCATCTTAGGTGAAGGGAAGGACAACACACTATACAGGGGAAGTCAGCCCAACTGGACTAAACCAAAAGCTAAGAAGTTCCCTGAACACAACCAAACACTTCGAGGGACAGAGTAGCTGGGGCTGAGGTCTGGGACCATGGTTTCGGGGGAAATCTAGGTCAACTGGCATAACAAAGTTTATTAAGAAAATGTTCTGCATCCCACTTTGGGGAGAGCGTCTGGGGTCTTAAAAGCTTGCGAGCAGCCATCTGAGATGCACCAATTGGTCCCAACCCACATGGAGCAAAGGAGAAGGAAGAACACCAAAGACACAAGCAAAATACTAGCCCAAGAGGCAAAAGGGCCACATAAACCAGAGACTCCATCAGCCTGAGACCAGAAGAACTAGATTATGCCCGGCTACTATCAATGACTGCCCTGACAGGGAACACAACAGAGAGTCCCTGACAGAGTAGGAGAAAAGTGTGGAGCAGAACTCAAATGCATGTAAAAAGACCAGACTTAACGGTTTGACTGAGACTAGAGGAACCCCCGAAGCCATGGCCCCCGGATGCTCTGTTAACCCAGAACTAAAACCATTCCTGAAGCCGACTCTTCAGACAAAGATTAGACTGGACTATAAAACATAATATAATACTCGTGAAGAGTGTGCTTCTTAGTTCAAACAGATACAGGAGACTAAATGGGCGGCTCCTATCCAGAGCTGTGATGAGAAGGCAGGAAGGGACAGAAGCTGGTTGGAGGGACACAGAAAACCCGGGGTAGAAAGGGGGAGTGTGCTGTCACATTACAGAGATTGCAACTAGTGTCACATAACAATATGTGTATACATTTTCGTATGGGACATTAACTTGAGCTGTAAACTTTCACCTAAAGCACAATAAAACAAATAAATAAACCCCACAACTGTGGGGGAAAAATAAAAAAAAGAATGCATTACCAGTCCGGTTACCATTGGCTCAGCTCCACTGGGGGAGTTCAAGGGCCAGTGCAGAACCACACCTCACCTACCCTGCCTGAGAGGTGACAGAGCCAAGCACGTGTCACCAACTCTCGGCAGTCATTGGTTAACAGCTGCTCCCAGGAGTTAATTCCCAGGTACTTCCTGTCTGCCAATGAGAACCCCGCCAGCCCTGGAAGTCCAAGTAGCTGCCAGAAATGGTAAGGCTCAGAGGATCTGGGCAGGCACCAAAAGCTTCTGCTACAAAAGCACACTTTGTCACTGCCTAACTACCCTGTGGCTGCTTCACATGGCAGCCACTGTTTCAGGGAGGGCAGATGCAGTCTAGAACACTGTGTCATGATTCAGCTCTGAGTTTCCAATTTTGCTTCTTGAGTCCATGGAAAGTTTGAAAGCCACGCATTATGGGGTGACTGAGAAGGAGAAGGAAGTTTCCCAAACCCTTCTTCTAAATTAAGGGCAAAGCTTGGGGGTCTGATACTAGATTCTTGCTATATGACATGGTATCAAGAAGATAAAGGATCTCAGGGCAGAATTACTGCAACATGGAAGAGAAATAAAGATTGTATAGGATGCAGGACACGGGGCGATGTGCTGGAATTAGACCATGTTAAGATGTCACCTGGGTTCTTGAGACACGACTTGGTTTTGAGGGTGGAGATGGCTCAAGATGACAGAAACTCTGGATAGAGTGAGGGGAGGCCAAGAGAAAGGGAAGATCTCCCAGATCCTAGGAGGCCACAGCAGGGGAGACATGGTGAAATGAAATGATAAGTCAGAGAGCAGGGCTGAGCTAGCATGGCCTAGGGTGGTGTGTAGGAGATCCTTAAGTTCCTGCCTGACACCCCGTCCCCCACCCCACATTAGCTGGAATGGGAGTTCAAGAGGAAAATAAGATATTACTTAAAACTGATAACATTTATTTAGCAACTTTTATGTGCTAGGTGCTGTGCTAGTGGCGTAGTGGTTAAGAGCTTGGCTGTTAACCAAAAGATCGGCAGTTCAAATCCACCAGCCACTCCTTGGAAACCGTATGGAGCAGTTCTACTCTGTCCTATAGGGTCACTGTGAGTCAGAATCGACTCAACAGCAATGGGTTTTGTTGTTGTCATTGTTTAGGCACTGTGCTAAACACTTCTCATATTTTAACTCATTTAATCCTTACCACCCACAACCCTATTGTTGTTGTTAGCTGCCATCAACTTGGCCCCCAAATCATAGTGACCCCAAGCACAACAGAACCAAATGCCACCTGGTCCTGTGCCATCCCATGAATGGTTACCGTTCAGACCCTCATGATCCACAGGGATTTCACTGACTGATTTTTGGAAGTAGATAGCCAGGTCTTCCTTCCTCATCCATCTTAGTCTGGAAGCTCCACTGAAACCTGTTTAGCATCATAACAACCTGCAAGCCTCCACCAACAGATGAGTGGTGGCTTCGCATGAGGTGCTTTGGCTGGGAGTCAAACTGGCTGGGGTCTTCCTCAGGGAAAGCAAGAATTCTACCACTAAACCAACACTGGCCCCTCCCCATGAATCTAGGAGATAGACATTATGATTCCCATTATTTAGATGAGGAAACTGAGGCACAGAAATGTTGATCAAAGGTCATATAGGTTGTGTGTCTTGGAACTGAAACTGCAGCCCAGGCCATGTAGCTACCAAGCCTGTGCAATTAATCACTAAAATATTCTACAGCTAAGTCTGTGAGGGAAAGTCACCGTTATAGATTGAAGTGTGCCCCCTGAAAATTGTGTGTCAACAGGGCTAGGCCATGATTCCCAGTATTGTGTGGCTGTCCACAGTTTTGTCATCTGATGTGCTTTTCCTACGTGTTATAAATTCTACCTCTATGATATTAATGAGGTGGGATTATCGGGAGTTATGTTAAGGAGGTAGGACTCGGAATCTGCAAGATTAAGTTGTGTCTTAAATCAATCTCTTTTGAGATATAAAAGAGGGAAGTAAGCAGAGAGACAAGAGGACCTCATACCACCAAGAAACAAGAGCCAGGAGAATAGTGGGTCCTTTGGACCCAGAGTCCCTGTTTTGAGAAGCTCCTCCTCGAGCAGGGAAGACTGATGACAAGGACCTTCCCCCAGAACCGACAGAGAGAGAAAGCGTTCCCCTAGAGCTGATGCCCTGAATTTGGACTTCTAGCCTCCTAGACGTGAGAGAATAAACTTCTGTTGTTGAAGCCATCCACTTGTGGTATTTCTGTTATAGCAGCACTAGATAACTAAGACACTTACCAAATGGTAACATGTATATTTTTTTCTCTGCTACAAACACAAAAGATGATATCACTCAATTCCCACGGTAGATTACTGGCAAAGAATGGCAGCTGAGGTCCTCCCATTTCTTTATGCATGCCCTGTATGATGTGGCTTTGCAGATCCCCCCATCAAGAGGCAGAGCCTATGCCTCCATCCTTGAATCTGGCCTTGGACACGTGACTTGCATTGGTTCATGGGATATTGGCCAGTGTGATGCAGAGGATGGTTGAAAAGCACTTGTGCACCAGGCTTGTCCTCTCTTGCCGCTGGGACCTACAACCATCACCATGTGGACAAACCTAGGCCAGCCTGTGGGGAACAAGAAGCACACATGGAAGGCCCAGCCTGTAGGGACAAGAAGCACACATGGAAGCCCCTGCTGGCCCAGCCATTGCAACTGAGCCCAGACATGTAAGAGTCCAGCCTTCCAACATAGCCAGCTCTTCCTGGAAGAAGTGCCCAGCTGACACACAGACTCTTGAGAAATCATGAATGTGTGCTGATTTAAGGCACTTTTTTGGCATGGTTTGTTATACAGAAATAAATATCTAATACATCTCTTCAAACCTTTTCACAACTTTTCAATGAACCTCCACTATCTAACCTTAGCCTGACATTCAAGGCCATCCATGAACTTTTTTTTTTTTTTTTTTTTGCTGTCAAGTAACTCCAAGTCATGCCAACACTATGCGTGTCAGAGTAGGACTGGCCTCCATAGGGTTTTCAGTGGCTGATTTTTTCAGCAGTAGATTGCCAGGCCTTTCTTCTAAGGTACCTCTGGGTAGACTCCAACCCGTGACTTTTCATTTATCAGCCGAGCACATTAACCATTTACACCACCCAGGGATGCCCTTCCTGAATTAGGCCCACCTTTACAGCTACGTCTCCCTCAGCCTCCTTCCTTATTGTCTAACCCCAGGGACACAGCCTCCTCACTGCTTCTCAAATACACCTTGTGCTAGGCTAGCCTGTAGGGGGACAAGAAGCACATGTGGAAAGCCTTCTCTCTTGCCTCAGGCTGATCTCTAATCCTAGAAATGTCCTTTGACTAAAAAATCCTGCCCATTTGTGGCAGGCAGGAGCATGGCCCCTGAATGATGGCCACATCCTAATCCCCGCAACCTACGAAAGTTACCACAGGTGGCAAAGGGACTTTGCAGATATAATTAAGGAACTTGAGATGGACAGCTTAGCATGGATTATCCATGTGGGCTCAATGTAATCACAAGAGTCCTTATTAGAGGGGAACAGGATGGTTGGAGAAGAGCTGTGAGGACAGAAGCAGGGACTAGAGCGATTATGCCTTTGCTGGAAGGGGGCCACCAGCCAAGAAATGCAGGCAGCCTTTCGTTGCTGGAAAAAGCAAGGAACACATTCTCCCCTGGAGCCTTGTCAACACCTTGATTTTAGTCCTGTAGGACCCATTTTCAGATTTCTGACCTCCAGAACCATAAGAAAATAGATTTGTATTATTTGAAGTAAATAATTAAGTTTGTTAGTAATTTGTTACAGCAGCAAGAAGAGACGAGGACACCGTCGTTCAAAGCATGGTTTCAAAGCCACCTGCCCCATGAAAGCTTCCCTGATACCAGGAAGCAGAATCAGTGGCTTATTTTGGGGGCCGACCTGTATGTTCTACCCTGACTTCAGCCCTGACTGCCTTAATTCAGGGTGAGAGATCTCCCTGTTTTCTTTGCCAAGGGCTGCCTCATTCATGTTTGTATCAGTTCACCCCACCTGCTTCTAAAACTACTCCAAACACACACATCTCACACACACACTCTCCTGCACACATGTATCTACACACATGCTCACACACACACGTCCTCTCCGTTCCTCGGGCCTTTAGCCCTGGAGTTACCCACTATCTATAATACAGGAAACCCGAGTTCCCATCCTTGCTCTTCCTCTAGTGTTGAGTGACTGGGGCAAGTCACGCCACCTCTCTGAGCCTCAGTTTCCTCATCTGTAAATCACTTGTAAAATGAACAGATGTTAAGAGTTGAATAACCTTTTTGCTTCATAAATTACCTTGAAGATCTGTCTGACACCTGATATGAATACATTTTAAAAATTAAAAAATAAACCAAAAATATGGCCCTTATTAGAAAAGAGTCACAAGGCAAAGATTCCATTCAATGCCCTGAGTGAAGCACTGGAATATCAAGAAAGGGTTACATGCTGGGCCAAAACATGGCAGCTGAAAGGAATAAACCCCCAATCTACAAATTTTTTAGAGTACCAACTTATTCATGTCTAAGTCAAAGGCTACTTTAAAATAAAAGGACAAGACATGTTCCCTAACTCCCACAGAAAAATTTAAGATATCCATATTCCCAGCCTAAAGTACAATTAATCAGTAAAATGTCCTGGCAAGGAGAAAGTTATCAGATGTTTCCATCAGAGGCATCAAAAGCATGTTCAATCAAATAGCACAGGGACCCCTTTAGAGGACAGGCAGGCAAAACACCGGCAAAGGGTGGGAAGCGGGAGGATCCAGGGGGAGTTTTCCAACCCTGGCTTCTCTATTTCTGTCTTGGTGGCAGGAACATATTCACAACTCCTTTATTTAAACTGATGGTTTGAGAACCATCTTCAAAGTTCTCTTTCCTTTGCTTTCTATAGAGCTTGGTCTTCTCAACAATTCATTCATCAAGTCTTGATGGAGCCCTCCCTATGTGCTGGGCACTGTTTTATGTGGAAGACCCTGCAGTAATATGTGTCTATCTGCAAAAAACCAGTTGCCATAGAGTCAACCACAACTCATGGTGACTCCATGGGTGTTAAAATAGAACTGGGCTCCACAGCATTTTCGATGACAGATTTTTTGGAAGCAGATCACCAGGTCTTTCCTCTGGATGAACTCAAACCTCCAACCTTTCAGTTAGCAGCTGTGCACATTAACTCTTTACACTACTCAGAGACTGTATGTACACTATATATACATACCTGTTGAACCAAAACCACAAACCAGTTGCCATCAAGTTGATTCCAACTCATAGAGACCCTATGGAACAGAGTAGAACTGCCCCATAGGGTTTCCAAGGAGGGGCTGGTGGATTCAAACTGCCAACCTTTTGGTTAGCAGCCGTACCACTGCACCACCAGGGCACCATACACACATATACATATATTGTTGTTAATTGCTGTTGAGTCAATTCAATAGAATCCAGTGGGGAGAGAAAGGGGCAAAGACAGAGAGAAAGATGGGAGCAAGGGATATGCAACAGCTCCTCCACATCACTGGGATTTTTCCTCTTCCCAGTCCATCTCCTTGGGGTTGAGTCTTCCTTGAAGAGAATGGCAATCTGCCAGAAGAGCCCAGGCTTAATTCTATACTCCTTGGACTTTCAAATTCCTGCATATGTAAATCCACCCAGGGTTTCCATCTCACCTTCCACTGCACTCCAAAACCCATTATTCAAGACTCCTCACTGCTCTGAATTCTTCCAGCATTATGGCTGCTGATAGTCAGTTCTACTCTGGATTCTTCTTTACTCTATGGAATCTCTATGGGTTGGATTCCTTTTTTTTTCTTCCAGGTATTATAAACAAATTAAGAATTGCCTTCATGAACAACTGCCTCCTTTGCCATGAGACCAGAAGAACTGGACGGTGCCCAGCTACCATTACCGAACCTTTTGATCAAAGATTCTATAGAAGAATCCTGATTAAAAGGGGGCAAAATATGGAACAGAATTTCAAATTCTCATAGAATACAGACTTTATAGAGCCACTGAGGCTGGATGAACCCTTGAAACTATTGTTCTGAGATAATCTTTAAACCTTAAACCAAAAATATCTCCTGAAACCTTCTTTAAACCAAACAATAACCAACCCGTTGCTGTCAAGTCGATTCCGACTCATAGCAACCCTATAGGACAGAGTAGAACTGCCCCATAGAATTTTCAAGGAGTGCCTGGTAGATTCAAACTGCCGACCTTTTGGTTAGCAGCTGTAGCTCTTAACCACTTTGCCACCAGGGTTCCTAAACCAAACAATAGTTTAGCTTAATTAGTAAAGAATGTCTTCCTTAGCATTGTGCTCTTTCAAAGAACTATATATATGGGATCTAATTGACAACAGCAACTCGACAGTTTAGATAAGCTTAGCGGGCAGTGAGTTTATGTCAATGGGGGAAGAGCAAGTCAGGAAAGGAAGGTGAGAATGGCTGCACAACTTGAAGAATGTAATCAATGTCACTGAATTGTACACGTGGAAATTATGAAATTGGTGTATGTTCTTGTACATATTCTAAACAATAAAATAAAATAACTTATTAAAAATATTCTTTTTTCAACCATCACCACTATTTATTTCCAAAACATTTTCATCACTCCAAAAAGCAACTCTGTACCCATTAAACAACAGCTCTCCATTTCCTCCTCTCCTTAGCTTCTGGTAACCACTAATAGGGTTTTTTGATGATGGTGGGAAGGAGCTTGCCCTTCTGAACCCTACTGAGAATCAAGTACTGCATTTGATACTTTCACACCCATCATTTCAGTTAGTCCTCGCTCAATCCTGTTTCCAATCATAACAGAATCATTCCCATTTTGGAGAGAAGGAATCTGAGGCCAAGATGTTAAGTAACTTGCACAAAATCCATGGATCGTACAGAGTAGCAGCGGCCTTGACTCCCAAGCTGCCTTCCTCCAGAGATGCTGCTCCTCCCACCACACTGTTGAGCCCCTCACCACATGCCATCATGAAGTTGCAAAGTGTCCCTTACAGATGTGCACAGCCATATGCACAGCCCCTGCTTTGCCATTCAGGCAGGTGAGAGCCAGGGAAGTCACTGCAGCTGCAAGATTTCACAGAGGCAGAGGAATTTAGCTTTTCTGTGTGAATCTCACCGCCTGTCACCAATGGCAGATGTCTTGCTGTTCCCTTTTCCTAGGAAGGTTGATGGAATTCTTGCACTGGGTCTTGGGTTTCAGTTCCAGTTGCCATGGAGTCAATTCCAATTCATGTTGCCCCCATGTGTGTCAGAGTAGAACTGTGCTCCCTAAGTTTTCAATGGTTGACTTTTTGAAAGATCACCAGGCCTTTCTTCCAAGGTGCCTCTGGATGAACATGAACTTCCAACCGTACAGTTAGCAGCTAAGTGTGTTAACCATTTGCACCACCCAGGGATTCCAGTTAGCAGAGACAGATTGTGCCTATGAGGCGCCCTAGCCCTCCAGCCCCTGACCCCAAACTGTCCCTTTGCTCCATCCCTTTATCTTCCCAGCTAGATCTCCAGTTTAATTAGAATGGGCTTCCCCAAGACACCTTGCTAAAAGTGAACCCACTTATACCCTGCAGTGTGTATGTATGTGTGTGCACGAGCGTGTGTGTGTGTGTATGTGTGTAAACCTGTGAGAGAAATATTATGTAGTTTCAGGCTATGCTCCAAACAAGATGGAAGGACTTACTTAAAACCCTAAGGTTCCTATAACACAGCTCAGGTGTTCAGCTCTTCTCCTTTCTCCTTGTGCAATGCAGGAACCACTGCTGGATTTCCACCTTTGCTGCTTCATGCGTCAATCCCATCTGTAACCAGGTGTCTCCCTGTTGAAAAAGCTGGCCTAGATCTCAATTGAAGGGAACCTAGGTGGGATGCTGAAAATTGGTCCATGCTCTTTCAAAGTAGTGGATGGACTGGATCATCCTTTGCTTTGGTTCATCATGAAGACAGAGCTTTGCTAAACACAAGTACTTCTCCAGGCTGCTGCAAGTCCCTACCTGCCTTAGATTTCTATTGCTGCTATAAAAAATTACCACAAATGCCGTGTCTTAAAATAACAAACTCTCTTATAGTTCTAGAGATCAGAAGTCTAAAATGGGTCAAAAGGTTCCTTCTGTAGGCTCTAGTGGGGGAGTCTGTCTCCTTGCCTTTTCTACCTTCTAGATGCTGCCTGCGTTCCTAGGGCTGTGGCCCCTTCCTCTGGCTTCAAAGCCAGCACAGCATCTTCCAATTAATCTCTCTCTCTCTCTCTCCCACCCCCCCCCCCCCCACCAGTCTTTTAGTTCTAAGGACTCTTGTTATCACATCAGGCCCATTTGGATAATCCAAGGTAAACTCCCCATCGCAAGATCCTTAACTTAATACCTTAACTTAATAACAACTGCCAAGTCTGTTTGACTATGTGAGGAAACATAGTTACGGATTGTGAGGATTAGTACGTGGGCATCTTTGGGAACCATTATTCTGCCTACCACACCCACGGTGCTCATGTGTGCCATTAACACAAACCACAGGGTGGAACCACACCTTTGAATCTCTGACCTCACAGGGGCTGGTCCTGGATGGGCATTCAACACATAGAACTTAGGTAAACGGATGGGCAGTAAAGCTCCTAATCAGAGAATGTCCCAGTACATTTAAAGTAATAATTAAAGATCACCTTATCAGAAAGTTCTGTTTAACCAGCAAGATTTTACTACAATTGTTGGTTTGGAAAAGCCAAAGAGGTGGAGACGCGGGGAATGGGGTTTAGGACATAACTTCCTAACCAGTGTGATTTTGATTACTTGGTGCACGGGATTAAAGCAGGAATCAGAGGGATATCCCCCCTCCCCCAGGAAAGCCCCTGCAAAGGACTCTACCCCTGGCAGCCATCGCTGCTGCTAGATATGCCCCCTCCTCCTCCTTGCTCAAAGCAAGTCAACTCCAACTTAGGGGGACCCTGTGTGTGTCAGAGTAGAACTGTATTCCATAGGGCTTTCAATGGGTGATTATTTGGAAGTAGATCGCCAGGCCTTCCTTCCAAGGTGACTCGTCCAAGAGGTTAGCAGCTGAGCAAGTAAATTGTTTGCACCACCCAGGGACTGAAGGCAAACTATATGGCCCAATTCCCCAGCCCCTCTAGTTCAGCCTTCCTCCTGCCCCTATAGAACCTTCCCGTCTCCACCACATCAGCCCATCACTCTTATGTGGGCCATTCGCCCCTGTATGATGAGTTGTTTATTCTCCAGGGTACCTGACACACAAGTGATGCCTCCAAATAAGGAAAGAAAAGAATTGTCCCCCGAGAAAGAAATGTGAGGCATCAGAGAAGAGGTGGGTGAGGGATTTGGGGGCATCAAATCATCCCAGGTAGGAAACAGCCTCCTCGCAAGACCATTCTGGCAACACCTTAGTATGATTTGCATCTTAGTCATCTAGTGCCGCTATAACAGAAATACCACGAATGGGTGGCTTTAACAAACAGAAATTTATTTTCTCACAGTTTGGAGGCTAGAGGTCTGAATTCAGGGTGCTGGCTGAAGGGGAAGGCTTTTTCTCTCTGTCAGCTCTGGAGGAAGGTCCTTCTCCCTTTTGAACTTCTGCTCCTGGGCCATCTTCATGTGGCTTGCCATCTCTCTTCCCCCATCTCTGCCTGCCAGCTTGCTTGTTTAATCTCTTTTATATCTCAAAAGAGATTGACTCAAGACACACCCTACACTAATCCTGCCTCACTAACATAACAAAGACAACCCCATTCCCAAATGGGATTATAACCACAGGCAAAGAGGGCAGGATTTACAACACATATTTTTTGGTGGATATAATTCAATCCATAACAATTTGTGAGAGGGTGTTTTCTCCAGAAGAAATTAATTTACAGACAATTTGCTAGAAACAGGCCAATTATTTGCTAGAGGCCAGCAATAAAATAGGTGTTCCTTTGTTTTAATTTCCACACCCAAAGCTGACTCCTAGCATCTCACTGCCAATGTGTTTTCTTAAAGGCAGGAAAGGTCTTCATCTCTGGATCAGGGGGTTTCCCTCTCCAGGTGCCCCCTCATTTTGCATCTTATAAACCCACTGGTCAATTGTGCATCTTATAAACCACTGGTCAATTGCAGGGAAAATAATTAGCTTCCCTCTACCCCGAGCTAATTATGGGGAGCATCATTTACCAGCCCGAGCATGCTCTGGCAGCAGCCTCCCTCCTACTCCTGTGATCGCGCGCCAGAGCAGAGGCAGACAGCGGCGTTCCGGTGACAGCTGGCAAGCCTGCCTCTGGGAATAAAACATTTTAGCACTCCATAAATTTCTAACAAGGTTTCAAATTGCTGCCGTTTCCCTCCTCTCAGCTCTGTCAACTAGCAAAAGGAGGGGAAAAAAAGACTAATTAGATCTACACTGAGAAAGTATGACTCCTAAGATTGCTACTTATTAAAAATAATGAACCCTTAGGACCAAATTGCAAAGTAAACTGAATTTCTCCCCATTTTCCCCCTACAGAAAATATACAAAATATACTCTTCCAATTTTGTATGTATTTGGTATACATATATATGAGTATGTGCGTGTTGTCAGTGAGTGTATGTGGTATGAGTGTGAGCGTGTGTGTGTCTATACTACATACCAGTAACAGGATAGCTACTATCTGACATCCTCATCTCAAATCTTATGAGAAGTGACACATAATAAACTAAAACATTGAAAGAATATATAATAATATGGAATATTAACGTTAAGGCTTGATGTCATTTATAAAGCAGTTTTATGATTTTTACTACAGGAAAACAATTGCTGGTGAGGCATCAAATGGAGAGAAACACAGCCGTGAAAGGACCTCACTGGAATTACTTTCCATGTTTTGATCATAATCATAAATTAAAAAACAAAAATACCCTTTTCATTGTATTGCCCTTTGTTTTATTTTTTATTCACTTATTTCTGAACGTTTTATTGTGTTTTAGGTGAAAGTTTACACAGCAAGTTAGTTTCTCATTCAACAATTTATACACAGTTTGTTCCATGACATTGGCTGCTTTCACCGCAATGTGTCAGCACTCTCTCCATTTCCACCCTGCCTCCTCTGTTTCCATCCCTTCCAGTTTCTCTATCCCTTCTTGCCTTCTCATCTTTGATTTTGGGCACATGTTGACCTTTTGGTCTCCTTTAGTTGATTGTTCTAACAAGCACGTTCCTCACGGGTGATATTGTTTATTTTATAGGCCAATCTATTGTTTGGCTGAAAGGTGACCTCCAGGACTGAGTTCAGTTCCAGGTTAAAAAGGTGTCTTAGGAGCTAATGGGGCACAACAGCCCAGGGACAAGGACTGGAAGGCAGGAGGGGACAAGAAAGCCGGTAATAGGGAACCCAAGGTCGAGAAGAGAGAGTGTTGACGTGTCGTAGGATTGTTAACCAACGTCATAAAACAATATGTGTGCTAACTGTTCAATGAAAAACTACTTGTTCTGTAAACCTTCATGTAAAGTACAATAAATAATAATAATAACATGTCTTAGCTGACAGTCAGGGGGGTTCCTCCAGTCTCTATCAGTCCAGTAAGTCTGGTCTTTTTTACGAACTGGAGTTTTGTTCTACGTTTTTCTCCCATTCTAACTGGGACCTTCTACTGTGTCCCTGGTCAGAGCAGTTGGTTGTGGTAGGAAGGCACCATCTAGTTCTTCTGATCTCAGGCTAGAGGAGGATATGGTACACGTGGGCCATAAGTCCTATGCACTAATTGCCTCCTTGAGTCTTTGGTTTCCTTTACTCTCCTTTGTTCCAAATGGGAAGAGACCAATAGCTGTATCTTACATGGCTGCTCACAAGTTTTTAAGACCCCAGACACCACTCACCAAACTAGGAGGTAGAACGTTATCTTCATGACTTATGATATGCCAATTGACCTAGATGTCCCCCAAGACTATGGTCCTTAGCTTTCAAGTCCAGTAACGTAGTTTCATGAAGTGTTTGGATATGTCTAAGATCTCCAGCATCGTCTCTATCACCAAGGCCATATTTTCCAACTACAGATCCTTTTTATTTGATTCTGACTTTCACATTCCAATCACCAGTATTATCAATGCATCTTGATTGCATGTTTGATCAATTTCAGATTGCAGAAGTTGGTAAAAACCTTCCATTTCTTTATCTTTGGCATTAGTGGTTGGTGGGGAAAGGTGAGTAATAGTCACATTTACTGTAGTTGTCTTTTATCCTTTCGTACCTCTGAGTGTCTTCATTTACCTTGATCACGTTGTGCTGGCTTCCCCCATATTGGGTGTGGCCTTTCCCTTCCTCGGATTAACACATGTCTACTGTCTAGTAGGTGATTCTCCCTCCTTCCCCCTCCATCCCTGGTAACCATCAAAGAACGCTGCTTTCTGTGTTTAAACCTATTGTTGACTTTTTACAAAAGTGGTATCATACAATGTATGTCCTTTGGGGCTTGACTTATTTCACTCGGCATAATGTCCTCCAGATTTATCCCTGTTATGTTTCGTGAACTAATCATTATTTGTTATGGTTGCATAGTAGTCCACTGTATGTATGTACCACATTTTGTTTATCTCTTCATCCACTGACGGACACTTAGGTTGTTTCCATCTTTTTTTCTATTGTGAATAATGCTGCAATGAACATGAGTGTGTGAATGTCTATTCATGTCACTGCTCTTATTTCTCTAGGATATACACCTAGGATTGCTGGGTCACATGGTATTTCTATTTCTAGTTTTTTAAGAAAGTGCCATACTGTTTTCCATAGTGGTTGTACCATTTTACAATCCCATCAGCAGCATATAAGAGTTCCAATCTACCCACAACCTCGTCAGCATTTGTTGTTTTGTTTTTTTGATCAGTGCCATTTTTGCAGGGGTTAGATGGTATCTCACTGTAGTTTTGATTTGCATTTCTCTAATGGCTAATAGGAGCGCTGGTGGCGCACTGGTTAAGAGCTATGGCTGCTAACCAAAAGGCTGGCAGTTCGAATCCACCAGTCACTCCTTGGAAACCCTATGGGGCAGTTCTACGCTGTCCTAGAGGGTTGCTTTGAGTCAAAATCAACTTGACAGAAATGGGTTTAATGGCCAATAATCGCGAGCATCTCTTCATGTGTTTGTTTGCTGCCTCAATGTCTTCTTTGATGAAGTTCCTATTCATGTCCTTTGCCCATTTTTGATTGTACTTCTTTTTGTTGTTGAGGTGTTGAAATTTTCTATACATTTTAGAGATTAGACCCTTGTCAGATATGTCATTGCCAAATTTTTTTTCCTAGCCTACAGGTTCTTTTTACTCTTTTGGTAAAGTCTTTTCATGAGCGTAAGTATTTAATTTTCAGGAGGTCCCAGTTATCTAGTCTATCTTACATTGTTTGTGCATTTTCAGTTATGTTTGATAGTGCATTCATGCTGTAGATTAGGACCCCTAACTTTGTCCCTTCCAGGAACTTTATAGTTAGTAAAACTATAGTTCACTAACTATAGTTAAGCTACTTTATAAAACTATAAAGTAATTAAGGTTTCATCCATTTCACGTTAGTTTTTATGGATAGTGTGAGGTATGGTTCCTGTTTCATTTTTTCTGCAAATGGATATCCACTTTTGCCAACACCATTTGTTAAAGAGACTATCTCTTCCCTACTGAATGGACTTTAACCTTTGTCGAAGATCAGCTGACCATAGCTGGATGGATTTACTTCTGGGTTTGTTCCATTGGTCCATGTGTCTGTCACTGTACCACTGAACCAGTACAAAATACCAGTACTACTGTGGCTGTATAAGTTCTGAGATCAGGAAGTGTGAGGCTTCCTACTTTGTTCTTCTTCTTCAATAATGCTTTAGCTATTTGAGCCTCTTTCCTTTACATACACAGTTGGAGATTATTTTTTTAATTTTTTTGAAGAATGTTGTTGGGATTTGGATCAGGATTGCATTATATCTATAGATCATTTTGGGTAGTACTGACATTTTCACAATGGTAAGTCTACTAATACATGAGTGTGGAATGTTTTTCCATTTATGTAGGTCTCTTTTGCTCTTTGTTTTAAAGGGAAAGATACTCAACTGGGAATACGAAAGACTTACGGGCAGGCAGAATGTGCCCAGATGGCACAGTTTGAGCTTGGCGTATAACTTAAAGGTTGGCAGTTCAGATCTACCCTACGGCACAACAAAAGAAAATCCTGGTGACATGCTTCCCTTAAGATCACAGCTGTGAAAACCCTACGGAGCACAGTTCTACTCTATGACACATGGGGTTGCCATGAGTTGGAATCGACTCGATAGCAACTAACAACAACATGTGCAGGGAGAGTATTGAAGAAGGAAAGAGAAATGATTCACAAAGATGTTTAACTGTCAACTAAACCATGTTAGAAGCACTGTGGAAAAGTGAGATCAGGAAAAAAAAAGATAAAATTTTCAATAATTTTACCACTAGCCCAAGTGACTAACCCCAGTTGCCTTTATCCCATAGTGTACCACATACAAGCAGCTCTTCAGCCTGAAATAAGGAGATGAAACTGGTCATGAGAACAGAAAAGGGCAAAACTAAGGCTCTGGAAGATCCGGTGGTAACTTTGGGTCCGAATCCCCGTAAGCAAAACACAAAGCAGGCCCTCAACAATCACCAGCTGATGGACTGAGAAATATTGGAGTGCCCTGTATGCTCCTGCCTACCCACACTCTCCTTCACTCAGCATTGATCTGCTTCACCTGATACTTATTTTCTTCTTCAGCCTGACAAGGTTCACCTTTATCATGACATCTATAAAGGAGTGTCCACAGCTAGACCGGGCACTGAACTGCAAAGAAGAACCTGTGCCCTACTTGTGTTTGGGAATAAATCCTCCTTTAAATTATCAGCCTAGATGATATTCAGAACAGTGAGCTCGGGATTAGAGTGTCTGATAACAGCTCCGGATTGAATTTCAGATGCAAATAATCACTTGGGTATTAATTCCAGCCTTGCTAATATTTGGGCCTGCACATCACAGCTAATTGGTAGCATGAGCTGCCAGTTCCAGTGATGGCGTCCCTCATGACATTCAGGATCTTTTGAGAAGTGGAAGCCACAGTGACTTGACATGGCCAATTATGATTCTCAGGACATCACTTGCCGGTCTCAGGGTCTCTTTCTCTCTCTCTCTTTCTCTCCCTCTCTCTAAGGGCCATATCACACTTTGTTTTTCCTATATATGCAGAGATCCGGTGAGGGAATAAAAGAAAAAAAAAATCAAGACTAAAGAAGATTGTGATTAAGCAGAAAACTGCTTATAAGACACTCTGATATTGACTCATATAGGCAAACAATGTGCTCTTAATAGTGAAAGTGTGTGTTAGAATCTCATCCGGTCTTCCCAGGCTTTTCATGCATATGCTATGACTTCACCGAAGAAATCAAGGTCAAGATCACCAATGGCTCACTCTGCCCTGCAGCTCACAGCTGTGGGCCATTATGAGTGATGTGTCCATAGGCCCTGTGACTTCACACCCCCTCTGGGGGCCACAGTGTAATCCCTCTGAGAACAAGTTTCCAAGTGATTTTATGTACAAGGTCTCATCAATTGCTCGCATAATTACCCCTCATTCTCCACTCATAGAAACAAATGTTCTCTGTCCCTCCAAGCCATTGCTGCAGGACAGTTTGTGAGGACGAGACTAGTGGTAGGCCAAAGTTTCAGGCTTAATGAACAAGCCTGGTTTGGATTTATTCTCATTAGAGCCAGTTTCAATTTCCAGGTGTTTCCAGTGGTAGGTGACCATCACAGGATGGACTTTCTCAGGTCAAGTTAGAAATGTCCCTATCTGTTGCCTGGAGCACCAATACACTTTGATCACTCAGTCTCAATGTGTTCCAAGGTCAAAAGCAGGTGTCCCAAAGAACTTGTTTATTGTTATTAGATTGAAAGTAGTAAATACTAAAGCCATCTGTTACCACAAAAGAAATTGAACACGGATACCACGGGCAGGGCCTATGGGTATGGGGGAGCTTTGTAGGAAGAGGAAAAAAAAATATTCTTCCTTTGGAAAGGAAGACAGAGGTCTATTGAGATGTAACTGAAGTTTCTCTAATCGGGAAGGTCATAGAGGGATGGATTGTTTTTATTTTTTTTAATTGTGATGATATATATGTAACAAAATTTTTGCCATTTCAACATTTTTTACCTCGTTTTAACTGTGCTTTAGATGAAGGTGTACAGGGCAAATCAGTTTCTCATTAAACAATTAATACACATATTATTTTGTGACATTGGTTGCCAATCCCACAACATGTCGGCACTCTTCCCTTCTTGACCTTGGGTTCCCCATTTCCATTTGTCCAGCTTTCCTGTTCCCTCCTGCCTTCCTGTCCTTGCCCCTGGGCTGGTGTTCCCATTTAGTCTTGTGTACATGGTTGAGCTACATGTATTACTGTTTGTTTTATGGGCCTGTCTAACCTTTGGCTGAAGGGTGACCAACTTTTTTTCACATGTACAATTCAGTGACATTAATTACTTCCATCATGTTGTGCAATCATCACCACTATCTGTTTACAATTTTTTTCATCACCGTTAACAGAAGCAGAGTGACCTCCAAGCAACAGCTCCCCTTTTGCCATTACTAGTGTCTTAGTCATCTAGTGCTGCTACAACAGAAATACCACAGGTGGATGGCTTTAACAAAGAGAAATTTATTTCTTCACAGTAAAGTAGGCTACAAGTCCAAATTCAGGGCGTCAGCTCCAAGGGAAAGCTTTCTCTCTCTGTCAGCCTTCTCCTCATCAGTGTTCCCCCAGACTAGGAGCTTCTCCATGCAGAGACCCCAGGTCCAAAGGACGTGCTCTGCTCCTGGCACTGCTTTCTTGGTGGTATGAGGTCCCCCTGTCTCTCTGCTCACTTCTCTCTTTTACATCTCAAGAGATTGCCTCAGGATACAATCCAATCTTGCAGACTGAGTCCTGCCTCACTAACACAACTGCCACCCATCTTCCCTCATTGACATCATACAGGCAGGATTTACAACACATAGGAAAATCACACAATACCAGGATGATGGTCCAGCCAAAATGATACACACATTTTTGGGGGGACATAATTCAATCCATGACAGCTAGTAACCACTAATACACTTTGGTCTCTGCATTTGCCTATTCTAGATATTTCATTTAAGTAGGATAATACAACATTTGTCTTTTGTGACTGACTAATTTCACTCAGCATCATGTTTTCAAGGTCCATCCATGTATCAGGATTTCACATGGGGGTGATCAGTGCCCGATCCCAGCCAGGAGGAAACACTTCTGAACAAGGAGCGGTACCTACATCTCTGTGGTAAACCACTTCTTCCCTCATATAAAATACTTTTAAGCTATGCCATCAGTATTTCAAAATACCAGCAGGGTCATCCATGATGGACAGGTTTCAGCAGAGCTTCCAGACTAAGACAGACTAGGAAGAAGGGCCTTGCAATCTACTTCCGAAAATCAGCCAATGAAAACCCTATGGATCACAATAGTCTGATTCACAACCAATCATGGGGATGGTGCAGAACCGGGCACCATTTTGTTCTGTTGTGTGTGGGGTTGCCATGAATTGGGGGCCAACTCCATGGCAGCTAATAACAGAAGGCTTAATGTAAGCGGAAACACGCCACCTCTTGGGGCTGAGTACAAGAGAGACAGAAGGGGTGCTTAAAGAAATAAGCTATCACCAGCACCTGCACCCCATTTTATCAGTCATTTCCTTTGAGTGGGAACTGGGCTAGGTGTTCTACCTCGGCTTATCCTTAGACTATTGTGATACACAGATTTGAGTTAAGATGAGGTGAACCAGCAGGAAAGGGTAATTGTTAGTTACGGTTAGTTGCCAGGTAGTTGGCTCCAACTCAGGGCGACCTTACACAGAACAGAACAAAACACTGCCTGATCCTGTGCTACCTCCATAGTCATTTGGTCTGTTTGAGCCCATTGTTGAGGTTATCGTATCAATCCATCTCACTGAGGGTCTCCCTCACCTTCACTGACCATCTACTAAACATGATATCCTTTTCTAGCGATTGGTCTTTCCTGATGAGGCATCCAAAGTGAGACAGTCTTGCTATCCTCATTTCTAAGGAGCATTCGGGTTGCCTTTCTTCTAAGACTGATCTGTTCGTTCTTTGAAATTCGACAATATGTTCAATATCCTTTGCCAACACTGTAGTTTGAGCACACCAAGTGGGGGTGAGAAAGAATGAAGGCCATCTCAAAGAACTTGTGCCTTTTAAAATGCTTCTGTAATGTGGAGTTTTAAAAGTAGATATTAAAAATGTGTGCCAATGTGTGGTGCTGTGATCAAGTTCTCCTCTCCTCACCTACGCTAGCTGAAATGGGACGGCTCCTTGACCCCATTTCTGCGAGGACAGTTAAGCACTGCAGTTGCCACAGTGAATGAAAGCGAGCGCGAGCTAGAGCTTGCCCTGTCGGCTTTCTCTGGGCTTCACTGCATGGTTCATTTCCATCGTAACTGCACCTCTAAGTAAATCAAGCACAAGCTGAAGGAAGTACGAAGATATAATGCGGAACCTTGAACAACACATTTTTTATTCTCAATTATTTTAGGTAAAAGTCTGAAACCAATTTGTTTGATTTGTGATGCTATTGTTACTGCCTCAAACACTTGTTTTTTGATTGGGAGAGACATTCCAAGCAGGAACGCTGGGAACTCAACCTAAAATAGCCTGTTAATTTAATTTCACACGCATGCTTTATTTCCAGGGAAAGTGCACATGGGGCACACCATGGGGAGAAAAATGGAGGCTGGATTTTATGATGTAATCCTTAGGTGAATGTTCTTTATTTTGTGAGATGTGACTATGGTAATGGGGCAGAGGCCACTAAAAATGTTCACTTTCACTACACATGCTGATGGCCTCAAAATGATACAGGTGGTGATTGATACGGCACTTTCATAATAAGGACTGCTAAAGTGTCCTATGTGTCAACACAACTTAAGTTCCTAGTTTCTGTTTTTAAATGTTTTGCTACTAATAGATGAAAAAAGTAATTCAATAGCTTTTGCCCACATTGTTCCTCTAAGTTACAGGTATTCCTGACCTGTGTCCTCTACCTTCAGCCACTCATCGTTCTGTATGGAGCCCCAGCCAGTTGTAGGAACTACCCTAGTCCCTCAGCAAGAGCCTCGCCCACCTCCAACTCCTCCCTTGGCTCCATGAGCCTCTACAGCTGAACTTCCCATACCTCTCTGTATCATATGGCTTCTTATCTGATGTATTTTACAACATGATACCCTTTATTGGTATCACCTATCATGCAGAGGATGTCCTCTTGTGGTTGCCACTTGCCACTCATCAGGGCTCAGCACCAATTCTGTAACGTCACAGGATTTAGATTAAGAAAGAATTATTAGTGTAGCAGACGCTGTACTGCCCCAGCACAGGCTCCCTTCACCAAGCCCGTGTACCCATTCCCTAGCTGCTAGCTGCTGTAGTGAGAGCCGCTTATGTTTCTCAGCTGCACCTCACTTTCTCCTTAAAAACCAAAACCAAATGATATGGGTGAAAGTGTGCTTCTTAGCTAAAGTAGATACATGAGACTAAATGGGAAGCTCCTGTCCAGAGGTGAGATGAGAAAGCAGAGAGGGTCAGGAGCTGGTTGAATGAACACGGGAAATCAGGGGTGGAAAGGAGGAGTGTGCTATCACAGTATAGGGAGAGCAATTAGGGTAACATAAGAATGTATGTATAAACTTTTGTATGAGAGACTAACTTGAACTGTAAACTTTCACTTAAAGTACAACAATAAAATAAAATAAAACAAAAACAAAAGATATTACCACCAGGGGAAGCTGGGTGATGAGTATACAAGATTTCTCTGTACTATTTCATATAATCACTTGAGTTTACAATGATCTCAAAACAAAAAGTTTAAAACAAAACAAAGCCCATTGCCATCAAGTGGATTCCAACTCATAGCGAGCCTACAGGACAGGCCTTTTAGTTAGCAGCATAAACACTGTGCCACCAGGGGTCCTCCACGTTCCCCTTACCCCCAGAGAATTTCCTCTGCCAAGTAAGAGCCATCTCACTCTGGGGGGTACTTCCCACTCCACCCTGGCACCCCACAGTCAATAACTGGCTGACCTATGGTTAAAAAAAACTGGCCCCATTGCCACAAGCTGGAACAAGTTCTGCAGTGCAGTTTGTGCTCCAGAGCACCCCAGTGAGGTCAGGCTGAGGCTTTTCTCCAGCTGAGACCACAGCCTTGACCCATCCAGCTTCCCTCACTGCCCAATCTTTCAACCAATCCTTCAATCACTTGCACAGAATCCCCTCCTCAGGCTCTGCTTCTAGAGAACCCAACTGTATTAGTTTCCTAGAGCTGGTGTAACAAATAACCACAAAGTAGGTAGCTTAAAACCACATACATTCATTCTATTGTAATTCTGGAGGCCAGAGTCTGAAATTAAGGTGTTGACAGAATGTGTTCTTCCTGGAGGCTCTGAGAAAGAGATGGTTCCATGCCTCTCTCCTAGCTTCTGGTGGTGGGCTGCAATCCCTGGCTTTCCTTTGTTTGCAGATGCATCACTCCAATCTCCACCTCCATCATCCCATTGCCTTATTCTTTTCTGTGTCCCTATCTCCAAATCTCCCTCTCCATTCTCTTACAAAGACACCAGTCACTGGATTTAGGGCCAACCCTAAACCCAGGATGATGTCACTTCAAGAGCCTTCACTAATTACATCTGCAAACACCCTATTTTTAAATAAGGTCACGGTCTAAGGTTCTGGTTGGACATGAATTTTGGGAAGACAGTATTCAACCACTATGCCAACCTAGGACACTTGAGCAATGTACCTACAAGTCAGGGTTTACAAGAGAAGACACGAGTCCTTGATCTTCCCTGTGACCTCATGGGAAGGTATGCTAAGCCAGGACGCTCTGATGGACATGCAGTATGGCTATGCATTCTAGAGAACTCATCCCCTATGCTGCTCTCCCTTCCTATAGGGAAACTGAGAGAGCAACCTTGTGAGAATGGGAATAATCAGGCTACTGAGGCACCAGGCAGTCTGGGTCTAGGTGCCGGCTGTTTGCAGCAGTTGCTTAGGAAACCGGATAGCCAGCACCTAGGAACCTCAGGGACCCACTGGAAACTGGGATCAGGTGCACTCCTCCTAACCAGAAGGAAGTCATGGCAAGCTGCAACTGGGTTCAACAACGCCCTCCTTACTGGGAACAAGGTAAAAATGCCAGCTGGGACACTCCCAAGCAAATAGGAGCAATCTCCCAGAGCTACTTTCAGACAATGGTGCTTTTTATAGCAAGGACAGTCAGCCCATTACTTGGTTATGGTGAAAGCATTGCCCTAAGACCAATACTCTTCTTTCTCTATGAGATTTTAATATAAGACGCAGAGTAAAAGAGCATGAGAATGGCACAGGGAAAAGACAAGCATTCTTCATAGTATAAAGTGAAATGAGAAGACATGTAGATAGAAGTGACTATGCCCAGAACATAAGGGAGTTAAGTTAATGGTAGGGACCAGAGTGAAGATGCACAGATGCACACGAAGAGTCAACAAGACCACGTGGGCTCCAGAACTGCCTGGGATCCTCAGTGCCTTCCACTTCCAGCTCCGCAAGGTCCAGCTAGCCGTGTACTGAGGATACTAGATTTCTCGCCCCTGTATGTATCCTTAGAGCCCTGGTGGCACAGTGGTTAAGAGCTCAGCTGCTAACCAATAGGTTGGCAGTCTGAATCCATCAGCCGCTCCTTGGAAACCCTATAGGGCAGTCCACTAACAGTCAGAATTGACTCGACAGCAACGGGTTTTTTTAGATGTATCCCTTACTATAAACTTTTATTACTTATAGTGACATAAGTTAGTCTTATTCCAATACATTAAAATGAGCCAACATAACACCCCATAAAGTTATTAACATATAATTAGTCCATATATGTCAACCTTCATTAAAACTTTGAAGTTCTACACAAATATATACATAAAACTCGTATTAGACATAAACCAAAAAATCTTTACACTGGAAACCATCTTAATAATTTCTTGGACTTCTATTTCAGATGAGGCTGGGATTCAGTGCAGGTAAATATCTTGCTATGATTACTCAGCAGGTGCAACCCAGATCTCCCAAATATCCTTAAAACACAGGTTGATAGGAAACTTGAGGGGCACTGAGTTTATGTTAATGAGGGAGGAACAAGTCAGAAAGGGAGGGTGAGAGTAGCTGCCCAACTTGAAGAATATAATCAACGTCACTGAATTATACATGTAGAAACTGTTCAATTGATGCTAGTTTCTGCTGTGTATATTCTCAGCAACAACAAAAATCAATTAATAAAAAAACAGGTTAAGATAGACTATCCAAAGTCCTTACTCCTATAATGAATCTCTCATTCATTTATTCATTCTTTCATTCACTCCACAGAAACTAGGTGATTAAATGGTAAGAAAAATCAGGGCTATCCTGATGTCCTTGGGGAAGACATGTTAATCAAATAATCACGGAAATAAGAGTAAAATTACAGTTCTTGATAAGTGCTACAAAGGACAGATATGATTCTATTAAGTAGTTTAAGAAGGGATTTTTATCTAGTCTGGGACTGGAGAATGGGTCAGGGGAGGAGAAAGGCCTTACATGCATAGAGAGTGAGATGTGTACAGAGCCCTAACATAGTGGAAACATGGTACATTCAAGGAAGCAAAAGGAACACAGAAAGCAAGGCAGAGTAGAATTTAAGATAAGGATGAGAAGAAAGCTATTCAGAGCCTTGAGGATCAAGCAAAAGATATCTGTCTTTTTTCTATGAGTGACGGGCAACAATTAGCATATTTTAAACAACAAATTAATACGATAAGATACAAGTCCAAGATAAACAAAAATATATGAAGCTTGAATGAAAAAGATAATTCAGGAAACAAAAGAGAACTGAAATAATAATAGTGACAATATTAACAGCAACAAGTCTAATAAGTATCCATAGAAGAATTTCAGAAAATAATGTTCTGTAAAACAATAGTAGTGATGGAGAATACGCAAGAAACATTAAGAGAAATGAAGAACACAATGAGAAGGCTAAACACACATCTAACTGGAATCCCACCCAGGAAAAGAAAAATGAAACAGGGAAAATAACGTTTTTAAAAAATGGTGACTTTTCCAAAACTGGTTAGAAAACCATGAATCCATAATCCAAGAAACACAATATAGCAGAATAAATAAAAGTAGGACAAATAAAAAGAAATGCCTATCTAAACACACTGTGATGAAACAGAACCATAAATACAAAGAGAAGATCTTAAATGCAGCAGAGAAAAAGGTCAAATCACCCAAAGAGGAAACAATTTAAATAACAGCTGACTTGTCAACAGCAACGATGAAAGTCAAAAGAACGTGGAATGTTACTGTCAAAGTGTAGAGAGAAAATAATGGTCAACCTTGAATTATGTACCTAGCCAGATATGAAAATAATAAATACTTTTGAAGAGAACAAAAACAGAGGATGTTTACTGCAAAGAAACCTGAGATAAAGGAAAGTCTAAAGAATATAGGTCAAGAAAAAGGACCAAGAGTCCCAAAAGGATGGTCTGAAAGCCAAGGAGTGGACAGAAAAAAAAAAAATGAAAAATGAAAAAACTGTGAGTAAATCTAAACAAATATAATTTAAATGATAATAATAAAACACTGTCTCATTTGTGGGGTTGAAAAACCAAATACAAAAGTACACAAAATAAGAGAGAAATAAGACTCAAAATGCCCCAAAGCTCCCCACTTTTTCTGTTGTTCATGGAGAGAGTTAGGTTATTTTTACTAGTTTAAATGTACAATGTAAAATTCCAAGGTAAAGAACAAATACAAATAGAATACATGAATTCTAAATAAACAGAGCAAAAATAGAAAAAGGGAAGTCAAAACTTATTAAACAAAGAAAGAGAAAAGAAGTGTTGATATAGTCAAGTGGGAGAAATAGAAGTCAAAAGTAAGATCGGAAGAAAACTGCAATATATCAATAATCACGATGTATGTAATAGACTAAACTTAAGTTTCAAGAAGCCTGCCCCTGGGAAAGCTCAGGAGAGATGGCACAGCAAACTATCACTTTCCAGTATACTAGACTATTTAGCTTTTAAATATGATCAATTTGATAAAAAATATTTTAAAAGGCATAGAAAAGATATTCCTGCATGAAGGACAAAGGAAAAAAAATGGAGAGAGGTAACACTGTGCATTAGGATGTTATTAAAGTAACTTAAGTGAGCAATAAGGAGCCCTGGTGGCACAATGGTTAAGTGCTCAGCTAATAAGTGAAGGGTTGGTGCTTCAAACTCAACCAGTAGCTCCAAGGCAGAAGGACCTAGCAATCTGTTCCCATAAAGAATGTTGTTATTAAGTGCCATGGAGTCAGTTGCAACTCCTACCAACCTTATGAACAACAGAATGAAACACTGCACAGTCACACAGTTGCTATATTTGAGCCCACTGTTACAGCCACTGTGTCAGTCCATCTCATTGAGGGTCTTCCTCTTTTTCACTAATTCTCGACCAAGCAGGATGTCCTTCTCCAGGGACTGGTCCCTCCTGATAATACATCCAAAGTACATGAGATGAAGTCTCACCATCCTTACTTCTAAGGAGCATTCTGGCTGTACTTCTTCTGACAGTCCACAGTATATTCAATATTATTGGTCAACACCATAATTCAAATGCATCAATTCTTCTTTAGTCTTCTTTATTCATTGTCCAGCTTTCACATACATACAAGGCGACTGAAAATACCATGGCTTGGATCAGGCACACCTTGGTCCTCAAAGTGTCATCTTTGCTTTTTCACACTTTAAGTAGGTCTTTTGCAGCAGATTTGACAATGCAGTACGTCCTCTGATTTCTTGACTGCTACTTCCATGGGTGTTGATTGTGGATCCAAGTAAAACGAAATCCTTGCTGGCTTCAATCTTTTCTCTGTTTATCATGATGTTGTGTATTGGTTCAGTTGTGAGGATTTTTATTTTCTTTATGTTGGTGTGCAATTCATACTGAAGGCTGTGGTCTTTGATCTTCATCAGTAAGTGCTTCAAGTCCACTTCACTTTCAGCAGGCAAAGTCATGTCACCTGCATATCGCAGGTTGTTAATGAGTCTTCCTCCAATCCTGATGACTTGTTCTTCTTCATATAGTCCAGCTTCTCGGGTTATTTGTTCAGCATACAGATTGAATAAGTATGGTGAAAGGATACAACCCTGACACACACCTTTCCTGATTTTAAACTACGCAATAGCCCCTTGTTCCATTTGAATGACTGCCTCTTGGTCTACGTACACGTGCCTCATGAGCACAATTAAGTGTTCTGGAATTCCCATTCTTTGCAATGTTATCCATAATTTGTTATGATCCACACAGTCGAATGCCTTTGCATAGTCAATAAAACACAGGTAAACATCTTTCTGGTATTCTCTGCTTTCACCTAAGAGCCATCTGACATCAGCAATGATATCCCTCGTTTCACGTCCTCTTCTAAATCCAGCTTGAATTTCTGGCAGTTCCCTGTTGATGTACTGCTGTAACTGTTTTTGAATCATCTTCAGCAAAATTTTACTTGCATGTCATATTGATACTGTATGATAATTTCCTCATTCTGTTGGATCACCTTTCTTTGGAATGGGCACAAATATGGATCTCTTCCAGTCATTTGGCCAGGTAGCTGTCTTCCAAATATTCTTGGCATAGACAAGTGAGTGCTTCCAGCGTTTCATCCGTTTGTTGAAACATCTCAGCCAATATTCCATGAATTCCTGGAGCCCTTTTTTTTTTTTTTTTTTGCCAATGCCTTCGATGCAGCTTGGACTTCTTCCTTCAGTACCATCGGTTCTTGATCATACGCTATCTCCTGAAATGGGTGAACATAGGCCAATTCTTTTTGCAACAGTGACTCTGTGTATTCCTTCCATCGTCTTTTGTTGCTTTTGATGCTTTGATGTATTTAATATTGTCCCCGTATAATCCTTCAGTAATGCAACTCGAGGCTTGAATTTTTGCTTTGGTTCTTTCAGCCTGAGAAATGCTGAGCAGGTTCTTCCCTTTTGGTTTTTTTTAACTCCAGGTCTTTGCACATCATTATAATATTTTACTTTGTCTTCTCCAAGTGCCCTTGGAAGGCTTCTTTTCGGCTTTTACGTCATCATTTCTTCCACTTCCTTTAGCTACTCTCTGTTCAAAAGTAACATTTCAGAGTCTTTTCTGACACCCACTATCTTTGTTTTTTGTTTTTCTTCTTTTTAATGACCTTTTGCTTTCCTCATGTATGATGTCCTTGATGTCATCCCACAACTTGTCTGGTTTTCAGTCATTAGTGTTCAATATGTCAGATCTATTCTTGAGATGGTCTCTAAACTCAGGTGAAATATACTCAAGGTCGTACTTTGGCTCTTGTGGACTTGTTTTCATTTTCTTCAGCTTCAACTTGATCTTGCATACGTACAATTACAGCCTAGAAAAACCTGTGGGGCCGTTCTACTCTGACATAGGGTTGAATTGAGTAAAAAAATCTACTCAGTGGTACCTCACAACAAGACGGAAGTGATAATAAGCATCTTCTAAATAAACTTTTGAGTATATCAATTATTTTCATGGAATAAATTCAAAAGAAACAAAATCTTGAGGTCAAGCTAATGCACAGTTTTGTAATTTTTTTATCTGGATTGGCAAATGGCCTCCAGAAAATCTGTACCCTTTAATGTGGCTACAGTATTTATAAAATATTCTTGATAAGGTGTTTATTGCATATCAGAAAACAAAGTCTCTGTCCTCATGGAACTTCCATTCCAGTGGGGGGAGGAGAGACAACCAACCAAACAAACAAAAAAACAGTAAACTAATAAATATAACTTCAGATAATAGAAGTATTATGAGGAGAATAAAGTAAAATAGATGAGATGCTGGGAAGTGACTTCAGAGTGCACAGTCAGGGAAGGTCCCCTTGAGCAGGGACTTGAGTGATCTGGAGGAAGAGCAGCCCAAGCAAAGGGATGGCAGTGTGAAGGCCTTGAAGTGGAACTCCCTGGGCAGGGTCAAGAAAGAGGATGCTGCCATGACCACCATATAGTGGGAGAAGGCAGGGTGGGTAAGAGAGATCAGCAGGGACCAGATCATAATACAAGTCACGGTAAGAAGCTAGGCTCTTCTTCCAAATAGATTATTAAGATTCATATATACTTCCATATCCAAGGAAATGGAGGATATTGGCGGTCAATGGTGGAATTCTCCCCTTCCGTGCAGGAGACCTGGGTTCGATTCCCAGCCAATGCACCTTATGCGCAGCCATCAGCCGTCTGTCAATGGAAATCTGCTTGTTGCTGAGATGTTGAACAGGTTCCAGCGGAGCTTCCGGATTAAGACGGACAAGGAAAAAGGCCTGGAGATCGACTTGCAAAAATTAGCCAGTAAAAACCCTATGGGTGACAATGGTCTGATCTGCAACCGATCATGGGGATGGCGTAGGACCTGGCAGGGTTTTGTTTTGCTGTGCATGGGGTCACCATGAGTTGAGGGCTGACTCAACAGCAGCTAACAACAAACAGTATACAAGAAAATAAAATAACTGATATATATATCAAACACATAAATGTGCTGTCATTCACACAACGTAAGTCTCTCACCTTTAATGAGCATTAGCATGTGCTCGGGGCTTGATATATGCCATCTCCCTAATCATAACAAAAATCACAGACATTGATGTCACCATTTTCCATTTTAACACTGAAGAAATGGAGAATCAGAGTGATAACTTTTTAAAGTCACACAGCCTGTAACAGCAGAATCTGGCTTTGAACCCAAGTTGTGCTGACTCCAAGGTCCAGGTCATTTCTGCCGAGAGCTAAGGAACCATAGACCTGTGACCTGTGTACTGACATCATAATGAGGCTTTAGAAACTGACAGGCAACCTTCTGAGCATGTAAAACTTTGAAAAGTGACATGGTTTTATTATTTATCACACAATTTTATGCCTCACCTGTTTCCAAATCAGATACAAGAGTTACGTGTAATATATTTTATATATAAACTGAGAATAAACATTACGAGAAACTAGAAAGTAGAGAAAAATAATTATGGTAGCACCTGAGGATGAAGCAGCCATTATATGTAGGAACTGAATCTAGTCCTGGTTAACCACTGCCACAGTATGTTAAAACTAAAAATTGTTGTGTCTGACACACTTGCTACCTTATGTGATAATAAATTGTGACTCTACTAATTATCAAAGCAGAGAATACCAGAAAGATATTTACCTGTGTTTTATTGACTATGCAAAGACATTCGACTGTGTGGTAACAAATTCTGGGCAACATTTCGAAGAATGGGAATTCCAGAATGCTTAATTGTGCTCATGAGGAACCTGTACATACATCAAGAGGCTGTAGTTCGAACAGAACAAGGGAATACCAGGTGGTTTAAAGTCAGGAAAGGTGTGCATCAGGGTTGTATCCTTTCACCATACTTATTCAATCTGTATGCTGAGCAAATAATCCAAGAAGCTGAACTGTATGAAGAAGAATGGGGCATCAGGATTGGAGGACGGCTCGTTAACAACCTGTGTTATGTAGATGACACAACCTTGCTTGCTGCAAGTGAAGAGGACTTGAAGCACTTACTGATGAAGATCAAAGACCACAGCCTTCAGTATGGATTACACCCCAACATAAAGAAAACAAAAATCCTCACAACTGGACCAATAAGCAACATCATGATAAACAGAGAAAATATTGAAGTTGCCAAGGATTTCATTTTACTTGGATCCACAATCAACACCCATGAAAGCAGCAGTCAAGAAATCAAATGATGCATTGCATTGAGCAAATCTTCTGTAAAAGATCTCTTCAAAGTGTTAAAAAGCAAAGATGTCACCTTCAAGACTAAGGTGCGCCTGACCCAAGCCACAGTGTTTTCAGTTGCCTCGTATGCATGTGAAAGCTGGACAATAAATAAGGAAGACTGAAGAACTGACACCTCTGAATTGTCATGCTGGCCAAGAATATTGAATATACCATGGATAGCCGAAAGAATGAACAAATCTGTCTTGGAAGAAGTACAATCAGAACGTTCTTTAGAAGCAAGTATGTCTCACATACTTTGGACATGTTATCAGGAGGGATCAGTCCCTGAAGGACATCATGCTTGGTAAAGTAGACGGTCAGCGAAAAAGAGGAAGACCCTCAATGAGACTGACACAGTGGCTGCAACAATGGGCTCAACCGTAACAGTGATCGTTAGGATGGCGCAGGACTGGGCAGTGTTTCACTCTGTTGTACATGGGGTTGCTATGAGTCAGAACCGACTCGACAGCACCTAACGGCAACAACAACTAATTCCGCCATAAAAGGGAATGCTAATATTAAGAGTGATTATCTCATAGTAGTTTTTAAAGGGTGAAAATGGGCATATAAAAGCACTTTGGAGACTGAGATGCACAAGCCAAACGGATCTTCTTACTATGGTTTTCAAATGTTTCTTAGTCAGATGGAAGAAGCTAGCAGTGATCACTGGTGCACAGGAATCTGAAGGCTCTTCATCCAGGACATGAGCTGCAATCAGTTGAGAAGGAAACTTGAGAAAACATTTGAAGGGAAGTCCCAATAAAGTTATGGGTCTGTTGTATCAGGAAACTCAGGGGTTTCAAGTTTCAAAATGGGCTGACTACATTTTAAGATCATATTGAAGGAATAGCATCTGTAGAATGAAATAGAGGGAAGAGTTTTGCAAAGACTTTGGCCCATTTTTCAAAATAAGACTTAGCAAATTCAAGCAAAAACTGATCTCCTGAGTCCTTTCCTTCAGCTGTAGGAGAAGGATATAATTTTTAGGTTCTACAGGACTGTAGGATCTCTGCTTGGGAGAATTTCTAGAGAGACCGAACCTTGAAAAGACATATGCTACTTTTCCCAGGTATCACCAGGAAAGCATTCTTGCCCAGAAGCTACTCCAAAGGTCACCTCCAATGATCATGGCTGAACTCAAAACCTCTCTTTAGCAACTATCACAATTCATTTACTCCATGTTTTTGATACTGATGATTTTTACTTTTTGAAAGCACATGGTAAAACTTACAAAAAGTACACAAAGGTGTAAAATAAAAAGTAGAAGTGCACTCCCAACCTCAAGTACAAACAGAGGAAACATTGGATAATAATTTCATATGAATTTTCCCAGACAGAACAGTATAGACAGATATAGAAAGATAGATGGATGGATGACAGAAAGATAGATCCATAGACAGACAAACAGACAGATAGGCTGTTATGCACCTTGATTTTGTCATTTGATCATCTGTCTTTCTCTATCAGTACACATAAAGCTACTTCATTCATTTTCATGGCAGTGTGATATTTTATTATATGGGGGTTATCATATGGTTAGGTTCCTGGGTAATGCAAATGGATTGCACTCAACTACTAACCTGAAGCTTGGCTGTTCCAACCCTCCGGCCCCCAGTGGTACCACAGAGGAAAGACCTAGAATCTGTTTCTGTAAAGATTACAGCCAAGAAAACCCTATGGAGCAGTTTTACTCCATAACACATGGAGTCTCCTCATGCGTTGGGACTGACTCAACAGCATCAGATTTGGCTTTTAGTTTTTATCATACAGTTGCTTCCTGTTTTTTTTTTTAAATTACTATTATTACACGTATTGCTACAATGAACATTATTATACACATACCTTGTATGAGAATCTCTTAGGTTAAACGCCAAGAAGTGGACTTGCTAGAAGTTTTCATTTTTAAATTGTGAGAGATACTACATCCTACAAGGCTGTTCCAATCAACACTCCCTCCAGAAGTGGGAAGTGAGGGGCCTGCTCCCATGTCCATGCTAATGTACTAGCAGGTCGGGCATGGCGTGGTTATTTTGTTTTGGCAACCTCGTTGTGCCAGCTTACTTCTGATGTCATCTCCAGTTTAATCATTCTAAAGCATTAAATTTAGTAAATATATCTGTATTCACACAGTTACAATTGAGCTCCAGTTACATTATCTTAACTTTTTCATTTACTTTTTTTTTATTGTACTTTAAGTGAAAGTTTATAATTCAAGTTAGTTTCTCATACAAAAATTTATACATACGTTGTTATGTGACCCTAGTTGCTCCCCCTATACTGTGACAGAACACTCCTCCTTTCTACCCCGGATTTTCCTGTGTCCATTCAATCAGCTCCTGACCCTCTCTGCCCTCTCATCTCACCTCCGAACAGAAGCTGCCCATTTAGTCTCATGTATATACTTGAGCTAAGAAGCACACTCTTCACGAGTATCATTTTATGTCCCATAGTCCAGTCTAATCTTTGTCTGAAGAGTTGGCCTTGGGAATGGTTTTAGTTCTGGGCTAATAGAGAATCTGGGGGCCGTGTCTTCCAGGGTCCCTCCAATCTCAGTCAAACCATTAAGTCTGGTCTTTTTAGTAGAATTTGAATTCTGCACCCCACTTTTCTCCTGCTCCATCAGGGACTCTCTGTTGTGTTCCCTGTCGGGGTGGTCACTGGTAGTAGCCAGGCACCATCTAGTTCTTCTGGTCTCAGGTTGATGAAGTCTCTGGTTTGTGTGGCTCTTTCTGTCTGTTGGGATAATATTTTCCTTGTGTCTTTGGTGTTCTGCATGCTCCTTTGCTCCAGGTGGGTTGGCACCAATTGATGCATCTTAGATGGCCGCTCGCTAGCTTTTATGATCCCAGACATCACTCACCAAAGTGGGATGCAGAACATTTTCTTAATACACTGTTATGCCAACTGACCTAGATGTCCCCTGAAAGCATGGTCCCCAGACCCCCGCCCTTGCTACTCTCTCCCTCGAAGTGTTTGGTTGTATTCAGGAAACTTCTTAGCTTTGGTTTAGTCCAGCTGTGCTGACTACCCCTGTAGTGTGTACTGTCCTCCCCTTCATCTAAGATAATCTTGTCTGCTGTTGAGTTAGTGTTTCATTTACTTCTTTAATCTTCCCATCCAAGTTTATCCAGTAAAATAACAGATATGACCATCTCCTAAATGCACACAGTCAGTCAAGTTACAGGTGTAAAATCTCAGAAGACGACCCTCGAAAGATAAGATACAGGAATAGTATACGATAGGTACTTGTCATATACTGCACATATGAGCCCTAGAAGGTTCTGGAAGGTCTGAAGTATCAAGGTAATATTGGGAGGCATTAAGCCAACAGATGGCTTTAACACTAGGCAACATTTATGTAACTCTGACTATGTGCCAGGTATTATTCTAAGTGTTTGATATGTTAACTCATTTAATCATCATGACAGCCCTATAAGAGAGTATTATTATCAACCCCATTTTCCACATGGGGGTCTGTGGTGTGTTGAATTGTGTCTTCTGGGCAGGGGAGGAGAGAAAACACGTTCAAGTCCTAACTTTGAGTACTTAGGAATGTGGCCTTATTTGGAAACAGGGTCTTTGCAGATGCGATCGAGTTAAGTCATACTAGATTTGGATGATCTCTAAATGCAATAACTGGTGTTCATTTAAGAGAAAGGAGAGGGAGGTTTGGACACAGAGAGACACAGGAAGACAGCCATGTGACCATGGAGGCAGACACTGGAGTGATGCCTACAAACCAAGGAATGTCAAGGATTGCAGCAACCACCAGAGGCTGCGAGAGAGGCAGGAAATAGGTTCTTCCTCAAAGCCTCCAGAAGCCATCTTCATTTCAGACTTCTGACCTCCAGAACTGTGATGGAATAACTTTCTGTTGTTTTAAGGTACCTGGTTTGTGGTAATTTGTTGCATCAGCTCTAGGAAACTAATGCAGGGGCCTGAAGCACCCAGCTAGTTAGTGACGAGACAGAGGCAGCATTTGAACCCAGGTGCATTGGCTCCAGGGTCCCTGTTGTCTACCACCATGCTGTGATGTCATTGTTTATGGCAGCTCTTAAATGTGTCAACAGAATGATCTAAGCATGTTCCGATCACAGCTGCCACTTGCCAACCACCTCAAGCCCAACTTCGGTCTGCTCACTGGATAATTATGGAATCCTGTCTAATTCACCCACCAAGTCAGACCTGGGAAGGTGGCCAAGTGTCTCCCGTCATCCATCTGTACTCCTTATGTAAGAAGGCAGGGGTCTCTGTTTAAATTTGTATCATGCATTATTTATACCGAAAGCCCACATTAACCCAATAGAGCTGTAGAAATGGCAAAGCGGGACTAGATCAAATTACCAGATTTGCTACCGACTGCCTGTATGTGGACGGGCAAGTGATTTATCTTTCCTCTGCCACTGTTCAGGCTGCTGCTTGGGGAGAAAGAAGGCACGAAAGAGCCAAGTATTGTATTTTACAATCTTTTTGGTGGAAGGCTTCCCTTTCTGGAAAGTCTGAGTTCAAAAAATACTCTTTAGCCTTTCAGAAAACAAAAACACTGGCTTCTGTCTTCAAATGCTAGTGTTGTAGGCTGGAATCAGCAATGCAGACGTGGTTTTTTTTTTTTTTTCTTCTCTTTGAAAGGAGATTAAAGAGTGGAGGGGATACAAGAAAAGGAGAAGGAAGAAAAATCCAAATGTGTGACTTGGGTTTATAACAATCTGGTTTAGTGCTGTATTCACCAAAGGCATTTAGATACGAAACCAGCTTCCCAGGAGTAACCACAAGGAGAGAGTTAGACAGTAATCAACCATTGTTGCTGGTAGTTGTCGCTGAGTCTATTCTAACCCATGGCGACCCCATGCATGCAGAGTAGAACTGCTCCGTATCATTTTCAAGGCTGTGACTTTTGGAAGCAAATCGCCAGGTCTGTCTTCCAAGGTACCTCTGGATGGGTTTGAGCCAGCCTTTCAGCCAGTAGTCAACTGCTTTAACCATTATTTAACTCCAGACCAGGTTGGGGATGGATGATCAGCTGCCGGGGGGCTTTGAACAGCAACAAGGTCACTTGTTCCTTACACCACATGGCCTTTTAAGAGTTACACCCAGCATGAGGAAATGATAATCAACAAGGGAAATAAATATTTTCATGATCCCAAAGAAGGAGCAAATACGTTACCTTAAGTAGAGAATCAATTCCAGATTCCCATTTTCGGACTAAGACTCGCACAGAGAAGACTTCCCCAAAAATGGTGGCTTTGAACTTGACGAACAGTGACAATCCAGGGCAATAACTTTAAGGTCCACTAGTCTAATCCCTGGGTGGTGCAAACAGTTAACGCATTTGGCTGCTAACCAAAGGGCTGGAGGTTCAAGTCCATTCAGAGGCACCTCGGCAGAAAGGCCCAATGATCTGCTTTTGAAAAATCAGCCATTGGAAACCTATGGAGCACAGTTCTACTGTGCCACACATGGGGTCACCCTGACTTCAGTCAACTTGATAGCAACTTTTTTTTTTTTTTAATGTAATCACTTCATCATAGCAACCATTCTTTTTCAATCTCAAGACTTCAGGCAATGAAAAAGCCACATGTGGAATATTTATATACACTAAGTGTGCTATAGAATTCTGGCATATTCTGGAGGCCACATTATTAGGTGGATTCACCTAGTTAAATTCTACAAAAACGAAACAGGCTGTTAAACATTTATCCTTGAATTATCATCAGTGTCTTAAAAATAACTCAGTAGAAATACTTTCAACTTATTTTTGTATAGAACATTTTAGTTGAGAAGTCAGGTGGGTCACACGTTCAAGTTACTGCCCAGAGGCTGACCACAGTGGCCACTGAAGTCTCTCCCACCTTCATGAAACACAAGTGAAAAATGCAGACCATGGAGATCATGCCCTGAACCTATTGGGGAGACACCTGGTGATTATGACATTGTTCTCCATCTTTGTGACAAACAGTCCAATCAAATTAGAGAGGTAAGAGAAGGGGGTGAAAACGTACCTCAGAGAAAGCCCAATAAAATGATAATATTCTAGAAAAAGGGGTCAGAGACAACTGAGACTGTTGTTGG
The DNA here is from genome assembly GCA_030035585.1 of Dugong dugon. Classification (NCBI taxonomy): domain Eukaryota; kingdom Metazoa; phylum Chordata; class Mammalia; order Sirenia; family Dugongidae; genus Dugong; species Dugong dugon. Next base: position 221,147,074 of record CM057460.1, read on the forward strand.
TAGCTGCTGTCCAGTTAGCACCAACATGGCGACCTCATGTGTAACAAAAGGAGACATTGCCCTATCCTGCTCCATCCTCTCAACTGTTGTATGTTGGAGCCCACTGTTGCAGACACTGTGTCAATCCATCTTATTTAGAGTCTCCCTCTTTTTCACTGACTCTCTACTAAGCATAATGTGTCTTTCTCCAGCGACTGGTCCCTCCTGATGATATGCCCAAAGTAAGTAAGGCAAAATCTCATCATTCTCACTTCTAAGGGGCATTCTAGTTCTACTTCCTCCAAGACTAATTTGTTTATTTTTCTGGAAGTCCACGGTATATTCAGTATTCTTCATCAACACGACAATTCAAATACATCAGTTCTTCAGTCTTCCTTATCCATTGTCCAACTTTTGCATGCATATGGGGTGACTAAGGGAGCCCTGGTGGCACAGTGGTTCAGCGCTCGGCTGCTAACTGGAAGGTCAGCAGTTTGAACCCACAAGCTCTTCCATGGGAGAAAGATGTGGCAGTCTGCTTCCATAAAGATTGCAGCCTAGGAAACCCTATGGGGTAGTTCTACTCTGTCCTATAGGGTTGCTATGCATTGGAATCAACTTGACAGCGATGGATTTGGTTTGGTGGGTATGAGGCAATTGAAAAGACCATGCCTTGGGTCAGGCACATCTCAGACATCAAAGTGATATCTTTGCTTTTTAAGGTTTGAAAGAGGCCTTTTGCAGATTTGCCCAATGCTCTGAGGCTGTTACACAGTAACATTAAAAAAAAAAAACTGTTGCCATCAAGTTGATTCTGATTCATAGCGACCCTATAGGACAGAGGAGAACTGCCCCATAGCGTTTCCAAGGAGCGCCTGGTAGATTTGAACTGCTGGCCTTTTGGTTAGCAGCTGAGCTCTTAACCACTGCGCCACCAGGGCTCCCACAGTAACAGTAACAGGTCCCAATTCTCTCTCTAGGAGAGCAATCTGCCCTAAGACTGATTTACAGTCTGTGAGGAGCGGCCATTGGCTCGCCCAATCCTCACCAGCAGCCACGTGATTTTAGCATGCGGCCAACATTCATTTGCCACTGCAAAGCAGTACCCGTGTACAGTACTTGTAAAGAGAGAGGTGAGACTGGATATTGTGTGTGTAGCTTTAACCTCACTACTATTTGTGTGTGTGTGTGTGCATATGTACAAAAAATAACAACACACTACTGAAAGGCCTCAGTTGTGCTCCAGGGGAAGGGCCATTTTTTAAAAGACTTTAAACAGAAATCTTTGTCTCCAGTGGGAGACAAAAGTAGGACATTTGGGGAGCCACGTAATACATACAGAGTAAATGGCCCCAAACCTCTCAACTGTTGCACAGAAAACCAGAGCAATGGACTGGATATAGCCGATATGGTGAAATTCCTGGATGGCATTTTAACTCCTCACATATAAAATTGCATTAAAAATATCTTGCATGTGTCCGTTAGCACTAAGTTGTTGAAAGCAAATGATTGCGATGCTTTGAGGGGGCATGATTTGAAGAATCTATTGCTTTTCAGAGACTTCTATTTGGGGGACACAGCTGGTAAAACTGATCTCCCTCCTCTCTTCTCATACACGTCTGTGAAAACTGGTGTCATGGATTGAATTGTGTCCCCTCAAAATACATGTCAACTTGGCTGGGTTATGATTCCCAATATTGTATGATTGTGTACCATTTTGTACATCTGATGTGATTTTCTTATGTGTTGTAAACTCTATCACTATGATGAGGTCTACAAGATTAGATAGTGTCTTAAGTCACTCTCTTTTGAGATATAAAAGAGAGAAGTGAGCAGAGACACATGGGAACCTCATACCACCAAGAAAGCAGTGCCAGGAACAGAGTCCATCCTTTGGACCTGAGGTTCCTGTGCAGAGAAGCTCACAGACCAAGGGAAGACTGATGCATCACAAGGACCTTCCTCCAGAGCCGACAGAGAAAGCATTCCCTTGGAGCTGATGCCCTGAATTTGGACTTGTAGCCTACTGGACTGTGAAAGAATAAACTTCTCTTTGCTGAAGCCATCCACTTATGGTATTTCTGTTACAGCAGCACTAGATGACTAAGACAACTGGGAAGTCAAATTTGATTCTGGGTATAATCCAATAAACCAAAAAATACCAAACCCATTGCCGTCGAGTTGACTCCGACTCATAGTGACCCTACAGGACAGAGTAGAACTGCCCCACAGAGTTTCCAAGGAGTGCCTGGTGGATTCAAACTGCCAACCTTTTGGTTAGCAGCCGTAGCTCTTAACGATTACACCACCAGCGTTTCCATAATTCAATAGATATGCAATATCTTGGGAGTTAAATAAAGTTTTTCTTTTACAGCAATTTTTATTTTTCCCTAGCCATGTTTCTTCCTTACTTAGAGCATGTACAAAGCATGCTTTGGGTTAATATCTATAAATAAGTCAATATTCATAAGAATCACCTTTTTTGTAAACATATTTATTCCGGACAAAGTCATACCATGGTGGATTTTATTAATTTGCTGCTTTTGGTTGCCCATTTAAAATCCACCATTTATTTTCCAAGTGTATAAAATCTAAATGCACCCAGAGGGAGTACCCAAATAAACTCAGTGATTCTGAATTAAGAATTCTTCAGAAGCAGAGATCAGTATAATTAAAGTAAAAATAAATTTATATTAACAAGAACTAGAACCAGTTGCTGGGGAGTCGATTCCAACTCATGGTGACCCCATGTGTGTCAGAGTAGAACTGTGCTCCATAGAGCTTTAGGCAGCAGATTACCAGGCCTTTCTTACAAGGTGCCTTATGGTGGACTTGAACCTCCAACCTTTCAGTTACTAGCAGAGTACGTTAATCATTTGTATCTCCCAGGGACCCTTAAATTTACCCTAGGGCAAAGCAACTCAAAGCTGCAAACATAAGCTATTTTTGTTACGGTTCAAATCTCTGCACAGGTATCAGCATCAGGTCAAGGGCAAGTCTGAAGGGAATGTCAACTGAAGGACCTTCGTAACTGATTGATTGTTGTTCCCCAGGAGTTGTACTGGTAAATAGCTAGTACAATGGGTCTACCACTTACTCATGTCAGGCTTGGGCCTTATGCCCCTCACTGTTTTCAATGAAAGATCTGCTTTCCTCACGCTGTCAAAAACACTTGGGTTACCTTGTATTGTTTAACATTGCATGATGCTCATCTTAACACCCACTAGGTCATTTTTTATTCCCACTCATTCACTTTTATTCATCGATTCCACACATATTTACTGAGATTGTACTATGTGCCTCCATCGTCTGTCAGTTTATCATACCGTGATGAATTGAGTGTTGCTGTGATGCTGGAAATTACACCACCAGTATTTCAGATACCAGCGGGGTTATCCCTGGCGGACAGGTTTCAGTGGCGCTCAGGACTAACACAGGCTAGGAAGAAAGACCTAGCGATCTACTGCCAAAACTAGCCAATGAAAACCCTATGGATCACAAAAGAATACTGTCCCGACATAGTGCTGGAAGATGAGCCCCCTAGGTTGGAAGGCACTCAGAACACACAGAGGCTCCAACAACGGACTTGAACACACAAACAATCGTGAGGATGGTGTAGGACCAGGCAACATTTCGTTCTGTTGCGCGTGGGGTCACCATGAGTCAGAGACCACTGAATGGCAACTAACAACTACTGTGTATCAAGAAGCAGTGCAATGTAATACAAGATCCTTTATACTTGCAACCATGAAGACTGACTCAACCTCTATTAAATACACACTCAGTAAGGGCAGCCATTTTAAGTATATTTTAATACAAGGTTCTATTCATGTACAGACTTAGGGGAGTATAAGGATCAGGATTTGGGTCAGGCCCAGAAGATATGGGGTGGGGGGGAATCAGACCCTATTATTATCTTTTCTACTCCTCTTCCATTTTCATACTGCAAACTGGAAATAGGACAAGAAGTCATAGAAAAGTAGACACTGCAGTGTGTGAACAGGAGCGGAGATTCATCTGCCGGATGTCAGTGCTGGCCCGAGTTAAGGACTTGTGTTAACTCTAAGGAAGGTGTTGACTGTCTATGTAACTCGTAAGCAAATTACTACCAGCATCGACAGACTTCTCCCACACTTCGTCACTTCTCCAAGTATTCCTGAAGTGTTCATAACTAATTAAACATGTTTGGTTCTGAAATGCATACACGCCACCCACTCAGAAAGCATTCGTACGCAAATGCATCTGGATTTTTTTTCTAAAAGTGTGTTTCTGTGTTTTGAATAAGAACGAATATTTAACCAATCCGTTTTTATTTTTCAATCTGAAAGGACCACATCATGAAAATTCGGACAATAGGGGTGTGGCCCCGTCTATCTTAATTTATTTTGTTTGTAAGTGCATTGTAAGTAAATTTGGTTCCCCTTTGGATTAAAAGGAGTCCCGGTGGCACGGTGGTTAAGCGCTTAGCTAACCAAAAGTTTAGTGGTTCCAACCCAACAGCTGCTCTGTGGGAGAAAGAGGTGGCAATCTGCTTCCATAAAGATTTATAGCTTTGGAAACCCTATGGGGCAGTTCTACTCTGTCCTGCAGGGTTTCTATGAGTCAGAATCAACTCCATGGCAATGGGTGAGGTTTAATTTGGTTGGATTAAAAGGTAATTTTATTTGATGAAATAAAGGATTTTAATTTTTTGGCTTCACTAGAGCTTGGCAGTCCCAGACAAAACAGAAACATAACCACAGAATTAGCAGAGCCTGACATATCTCCTACCGACTAGAGACCATTTATTGGTTAAGGTTTGATGCAGGATGGCTGGTTTCTGTCTGTAGCTTCCCTGCCCTAGAGCTAATAATGATAGGTGACTTCTGGCAATATCAATTTTTAACCACTTTCTCCAAACTCCAAAACCAGTTGCCATGAAGTCAATTCCGACTCATGGTAACCCCACATGTGTTGGAGTAGAACTGTGCTCCATGAGGTTTTCAACGGCTGATTTTACAGAATTAGATTGCCAGGACTTTCTTCCAAGGAACCTCTGTGTAGACTCAAACCTCCAAACTTTCACAGTTAGTAGCTGAGCATGTTAACCATTTGCACCACCCAGGGACTCTGCTCCAAACTCTAGTGGCCTGTAAATTTTGGCACATAAAATCTGTAACTCCCTGAAGAATAACACATGCGGGTTTTTTTATGATAATCTTTTTACTATAAAAACATGTGGAAGAGTTTCTATGATTAAATCTAAAAGCACAATCCAACTTTTTTTATTATTTTATTGTGCTTTAGTTGAAAGTTTACAGCTCTAGTTTCTCATTCAAAAATTTATACACATATTCTTTTGTGGGAAACCCTGGTGGTGTAGTGGTTAAGTGCTACGGCTGCTAACCAAAAGGTCAGTAGTTCAAATCCACCAGGCACTCCTTGGAAACCCCATGGGGCAGTTCTACCCAGTCCTACAGGGTTGCTGAGTCCAAATCAACTCAGCGGTAACAGGTTTTTTTTGGTTTGTTTTGTGACATTGGTTGCAATCTCCACGATGTGACAGCACTCTCCCCCTTTCCACCCCGGGTTGCCCATGTCCCTTTGTCCAGTTGCCTATCCCTTCCTGCTTTCTTGTCTTGCTTTTGGGAGAAGCTGCTCATTTGATCTCGCATATTTCATCGAACTAAGCAGCATATTCCTCACATGCGATTGTTTTGTCTGAAAAGTGGGCTTCTGAAGTGGTTTCAGTTCTGAGTTAGCAGAGTGTCTGGGGGCCATAGTCTTGGGTATTCCTCCAGTCTCTGTAAAACCAGTAAGTCTGGTCATTTTCTGTGAATTTGAATTTTGTTCTACATCTTTCTCCAGCACCCTCTATTGTGATCCCTGTCAGAGCCGTCAGTGGTGGTAGTCAGACACCATGTAGCTCTCCTGGGCTCAAGCTGGTGGAGGCTCTGGTTCATGTGGTATGTTAGTCCTCTGGGCTAATATTTTCTTTATGTCTTTGGTTTTCTTCATTCTCCTTTGCTTTGAACTGGATGGGACCAACAGATGTATCTTACATGACCGCTCGCAAGCTTTAAGACCCCAGATGCTACTCACCAAAGTAGGACATAGAATAGTTTATCAACTATGTTATGCCAATTGACCTAGATGTCCCCTGAGACTATGGTCCCCAGCACTTAACCTCAGCAACAGGTCCCTCAAGGTGTTTGGATGTGTCTAGGAAACTTCTATGACTTTGCCTTGGTCAAGTGTACTGATTTCCCCTATATTGTGTGTTGTCTTTCCCTTCACCAAAGTTGACATTCTCTACTGTCTAGTTAGTGACTTCCCCTCTCCACCCCTCCCCACCCTAGTAAACATTAAAGAATGTTTTTTTCTGTGTGTAAAACTTTTCTTGAGTTTTTATAATAGTGTTCTCATATATTTGTCCTTCTGTGATCGACTTATTTCACTCAGCATAATGCCCTCCAGATTCATCCATGTTGTGAGATGTTTCAAGGACTCATCATTGCTCTTTATCGTTTGCATAGTATTCCACTGTGCATATGTACCATAATTTGTTTATCCATTCATCTGTTGATGGGCACTTAGGTTGTTTCCATCTTTTTGCTATTGTAAATAGTACTGCAATGAACATAGGTGTGCGTATGTCTATTTGTATGAAGGCTTTTATTTCTCTAGGATAATATACCTAGGAGTGGGATTGCTGGATCGTATGGTATTTCTGTATTTCTAGCTTTTTAAGGAGGCATCATATTGTTTTCCATAGTGGTTTTACCATTTTACATTCCCACCAACAGTACATAAGAGTTCCAATCTCCCAACAACCTCTCTAACATTTGTTATTTTCTGGGTTTTTTTTTTTAAATTAATGCCAGTATTGCCAGGGTGAGATGGTACCTCACTGTAGTTTTGATTGCATTTCTCTAGGGCTAATGATCATAACCATTTCCCCATGTGTCTGTTAGCCACCTGAATGTCTTCTTTGGTGAAGCATCCGTTCATATCCTTTGCCCGTTTTTCAACTGGATTATTTGTCTTTTCGTTGCTGAGGTGTTGCAGTATCCTGTAGATTTTAAACATTAGACCCTTGCTGGATACGCTGTATCCAAAATTTTTTTTCCCAATCTGTAGATTCTCTTTTTCATTCTTTTGGTGAAATCTTTTGATGAGCATAAGGGTTTGATGTTTAGAAACTCCCAATTATCTAGTTTGTTTTCTGGTATTTGTGCATTGCTAGTTGTGGTTTGTATTCTATTTATGCTATGTATTAGGGTCCCTAGCGTTATCCCTATTTTTTCTTCCATGATCTTTATCGTTTTAGGTTTTATATTTTGGTCTTTGATACATTTTGAGTTAGTTTTTTGCATATTGTGAGGTATGGATCCTGTTTCATTTTTTTGCAGATGGACATCCAGTTATGCCAGTAAAATTTGTTAAAGAGACTGTCTTTTCCCCATTTAACTCACTTTGGCCCTTCGACAAACATCACCTGCTCATAGATAGATGGATTTACCTCTGGGTTCTCCATTCTGTTCCATTGGTCTATGTGTCTGTTGTACCAGTATCAGGTTGTTTCGACTACTGTGGCTGTATAATGGGTTCTAAGATCAGATAGTGTGAAGCCTCCCACTTTGTTCTTATTCTTCAATAACACTTTACTTATCCAGGGCCTCTCCCCTTTTCCATATAAAGTCAGTGGTTTGTTTCTTCACCTCGTTAAAGAATGCTGTTTTAATTTGGATTGAGATTGCATTGTGTCTGTAGACGTATTTGGGTAGTATTGACATTTTTACAATGTTGAGTCTTCCTATACATGAGTATGATATGTTTTTCCATTTATCTAGGTGTCTTTTGGTTTCTTGTAGTAGTGTTTTGTAGTTTTCTTTATACAGGTCTTTTATGTCCCTGGTTAGATTTATTCCTAAGTATTTTATCTTCTTGGGGGCTATTGTAAACGGTATTGATTTGTTGATTTCCTTTTCAAAGTTCTCCTTGTTGGTGGAGAAGAATCCAACTGATTTTTGTATATTAATCTTGTATCCTGCTACTTTGCTGAATCCTTCTGTTAGTTCCAGTAGCTTTCTTATGAATTCTTTGGGGTTTTCTATGTATAGGATCATATCATCTGCAAATAGGGACAGTTTTACCTCTTCCTTACCAATTTGATGCTTTATTTCTTTTTCTTGCCTTAATGCTCTAGTGAGGACATCCAGCACGATGTTCAATAAGAGTGGTGATAAATGGCATTCTTGTCTAGTTCCCGTTGTCAAGGGGAATGCTTTCAGTCTCTCTCCATTGAGAATCATGTTGGCTGTTGGTTTTGTATAAGTGCCCTTCATTAAGTCGAGGAATTTCCCTTCTACTCCTATTTTATTGAGTTTTTTTTTTTTTTTTTTTTTTTTTTTTTAACCAGAAATGGGTGTTGGACTTTATCAAGTGCCTTTTCTGCTTCAATTGATAAGATCATGTGGTTCTTTTCTTTTGTTTTATTTATGTGGTGGATTATGTTGATTGATTTTCTAATGTTGAACCATCCCTGCATACCTGGTATGAATCCCACTTGGTCACGATGAACTATTTTTTTGATATGCTATTGAATTCTATTGGCTAGAATTTTGTTGAGAAGTTTTGTATCTATATTCACGAGGGATGTTAGGCTGTAGTTTCTATTTCTGTGGTTATCTTTGCCTGGCTTTGGTAATAGGGTTATGCTGCCTTCATAGAATGAATTTAGGAGCATTCCTTCCTTTTCTACGCTCTGAAATAGTTTGAGTAGTATTGGTGTGAACTGGGCAAAGGAGCAGGTGCCTCTGGACAGGGGCCATGAATTCCTGGATTAGGGGGTGTGGTAATGTTGAATGCCACTGGACTGGTGTTGGAGTAAGGAGGAAATTGGTGAGGGGGAGCGAGTGCTCCTTGGCCCATGGAGCTCTGGTGGGGGATTCTGGGGTGTGCGTGGTGGGTTGGGTGCATGCACTTAACTTTTGCATGTCTGGTATCACTCCTGGTTGACTCTGGAGGTGCATGCAGAGTCGCTTCTGCTTAGCTGTACCAAGTGGTGTGGGTTTCGGCTGGGAATGCTGCTGCTTGCCTCAATATGTCTGCACTGTGCAGGTTAGGCTAGCAGGACACTGGCGAGCTGTAATTCTCCATTTCTGCTACTTTTGAAGTGTCTCTCCTTCCACCTGTCACTCAGTCTGATTCTTCAGCTTTGTCTTTGATGCTTAAGGTTCCTAGATTGTCAAGTAGATCCAATTCACTTGTTTTTTAGGGTCCTTGTTGTAAGAGGGACAACATGAAGTGTCTGACTCTTCTGCCATCTTTGTCCACCTCTCACAATCCAACTTTTAATGTAAACCATATTCTAACAAGGACATGCAGCAATCAAGCAAAAAGGTTAATTTAGCAATTGATCTTTTTTAATACTATTTAATGGATTTCAGTAATATAACAGTCACAGTTTTAGATTTAAACATAAAAAGAATTATTTTTCTACTTATCAACCAGAACCCAAATCTGTAATTTCTACTACAGTAATATTAACATTGCTATGTCATTGCCTGGCACATAGTTGGCACTCGTTAAATAAAGGTTCATGGAATGGATATATTAACAAATGTAATTAAATGTGAAATAATAAAATATTACTAAGTACCTGTGAGAAGGATAAGAAAGGATCTTCCCCCAGAGCCTTCAGAAAGAACATGGCCCTGCCAACAAGCTAAATTCAGACTTCTGGTCTCCAGAACTGTGAGACAATAAATTTCTATTGTTTAAAGTGACCAGATGGTGGCACTCTGTTACAGCAGCCCTAAGAAAAGAATACAGATGCTGGTAGAACATATTTGTTTGACCAGACGTTGGAAAGAAGAGAAGAACTGAGGTAATCAAGGAGGTAAAGGACAATAACCGATAGCCAGGAGATAAAAAGTGAAATAAGAAGGGATCAGAGGCCACAGCCACACTCCAGGAGAGTAACTCACATCGTAACCCTTTGGCTCTACAGGAAAAGTTGCAGCAATGGAATGATGATCTCAGCTCGTCAATAAATCAGACTTAACACTTGTTTTTCTTGGCTCATAAATCAGCACCCATGGAAGCAGCAGTCAAGCAATCAAACAATATACTGCACTGAGCAAATCTGCTGTAAAAAACCTCTTTAAAAAAAAAAAAACAAAGATGTCACCTTGAGGACCAAGGTGTGCCTAACCCAAGCCATGTACCTTACTCATCTAGTGCCGCTATAACAGAAATACCACAAGTGGATGGCTTCAACAAATTGAAATTTATTCTCTCACCGTCTAGTAGGTTATAAGTCCAAATTCAGGGCATCAGCTCCAGAGGAACCCTTTCTCTCTCTGTCAGCTCTGGAGAAAGGTCCCTGTGATGCATCAGTCTTCCCTTGGTCTGGGAGCATCTCAGCGCGGGAACCTCAGGTCCAAAGGACATGCTCTGCTCCTGGCACTGCTTTCTTGATGGTATGAGTTCCCATGTGTCTCTGCTTGCTTCTCTCTTTTATATCTCAAAAGAGACTGGCTTAAGACACTATCCAATCTTGTATACCTCATCAGTGTAACTGCCACTAATCCATCTTATTAGAACATAGTGATTGAATTTACAACACATAAGGAAATCACATCAGATTACAAAATGCTACACAATTATACAACACTGGAAACTGTAACACAGCCAAGTCGACAGATATTTTGGGGGGGACACAATTCAATTCATGACACCATGGTATTTTCAATCACCTCATATGCACGTGAAAGCTGGGCAGTGAAAAAGGAAAACTGAAGAAGTGACACATTCAAATTACGGTGTTGGAGAATACTGAATATACCATGGACTGCCAGAAGAACGAACAAATCTGCCTTGGAGGAAGTACAGCCAGAATGCTCCTTAGAAGGGAGGATGGCAAGAATTTATCTTACTTACTTTGGACACATCATCAAGAGGGACTAATCCCTAGAGAAGGACACCCTGGTTGGTAAAGTGGAGGGTAAGCAAAATTGGGAGAGACCCTCAATGAGATGGACTGACACAGTGGCTGCAACAATGAGCTCAAACATACCTACTATTGTGAAGATGGTGCCGGACCAGGCAATGTTTCATTCTTTTATACATGGGGTCGCTATTAGAGCTGACTTGATGGCACCTAACAACAACAACACCTGTTCTAGAACCTAAGCATGCTAGATTAAGAAATTTCAGTAGCTGTACAGCTTTGTAAATAATTGGGACAAAATTCTGTAATCATAGCAGTGGCTTTATTATGTCTTGATGAGCTTCCTAGGTAATTAAAATATCACACGAGGCAGAGGAGTAGATTGATTTTCTGCTCTATTTCTTAAAGCTAGATGGTCTTTGCAAACCTCAGTCCTGGAAAAATCTGGACCCAATCATGCACTGTCTACACTGCCCCAATTGAAAACTTGAGCAATTTAACATCAGTTCCTGTTTTAGAGCCATGCTGGAGCAACAATTAAACAACTGGATGCCAACTGAAAGACTGGTAGTTCGAACCCACTCAATGGCTCTGTAGGAGAAAGAGCTAGTGATTTGTTCCCTTAGAGATTACAGCCTAGAAAGCCCTATAGGGTACCTACTTTGTTACATGGGGTTGCCATGAATGGAAAATCAACCTAACAGCACCTAAAAACAAATACGGTTCCTGTTTTTACAATGACACAATGGCCACAGCAATGGACTCAAACATATCAATGATTATGAAGATGGTGCAGGACCAGGCAATGTTTCGTTCTGTTATACGTAAGGTCACCATGAATTGGAGCCAACTTGATGGCAACTGGTTACTGATTAGGTCTTGTTGGGTTGAGTCTTTGCTTTTAATGCTCAGTATAGGAACAGACAATTCATATTCCTTTCCCAATACCAGAGGTTCACAAACCACTATCCAGAAATCATGGGAAACTCAAATCTTTGAGTTAAAAATGCCCCCAGGGTACAAATGTTTAGCTTTATCAAGCTTATTATAGGTGTCTTTTTCTTATAGGCCCTGATTAAAGTCCATTTTATCTTATATGTAATAAAACCACACTGGTTGTAACAATTTGTTTTGATCTATACCAGAGAATTACTTTCAGAATTTATCATCCTTTCACGTTTGAAATTTAAAGAACACTACATGGGACAAAAAGAATCAGCTCAGTGGCAGTAGTTTTTTTTGTTTGTTTGTTTGGTGGTGCAAATGGTTAAGCACTCAGTTGCTAACCAAAAGACTGGTAGTTCAAATGTGCCCAGCATCTCCACGGGAAAAAGACCTAGCCATCTGCTTCTGTAAAGATTACAGCCAAGGAAACCCTATGGAGCAGTTCTACTCTGTCACACGGGGTCGCTATGAGTCAAAATCAACTCAACTGCACCTAACAACATATGGTTTGGGATAAAGTCATGTAAATGACTTCCAGTAGGCCTTCTGATTGTTACGGATTGAACTGTATCCCCCCCAAAATATGGAGTGTAAATCCTAACCTCTATACCTGTGATTATAATCCCATGGGTTGTCTTTTTTATGTTAACGAGACAGGATTAGCATAGGGTGTGTCTTAAGTCAATCTCTTTTGAGATATAAAAGAGATTAAACAAGCAAGCTGAGAGCTTTAACCACTGTACCACCAGGGCTCCTCAAACTTACCAACGCGTGCCATAAAAGTACAGAACTGTAGGAGTTCTCTCATCATGGAATATGGATTGACTTGGTGTCTGCTTCCCAAATCCATCCCTTCCTTCCCCCCCTGGCATTGCTAAGTGAACCAGATAATGCCATCTTTGGAGAACCCCAATCAGAAAAGGGAAGAAATGCTCATTTCATTTGAGACTCGTCTGCTTTCTTTATAAAGTATTCTTAATTAATAGTCTCTAGGTACACAGATTGAGGGCATTGGTGGTTCAGTGGTAGGATTCTCACCTCCCATGTGGGAGACCCGGGTTCAATTCCTGGTCAATGCACCTCATGTGCAGTCAGCATCTACCCGTCAGTGTAAGCCTGCGTGTTGCTATGATGCTGAACAGGTTCCAGCAGGCTGAGAAGAAAGGCCTAGCAATCTACTCCTGAAAATCAGCCAATGAAAACCCTATGCATCGCAGCAGTTTGATCCACAGATGATAACGGCGACAGCACAGCACCAGGCAGCGTTTTTCTCCATTGTGAAAGGCATTGCCGTGAGTCAGAAGCCAACTCAACAGCAGCCAACAACAACAGCACCCAACATATAGATTAGCACAGAAGCTCTTGATTGTTTAAATTACAATATTATAACCATCTTCAACCAGAGACGCAATTGGTAGCTGGCCACCTGTGGTTGTGGCCTCCCATTCCTTACAAGTTTAATAGCTGATAAAAGCCAATTCTTAGCATCAGTGAAAGTGGGGTAACACATTGAGCGTTCAGATGTTCTCATGCAAAGACAAGTATTTCCTCTGAAAAGAGATGAGGATTTACAAACGAAAGACCAAATACCAGTTTGTACTGAGTGAAAACTGTTGGATGAGGAAAACCATGATTAAAATAAGCATGTGTCTAAAATTATAAATTTGGAAGACATTTCTTTGGTTCATGCCTGATACGATATGGGTCAAGTCCTATTTGTCATTAAAAAAAAAAAAAAAGTTGCCATCGGGCTAATTCCAACTCATGGTAACCCCATGTATGTCAGAAAAGAATTGTACCCCATAGGGCTTCCAGTGGCTGTACTCTTATGGAAGTAAATTGCCAGGTCTTTCTTCCATGGCACTGTTGGGTGGATTCGAACAGTCAACCTTCCAGTTAGTAGCTGAGTGTAAACCATTTGTGCCACCCAGGGACCTGGTTATTGATCATTAATCCCTAATAAATTAAAAAAAAAATTGTAACTTTATATACAGACACTTGCATGCACACATATATGTTTGCATGCATGCATGTATGTGTATAGTGTGTATATACATGAATAAATATGTTTGTGTATGTCTTGTGTTTTGCCTGCTGACTTGCTCTCACCCATAAAATCAGGCAGAACAAAAGAACACCACCCAGAACCTTAAAAAAAAACAAGGCTGACAAGCAAGAACAATTTAAGAAAAAATTAAAGCTTTATGGAAGTCTCTGGAAGCATGCCAAGGGACAATTATGCTTATTATACACAGTCAAAAACTCTTGGATTTTATTTGGTGACGGGTAAGACAGTACACAATACTGGGGAAGCCAGAACAGCTTGTACAAGGCAAGGTCATGGAAGCTCCATAGACACATCTAAACTCCCTGATGTACTGAATTGCTGGGCGGAGGGCTGTGGGGACCATGGTTTCAGGGAACATCTAGCTCAATTGGCATAAGACAGTTTATAAAGACAATGTTCTACATTCTACCTTGGTGAGTCGCGTCTGGGGTCTTAAAAGCTTGTCAGCAGCCATCTAAAATACTCCACTGGTCTCACCCCTTCGGGAGCAAGGGAGAATGAAGAAAGCAAGACACGAGGGAAAGATTAGTACAAAGGACTACTAGACCACAACTACCACGGCCTCCACCAGACTGAGTCCAGTACAACTAGATGGTGCCCGGCTACCACCACTGACTGCTCTGACAGGGATCAAAACAGAGGGTCCCGGACAGAGCTGGAGAAAAATGGAGAACAAAATTCTAACTCACAAAAAAAAGACCAGACGTACTGGCCTGACAGAGACTGGAGAAACCCCAAGAGCATGGACCACAACTACCACGGCCTCCACCAGACTGAGTCCAGTACAACTAGATGGTGCCCAGCTACCACCACTGACTGCTCTGACAGGGATCAAAACAGAGGGTCCCGGACAGAGCTGGAGAAAAATGGAGAACAAAATTCTAACTCACAAAAAAAGACCAGACGTACTGGCCTGACAGAGACTGGAGAAACCCCAATAGCATGGGTCCCAGACACCCTTCTAACTCAGTAATGAAGTCACTCCCGAGGTTCACTGTTCAGCCAAAGATTAGACAGCCCCATGTAACAAAATGAGACTAATGGGGCACAACAGTCCAGGGACAAGTACTAGAAGGCAGGAGGGGACAGGGAAGCTGGTAATAGGGAACCCAAGGTTAAGAAGGGACAGTGTTGACATGTCTTAGGGTTGTTAACCATTGTCATAAAACAATACATGTACTGTTTAATGAGAAACTATTTGTTCGTAAACCTTCATCTAAAGAACAATTTAAAAAAATCTTGGATTTTAGAGTCCTGGCACCCCATCCCCCACAAAAACACACACACACACACACAGAGCTGCTGTCCCCACCACGTTCCTCTCTCACCATCCCAAGTTATCCACACATTCAGTCTCCAGCCACACAGGCTCTCCCCTCTCTCTTGCCTCTCCCCCTTTCTATAGTGATTCTTCTCTACCAGTAGCTCTCTGTCCTTCCCAATATAAAACACCTTAGTTTTCTGGGTTCTCTCATTTTTGTTCAGTTTTTTTCCATGTTGTTAATTGCTGTAAGTCATTTTCTTCACCTGAAAGTTAGAGACTTTACAGTCTCTTTGTTGTTGTTATTAATTGCCCTCAAGTAGGCTCTAACACACGCTGATCTTACATATAACAGAACGAAACGTTGCCTGGTCCTGCACCATCTTCATGATTGTTAGCATGTTTGAGTTCATAGTTGTGCCTATGGTGTCACACCATCTCACTGATTGTTGCTGGCCCGCTTTACCACACATAATGTCCTTTTCTAGCAAATGGTCTTTCCCGATAAGGTGTCCAAAGTAAGTCAGCCACTGTCTCACTATTCTCGCTTCTAAGGAGCACGCTGGTGGTATGTCTTCTAAAATTGATTCGTTCATTTTTCTGGCAGTCCGTGGTATATTCAATATTCTTCACCAACACCACAGTTCAAATGCACCAATTCTTCCATCTTTGTTTTTTACCATCCATCCAGCTTTCACATGTGTATGAGACTACATTTTGCCCATGTCATCCATGAAAGCCTCAAGTCAGTATCTTTCTGCCCAGAGCAGGTTACTTCCTTAGGAGGTTCGAAGTGGAGGTGGTAGAAGGCATTGAGAAAAAAACTGCAATTAGTTTTAATGTCATATATTTTCCTTCAACGTTGCCAACGATTAAAACTAAAAAATGGTGTCATCCTTTCAAAAATCCAGGTTTCTTGCAAGAACTCCTGAGGTCTTTTAGAAAATCCCTGATTGCTCAGGAATCAAGTAGGTTCTTTAGACCCTCAGAAAATCTGGAGCCATCTAGAGTGCTATTTACGCTGGAATTTCCCAATGTAGGGAACACCCCAATGCTGGCCTCACCCAAGCTCTGCACAGACTCTGAAGTTCCACCCATAGTGTCAGAGATGACTGGAGATGTGATTGGCATGAGAATGAGGAAGGGACAGATGTCTGCTGTTAGGAGTGACCAAGTCAATGTCTTCAGAAGTTGCTGGTTCAAGAGAATGGGCATGGGGGGGGGCTGTGACATCTAGAGAATAAAGGACCCACATACGAGCAAATTAAAGAAATTAACACGCACGTGTGTGCTGAGCGCTAGCTCAATCCCTGTTGTAGAATTTCTGGAAACTTTCAAAGTTAACTGAAAACTGCCTGAGCTGGCATTTGTGGCCAAGCTGATACTTACTTTCGTGTTTGCTTTTTGTTGTGATATGAAGTATTCCATTTCTTATGGGGGCGGGGGGGAGTGGCCAAGGAGAAGCAGATTCTGATGTTTACCAAAAACCAAACCTGTTGCCATCCAGTCGATTCCAACTCATAGCGACCCTATAGGACAGAGTAGAACTGCCCCATAGAGTTTCCAACGAGTGCCTGGTGGATTCAAACTGCTGATCTTTTGGTTAGCAGCCAAGGTCCTAACCACTACACCACCAGGGTTTCTGAAAACCTGTTGCCGTCAAGTTGATTCCAACTCATAGGGACCCTACAGGGCACAGGAGAACCGCCCCGTAGGGTTTCTGAGGAGTGCCTGGTAGATTTGAACTGCCAACCTTATGATTAGCAGCTGAGCTCTTAGTCACTGCACCACCAGGCCAAAAGGTAAAATGTATGTGCTACTTAATTTCCTTAAACATTTACTTCTGTTTATTTTCTATACACAGAATAGAGAGAATTCATTTCTGCAGCCTGAACTAAAACACAAGGTGATAGACAAATTGTTAGTATGCCAGATGGATGTTATCCAACTCTTAGTTCTCCAGATCCTAGGACAGTAGGTTTCATGCCACATGTGTATTCAGCCTGGAGTCCTGTGATGAGAAGGATTCTGAGGTTTAGACTGGACATACAAAAATAGTATGGTACTGGGGAGTCAGTGGTAGAATTCTCGCCCTCCATGCATGAGACATGGGTTCAATTCCCAGCCAATACACCTCTTACACAGCCACCACCCATCTGTCAGTAGAGGTGTGTGTGCTGCTATGATGTTGAACAGAGTTCAGGACAGCCTCCTAAGACACACTAGGAAGAAAGGTCTGGCAATCTACTTCTAAAAAGCAGCCAATGAAAATCCTATAGAGCACAATGGTCCCATCCACAATGGATCAAAGGGATGGCATAGGACTGGACAGTGTTTCATTCTGTTCTGTATGGGGTCACCATAGTTGGGGGCTGACTCCACGGCAGCTAACAAGTACCAGGAATGGGTGGGGAAGAGAGCTACACAGCACTAAAACATGGAAGCACAGGAACCAAACAACTTCCAAAGATACTTGCGTCTTGAATAAGGTCCAGTGTAGCTTTTGCCAGAATAATTCCTTCTTTGCAGGTACAACAAATGGGAAAGTGGCCCCTCTGTATTCTATGACATCAACAAACAGAGACAGAACAAATCATTTCCTTGGGCACTGGAGAAAATGAGGATCATGTGAAATGTAAGCAGTACACCCACTCTGTTATTTTAATATGGATTCCAGAGATGCAAATGTGTATTACTTTCATATGTTGGGGGTTGGTGGTTAGTATTTTGTAGCGTCGATAAAATAAAAAAATTCTCTTGGAAACAAGTGTATCGATTTTTTTTCTCTTAAAATAAGCGGTGTTCTGCGGGGAAAAGCCAACCTTTCTTGGCGTCATCTCTTTTTTTCTGGAGATTATTAATTTCTTTTTAATAGAGCTCATACTGCAAAATCAAATTTTCACATCACAAAGGGATGTACATTTATCTTGAGCTGCACAGTCTTCCTCGTCTATCAAACTGACTTTAAGTTTCTAATTGAAATAATTTTTCAAATGTTGAGCAATAAAGAGGAAATAAGTGATATACGTAAATTATTTATTCAACTTATTTATAATTAATTAGTTTCTTTTCCTTGCTGCACAGTGAGGCTAACCTGATGCTTTTGATTTTCAAATCTTTTCTATCATTAGGTAACAATAGAAGTGGCTGCATTTTCCATACCACTTGTGTTTATTTGTCTCTGGGGACTCAGGCAACATCGGTTTAAGTCACAGTTAAATTTAACACATTAACTTTGTTTTGCAACATGCTGTTCCAAAAACAGACAGTCATGAAAACAGCGTGCTTATTCTTAGCCAAACTGGAAAAAAAAAAAAAATTGCTCACCTGGTATGATATATCATCATATCAACAAAGATCTCATCCTTCGAAGTTTAATAATTGTATGTCCCTTGGTCGACACGCTTCCTTTAATACATTGAGATATATCTATAAAATGAATTATCTAATGGATCCTCAATTGGTTGTTTATAGCTAGCTGGTTTATAGATTACCTGGACTCCTTTTTCCAACATCTCTATGAGGTTATTTCATTGACAACACAAGCTGAAGAACCCCAATTGGACAGATCACCTCCTCTCTCACCTAAACTATTTGCCTTCCCACAATTCCTCTTTCTGATCATGGCACCATCTTCATCATAAGACCAAATACAGAGAACAGACAAGAGAAATCAAGTAATCTAAACTCAAGTCAAAAACACAAGGAAATTCAGCGGGCAGGAAGATTAAGGCATTGCCTAAAACTACTTGGAAATAACTTACTACTTGGTAACCCAGCCATCTAGAACTGCAGATGAGTGACTAACTGATCAAATGGTTTCATGATCTGATTGCTCCATACATAGCGGACCTCAATAATCTCTCGTATATCACAAAAGACAGGGAGAAGGATTTTCCTTAGCCTCGAAGGTGTAACAAGTTGGCTGTGAGAACCAGGGTGAGGTACAAGAACAAAAACAATTATAATTACAAACATTTATTGAGCTTCTGCTATGTGTCAGGTACTATGTGCTATCCAGCTCAACTCATTTAATCCTTGAAACAGAGGGCAGTGGTGCTTCAGTGGTGGAATTCTCGCTTTCCGTGCAGGAGACCCGGGTTCAATTCCCAGCCAATACACCTCATAAGCAGCCACCACCCATCTGTCAGTGGAAGTTTGCACACTGCTATGATGCTGAACAGGTTCCAGTAGAGCTTCCAGACTGAGATGGACTAGGAAGAAATACCTGGCAATCTACTTTTGAAAATCAGCCAATGAAAACCCAATGGGTCACAACGGTCCAATCTGCAACCGACTGTGGGGATAGCACAGGACCGGGTGGCATTTTGCTTGGTTGTGCATGAGTCAAGGGTCAGCTAGACCACAGCTAACAACAATAACAATCCTCAAAACAGCCCCGTGAAAACAGCAAGCGTGCATAGCTGAGTGACTGTGGAAGATCTGTGTTCTTGTCCCACCTCTTCACTCTTTTTTCATAGGAGGCAATGCATCCCTACCTGCTGCCATATCGGAAGGAAGAGTGTACTGTCCTGCCCCAATGACATCAGGTTGCACCATGTAATTTTCTCTGGCCAATGGCATGACAGTATGTTGGCTAATCTGAGCAGAAGTTTTAAGAGCCGTTGCAGGTTTCCACCAGCTGTGTAGAAAAGGGCTTGTCCAAGAAAGGTCATGAGCCCTGGTGGCACAATGGTTAAGAGCTCAGCTGCTAACCAAAAGGCTGGCAGTTGGAATCTACCAGTCGCTCCCTGGAAACTCTATGGGGCATTATACTCTGTCCTATAGGGTCACTGTGAGTCGGAATCCACTCAACAACGATGCGCTGAAGACACGTTTGCTGTTAGCATGGAGCCCTGAATGAGTAGAGCCGTTACCAATGCTCAACCCAACATGTAACGTGAGAGAAAAATAAATCTTTGTTGTCACCGGTCACAAAGACTTTGAGGTTGGTTGTTCCTACAAAAAATTTACCAGTGGCAGCATCAGGATTCATACCCATAGCCTGTATTTTTAACCATTACATTCTTCTGCCTTAGAAACATGCTTTATTATTAGAAGAGGTTCATAGTCTTCTTAGGTTGGACTCCGTTCCCTCCGTCCTATAAGCTGGAATCAGCTTGCTACTGTCAAAGTGTGGTCCATGAACCAACAGCAGTACACGCATCACTTGGGACCTTGTCAGAAATGCAACATCCTGGCCTCACCCCAGACCTACTGAATTAGAATCTGCATGTAACAGAATCCCCAGGTGATGCATGCCCACTCCAAAGTATGAGAAGAGGTGGTTTACCACATCTGCATTCACTTCATGCTTCATGATAGAGCATAAGCAGAGGGTGATGAATTGGAAATGGAATGGCACAAGTCGTGTCCACTTGTTTTCATCACCTCTTAGAGATCTGAGGGGGAGGAACCAAGTGTTGCACCCACCATGACATCACAGAAAAGCATTCCAGTACCTGCTATTAAAAAAAAAAAAAAAAAAAACAGTTGCCATCATTGAATAGATTCCAACTCATGGTGACCCCATGCGTGCAGAGTAGAACTGTACAACATAGGATTTTCAGGGTTGTGACCTTTCAGAAGCAGATCACCAAACCTTCATTCTAAGGCACTTCTGGGTGGGTCTGAACCACCAACCTTTTGGTTAGCAGTCGAGTGCTTAAAAGATTGTGCCAGCCAGCACTTGCCGTGGCCACCAAATACTGTCCTTTGATGAAGCAGCTCACACCTCATTGCTGGCTAGGTGGACCTCTTATTCCCAACCCAATAGCTTGTTTGCAGAACAAATAAATATTAGGGTCTATCCGTCCTCCTCAGGGACTGATAGCATGTGAACAAAATGAGACATTGTGCTTATCTTTATTCTCCTATCACAAGCTCCATTACTGGTTTATCACCCTTCTGATGACTAATATTGACCATCAGCCATAAGAGTAAACACCACAGCTTCCCAAGCACAAGTTATCATAATAATTAGTAGAAGAATATAGCACTTACTGGGTCCTGCATAGCCAGGAACTCAATATCACGGACTCTTCTCCCCACTACCCTAAAGCCCACTGGCAGAAAGCCAGAACATCCCAGCAATAATGGAGGTGAATAACGATCTTCCAAGATGGGTACTGATGAAGGCAGAATGAGTACCATGTATCTGAGGCACAGTTTCCCCAGTGAAAGCTAACGTTTTTGACGGGCTGGTTTACGAATAAATTCATGACAGGAGACATTTCCAAAATGTCTGTTAAGAACCGTTTCAAAATGAAGTCATCAAAATTACTGCAAAATGTATACTTTAAATGCAAACAGCTGGAGGAAAGACTGTGCTTGTTCTGTAGAATTCATGATCAGGATTTTGGAGTGCAGCCACTATAAACACTTGTTTGGGATTGCTTTTATGCAATTGTTGGAACATGAGCAGAGAGAGCTAATGGGAAAATTCCAGAAGCCTGGAGCTTACTCCACTTGTTTCTTTCCTGCTTTATTAGAAAAAACCCTTTTTTTCCCCCTTCAAATTTAATGTGATTGGAAGGATCTAATTTTTTTCTAGTTTATCAGTTTATGCTGTTAATATTAGAGAAATAAATATAATAGAGGAAATGGAAGCTATACACTAAGGATTTTTCTTTCATTATTATCTGGGGCAAAAATAATGACTCTTCATGTTGAAAATTAGATGTGAATTGCTTTTTTAAGTGGTTAACTCACAATATAATATGTGCGCATGCACAGACTCACAGAATACTGACCCTATGTATCTTGAACTCAGCCTAGAGCTACTCAAAGGTGAGATCACATGGTCAAACTATCAAGTAAGCCAACAGAGGAACTCAGGATGAAAATCATGCTAGGAAAAAAAAAAACATTCTTAAACAGAATGAACCAAGTGGTTGATTAAAGATGAGAAAGACCAGTACTCTACCATAAAGAAAAATGCATTTGATCCAAAAGGAAAAGCTGGTAAAGATTTGGTCTGCTGTCGACATGGAAGAATGTCAAAATCTGTGAATAACAGAGAAGAGGTATCAACTGCAGACAGACCCCAAAGGAAAAGTCAAATAGTTTAGACTACATGAAATTTAATAGTATTTGTATGTCAAAAGAGCTCACGATAAATAAAACGAAAAGGCAAACAATGACCTTCAAAATTGTACATATGGGTTAAAGAATTAGTATCTCTACTACAGAAAAAGAAAAAATCTTACAAACCTATTTTCAAATAACATACCAAAAAATAAATGGGCAAAGGACATGAACAAGAAATAATGAAATTCCAGGAACAACCTAGACGTGTAACAATAGCAAATCAGCTGAGTAAACTGTGGAAGATAAATATAATAAAACTGAACGCTGCCATTATAAATCCCATCATAGAAGAATGTGTACTGATGGGAAAAATGTTCATGAAGCAATAAAAAAGTCAGATGAGTGCCTAATTATACATATCTGATAAAAGACATACCAAAATGTTAAGTGTCTATGTTAATGCTGCAGATCTATAAGCACTTTCTAGAGTCTATAGTTGTTGCTTTTTTTCTGGTCTTATGTGCTTTGTGTGTTATATAAGTTTTATGCATTGAGTATATGTATTGTTTTTCCATTAGAAAAAATAATAAAGTTTAAAAAAATGTAAAGAACTTTAAAACTAGAGCAATTTACATCAAAGACTTCAGCACAATGAGAGGGGAAATCCTATCTTATAATAATCCAAATTCTATCCTCTAAAACTATTGCCTGAGCCACAGAAACTCTAACTTCCTGAGCTAAGAGTAGGCTGGCGTATTTTGGACAAATGTCATTACCCTGCACCAACATTTAGATATCAGCAGTCAAGCCTGTAGACAAAAGACAGTGCTGAAGCACATATGTAAAGAGAAAGTTTGGACCAAAAGGAAAATTCCATTTCCTTAATTCAGAGCCTGTGTCTAGAGCATTGGTGGCTCTCTCGCCAGAATATCTGCTGCTTTGGAGTAAGCTGGGTTGAATGGACCAGACACTGGTGGACTTTGGCTTGGATGGCACCTTCTCACTAACTTCACCACTATACTTCCAAGAGGTCAAGATGGCAGCTACCACACTGACTCAAGTTTATTGCTTTGCATCACCTCTCCTATGCAGGAAAGCCAACAATGTAAATTCATCGTGATAACTGATCAGTGAAACACACCAAAAACTCTTGAAAATAAATTATCCTACTGCATTAGTTTCCTCTTGCTGCTGTAACAAATCACCATAAACTTGGTGGCTAGAAACAACAGAAATCTATTGTTTTACAGTACTGGAGACCAGAAGTATAAAATCAGTTTCATTGTGCTAAAATCAAGGTATCAAGGAATGGGTAGGGATGGCAGACGTACTAGGGAAAAATCCATTTCCTTGTCTTTTCCAGCTTCTAGTGGCCACCTGCATGCCTTGGCTCATGACCCCTTCCTCACATCACTCCAACCTCTTTTTCCACCATCATGTCTCCTACTATCCCTCTGATCTCTGGATTGCATCAGGCCCACCAAAGAACCCAGGTTAATCTCCCCATCTCAAGGTCCTTAGGAGCCCTTGGGTGGTGAAAAGCATTAAGCCCTTTGACTAGTAATGGAACGTTTAGAGGCCCACCCAGAGGCACTTCAGAAGAAAGCCCTGGTGATCTACTTCCAAAAAATCAGTCACTGAAAACCCCATGAAAAGCACAGTTCTACTCTGACACACATGGGGCAACCACGAGTCAGAATAGACTCAACAGCAACTGTTTTTTTCCAAGGTCTTTAACTCAATTCCATCTTCAAAATCCCTTTTGCCATATAAGGTAACATTCACAGATTCTGGGGATTAGGACGTGGATATCTTGGGTACCCATTATTCAGCCTACCACACCTACAAACCACAGAGGCAAGGCACGAGGTCCAGAATTTCTCTTCTTATTTTCTGTGCATTTTTGCTGATATTTTAAAAGCAGTGGCAAATTATCATTCCCTTCAGAAATATTAAATTGAAGGTAAGTCAGGTAAGTTAGTTTCTAGGAGGAAGAGGAATACTCATTTTCAAATTTCTTTTTCTTCCCCCAAGTCTCCAGTGAGAGCTGCAGAGCTGAAAACTCGTATGTTTTTAAAAACAATTATGGAACTACCACCATATGGTAGATACAGATGTGATTACAGGCTTTTGCTTTACAAATGCAAATGATGTCTTTAACTTTCTTACAGTCTGTCTTTGCCAAGACGACTTGAAGCCCTGAGAACACCACTCTGTCATATGACACCCATGTACTACCCCAATCACCTACTCCAAGTCTGAGAAAATGCCCAGGGAAGGATACCTAAAGCAATCAATGAAGGTGATTTAAACTCTACTAAAGAAAAATATAAAACCTTTAGATTCTGCAATGTGAAAGAGGCCCCATACACAGTCTGATCACTCATGGCGTAGTTTTTACCCCAGCAACACTCCCTAGCAACCAATCTCGGGCCTCTAGTCATTCTTCTCTCTTTCTCCTTGCTAGTTCATCTCCTATAAAGGTGACGTACCTGTGTTTCTATCATCATCAGACCTGTGATTTGTTTGGCGGAGTCAGTGATTACTGGAATATTGTTGTTGTTGTTAGCTGTTGTCAAGTTGGGTCATGACTTACGGTGACCCCCAAGCATAACGGAACAAAACAGTGCCCAGTCCTGTGCCATCCCCATGATCAGTTGTCGATCTCACCGTTGTGATCCATAGGGTTTTCACTGGCTGATTTTCAGAAGCAGATCACCAGACCTTTCTTCCTAGTCCGTCTTAGCCTGGAAGTTCCACTGAAATCTACTCAGTAGCACAGCAACACGCAAGCCTCCACTGATAGACAGGGGTGGCTGTGCATGAGTGCACTGGCTGGGAATCAAATGCTGGTCTCCCGTAAGGAAGGTGAGAATTCTACCACTGAACCACCAATGACCCTATGCTAGAATATACAGATACTTAAATACCAACTCCAACTTGGATACATTAGGAAAGAATAAAGGGAGGGAAAATAGAGGGGAGGGAGAGAGGAAGGCCTCCTGCATGCCCTAATCTGGATGACTGAGTGTTGCAGAGAAAATCAACAACTGGGCTGATCTGTGCCCCTACAAATCCCTGGTCACCAACCTAAAACGGGCCACTTCATATTTCTAAGGAGTGTCCCCTCTCCTGCTATCCAAAGTGACCATTTCACCCTCTCAACTCTCCATAAACCTCAGGCCCTTCACTCTTACCAGCCGGTTTTCTTGCCCACCTAAGAGAGAAAAGAGGGACTAGTTAGTTAAAAGAGCTCCCCAGGTGACATAAATGGTTAAGCGCTCACTACTAGCCAAAAGGTTGGTGGTTCAAACCCACCAGAGGTGCCTCTAAAGACAGGCCTGAAGATCTGCATCTGAAAGGTCACAGCCTTGAAAACCCTACAGAGTAGTGCTACTCTGCACACCTGGGGTCGCGGTGGGTGAGAAGAGATAAGAAGTCAACTGACAACAACAAAAACAGGCAGTTAAAAATTCCTTTAACCCCACCCAGCTCACACCTTTGCACAACAGTCCCTTTACTGAACACCCCTGAAGTTTTCTCATATGAGAGTACCATCTCTTTTGTGTTGGGATCTTGGCGGATACACCTCATCCTCTGCACCCTAGCCCTGCTGGTCTTTTCTCAGATCCTGAGTAGTCCATGTTTTTATATCCCTGAAGGCCTCCTCATAACCGAGACGGGGCCTCTGCCCTGCCTGACCCATAGACTAGGACAGGCCTCTCATTACATGCTCCCAAAGTGCACTCTACTTTGCCGCTGATGCACTCTGAAACACTGCCATTACTTTCTTACCCACATAATGTCAGCTCCATGAGGGCAGGGACTGCATCTCTGGCACCCCGACTCCCCGAGAGCCTGGCATATACTACAGCTGCTCGATAAATATCTGTTGACCGTCAAACTTATTTCTTGGCGTTGTTACCTGGCAGGGAGCTGATGATATTGCAAAATTTCATATTAGCTCTTGTGCTGTACGTGTAGAATTGCTACACAAATAGCTTTGGATGACCTTGGTTAAAGTGTTACGTAATGTATTTCCAAATCCTAGAGATATTCAAAACTCATCCTTCATTTTGACAGTCACAAAGGCCAAAAAAAAAAAGTATGAGTGCTCCGACATGTACAACTATATTCCAGAGCAGGATTCCCATTACTTTCTGTATCACAGAAAAGAAGTTTTTCATAGCAGACTGAGATCATGTAGAATGCAAAGCATTATAAATATTTGATTCGTGGTTTACTATTTTTGAACCCTGGTGCTGGCTGACCACCTAACTATATGGTATCCAAATTCCTTCTCTATAAGGAAAACATTCATGTTCTACAAACCTGTGATCTAAACACATCTTCTCCTACTTGCCTTGTTCCAGGTCAACCTTTAGATGACCACTTAGGAATGGGTTCCCGTCACTGGCCTTTTGACTACCGTTACGGATTGAATTGTGTCCCCCCAAAATGTGTGTTGGAATCTAGCCCTATACCTGTGGATGTAATCCTGTTTAGAAATAGGGCTTTGTTATGTTAATCAGACCATACCAGTATAGGGTGTGTTCTAAACCTAATCACTTCTGAGCTATAAAAAGGGCATAGAAGCGTATACACGTATAGGAAGACAGATGCCATGTGAAGACCGTCTACGAGCCAAGGAACGCCAAGGAACCTAACAGTATCTGGAGCTACCAAAAAGGAAAGTAGTGACACGGCCAAGACCTTGGTTTGGACTTCTAGCCTCCAGAATGGTGAGAAAATAAATTTCTGTTCTTCACAGCCACCCGCCTGTGGTATTGGTGTTACAGCAGCACTAACTAAGACAACTACTATCAACCAGATTTTAGGTTGTTGGTCCTCCTGTTTTCACATCCCTCTGGGCTATGGTCCTCCTATCCAATCCCCCTGGAGAGTTTCAGCCAGCTCTCTGGACTTGCTCATTCTGGATAAGAGACTGCAACACCCTAAGAAGAGAAAAGCCCTTACTCACTCACAGTACCTAACAATATAAAGGAGCCCTGATGGCACAGTGGTTAAGGGCTCGGTTCAATATATTTGTACATGTTGGAGCACTGTGTACAAAGCTGGCAGTTCGAATCCACCAGCCGCTCCTTGAAAACCCATAGGGCAATTCTACTCTGTCCTACAGGGTTACTATGAGTCAGAAATGACTTGACAGCAACAGGTTTGGTTTTTGGTTTTTAACAATATAAATACTGCAAATGGTTGAACATGTTCAGCTGCTAGCCGGAAGACTAGAAGTTCAACTCCACCCAGAGACACCTCAGAAGACAGCCCTGGTGATCTACTTCCAGAAATCAGCCACTGAAAACCTTGTGGAGCACAGCTCTACTCTGACACACATAGGGTGGCCATGAGTTAGAATCGACTCAACAGCAACTGGCTTGTTTGTTTTTTTGTTTTGTTTTGTTTTTACAACAATATAAAGAGTGAAAGGTAACAGCAACCATCTTGAAAGTGGGACAGAGGAGTATTAACAGTGAAGCCAGAACCACAGAGTGGCCAAGTCCTCGCAGGAGACAAGAGGAGCAAGAAGAGGAAAAAAGGGATGACAGGGAGTACTAAGGAGGGAACAAAGTCCAGAATTCCTACCCGCCTTCCTCCACGATCAATCTGAGAGACACTTCTACATATTACAACATATTACTGTGAGATATGTTATGTCCCTCAAGCCACAAGCACCTTTTGGGCTTTCATGATCTGTAGTGGATGCTGTGGTCTGCTGCCCAGATTCCCACTTTGGGACTGATACACTCATCCAGCCATTTGCCCATTTAAGGCATGATGGCTGCTGAGAGCTCACAGCTGAGTCCCTCCTGGGAACTGACATCACTCATCCAATGACTGGTCAATGGGGGTTACAGGAACTCAATGATCTCAATCCATGAAAACCCTGAATGACCATCCCAACTCAAGCATTCCTAAATGGATCAGCTGAGACCTTGTTTGTAACTACTTCTCAGTGCAGCTTCCCCTTGGCCTGATCTTCACCGCTTCACTTCCTTACAGGTGTGGTTCCTAACAGCATCCTCCAAAATGCTTCACGTGTGCAAATCTCCCCCTCGAAGTCTGGGGATTGACCTCAGACATTAACTTAACCTCCCTGTTAAAAAAAGCGACAGGGGCCCAGGCCAATTATCCTTCTATCAGTCAACATCCCAACTCACTAGGCCTCAGGAAGATCAATAGGTCCAAATATGGCTGTTAAAGATACGCTTTGACCTTGAGATTCTAAGCAGGCCTGACCAAGGTACAAGCATTACTATAATCTTTAAGTTGAAAAAGACTTTGGATGCCACACATTCACCTGCTCCTCAGAGCAGGTTAGAATCCTCCTTAGAACACACACCATCCATATACTGCTGCCCCTCTGCCTTGTGGAGTGACTTAACCCTCCTGGGCCATCAAGTCCAGCCTCTTCAATCTGCGACCAGCCCCTAACTTCCACCCCAGAGACTCGCCTGCATCCTCTTCATTGACCCATTCCCAGTGTCCAATGACTTTTCTTGAACAATACTCCCTCCTGATTAAATGAGACCCCTGTCCTACCCTAAGACACAGTCTGCACCCACTCAGCTCTGATCTATTGGGATCCATAACAAAATGTCCAGGGTCCCCCAGGTTAGCACAACCACTGCCACATAGGAAGCAAGAGAAAGCAGTTGTCACAGGTCCCGGGGCCAGTGTCTTGGTGTGGGCTCTCATGGAAACAGATTCTAATGCAAGGAATTGGGCTCTAAGTATCTACTGTTCCTGCCTTCCAGGAAGGGCACATGATTAAGCCTGCTATGGCAGTGGGCATGAGAGCTTCATCCTGCAGGGAAGCTCTGTAAATAGTGTAAATCATGCACCTCCTGATTCTAACTTGAGGTTTGAGAGAACTGGGATATTTATACTCCTACCTCCACTAGTCATTAAAATGTTATAAAGAAAAGATGCCACTTTGAGGATTAAGGTGTTCCTGACCCAAGTCCTGATATTTTCAGTCAGCTCACATATGAATAAGGAAGACCGAAGAAGAAATAATGCCTTCGAGTTATGGTGCTGGTGGAGAATACCAAATATACCATGGACTGCCAGAAGAATGAACAAGTCTGTCTTGGAAGAAATGCAGCCAGAATGCTGCTTGGAAGCAAGGATGGTGAGACTTTGTCTCGCCTAGTTTGGACATGTTATCAGGAGGGACCAGTCCCTGGAGAAGGACATAATGCTTGGCAAAGTAGAGGGTCAGCGAAAAAGAGGAAGACCCTTGGCAAGATGGACTGACACAGTGGCTGCAACAACGGGCTCAAACATAACGACGATTGTGAGGGTGGTGCAGGACCGGGCAGTGTTTCATTCTGTTGTACAAAGGGTGGCTACACGTCAGAATGGACTCTATGGCACCTAACATGTTGTTGTTGTTGTTAGTGGCCTTCGGGTCAGCTCTGACTCATGGTGACCTTATGTACAAGAGAAAGAGACATTGCCCAGTCCAACACCATCTTCACGATCGTTTGTATGCTTGAGTTCACTGTCGCAGCTACTGTGTCAGTCCATCTCATTAAGAGATTCCCTCATTTTCACTGACCCTCTACTTTACCAAA
Source organism: Dugong dugon (assembly GCA_030035585.1). Lineage (NCBI taxonomy): Eukaryota > Metazoa > Chordata > Mammalia > Sirenia > Dugongidae > Dugong > Dugong dugon. The sequence continues at coordinate 221,176,890 of CM057460.1, forward strand.
CATGACGTCCTTTTCAAACAATTGATCTTTCCTGATGATGTGTCCAAAGTAAGCAAGTCAACATCTCACTATCCTCACTTCTAAGGAACATTCTGGTTGTATTTCTTCTGAGACTGATTAGTTTATTCTTCTGGCAGCCCATGGTATTCAATATTCTTAGCTAACACCACAGTTCAAATGCATCAATTCTTCCTCTGTCTTCCTTTTTCACTGTCCAGCGTTCGCATGCATAGAAGTCAACTGAAAAGACCATGGTTTGGGTGTGGAAATCTTAAAAGATAGCAAGTGGCCATCTAAGATACTCTACTGGCCTCACCCCATCTAGAGCAAGGGACAATGAAGGAAATCAAAGACACAAGGGAAAGATTAGTCCAAACAACTGATGGACCACAAGTACTACAGCCTCCACCAGACTGAGTCCAGCACAACTAGATGGTGCCCGGCTACCACCACCGACTGCTCTGACAGGAATCACAATAGAGGGTCCTAGACAGAGCTGGAGAAAAATATAGAACAAAATCCTAACCCACAAAAAAAAAAAAAAAAAAAAAAAAAAAAGATCGGGCTTACTGGTCTGACAGAGACTGGAGAAACCCTGAGAGTATAGCCCCTGGACACAATTTTAACTCAGTACTGAAGTCACTCCTGAGGTTCACCCTTCAACCAAAGATCAGACAGGCCCATAAAACAAAATGAGACTAAAATGGCACACCAGCCCAGGGACAAGGACGAGAAGGCAGGAGGGGACAGGAAAGCTGGTAATGGGGAACCTAAGGTCGAGAAGGGGAGAATGTTGACATGTCATGGGGTTGGCAACCAATGTCACAAAACAATATGTGTATTAATTGTTTAATGAGAAGCTAGTTTGTTCTGTAAACCTTCATCTAAAGTATAATTAAAAAAAAAAAGACAGACAAGACCATGGCTTGGGACAGACACCCTTTAGTCATGTTTGTCACATCTTTGCTTTTTAAAACTTCAAAGAGGTCTTTTGCACCAAATTTTCCCAACGCAATATGTTGTTTGATTTTTTTGACTGCTGTTTCCATGGATGGTGATTGTTGATCCAAGCAGGAGGAAATCATGGACAACTGGAGAAAAACCTGAAGTTGTCAATGATTTTCTTTTCATTGCTATGTGGGGTGTTAACGCCATGGTATTTCTGGCCTGCCCTGAATGGACAGACTGACCTCCTGGAAGAAGCCCACAGGCACTGAGATGCAGTCACTGACCGCTGGCTATCTTCAGACCGCACTGATACAGTAAGGTATGAGGTACCTGGGCAGGCACTGAGCATCGCGATGGGCAGGGAGCACACGAGGAGGCCAATGGGCCCTGTATCCCCTCCACTGCATCTCCTCTCCAGCCGCTGTGCAGACTGATTACACTTGGTTTCCTGCTGAAGCCTTGCATCCTACTCTGTTTGTTAGGGGTATACAGCACTATGACTGAGTTCAACTTCCCGGCTGAGAATAAACCAAGATGAAGACAAGAGCTGTATTGGTGCCGATTTCTGAAACTGATCACCCATAGCTAGAGACTTCCGCATTGCTCAACTTTCTGTGCAGCTTTCTTCCAAAAGCAATAGGAAAAATAAGCAAAAAATAGTTAACAGACATTTCCCAAAAGTGACATATGAATGGTCAGTCAGCACATGAAAAGATGCTCTATTTACATAAAACTCCAGAATAGGGAAATCTATAGAGAATGAAAGTCAGATAGAGATTGTTGCCTGGGCCTGGGGGTGGGGAGGGTACAGGAACTGTGACAATAGGACTGAGGGATATTTGGCCGGCGGGGGGGTGGGAGGCGGTGATGGAAATGTTCTAAAATTGGATTTTGGTGAGTTCTACAACTCTAAATTTACGAAAAATCATTGAACTGTACACTTAAAATGAGTGAATTTTATGCGATGTAAATTATATCACGATAAAAATGTTTAAAATATTTTTAAAAAATTAAAAAATAGATAAGCAGCTAATACATGGACACTTGTGACCACCTGGCACGGACCCCACCCTGCCTTGGACAACAGTTACTCAGTTATGTGGCTGTGTCTCCTACGAGGTTCTTTCTTCTCGTGAAATGGTAGTTTTTTTTTTGTCTTCATTGTTTTCCCAGCACAGCATCCTGCCTATAGTGAACAGCCAGTAATTACTTGTTGACATGGACTTCAGGGGAGGGGAAAAACGGCATTTTCAGGACATCAAAATAATGCTTTAAAATAGAAGAATCCAGATCAAAAGCGGGGGAGGACGAAACAGAATTTCAAATTCTCAATGGAATCCTGACTTTCCAGAGCTATTGAGGCTGGATGAACACCTGGAACTATTGCCCTGAGATAATCTTTACACCTTAAACCTCAAACCAAAACTTTTCCCAGAAGTCCACTTTGAACCAAAAAACAGTTTAGCTTAGTTAAGTATGTCTGTCTTGAGCACTGTACTCTTTTAAAGAGTTATCTGTGTGGGATCAAATTAACAACAGTACCTTGAAAGGCTGATGAGAAGCTTAGTGGGCAGTGACTATATGTTGATGGTAGCAGAATATTTTGTAAAGGGATAGCCAGAACAGTTACACAACTTGAAAAATGTAAACAATGTCACTAAATCATACGTGTAAAATTTGTTGAAATGGTATATATCCTTTGCTGTGTATATTTTCAAAAATAATTAAATAAGTAAAATAAAAACAAGGTTTAAAACAAAACCCTTCCCCCAAAACGGCCCCTTGCAAATGACACATGAGCTTTACGTCTAGAAAAAGTGAGATGGTGTAGGTGAGCAATGTAGTCATGGCATTTCACTGAAGACCCAGAAAAGTGAGTCTTTTGAGGGGGAAAATAATCAGCAGTGAGTGTGGTGTTGACTCCTGCTTTCAGGCCAGACAAAGGCACTGCTGCAGCTGGGGCAGCCGTCCGCCGCTCTGCAGTGCCAAAGGCCGCCCGCTTCTCAGCTACAACTGTCAGACTGTGGGCTCCACAGCTGAGTCCGTGGACAAAGACGGCTGAAGCTGCCTTATTTTTTATTTTTTTCCATTCAAAAATTTATACATACATTGTTATGTGGCCCTAATTGCTCTCCCCATACTGTGACAGCACACTCCTCCTTTCCACCCGATTCTCCATGTCCATTCAACCAGCTCCTGACGCTCTCTGCATTCCCATCTCACCTCCGGACAGAAGCTGACCGCTTAGTCGCTTGTATCTACTTGAGCTAAGAGGCACACTCCTCACGAGTATCACTTTACGTCCCACAGTCCAGTCCAATCCCTGTGTGAAGAGTTGGCCTCAGAAATTGTTTTAGTTCCGAGCTGACAGTGAATCCAGGGGCCATGCTTTCCAGGGTTCCTCCAGTCTCAGTCAGACCATTATGTCTGGTATTCTTACTGGAATTTGAATTCTGCACCCCACTTTTCTCCTGCTCCATCAGGGACCCTCTGCTGTGTTCCCTGTCAGGGCGGTGATTGGTGATAGCCAGACACCATCTAGTTCTTCTGGTCTCTGGCTGATGCAGTCTCCGGTTTATGTGGCCCTTTCTGTCTCTTGGGCTAATAATTTCCTTGTGTCTTTGGTGTTCTTCATTCTCCTTTACTCCAGGTGGCTGGGACCAATTGATTGAAGCTGCCTCTTATTTTTGTCTCTATGTACTGCGCATCACCTCACAACAGCACTGGCAAATGCCACTTCCACCCTGATGCAGTCTGTCACTGGAGCAATCAGAAGCTCCTGAATAACCAGCATGTTGCACCCCCAGGACTGTCAGAGTCCATGGGGGGCACAAATAGTTAAGTGCTCGCTACTAACCAAAAGGATGGCTGTTCAAATCCACCCAGACGTACCTCAGAAGAAAGGTCTGATGATCTACTTCTGAAAAATCAGCCACTGACAACCCTGTGGAGCACAGTTCTATTCGGACACACATGGCATCTCCATGATTCAGAGAGAACCAGGGGCAAAACATTGAGTGGCCCTGGAGGCCGAGAGAACAGGCAGCTCAACTTCTAGTCACTTTCCAGACCTGGTCTTCCTTTCCCCTCTTGATTCCTGAGAAATTTGTATTTCCCACAAAACTTCCCTTTTGGCTGAGCCAAGCTGTGTAGGTATCTAGATGAAGACACAGGTGGGATAGGCACCCGGGAGCACTGGAAGCCCAACCTGGTTTCCTCTTCTGGTCTTTCTCACTTTCAGCCCCCACTAAATTGTGACCACCATCACTGTGTTCTCCATGGGAGGCATCGGTGCTCCATGGGAAAGAGAACATTCCTTCTCCATCCCCCGGACTCCTCGTATTGGGCAGAGAAGAGCTAGCTTATAAGGAAAAGGACAATAGATCCGGAAAAGGTTTCGAGGTTTATGGAAAAAATGGACGTAAAGTGAAGTTTTCTTTAAACCAAAATCAAACTCATTGCCATCAAGTTGATTCTGACTCATAGCAACCCTACAGGACAGAGTAGAACTTTCCCACAGAGTTTCCAAGGAGCAGCTGGTGGAATCAAACTGCAGACCTTTTGGTTAGCAGCCGTAGCTCTTAACCACTATGCCACCAGGGTTTCCATAGTTTTCTTTAGGGAGGAGAAAACACCCAACAAGGGGCATGAAGCAATACCAGAGAAATATAGCTAATCAGGTGACCACCAGAAATAAAAGTCACGATTCCCTACCATCTGACCTCGCAAAGTGCTTTGTCCCAAATAACCACTCAGAACAAGAAATACACTTTTCACTTTCACTCCAGGTGCCCAGGTCAAAAACAGCACCATCATGCCAAAGTATCTCAAAGAAGGTCATGATCAGCCCACTCTTCCCAGGTCACCTCCCACCCAGACTCACTTCTTCAGCTCAGCAGCCCTCATGCTGCCCCTGACACCCACATCCCCCCCAACACAGCTCTCAACAAGCAATCACACGGTACTTCCCATGACAGATAAATTCCCTTCCACCTTCTGTTCTCTCATTTAGGATTTAACTGAACAATTTCTACCCACACCTTCATGGTATGGCAATTTGAATGGGGAAAGGTGAAGAAGATGGAACTCGGTTTGGACTCTTAGCTTTAGAGGTGACTTTTGAGAGCTCCAAGTGGCTAAGTCTAGACAACTGAACGTACAGTTCTGAGCCTCAGCATAGAGCTGAACAGAGTAACTTTGGAAGTTATGAACATGAGATATATCTTCTAGAGAAAGTCTGTAGAATAAAAACAGAAGAGAGCCTGGGGTTGAGCTTGAAGGAATTCTGTCACCTACCGGTCATACATGAGATGACAAAGAAGAGTCAGAGACGAGAAAAGCAGGAGAACGTAATAAGGGAGAAGCCAGAGGAAGAGAGTTGTTATAAGAAAGAAGTGGCCGCCGGACTGAGTCCAGTACAGCTAGATGGTGCCTGGCTACCACCACTGACTGCTCTGACCAGGATCACAAGAGAGGGTTCTGGACAGAGCTGGAGAAGGATGTAGAGCATAATTTTAACTGCCCCCCCCAAAAAAAAGACCAGATTTACTGGCCTAAAGAATACTGGAGAAACCTCAAGAGTGTGGCCCCCAGACACCCTTTCAGCTCAGAGGTGAAGTTACCTCCGAGGTTCGATGTTAAGCCTGGGAGTGGACAGCCCAGTAAAACTAAATGGGACTAACAAGGTACAGGAGTCCGGTGACAAAGGCCAGAAGGCAGAGGGGGAGTAGGAAACTCATGATAAGGAACACAAGTTGAGTAAGGACACTGTAGATGTGTTGTGAGATTGTTGACCACTGTCATAGGGCAACATTTGTAGTAACTATTAAATGGGAGGCTGTTTTGTCCTGTAAGCCTTCATCTTGGGCGAGAATGGCAGCACAATTGGAAGAGCATAGTCAATATCACTTAACTGTGTAAGTAAAAAGTTTTGAAATGGTGTTAAAAAAAAAAAAAAAAAGCCAAATGAGACTAATGAGGTACAGTAGTCCAGTGGCAAGGGCCTGAAGACAGAAGGGGACAAGGAAGTCCCCTGGTGATAGGGAACACAAGGTGGAGTAAGGATATTCTTGATGTGTTGTGAGATTGTTAACCATTGTCATAGGGCAACATGTGTAGTAACTGTTAAATAAGAAACTATTTTGTTCTGTAAGACTTCATCTTAAGTGAGAATAACAGCACAGTTGGAAGAGCATAGTCAATGTCACTGAACTGTGTATGTAGAAATTTTTGAAACGGTGTATCTTTGGCTATCTGTATTTTCATCAAAAAAAAAAAAAAAGGTTGAGAATTTAGAGGCTTAATATGTTGTGGGGTTGTTAACCAATGTCATAAAACAACATGTGTACTACTGTTTCATGAGAAACTATTTGTTCTGTAAGCCTTCACCGGAAGTACAATAAAATATTAAAAAAAAAAAAAAAAGAAAGAAAGAAGTGGCCATCTTTGTTGAAAACTACTTGGAGGACTGAAAACTGTCCACTGGATTTGGCAATATGGAGGTCATGGGCAACCCTGGAGAAGAGCTGTATTGTGTGAAGTGAAAGGGGTGACTGGAGTTAGTTGATTGGCAAGGAAGTGGAGTCCGTGAAGAAAGACATGTCTTTAGTGAAATTTGACAGTAAGTGTGGAGAGACAAGAGGATTGAGAAAAATGAGGTAAAGAACAAGTCAACTCTGTAAAAACACTTACTTGCATGAAAATGCAGCCTAGTATATAATGTTGTTGTTACTTGCCATAGAGTTGGCTCCCACTTATACAACAGAACTAAATGTTTTCTGGTCCTGGGCTATCTTCATGATCATTGGTATATTTGCTTCAAGCAGTATATCACACAATATTCTGTTGTGATCCATAGAGTTTTCACTGACTTTTTTTGGAAATAGATCACCAGGCCTTTCTTCCTAGTCTGTCTTAGTCTGAAAGTGCCACTGAAACCTGTCCACCATAGGTGACCCTGCTTGTATTAAAGATACTGATGGCATAGCTTCCAGCATCATAGCAAGACAAACCACAGTAAGACAAACTGACAGACAGGTGGCACATGAGAAATAATATAATAATAGCGTGGACAATAGAAAACAGCACAAATGAAACATCATTTCATTCCATAAAAGGCTGGGGGATGAGTAGATTGAATTTGAACCCACATGCCTTTGACCTGAAGACCATCGTTGGATCACAGAACTGAAACCAATGTGACAAACATATGGTCATTAATCTAAATGATCGCAGCACACAAAAACAGGCATGAGGCAGGCCTGATGCCCTGTCTGGGTCACTTGGAAATTTCCAGTGGTCACAGACACAGCTGAAATTCACAGCTGCAGTCAAGCAACCTAAGAGGAAGTGGGAAGCAAAGGCACTAATAAGCACGTGACTAGAATGAACTGGAGCATGCTGAATACAGCTTTCTTTGTGCCCCAAACCAGTGGCTCAGCGTGCCAAGCGTGCAACTCTGCCTACACAGTGCGTCCCAGCTGCATCTACCTCCTTCCAGTGGCACCTTTCCTCACCATTTTAGAAAACCATTCAACATTTAACCTCAAGCTAAAACGCCTGAAGCCTTGCTAGTGGTGTCACTGAACCCTTGAAGAACCATTGATGTCGGTGCCCCACTCCTTAGCGTAGCTGAGAAAGGACCAAATTTATAAGAGCTGCAATCTCTCCTGCTGTGAAATAAAACTGGGGCTTTTTCTCAGTTACATCTGATAGGCATTTTGAAAGCTCACATAAAGACATGGATTGATGAGGAAGGGAGTTGTTTATCACCCTTTGTTTAATAATGAAGGCTTAGCCATAACATGGACAAGTTAATAGTTCATTGATGTAGAAGGGGACTTTCAAAGTTAATCTTGGGGTAGAGAGGGAAAAGATGTAATGAAACAACAGGATGAGATATTGACCTGTAAATGCAACTGGCTTGGAGCCACACTCTTGCAGCTGTCCAGAAAAAAATAAAGACACTGGGGCCATACATGACCAGATTACTGAAGTGTCCAGGAGCTTCAGACACCGACCTTTGATATTTAATGAAGAAGGAAAGTGTTACAAAGGTTTCTTGATTTCATATTCCTATTAATGAAAAACAGCAATTCGTGAGGCGAATGTCAATGTTTAAAAATGGGATGGCAATTTGTAAGTTCAAAATCAACACAAATGAAGACAAGCACTTGAGAAAAGTCTTGTGTTAGATCTTCTAAACGAACTGGTCTGCTTCTGCAGGACAGTGTTCATGTGGTACAGCTGGGTGACAGGAGTAGCTGGAGATGGCAGTTTAGGGGCTGAATGGAGAAAACCCACCTATCCTCTCCCATCTCAAGCTTCCTGTTGCTACCATTTTGTTTCTCCCCAGTTTCCAAGGGTATGGGGGAAAGCGGGCAGTAGTCTTAAAGCAACCTCAATCTAAACTGTGTTTGTATATCATGAGGGACCCCTCACTTGGCAATTTTCTCAGAATCAATAGGAGTGGACAGACCACCACAAGATAAGGTTACTTTCCCCCTAAACAAAGCTAGTTTGTTTCAACTGGCCAGCTCCACTCCATATTAAACCTGGGCTAACACAGATAATGCCACAAAGGCAGGCTGTTCGCTCACCGAGACACAGGAACCTATTCAGTGAATTATGAGCAAATGGAGATCCCTTTATCTCCCGGGATAGAGCTGGCACCTACCTCTGCCAGAAAAATTAAAAGACAAAACTTCCCAATGCTAATCGGATTTCTCCCGCTGACTGAGTGCCAAAGTCCTCTTAGAGCAGCTACAATTATGTCTATACCTTACAAATGAAATCCTGACAAAGTGGGTATGAGAGCAGTGAGCCAGACAGCCAGGATGTGTTCACTTTCTACAAGGTATTTGCATATGCATGACAGTTATTTGATGGGATGTCTATGATAACTTCCTGAGGTAGACATGACAGGCAGGATGAGCCAGATTTCAGGGATTTTGGTTAATAATTATTGCTGCTGTTATTCGTAGGGTGCTATCGAGTCGATTCTGACTCATAGCGACCCCATGTGACAGCAGATTGCCAGGTCTTTCTCCCGCAGAGTTGCTGGGTGGGTTTAAACCACCAACCTTTCAGTTAGGAGCCAAGTGTTTAACCACTGTGCCACCAGGGCTCCTTTGGATAATACTGGTTCTCCTGGTCTGGACGTCAGAAGGTATGCATTCAAACTGAATACTCCCTGTACGTGACCTTGGAAAATTTATTCAACCTGTCTTAATTGACTCATCTGTAAAGAACGCAGAGCTGTAAGATAAAGGATTTCTATGAGAATTAAATGTGCCCTGGGTGGCGCAAACAGTTTGCACTCACCTACAAACCTAAAGGTTGGCAGTGCGAATCCACCCAGAGGTGCCATGGAATAAAGGCCTGGTGATCTGTCCCCGTGAAACAGTTCTATTTTATAACACATGGTGTCACTGTGGGTCGGAAGTGACTCACTGACAATGGGTTTTTTTGGTTATGAGAATTAAATGTGATAATGAAAGATCTTAGCAAGTGCCTGGAATTAAAAAGTGCTGAACGGACTGTGGCTCTTATTTTTATAGTTGCTGTCCTTGTTGCTATCATCACAGGTGAGGCAACTTGACCAAGATGCCATGAGATCCCAAAGTTAGAGAGAGAACCAGAAACTGAAGCCATAGCTCCTGACTTCCAGACTACTGCTCCCTCCAATCTACCGTGGAAACAACTTCAAAAACAGAAAAAGAACCCAAGGTTGAGCAAGGACAATGTGGATGTGTCGTGAGGTTGTTAACCATTGTCATAGGGCAACATGTGTACTAACTATCTAATGAGAAACTATTTTGTTCTGCAAACCTTCATCTAAAGTGAGAATAGCAGCACAATTGGAAGAGCATAGTCGATGTCACTGAACTGTGCATGTAGAAATTTTTGAAATGGTGTGTCTTTGGCTATGAATACTTCCACCAAAAAGAAAAAAAAAAAAAGGTCAAGAAGGGAGAGGGTTGACATGTCATGGGGTTGTTAACGAATGTCATAAAACAATGTGTACTACTGTTGAATGAGAAACTATTTGTTCTGTAAACCTTCATGTGAAGTACAATAAAAAAAAATTTTTTTTAAACAGAAAAAGGAAGGCTTTTTATTAAAGAATGGGAATCTTGTGTTACATTTATTTTTTTTTAATAAAAGCCAAAATTCTGTAGAAAGGGAACTAGTGTGGTTTGAAGTTGGAGACAAAGACTCAAAAATGGCAGTGGTATGTCCCTGGCTCTGCCACTAACTGTGTGATGATGAACTGGAGATGCTGGAAGCCCTTCCAGCTTTCCCTTGCCCAAAAAGCATCCGATTGTCTACATTCAAGTGGTACCATCATGGGGGGTGAGAAACTGGTCATTATCTGCATCACAGAACCCTCTACAACCTCCTAGGAACCAAAGTCCACTTAAGCCCTACCCAACGAACTATACTACAGACTTGGTTCAAAAGAAGTCTTTTTTTTTTTTTTTTTTTTTTTTTTTGAGCCTTGAGAATATATTGTTGTTAGTTGCCACTGGGAGCCTTGGTGGTGCAGTAGCTAAGAGCTTGGCTGCTAACTAAAAGGTCAGCAGTTCGAGCCCACCAGCCGCTCCTTGGAAACCCTATGGGGCTGTTCTACTCTGTCCTGTAGGGTCGCTTTGAGTTGGAATTAATTTGATGGCAATGGGTAGGTTAGTTGACACTGAGTCAATTCCAACTCATGGCGCTCCCATGTGAATATATACCGATATTTATTTTTCAGATACTCAGATCACGTTTCTGAGGATTCTAACACACTAAAATTTTCCCAGGATATAACTAGAAAACACCAGGAAAAGAAAATTTTTATAAAAGGGAAAACTACGCATCCTCTTTAGCTCTGCTCCTTTTTGAATTTGCCCATTCTGCCCAATGCTGAACCTCGGAGGTGAATCCCACTGTACCTAAAACTGCTCCACTCACCTGTGCAATAGATTGAAACCTCACACTGCCAAATAACGGGTTATCTTTATTTTAAGACATGCAGTAAATGAGACTTTTTTTTTTTCCTGGTGCCAACAATTAGGAATACATACTTCCTGTTTCTAAGCAATTTCAGGTCTAATTAGGATTCTCTGAGCCCCATTTGTCTTAACAGTTTGACAGCTCCGGCTTCCCCTTCCACACCCACACTTTCCGTTGTTTTACAGCCTTCCCCGTTTCTAGTATTTTCTTTTAGATAAACAGCAGGTGGGAAGTGAAGTGAGCAGAAGTGCAAATCAGATCACTCGTTTTCCCTCTGATACATGACACTTTCGAGGCACCTCTGATAAAAGGTTACTTTCCCTTGACTGACAATTATCTCGAAGCTAATTATTAAAGTGTCTTATTAAAACGTGCACATTTCGGGGGTTTCCAAGGAAGGGGGCAATGCAACCCTCTGGAAGACAAATATGACATCACAGGAATCCTGAGCATGCGAGCACCCCGTTTGTCCATTTAAATTAGTTTCATCATCCGTAACGAGTGTTTAAGAGGCAGAAGAGCAAGCATGATGCATAATGCATTGTGCCATGATGCATAATAATTAGGCCTACTCTCTACCACCCCATCTCCAAAGACTTAAAAATCTCTCCGACTAAGCACTTTGGTCTAAAGGCTTGGAAAAAATGCCATTTAGGGACTTTCAAATTTACAGCAAGGCAATTTGTCATCATTTATATGAGAGGGAAGAAGGTAAGAGGAACATAACATGGCACAGTTCATCACTTCACAAACCTCCTGATGCTGAAGCATTCCCAGGCCTCGTCACGGTGGGGAAAAAAAGGTATTGGCCTGTTGGAAGGAATGCGAGGATGCAACCAGCCCCACATGATACATTTCTTTTCTCTTTAAATACAAATTGAAATCTAGATGAGACATGGATTCCACATTTAAACATGAGCAGGATTCTTTGCTCTCGGAATATTCAGTTAATTGAGGGTTTAGAAATACGCTCCCTACTTCATACATGCTTCTCCCTACAACCCTCCACCAAGGCTGGAGTTGAGGGTTGTTGCCATTGGCTGTTGCTGAGTTGACCCCAGACTCATGGTGACCCCACACACAAGGAAACCAAACACTGCCTGACCCTGTGCCATCCCCGTGATCTGTTGTGGATCGGACTGTTGTGATCCATAGGATTTTCCGTGGCTGATTTTTTTGAAGTAGATCACCAAGCCTTTCTTCCTAGTCTATCTTATTCTGTTGAGGGTGCGATAGTATTTGTCCTGAAACATAATTTTTAGGAGATACGATAGGATCTAAGATGACATTAAATTTGTAAAGTGATTAAAACACAGCTGTACCAAAAAAGAAAGCAGATGTTCTTTGGAATGAGACTGTTAAACTGGCCAAACAATTATTTTGCAAGAGCTTTTGGTAGGTTTAAAATAAAATATAGATCTGAAGTACCAATGTGATGTTTCCTGTTGAAGTATGAGAAGAATCAGGGTGGCGTAGTGGTTAAGTGTTACAGCTGCTAACCAAAAGGCTGGCAGTTCAAATCCACCAGGAGCTCCTTGGAAACTCTATGGGGCAGTTCTACTATGTCCTATAGGGTCGCTATGAGTCGGGATTGACTTGATGGCAATGTTTTTTTGTTTTTTTTTTAAGCCATACTTGGGGTATCGTTTCCCATCTATCCACCCATTCACCAAACACTGACTGAGCATCTAATGTTGTTGGACTCTGCACCAGGGCCCAGAGCTATGTGTTCAAGAAAACGTGAATGAGGAGCAAGACATCTAAACGCTGATTATTTTAGGACTAGTTAGGAAGGGTTGGAGCCCCTGGGTGATGCAAATGTGCTCGGCCACTAACCGAAAGGTTGGAGGTTTGAGTCCACCCAAAAGTGCCTCGGAAGAAAACCCTGGAGACCTACTTCCGAAAAATCAGACACGGAGCACAGTTCTGCTCTGATACACATGGGGCGTCATGAGTCAGAGTCAACTCAACTGCCACTGGTTTACTGTGTGGTTAGGCAGGGTTAATGTAAATGATTTAGTGACTGAACAATTAATGAAGTCCAAAGGCTGACTCAAGTCACCAGGAAATTTCTCTTTCAGCTAATTTTAACATTTTACAATAATTGAACACAGATCACCTTAAGCCATGGCGCCATGCTGTGCCATCCACAGAGATGGTTACTTTGAAGCCTAACATTTTTATTTCTCAGACAACAGGGTAGTCCTGCCATCCAAATATCTTTGATCTTTGCGGACTTCCACTTTAACAAACATTAAGCCATAGTGGGCGGCAGTGGGGGAACACAACAATAAAGGCCACATACGTAATGGCCATGCATGTTTCCAACTGCAGCCACGTCTAACAGCCATTATTAAGCTACAAATCTGGGGGGCAGTGGTGGTGGTTCTGTGGTAGAATTCCCACCTTCCATGCAGAAGACTTGGGTTCAGTTCCTGGCCAATGCACCTCACAGGCAGCCACCACCCGCTCAGTGAAGGTTTGCATGTTGCTATGATGCTGAACAGGTTCCAGCAGAGTTTCTACTAGGAAGAGAGACCTGGCAATCTACTTCTGAAAATCAGTCACTGAAAACCCTATGGATTGCAAAGGTCCAATCCTCAACCGATCATGGGGATGAAGCAGGAGCTGGCAGTGTTTCATTCCATTGTGAACAGGGTAGCCATGAATCGGGGACCAACTCAATGGCAGCTAACAACAACAACAAGGTAAGAATTTAGGAATATAGTCGCTATAGGGTCGCTGTGAGTTGGAATGGACTCAACGGCAATGGTTTGTGTTTGCCACCTAATTGCTAATCCTCACGGATTTCTAGTATAAAGAACCCACCATCTAATTCGACCGTGAGGATCATCGTGAACTCCAGCTGTTAGGATAGATGACACAATATAGCACACACATATTGATCTGCATTGACTTACGTCATGGATTGAACTGTGTCCCCCAAAATTATCTGTCAACTCGGCTACGTCATGATTCCCAGTATTGTATGATTGTCTACATCTTGTTATCTGATGTGATTTCGCTATGTGTTGTATCACTAAGACGTAATAAAATGGATTAGTGCAAGTTATATTAATGAGATCTACAAGATTAGATAGCGTCTTAAGCCAATCTCTTTTGAGATATAAAAGAGAGAAGGGAGCAGAGAGACATGGGGACCGCATACCACCAAAACAGCAGTGCCGGGAGCAGAGCACGTCCTTTGGACCTGAGGTTCCTGCGCTGTGATGCTCCCAGACCAAGGGAAGACTGATGCATCACAAAGACCTTCCTCCAGAGCCAACAGAGAAAGAAAGCCTTCCCCTGAAGCCGGTGCCTTGAATTGGGACTTGTAGCCTACTGGACTGTGAGAGAATAAACTTCTCTTTGTTAAAGCCATCCACTTGTGGTATTTCTGTTACAGTAGCACTGGATGACCAAGACAACTTATATGTCGCTTTCCAATTTCTTCTAATATCATTTCCATTTATACATTTGGCATGGAAGAAATTGTCTAGGACTGAGATCTTGGTTTGAGTTCTAGCTCCCTCTGGCTTCTATTATGCCTTATTTAATGAGCCAATTGACATCTTTGACCCTCACTTTCTTCATCTGTCAAACAAAGAGGTAGACTAGGTGACTACTGAGGTTCCTCCATTCCTAACTGCTAATGGTTCTAGGACTTGGAGGTCCTAAGCCTCCCAGAGGAGGGCCTGTCACTGTCAGTAATGAGAAGGTGACAATTTGTGGAGCAAAATGTTATGTATCAGGACATATACATGAAGGCCCTCTGCATGTGATAGGAAATATAAAAAGCACTTGGGTAACAAATTGGAGCCATAACTATACATTTTTAAAAAGCATGATCTTGAAGTTAAACCCAATTGCCATGAGAAAAGATAAGAAAGGGAAAACAAGAGATAGGGTCACTGGATGAAGAGCTCAACACGGCCTTGGTCCTAACTCCATCATCCAGGGTTTACATCAACTTAACCACCAGTGACCTCACAGGTCTGAGGGTGGAAGTTAGCATTAATTTCCTTATTATGAGAGTACAATGCTTGCTCTCAGGGCATAAGAGATTGTGTTTTAGTATGCCTTTAACTTAGTAAGTTGCTTTAAAATAGACTTAGTAGTTGCCTTTGAGTGGACCTCAATACATGATGACCCCATGGTGTCAGAGTAGAACTGTGCTCATAGGGTTTTCAATGGCTGATTTTTTGGAAGTAGATCGTAGGCCTTTCTTCCAAGGCATCTCTGGGTGGACTTAAATCATCAGCCTTTCAGTTAGCAGCTGTCTTAGTCACCTAGTGCTGCTATAACAGAAATACCACAAGTGGATGGCTTTAACAAAGAGAAATTTATTCTCTCACAGTCTAGGAGGCTACAAGTCTGAATTCAAGGCATCAGCTCCAGGAGAAGGCCCCCTCTCTCTGTCAGCTCTGGAGGAAGGTCCTTGCCGTGCATCAGTCTTCCCTTGGTCTGGGACCATCTTAGCACAGAAACGTCAAGTCCAAAGAACACGCTGTGTTTCCGGCACTGCTTTCTTGGTGGTATGAGGTCCCCCAATTCTCTGCTTGCTTCCCTTTCCTTTTATCTATTTTAAGATAAAAGGTAGTGTAGGCCACACCCTAGGGAAACTCCCGTTACACTGGATCAGGGATGTGACCTTAGTAAGGGTGTTACAATCCCACCCTAATCCTCTTTAACATAAAATTACCATCACAAAATGGAGGACAAGGACACAAAACTGGTAATCACGACCTAACCAAGTTGATACATATTTTTGGGGGACACAGCTCAATCCACGACAGCGGCAGAGCACATTAACTGTTTACACCACCCAAGGACTCCTTCAATAATTCGGTGAGACAAGTGTTTTTACTGCAACATGGGAGGTTATGTTTACCCGAGTTTCTTGCACGATCTTCACGATTTTGATTTTGTCAAGTTGTCATTTTTGACTTTTCACATCCTACGGGTAAGGACACTTTCACTTTTATGCTTTTATCCCCATTGCCATCACCACTTGCTCAGTCCAGGCTTCATCTTCTCATGTCATGAACTATTATGACGGCAAGCTCAATCTTCTCCTTCAAGTGTCATCATGTTTAACCATTCTCGCATGCCGTTTCCAGAATATTCTTCCTAAAACACCATTTTTAATGTGTTGGCGTAGTAGAAATAAAATAAAAGCAGAATCACTCTCTCTGAGAAGGGAAAATATGAAGTCAGAATACAAGTTTACCTTTAGTAAGTGGGTCGCTTTAATTAAAGAACAGTCTGCGGCAAACCCTTGGACCTCAAAGTTCTTTGTTTACTTAGATGTAGTGATAACAAAGCTAAAAATCAAAGTATTCAGAACTTGGAGAAATAAAATATGAACCCTATTTGCTTACTAATCAGGTAAAGGTGAGCCTCTCAAGTAAGGCTAAATTTGATGATTTTATACCTTTAATTAAAAATTAAAGTTCCTTTTTTTTTCCCTCCAACATTGCTCTTAGAGAGTGATTCGGACCCTCATCTGGTCAAACTGTTTTAGCAAAGACTTTGCCTTCAACCATTGTGTCTGCAATGTAGATCTCTATGTCTGTATAGACATCAAGGTGTGTGAAACATGTTTTAGGTAATTACAGAAATCGTAACACATGGGTGGTGGTGGAATGCTGAGAATTCACACATTTTACTTTTCGTAAATCTCCTCATTTGTAACTGACATGGAATTCACTGGATTTTTCTCTTTTTTTGTTTCTTCCATTTATGGTTTTTATCCCTTTAACTAAAACCCATTACTTTACATGTTGTAAAAACTCAGTGCCAAACTCTGGAGTTTGAGACGTCTGCATCACTGCTGTCTCCAGGGAGCAGCTGTTTGCAACAAGTGTGAATCCCGGAGAAGGGCTTCTGACAGTTTCTAGCAGCCCAGTGACAAAATGAGACTCAACTTCCCCCACACGACCTTGCTCTGCAAGTCTCTGAAGGCTCCTTGCTACACCTAGGATTTCTCTGCTCAGACTCCTACAGACCCGTGGATCCATCTCTAAATATACAATTCTCACTCCTACCTCCAAGCCTGCATGCTGTGCATAAGTGCGCACAATCAAGCGCACATGTACACATTCACACTACGTACACACTGCACACGCTCACACAAGCACACACACACAGATACACACTGCACACACACACTGCACAACCACTGCACACATACACACTCACAGACCCACACTGCATACATCCTGCACATCCACTGTGCATACACGGACATTGCATACACACTGCACACACGCACACACACACATAAAAGCACACACACACATTGCATATACACTGCACACACACACATACACACCACATATTGCCAATACCTGGACCCCTTCTCAAATTGCTGCCCAGCCCCCATCTGTCCCCACAGGGTTCTGCTGAAGCTGCTCTACCTCCAGGATAACTATCCTGGTGACATCCATTCACAGTGTCCCTTCTCTAATTTTATATTTTACATCTTTTCCGAACCAGCAGCAACTCATTTTTTAATCTAACTAGATTGGCCAGCGTACCTCTGTTAACAGATTGAATTGCATCCCCCCAAAATACGTGTTGTAAATCCTAACCCCTATACCTGTGGTTATAATCCCATTTGGAAATGAGCTGTCTTTGTTATGCTAAAGAGACAGGATTAGTGAAGAGTGTGTCTTGAGTCAATCTCTCTTGAGATATAACAGGAGAAGACTAAGCAAGCAGACATGGAGTAAGACAGGTGTCAAGCCACAAGAAAAACATTGAGAAGGAAGCCGAAAAGAGACCAGAACCTTCCTCCAGGGCCCAGAGAGAGAGCACCTTCCCCTAGTGCCGGCACCCTGAATTTGGACTTCTAGCCTCCTGTGAAAAAATAAATTTGTTTGTTAAAGCCACTCATGTGTGATATTTCTGTTATAGCAGCACTAGATAACTAAGACAGTCTCCATTCTTTATTAGTTTATAAGACCTTGTTGTTTATAAGATTTTGTTCCCTTAGACTCAACACCACGGTTTCCTAAAGAAATAGCCAACTCTTCAAGGACCAAAGTCATATTTATCCTTATCTTATTTCATATTCCCAGTGAACACCAAATAAGCACAGTAAATATTTCCAGGTTAATTAAAAAACACTCTATTTTTAAGAAAGTCCACAGGCAAGTTAATGGTGTTTTCATGATCAGTCAATAGTTAGCACTTAGTAAAGTCAGCAAAGTTCTTTATCCTGACCAGACATTTTAGATACAGGCAGTCCCCAGGTTACCAATGAGATCAGTTCCCAAGTGTGTCTTTAAGTCAAATTTGTAGGTATAAGTCAGATTGGGTGCACACGGTTCTTATTTAGCCTTACTTTAGTGCAAGATGGAAACCCTGGTGGTGTAGTGGTTAAGTGCTACAGCTGCTAACCAAAAGGGTGGCAGTTCGAATCCACCAGGCACTCCTCGGAAACTCTATGGGGCAGTTCTACTCTGCCCTACAGGGTCACTATGAGTCGGAATTGAGTCAATGGCAATGGGTTTGGTTTTTTTTAGTGCAAGATGGCGGACTGGTGGCACAGTGGTTTAGAGTTCAGCTGCTAACCAAAAGATCGGCAGTTTGAATCCAACAGCTGCTCCTTGGAAACCATATGGGGCAGTTGTACTCTGTCCTATAGGGGTGGCTATGAGTCAGCATCGACTCGACAGCAACAGGTTTGGTTTTTAGTGCAAGAAAAGGCTCAAAGCTTTTTCAATTATTTAAAAGCTGCATGAGAAGCAAGTGAAGGTAATTGTGATGAAGAATTTGTTTTGAGCAGGGGTTGGTTCAATCTTTTCAAAGTGAGGACAAATTTACATAACATTAAAGGACAAGTATAAATTGTCCTTAAATCAGAAGTTCAAAACCCTGGGACTTACTGTAATGTAACTCATCATATCTACATCAAGTGAAGATATATATATACATGCACATACATACAGAAAGAGATTTATATAGATCTAGGTATATCTAAGGAGTCCCTGGGTGGTACAAACGGTTAAGTGCTCAACTACCAGCCTAAAGGTTGGTGGTTGGAACCCACCCAGCAGTGCCTCAGTAGAAAGGCCTGACAATTTGCTTCTGAAAGGTCACAGCCTTGAAAACCCTATGCAGCACAGTTCTCCTCTGACACACATGGGGTCACCACGAGTGGGAATCAACTCAATGGCAACTCATTTGTTTATAGCGCTTGGCTACTAACCAAATGGTCAGCAGGTGGAATCCACCAGCTGCTCCTTGGAAACCCTATGGGGCAGTTCTACTCTGTCCTATATGGTCGCTGTGAGTCGGAATCGACTTGACAGCAAGGGGTCAAAGGTTTAGATCTAGATTTTCCTTTACTCTTTATCTCAATTTTCAATTTTGAAAATAGAACTTGTTATTAGTCAGCACAAAAGCAAAGAATTTTTTAAATAAATTTATCATATGAAACAATGCTTAATCAGAGAACACGTGTGTGTGTGTGTGTGTGTGTGTGTGTGTGTGTGTGTACAATGAGAAAAGTGAGGATGGAAAGAAGAGAGACAAGGAGGTCTAAAGAGATAAACCAACTAAGAAACCCAGTAACTTGCACAACAAAAAAATGAAACCACTGAGGTGCAATATGTACTGAGTTGTAAATTATTTTGAGGTTGCAGTTATGTGAAGCTGAATTCTGCTAACTGTACATTAGACTTGTTTAAGAACAGAGACGCTTTGGAAATGCAAAACATGGAATAAATTTTTTAACTTATAGATCTGTTGTTCTATGAAAACCCTACCATAGACTTCTATGAAGCACAGCATATAAATAAGAGAGAATGAATGTTTAGGGTGATGATATTTTAAACTCGAATACCCTAAGGTTAGTCAGTACATTAAAGGACAAAATCTATAAATCTTCATACTGCTTAACCCTTTATTTTCTGATAACTATACAACTACAAACAGGTTCAGACTAAAGGGAAGCAAAATTTAGCTCAACTATCTACAATTTAATAAATGGTGACTGCTATAGGGAAAGCTTAGCCCAAACTCACTCTGTCAATATTAAATTTTGGTACACTTTACTTCCAAGAGGAAAACAAAATCTAAAAGAAACTTAAATCATTAATTAGTCGATTTAAGCTTATTCCACCACACCCGAAGAGACAGAAAGGGCCACATAAACCAGAGGCTTCATCAGCCTGAGACCAGAGGAACTAGATGGTGCCCAGCTACCACCATGACTGTCCTGACAGGGAACACAACAGAGAGCCCCAGATGGAGCAGGAGAAAAGTGGGGTGCAGAACCCAAATTCTAGGAAGAACAGCAGACTTAATGCTCTGTCTGAGACTGGGGGAACCCCGGAAAGCATGGCCCCTGGATTCTCTATCAGCCCAGAACTAAAACAATTTCCGAGGCCAACTCTTCACACAGGGATTGGACTAGACTGTGGGACATAAAGTGATACTCGTGAGGAGTGTGCCTCTTAGCTCAAGTAGATACAAGAGACTAAATGGGAGGCTTCTGTCCGGAGATGAGATGGAAAGGCAGAGAGGGTCAGGAGCTGGCAGAATGGATATGGGGAGTCAGGGGTAGAAAGGAGGAGTGTGCTGTCACAGTACGGGGAGAGCAATTAGGGTCATATAACAATGTATGTATAAATTTTTGTATGGGAAAAAATAAAATAAGTTTATTCCACCACTCATCTGTCAGTTTGTCATACTGTGGTGGCTTGGGTGTTACTGTGATACTGAAAGCTTTGCCACCAGTATTTCATAAACCAGCAGGGTAACCCATGGTGGACAGGATTCAGCAGAACTTCCAAACTAAGGCAGACTAGGAAGAAGGACCTAGAAGTCTACTCCTAAAAAAAAAATTTGGCCCGTGAAAACTTTATGAATAGCAGATGAACCTCTCAGGTCAGAAGGCACTCAAAAGACGACTGGGGAAGGGCTGCCTCCGCAAAGTAGAGTCGACCTTAATGACCAGGATGGAGTCAAGCTTTCGGGATCTTCATTTGCTGATGTGGCACAACTCAAAATGAGAAGAAACAGCTGCAA
Organism: Dugong dugon; assembly: GCA_030035585.1. Classification (NCBI taxonomy): domain Eukaryota; kingdom Metazoa; phylum Chordata; class Mammalia; order Sirenia; family Dugongidae; genus Dugong; species Dugong dugon. The sequence continues at coordinate 221,197,872 of CM057460.1, forward strand.
ACATCCATTAATAATAGGAACATGGAATGTACAAAGTAAGAATCTAGGACACTTGGAAGTCATCAAAAATGAAATGGAATGCATAAAGATCAATATCCTACGCATTAGAGAGCTGAAATGGACTGGTACTGGCCATTCTGAACCAGACAACCGTATGGTCTACTATGCCGGGAATGACAAGTGTATTAGTTAATTTTTAAAAGGCATCTGTGAGGATGTACCCCCTGCTCTGCACAGTTTGCAGCCCAGCCATCATTTTCAGCATCTCAGGAGCTATGCTGTGGTGACAGAACTCAGAATGACTCTCATCAGGTACTATAAACCCCTGCAATCCCCGTCACTAATGATTCCATTCTGGCATACAGTCTGCAGGGAAGTAAATTTTGTAGAGCCTCAGAAAGGGTGGAGTGGAGATCAAACAGTATGTGCAGAAATTGAGCAAAAAAGGCTACAAACCTAGCAATGGTTTTAGTTTACCAGTAAATTCATCTAGCGAGATGCTCCCATGGGTGTAATCTACACCTGACTTAACTAGTAGACAAGCTTGGATTATTCCCATTGATTGCCCTCTTTCTACCATCCTCCCATCCCTGTCAGTACCCAGTCATCCACCACCATCCTGGTAACATCTTCATATGCTACAGAAGTAACCTTTGCTTGGTACCCTCCAAATTCTCCCTACTCTGCACTTCCCCATGCACCACAGCCAAAGTAGTGCATTGACTGTTCACATGTAGACCATGATTGTGATCATACACATAAACCTTACACATGAATCCACCTTCAGTTCAAATCCCTCCATACTCTGCTTCCTACCCCATTTTTGGAGTCCCTGGGTGGTGCAAACAATTGATGCACTTGGTTGCTAACTGAAATGTTGGAGGTTCAAGTCTACACAGAGGTGCCTTGGAACAAAGTCCTGGTGATCTACTTCTGAAAAATCAGCCCTTGTAAACCCTATGGAGCACAGTTCTACTCTGGCACACATGGGGTTGCCATGAGTCAGTCAACTTGACAGCAAGTGGTCACTGGTTATGTCATTTTCAGATTTCTCTCCCGCTGGGCTCTGCACAGAAGCTATACAGAGCTACGTGCCTTCTCCCCACAAACAGGAACATTCCTCCTTTTTCACCTTTACTCCTGTGTCTTAGTCATCTAGTGCTGCTATAATAGAAATACCACAAGTAGATGGCTTTAACAAAGAGAAATTTATTCTCTCACAGTCCAGTAGGCTACAAGTCCAAACTGAGGGCATCTGCTTCAGGGGAAGGCTTTTTCTCTCTGTCGGCTCTGGAAGAAGGTCCTTGTTACCAATCTTCCCCTGGTCAAGGAGCTTCTCAGCATAGTAACCCTGAGTCCAAAGGATATGCTATTCTCCTGGCTCTTATTTCTTGGTGGTATGAGGTCCCCATGTCTCTCTGCTCGCTTCTGTCTTTTAAAGGGATTGGTTCAAGATACAATCCAGTCTTGTAGACTGAGACCTGCCTCATTAACATAACTGCCACTAATCCCATCTCATCAACATCACAAAGACAGGATTTACAACGCATGGAAAATCATATCAGATGACAAAATGGTGAACAATTACACAATACTGGGAATCATGGCCTAGTCAAACCGATACATATATTTCTGGGGGACACATTTCAATCCATGACACTCTGCCAATCTCTTTACTCCCTATTTTGTCCAATCAAAAACACACCCACCCAAAAAACCCAAGTTCTGACACCCTCCCTTCTCCTTGAATCCCTTTTTAACCATCTATTCAGAAGTTGTTTCTGCACCCATAAACACTACAGAGATTACTCTGTGAGGGTAATTATTATCACGCACAACCTGTTTGTAGCTGTGAGCTTGTCCTATCTGCCTTAGGCCACCGTCATGACCCATGAGAGAAGAAATTGCCTTGCCTCCACAGTCACTGGCATAGTGATTTGTGTTCATGTATTCATTCAACAAACATTTATGGGGCAACTACATGCCAGCCCCCGTTCTAGGAGCCGGGAATATTGCAATGGACAAAATCCTTGTTCTCTAGGAGCTTCCATGTAATAGGTGCTTAATAAATTTTGCTAGGAAAGTGTTGAACCAAGTATCTTTGTATTCTCCAAAGTATATTGAACATTTCTCTAATTACATAGGTGTTTCAACAAAGACTTTTTTTTAATTAATGTATTTTCATTGTTACATGTCCACTGGTGGGTCAGAGTTGAGAATTTCAGGGCATGATGATTGCTGACCTTTCAAGCAATATGCACGTCAAGATTCTGCACATGAAGGACCTCCTGCTGCCTATTCAGGGTGCCCAGAATGCAGAGGTGGGCACAACAGACAAGGTTTCTGCTTCCACAATTGGAGAAGATGATGATAACCAAAATAAATAAATAAATAACTATAGCATTCCAAATGGTCATAACTGCTTCAAAGAAACATGAAACATGGCAAGAGTTAGCAGGCAGGCAATTTTATACCAGCAAGCAGGAAGATCATGAAGCAACATTTCAGTCTGTTATACATGAGGTCACCATGAGTCGGAGTGGACTCAACAGCAACTAACAACAAAAATTTTATTTAAGATCAAGTGGTCAGGGGAGGCCTCTCTTAGGATGTGATATCTAGACAACGGCCTGAATAAAAAAGCAGAAAAAGCAAACAACGCAATCGCCTAGGGTAGAGAATTCCAGGCAAAGGAAGGAAGCAGTGAGTGAAAAGTTGCTGAGATGGGAACAAGTAGGACAACCAGGACAGTGTGACTGGACAACAGGGAGTCTGGTGGAGCCAGCAAAAGCCAGATCATGGAGGACCTTTTAGGTTACAGAAAGGAATGTCGGACTTAGTTTAGAGATGATGGGACAGCCCTGCAGGCTTTGAGTGTGGGAGTGGCATGATCTGATTTACATTTTAAGAAGCTCCTTCTGGCTACTGGATGGAAAACAGTTGTGAGGGTGAGAATGGAATCAGAGAGGCCAGTTGGCAGGCAAGAGAAGGGTGTGACTTGAATTGGAGTGGAAGAAGAAATGGTCAGATTCTGAATACACTTAGAAAGTACAATCAATGGGAAGTGCTGGAGGTCTGAATATAAAATGTGAGAGAAAGAGAGGAACCAAGGATGGCTGTATAAAGTTTTTGTCCTGAAGAGCTGCGGAAATAGTGACATTGAACTTGGATGACAAAGATCTGAGATAGGAGAAGGTAAGAGGACTAAAATTCAGGAGATTTAAACAGGCTAAGTTTGAAATGCCTATGAGATTTCTTGGTGGATATGTTGGGTAGGCAGTTGGATTTGTCAGTCTGGAGCTCAGATGAGAGGTCATAGAGATATGAATGTGGAATCTATCAGTATATTGTTGTTAGCTGCCATTGAATGAATCAGCTCCACCTCACGGAGACCTTCTGCATAACAGAACGAAATGATGTCCAATCCTGTGCCATCTTTACGATCGTTGACATGCTCGAGTCCATTGTCATACCTACTGTCAATCCCTCTCGTGAAGGGTTTCCCTCATTTTCACTGACCCTCTACCAAACATGATGTCCTTTTCTAGTGATTAGTCTTTCCTGATGACATGTCCAAAGTAAGCAATATAAAGTCTTGCCATACTCACTTCTAAGGAGCATTCTGGTTGTATTTCTTCTAACACTGATTTGTTTGTTCTTCTGGCAGTCCACAGTATATTCAACATTCTTCACAATTAATCATAATTTAAATGCCTCGATTCTTTTTCTGTCTTCCTTTTTCACTGTCCAGTTTTTGCATGCATCTGAGGCAACTGAAAAGACCATGGCTTGGGTCAGGTGCACCTTAGTCATCAAAGTGACATATTTGCTTTTTAAAACTTTAAAGAGGTCTTTTGCAGTATATAGATGGTATTTAATGCCTAGGCCTTAATGAAATCATACAGAGAGCAAGTGTAGACAAGGAAAAGAAGATACGGGAAGGGAAAGGAAGAAAAGGGAAAAGACAAGATGAGGCGAGAAGAGGGTCAAGTGAAGAACTGAGCTCTGGGTTATTCCAACTTTCAGAGACTGACTAGAGGGAAGCCGATTTGCTATAAAGAGTGTAAGAGAAACGAGGCAGGTGAAGAAGTGGTGACAAGTGGAGTGGGGGTTTTTTGGTTTTTATTTACAAATGGAGAAATAACATGCTAGTGTGCTGACCAGGCAGAGAGGAAACTCTGCAGATACTTGAGGGTGAGATAACACATGTAAGGTCAAAGTCCTTGAGTGGGTGGGAGATGATGGGATCCTGGGCATGGACAGAGGTATGGCCTTTGATGGGAGAAAGGTCAGTGCTTCCATTGTTACAGGAAGGAAAGTAGTGTATATGGATATTGTTGTATAAGGCCTGAAATTAAGGGTCAATATTAAGTACTGTCCTAACATACGGTAAGATCAGAAGAGCCTCAAATGGCCTAACCACAGGTGATCTTCCCCCTCTGCTCCTGAAGATAAGGCTCTCTAGCCAAACAATCCTCCTTACCATGGGGACCAGGAACAACACCTGCTTATCCCTGAATAATGGGTTTCAGTTCCCTGTCAGCCAACAGAATTATTCAAATAAGCCAGTCACATCCTCCTGCAGGAAATCAAGGGACACCTCGCCCTCTTGTTGCTACAAAGCCCACCTCCCACAGCCTCTGCTTGTTCACACTGTTCCTGAGTACAGTCCCCATGTGATCCTGCACAGTGTGCAGTTGTTAGTATATGTAACTATTTAGCTGCTGTCAATCTCATCTGTCCAGTGTCGAGTGTCTTGTGTCTGGCCATCGCCACAACCCGATGGTGGGAATCCTTTTCCTCACCAACGAGGTGAATAAGAGGTGATCAAAACATGTATAGATGCATACAGAAAGATAAATTGAGTGTGTAGGCTGGAGAGTGGATTTGAAGCAGTTCACTTGATTGCTTCTGATTGCTCAGTGAAATGAGAAACAAGGTCATCGGCTGAGAGCCTAGAAGCAGAAGGGTGGGGTGGAGGTTTGTGGAGGTAGGAGAAAGTGTGCAGTAGTTTCTCACAGAGACAGGAAGCAGCAAGGGCAATGAAGTGGGATTGAGCTAAGGGCCCAGCACAGGGTTGTGATCATAACTTAAAATGAGGCCAATCAGAATGGCGGTGTGAGTAGCACTTATCCAGTCAAGCTCAGCTGCTCTGTGCAGTGGAAAAAAGGCCTGGTTGGGTTTAACAGGTGGACCCTGGGATAAGGTCTCTGAGACGAGGGGGAGGGTTCAGAGTAGGTGCGAAATGGGTCAAAGGGAAAGCATGTTGGAGGGACGTGGGTGGCAACACCGGCTGTCTGTCGGGTGACGCAGCAGACACAGTTTTGAGATGACTGCAGGTTATAGTCATCTGGCATTGTCAACCGAAGCAATGAATGATTGTGAGGTTGGCGCAGGACCAGTCAACGTTGTGTTCTGCTCTACACAGGTCACCATGAGTCAGAGCTGACTCAATGTCAATGAACAACAATGAATTCATCATCTGAACGCCACAGAAATGGATGATGTCATAAGAGTGGAAAGATATGGGAGGTATGCTGGGGTACTGGGAAGTAGAAGCGATCAGGTGCTCAAGAACAGGGGACAGGCAGCATGTGCTTGGCAATAATTTTGGTAACTGACCATCCTATCTCAGGAATGAGTGAGATTCTAGAAATGCTATGAATGGGGGAACAAAAGGGGCTTGAGACATCCAAGCTGTGCCCAGGTCCCCACATCTTTCCAGGCTCTCCTTTCAGGAAAACTTAAAGCAATGCTTGCCATGCAGCCTGGCCCAGCTTTCCAGGAACCTCACATTTCTAGTTCTCCAGACAAGCACTGCCACTTAAAACTGTATGTGTGGTCAGGATACCTGGAGTTCATTAAATGATGAGTACAGCCTGGTAGTTAAGTGCAGGAGTTCTGGAATGAGTTTGCTTGGGTGCAACTCCTAGCTCCACCACTTGCTAGACACGTGACTTTAGGAAAGTCACTTCACCTTTGTAAGCCTTTTCCCCCACAAGTTTGAAATGGGATATTAGTTAAGGATCTCAAAGATTTTAATTGGAGATTAAATGATAAAATAAAGCACTTAGCACAGTTCCTGGCACACAGTTAGAGCTCAATAAACATTACTGATTATTTGAATAGGTTTGTTCAGCACTCCGTTAAAAAGAAAGTGGCTCTATAAGCATCATTATAGCCATAAACGTTCAGTTCATTTAGCCAGTCGAAAGGAAGCAAAGTCTCTTAATCTTTCTGCGGACCTTCCCCGGAACCAAGGTTTGTGAGATTGGATAAGAATGAAGGCAGCCTCCAAGATAGGAATGCAACTGGGAAATCCAGGCTATGACTTCATTAGGACCGTGTACTAGCCAACCCTACTGCAGACAGGCCACCCAGACAATAAACCAAGATCTGCCATCTCGCAGCCAAGGGAGTCGTGGGCCACTGAAGCTCTGAGCACTGACACAGCTGGGGCGATTTCCAGCATATCCAGACCAACGAGCGTCCCATACTCCAGAGAAAGCAGATTTTCTTTTTCAGAAGACATATGCACATCGGAATAGATGGTTTTACCATTACCTAAATGTCAGAGAACAATATGGCTATCACTACTATGTGGCGCACACACACACACACACACACACACAGAGTTCTTATTTATAACAAGAGCTTTCATTTAAGTTCACTAAGAGGGAAACCCTCAGCAAGACGAACTCACACAGCAGCTACGATGGGCTCAAACATACCAGTGATCATTGACAGTGAGACAGGACCAGGCACCATTTCGTTCTGTTACATGTAAGTTTGCCAAGAGTCAGAGCCAGCTGGACAGCAACTAACAACAGTGAGAATACTGAAGTAGTATTTTCTAAACTTTTCAAGATACACCTTATAGCTACTTTAGTAAAATAACTCAGCCACACCACATTCGTAACATTCAGACTTGTATTAATAAAATTGATTTGTTAAAAAAGATGATTTTTTTTCCTCAGAGCCCTAACTGATACAAAATTCATATCCAGTTTCAGTCTCCAATTAGTCATCTCAAAAAATTTTTTTTTTCTCAACTTCTGTCAGTGAGAAAATTGATGATCGCTTCTGCTCCCCAGGTCTACAACAAGTGAAATGCGATGTACTTCAGGACAGATATACAACTTAAACTTGGGTATTGGGGAAAGAATGCATCATGTGATATAGATGTAACGTAAATGCCATCCATCCTCCAATCTCACTCTAAAGCACACTAAAAATAGAATACAATATCATGAAATATTCCTACAACTGAAATGGGTAAAAGTAAATCTGTCTGTTATCTACATAACTCAAATACATGATTGGGTTGACAATAAAAAGTAAATGAATTTTGGTTATTAGATTCTTGTCAGATCCAACAACTTAACAACAAAAAGACAAATAACCCAATCATAAAATGGGCAAACGACTTGAACAGACATTTCACCAAAGAGGATATTCAAATGGCCACCAAACACATGAAAAAAATCCTCAGCGTCATTAGCCATCAGAGAGATGCAAGTCAAAACCACAACGAGGTATCATTTCACTCTCGCTAGGATAGCTAAAATTTAAAAAAAAAAAAAAAGCCAGGAAACAACAAATGATGGCAAAGATGTGGGGAAACTGGAACCCTTACCATTGCTGGTGGAAATGCAAAATGGCACAGCCGTTGTGGAAAACAATGTGGCGGTTCCTCAAAAAACTAAAAATAGAACTACGATAAGACCTAGCAATTCCAATCCTAGGCATACGCCCAAAAGAACTGACAGCTGAGGCTCCAATACAGACTTGTACACTAATGTTCTTTGCAGCGCTATTCACAATAGCCAAAAGGTAGAAACAAGCTAAATGCCCATCCACTGATAAATGGATAAACAAAACGTGGTACATATATATAATGGGATACTACTCAGCCAGTAGGAGAAATGAAGTCTTGATACATGCTACAACATAGATGGAGCAGGAAGACATTATGCTGAGCGAAATAAGCCAATCACAAAAGAACAAATATTGTATGACCTCACTTAAATAAAAAGACCAGAAAAGGCAAAAGTATAGAGAACAAAGTTCATCAGTGGTTATCAGGAGTGGGAGGAAGGGGGAAAGGGAGATTAACAGTGATGGAAACATGCATTAAGGGTAGGGTTGCCCAGCCACTTCTTGTAATTGCTGTCAATAAGTTGTACACCTATAAAAAGTTCAATTGGCAAAAATTGTGTGCTAGATACATTTATAACAACAACAAAGCAGTAGCTGCTGAGGCTGCTTATGTACAACCAAACACCTCATGGGATTTTTGAAAGAAAACCGAAAACCTATACAAGTTCTAAGCAGTCATGGCCCTCATCAGCAGACCACCCTTTAGGCTAGTCGAGAAAAATTCAATCACTGCTGAGCTCATCGAACTACAAAATGATTCATGTTAACGTCTCATCTTAGAGTAGAAATCCATTCACACCAACCCTGCCATCAACATTTTTCCCTCACGTTCTTCCTGTGCACGCCCAATTTTCTTCTAGCTGAAAGCACTGGAGAAACACTTCAACCTGACGAACCTCGAAAATCACCTCCACTAACGTACCTGGCGTGTGAAAGCAAGCTCTCTGGGTACAGACAGTGCTGGGCGCTAGACACCAGGTCTTCCAAAAAAAAAAGGTGGAATATTTTTAAGGAAATACTAACTTGAAATAAATGAAGAAAACACCCCTTCCATCTCCACCACTGTCCGAAGAAGCTGGAGTTTCCATCCCACTCAGAAGTGAAAGGGATGCAAATGGCTGAGGTCGGTCTCCCAGAGAAAACAGCTTCCTGTGCTTTGGAGTAAAATGCTTCTTTTCACACGGAAACTCCCTCCCTCTCTTCAGGTGTTTCTCAACAGCTAAGGTCTTCAAATAATTAGTGTTTCCATATTTCCCAGAGGTCTCTCCAGAGCAGCCTTTGCTTGGGGGAACAGGTTACAAAAATATTCCCTTTCCCTTTCACCAGGCAACAAAGAGAATGCGCTGGGGCTTTGAAAACAGAAACTCACATCTCCAGGAAAAGCAGGGCCTCAGCCAGCCTGCAAAACAGGGGTGCTTCAGGCCCCAGGCAGCCAGGCGATAGAAAATGCATTCAAAGCGTTTAGCACACAGGATGAATCAAATTATAATTTAATCATCTGATCAAACACAAATTAGCATAATCACTCGAGGGTGAAATGGCTGGAGGAACCCAGAAACATCTCAGCATACATGTTTCTCACGATGAGAGAAGTTACACATATTTGGTTTCTTCTTTTTATTCAGGGGGGAAGAAAACTAGTAAATAAAAGGTTAATCACTGGCGAACATGGCCAGCTATGATTTTAGTAGCCAAAGGAATTGCAATTGAGATTCAGAACATCCTCCTTCCTGCTTTCTCTCCAGAACCTCTCTAGCATACACAGAAAATGCAAAACTGCTAATATTTTGTAGTAACTAAGCTCTAAACAATTTAACTAAGGGTTTCTCAACCTCAACACTACTGATATTTTGTGCCAGATGGTTGGTTGGTTGTTGTCAGGCTGTCCTGGGCATTGCAGGATCAGTAGCATCCTTGGCCTCCAACACCCTCTCCCCATCCCCTGAGTTGTAACAACCAAAAATGTCTCCAGACACCACCAAAAATTGTGTCCCCCACCGAGAATCGCTAATTTAACTGAAGAATACAATTTTTCAGAAGCCTACTTCTTTTAAAGTCCCTGAGTGGTTCAAACAGTTAAGGTGCCTGGCTGCTCACTGAAAGGCTGGAGGTTCAAGTTCACCCAGAGGTGCCTCAGAAGAAAGGCCTGGTGATCTACTTCCAAAAAAATCAACCACTCTGACACACATGAGGCTGCCACAAGCTGTAACTGACTCGACAGCAAGTAGTTTTGGCTTGCCTCTTGTTATGGATTGAATTGTGTTGCCCAAAAATGCATGTCAACTTGGCTAGGCCATGATTCCCAGTACTGTATGGTTGTCTACCATTTTGTGATCTGATGTGATTATCCCGTGTGTTGTAAATCCTAACCTCTATGATGTTAATGAGGCGGGACTCAATCTACAGGATTAGGTTGCGTCTCGAGTCACTATCTTTTGAGATATAAAAGAGAGAAGTGAGCAGAGAGAAGGATCTCATTACCACCCAGAAAGAAGAGCCAGGAGCTGAGTGCATCCTTTGGACCCGGGGTCCCCGCACTGAGAAGTTCCTAGACCAGGGGAAGATCGATGACAAAGACCTTGCCCCAGAGCTGACAGAGCGAGAAAGCCTTCCCCTGAAAATGGCACCTGAATTCAGACTTCTAGCCTCCTAGACTGTGAGAGAATAAATTTGTTTGTTAAAGTCATCCGCTTGTGGTGTTTCTGTTACAGCAGCACTAGATAACTAAGACACCTCTTTTAAAAATGATCAAATCACAAAAAAATGGGAGGCCTTTCTTATTCCTACCTGCCAAAAAGAGGAAATAATGAGACTAAAAATAATAGTCCACTTTCGTGGAGTTTATTCTATCTCAGGGCTCTGTCTGGAGCTTTATAATAACGCATCACACAAATGCTGGTGTACTTCAGAAAACTAATTAAATGCCAGCCTCCCAGCATTCAAAGACCCCAGGGAGACACCAGACTTTCTGGGACGTCCCCCCAAGGGGACACCCTCAGGCTGAAAGAACATTGCCCCCAGACCTCAGCGTGCCCGGAGTAGCTGAGGGGTCCTACTGTGTCCTCACCGCCCGGTAAGAGCAAACCACTTGTGATTCAGGAAATGAATAGAACCTGGGATGGCCTCCAGACCCCGAGGTAGTACCGCGCTCTGCCTCCACTCACATTCTGTGCAAACAAGCTCTGATATTCACTCCCAGCTTCTGAAAAGGGAGAGGGAAAGGCTAAAATGAGGGAGAGAGATGAAACCCAGTGCAGAAAGCCCCCTGATAACCTGCAAATGCCTCTCCACCACAAGAGATTCATTGTACCCCTTAAACTGCCTTAGCCACGTGTTGGACCATGTGTAATAATATTCACTCTTACGAAGACACGTGAGAACCTCAAGGGAAGAACATCCAGCACTTAATAAAGTATGTAATAAATATTTTCTATGCGTTAAAGTGATCTGTTCTGATGATGAATCTGAGTTACACGATCGTTTTTTTTTTTAAATACAGAAAGCATTTATAACCATTACAATTGCTCATGAGTCTACTGCAAATCTGAAGATGGAAATATTTACGCCCTTTACATGGGGAGAGATGGAAAAAGGTTGACCCACTCTACTACAAAATCTAAAAGACAACAGTCTGTGCTACACCGTGTAGATTATGAAAATTCCAAATCAGAGAAGAATTGTTGCTATTTTAAACTGGTATCTTCTACCAACTCCCTCAGTTAACACAACACCCTCTGTTGTTTTAAAGGAACACAGGTGTAGGAATCTATTATGACAAAGAAAAGGTCTACCCTAATGCATGTAGTTATGAGTAAGGAGAAATAGTATTTCTTTAGCCTTCAATGGCTACCACATTATTTTCTTCTAAAGCTAAAAATCAAAACAGCCCCTCTAAAAGGCAGCTTCTATAGGGAATCACAATAAAAATCGCCAAAGCATTATAACATCAAGCTTGCTTAAAATGCCCAGGAGAGGATGTTATTTTTAATATTCCCTAAAATAAGATCTCAGGACGCAAAAAGATATTTTTAAGGTTCTGAATTTAGGCCTCTCTCTAGCATACATTCAAATCTATTTTTGTTCAAAAATCAAGGACACAATGTTTTGAAAGGATTATCCTGCCACTAATAACCATCCCCAATTTTATCAGTGACAGGGTCTAAGATACATACATATCTTTATATGCAATTTTTTTCTTCTTCTGACAATATAGCCTAATGGCACCCGTACTTTGTACGATAAATACAGCTTTTGATCATTTACCTAAAAGAAGGAAGCAGAGGCCAAGAACATCTCAGAGAGTAAATGATCCCAGTGTAATTTACATCTGGCTATGGGATGTGCTTTTGCATTTGTATTTGAATAAAGACACATGGACTGTGTAGGATTGGCTTCGAAGCAAAATCTCAAGCTGCAAGCAGAACGATTTCCCTATCTGGTCTCATTATATTCCACCCTAGCTCATAAGTTTGCTCAATACAGTAGCCAAAATGGCTTCCCACTAAGGTTCTCTTGCTTGGAGCCATGCAATGGCATTAAGGTTTCAAAGGGTTTCTCTGCTGGGACTCCAGCTACTGCTAGCAAAGATGGGGTCAGTATGAGAAAACAGAATCAAGTCCATACACACAGCACATGCTCCCAATAGACCTGAATATCAAATATACCACAACAAGAAGAAAAAATAGCATATATATATATTTGGATGCCAATATACATATATGATTATACATATAAAAACCAAACCCACTGCTGTCCAGTCGATTCAGACTCATAGTAACTCTATAGGGCAGAGTAGAACTGTCCCGCAGGGTTTCCAAGGCTGTAAATCTTTACAGAAGTAGACTGCCACATCTTTCTCCCGCAGAGCAGTTGGTGGGTTCAAACCAATGATACATATACATATATGATTCTCAGGCTACTAGCATCTAAATTAGAGGGGTCACTGGTGGGATCAAAGGTTCCTGGGTGGCACAAATGGTTTGCAATCTGCTACTAGCCTAAAGGTTGGTGGTTTGAACCCACTCAGAGGTACTGCAGAAGAAAGGCCTGGTGATCTGTTTCCATAAAGATTACAGCCAAGAAAACCCTATAGAGCACAGTTCTACACCGTCACACATGAGGTTGCCATGAGTTGCAGTCAACTCGATGGCAATGAGTTTAGTCTGGCTTTGGTTTGCTGGTGGGATCAGCCTTCCCTCTACTCAGGGTCTTTGCTGTTACCAGCCCACACCACCATCTCTCCCAAAACCTGCCCAAATCCTTACGGTAGTCAGTGAAACCCTAAACCCCACACATAGACCATCTCTCCGGTTGCCTTTAGTTGACTCCAAAGCATGGCAACCCCAGCTGTGTCAAAGTAGAACTGTGCTCCACAGGGTTTTCCATGGCTGATTTTTCAGCAGTAGATCAGTAGGCCTTTTTCCCAAGGTACCTCTGGGTGGAAATGAACCTTCAACCTATCAGTTAGCAGCCAAGTGCACTAACCATTTACACTATCCAGGCACACATCCCCATAAACCAGTATTCAATACAGAGATCCCCAAAAGTGCATGTGAGGTCTACTTGAAACTCCACTGGGTTGACTTTCTAGCTAATGTTTGCCTCCTCTATGAGGAGCTGGTCAGCCCCTTTTCAAGTGTGTGTTTTTCAAAAGGCGGGCGATGGGCCACCTAAATCAGAATAGCCAAAGACATTTGTTAGTAATGCAGAGTCCTAGGCCATGCATACCCCACGTCTGCAGAGTCAGACTCTCTGGTAGCCAGGGCTGGGAAACCACATTCTCAGCGGACCTCCCAGATGGTCCTTATGCATAGTCAAGCTGAGGGACCCTGTGCCAAGAGCAAAGCAGAGGATCTGTGTCAGTGTCACTGCCCCGGGCAGCCAAGCAGAAGTAGGGGTTCTGCCCACGCCTGCCCCTCTCAGCCACTCTCCTCCCTGCCAGGTGCCTCCTCTCTGAGAACCTTCCTACTTTCCCTCTTGGCCAGTGCCACCCCAGGCAGAACTCCTTTTCCTACTCTGACTGCTCACCACCCTCTGCTTCCCTGTGATGGTTAAGACTGTGTGTCAACTTTGCTGGGCCATGATTCTCAGTGTTTATATGTGATCACTCCCATGATTGACTTAATGCTGTGAGTAGGCAATCAGATGGAAGGGAATTTCCTTGGGGGTGTGGCCTGCATCCAAATATAAGCAGACATTCTGGTTTTTTGCTCGCTCTGGATCCTATGGCTGCCTCCTGTTTGTCTGACCTCCAGTTCGTGGGACTTGAGCTATCAGCTTATCAGCCTATCCCGGGATTCGTAAATCTTCACAGCCTGTGAGCAAAGCCCTGCTCTCTGACCTGCCTATCTTGGGTTTGCCAGCCCCTGCAGCTACATGAATCAGGAGAAACTTTGCGGTCCTGCCTGCCAATCTTGGAATTTGTCGACCTTCACAGCCTGTGAGCAGAAGCCCTGCCCTCTGACCTGCAGATCTTGGGCTGGCCAGCTTCTGCGGCTGTGTGAATTGGGACAGGCCTCTACCCTGATCCATGGACTTCGGACATTCTAGCCTCTACAGTTGCGTGAGCTGTTTCCTTGATATAAATCTCTCTATATATATGTTTATACACTTTACTGGTTTTGCTTCTCTAGAGAACCTGGCCTAAGACATTCCCCTTCACAGACCAACTGCTGGTATGTCAGCTTCCTGGGCAGGTCTCCTGCCTCCTTTCCGCCTCGCCCTCCTCAAGCTGCCACTACCCCTTCCACATGTCATCCAGCAACACCTCTAGGGGCACAGGATGAGACTGGTGGGATCATGCCACCCTCTACTCAAGCTCTTTCCTGCTTTCACTGCCCCCTACCAACTCTGTTCACACCTGCCTGTTACAGACTGAACTGTGTCCCCCCAAAAATGTGCTGAATTTCTGGCCCTTGTACCTGTGGATGTGATCCTGTTTGGAAATTGGGTTTGTTATATTAAATAGGTCTTACAAGAGTAGGGTGGCTCCTAAACCTAATCACTTTAAAAAGGACCAGAAAAGACAGAGACGCACACACTGGATCGTCTATACACCGAGGAACCAAGGAATGTTGAGAGCTACCAACGTGGCCAAGACCCTGATTTGGACTTTGCTCTCCAGAATTAAGAGAAAATAACTTTGTTCTTTAAAGCCACTCATTTGTGGTATTTGTGCTACAGTAGCACTAGGAACTCTATCCAGTGACCAAATCAGGGACTACAAGGCTTTGTGTAAATTCAAGGGGCTCTAGCAAAATCGACCACCACCCATCTAACAGTCTGTCATACTGTGGAAGCCTGTGTGTTTCTATGATGCTGGAAACTATACCACCAGTATTATTTCAAATACCAGCAGGGTCACCCATGGTGGACGGTTTCAGCAGAGCTTCCAGACTAAGACAGACTAGGGAGAAGGACTTGGCGGTCTACGTCCAAAAATGTGCCAATGAAAACTTTACAGGTCACAACAGAACACTGGCTGACTCGTTCACTTTTGGACACATCATCACGGTTGTTGTTAGGTGATGCCAAGTCGGTTCCAACTTATAGCTACTCTCTATACAACAGAATAAAACACTGCACGGTACCATGCCATCTTCACAATCGACACATCATGGGGAGGGACCAATTGCTGGAGGAGGACATAGTATTTGGTGAAGGACAGGGACAGCAAGGAAGGCCCTCAGTGACATAAGATTAGAACAACAGCTGCAACCACGGGTTCAAACATTCCCTCAATCACGAAGATGATGCAGGGCCAGGCAACATTTTGTTCTGTTACACAGAAGGTCGCCATGACTCAGAGCCAACTTGAAGGCAGTCTGCTTGCTTGCTAACTAGCTAGCAGAATGGGCAGAACTCAGTGTATGTGCACATACTACCACAGCCTCAGACAGGTTAATGAACACTATAGATTTTCCATAGAGCCCTCGTGGCACAGTGATTAAAAGCTCAGCTGCTAACCAAAAGGTCAGCAGTTTGAATTCACCAGCCTCTCCTTGGAAACCCAATGGGGCAGTTCTACTCTGTTCTATAGGGTCGCTATGAGTCAGAATCAACTCAACAGCAATAGGTTTGCGTTTTGGGTTTTTTTTTTTGTTTGTTTTGTTTTTTGTAGACTGTCCATGTTACAGACACTGAGGACTGGCCTGGCGGCTTAGCCAGCCCTACTCAGTGGAGCAGGGCCCCAGCATTGGAGGCACAGGCCTTGATTCTAATCTCAACTCTGACCCTCTGGCTGAGAAAGCTTGGCTCACTTTTTAAATCTACAAGTTGAACGTGATAATAATGTTAGTTTCTCTTAGGAGCGTTGGGAGGGTTAAATAAGATAAGAGGGGTCACTGGGTGGCACAGTTAAGTGTTTGACTACTAGCCGAAAGGTTGGCCATTTGAACCCACCCAGAGGTGACTTGGAAAACAGGCCTGGAAATCTGTTTCCAAAAGGTCACAGCCTTGAAAACTTTATGGAGCAGTTCTTCTCTACACACGTGGGGTCACCATGAGTCAAAATCAACTCAATGGCAACTAATAACAACAAAGTGAGATAATACACACAAAAGGCTTAGCAAGGCACCCAGTGCACTGTTAATGCCTAATTAAATTAGCTATTATGTTTCCTGGAGCCCTGGTAGCACCAGTAGTTAAGCATTTGGCTGCTAACCAAAAGGTTGGCAGTTCAAATCCACCAGCCGCTCCTTGGAAACCCTATGGGGCAGTTCTACTCTGTCCTATAGGTTATTATGAGTCGGAATTGACTTGACGGTAACAGATTTGGTATTATGTTTTCTAACACAATTCACAATTTTTTCAATGAGAAAAGTATTTGTTTTTTTACTTTCAAATAGCTTACTTGTGAACAAAATCTTTGAAGATCACTCAATTCTAAACAAGAAATACACAAGCAATCTTTTGAGTGGATGGAACTCAGGGGTTAGAGAGAAAGGGAAACTAGTCACTGAGTGGTATTGTGAGAAAACCCTCTACTAGGCAGCCAATCGTGGCACAAATCTGTGAAGTAAGTAACACTGGCCCCATTTTACAGATGGATAAACTGAGGTTGATCCTTAAATAACTTGCCCCAAAGGAGCCAACCAAAGATTTGGGTCAAACGTTTCTACTTCATCATGCCACCTTGCTTTGATTCACTTTTGCTTTCCAAAATAAAACCATTTCCCAAGACACCAAAAAATAAGAGAAGGTAAACTAAGAGAAGGTAAACTACCCATATTGACAAAGCACAGACATTGTTTAGGGCAGCATGGATTCCTGGTATCTAGACTTCCGTATGGAAGCCACAGGGCCTCACAAAAGGTTCTGGCTAGAAGACCTGGTTGGCTGGCCCTACTCTGTAGATATGGGGAACAAGTGTCTTTGTCCTGAGGCGTCCTTGCTATATTATAAACACACACACACACACACACATTCATGAGGCACTATGACACCTAATGCCCCACACAAAGTTGGGTGGGTGAGGGTGAGGAGATTACAAAGGTAGTAGTATGGATTGAATGATGTCCCCCAGAAAGATACATTAAAGTCCTAACCCCATGACTCTGTTTGGAAATAGGATCTTTGAAGATGTTATCAGGTTAACAAGGTCATACCAGAGTAGGGTCTTAGACCTGAGTGGTGTCTTTTTAAAGGGGAGGACAGACACACAGGCAGAGTCACAGGGAGAAGGCGCCATGTGCAGATATACCTACAAGCAGTAAAGGAATGCTGACGATTGCCAGGCATCACCAGAAGCTAGGAAAGTGGCCTGGAATAGCTTTTCTCTCAGAGTCATCAGAAGGATGGTTGATTTGGACTTCTGACCTCCAGAACTGTGAGATAATAAATTTCTGTTCTTATAAGCCATCCACCTTGTGGTAGATTGGAGCCCTTGTGGTGCAGCGGCTGCACCAAAGAGCGTGGCTGCAAACCAAAGGTCAGCAGTTCAAATCCACCAGCCATTCCTGCGGAAGTTCTACTCTGTCCTGTAGGGTTGCTATGAGTTGAAATTGACTCAACTGCAACAAATTTTGTTAAACTAGCCTAAGACACTTAGACAGGTAGTTGTCAGAACTAGAAACACTTAGGGAACTTTTCGAACTCCGGCCCATTACCCAAGTGCTGGCATCAGAATTTCCAGTGGGAGACTCATTCGGGAAGCGGAGGAAGCTCTCTGGGAAATTTCCATATGTTCTTCTACCTCCCCCCACCCACCCACCACCATCCACCTGGGCATTGAGGTCCAGTTGCCCTGTTCTTTACTTGAGAAGGCCCAGACAGAGGCAAATCACTAGAGGCCAGCTCAAGATGTCAGCATAACATGACCTAGTGGCAGCATGCATGCTCCTTCATCCCCACTCATATTCTTTGTATCCTGATGTAGAGGCAGAGAAGACGTGGAGCTATGGGGCTGGGGCAGTCTCCATTCTCTATGTCCTTGGTCTTCCCATAAACCTTTGCTCCCATTGCCTCCAAGCATCTGACACTCCAGAAGCCTAGAGCATATTCCAACACTCCCAACCTCAGCAACATGGCAATGGGGGAGGAGACAAGGGGTCTCATATAACTACAAATAACAAGAGGGGTTGGGCTGGTGATGTGAGAGCCCCCAAGACACAAATGAACAAACCACTGATCAAAGTGAGGACCCAAAACAAACGCCAAGACCACTTCTAGGTCAAAAATTTTCTACCCAGGTTTCTATCTAAATATCTAATCAAGTCCATTCTACAATGGCAGCCATCAAAAATTTAATAGCTATTGATTCTGTTGAGTGATAATACTACATGTCCATGTCTGCTGACGAACCATCCTAGTCACTGTCTGCCATCTTGGAAAGATAGCAGACAGAGACTAATAACCTGGGTCGCCAATAACTTATGAAAGGAGAACTCGGGTCCTTAGAGAACATTTCACGTTTTTTACACATTTCCTTTTCACTAGCCAGCAAAATAGACAAATGACTAGCCTTTGCAGGAACCAGCAATGACTAGGTCCAGCAGGGTGATAAAATAACTGTGGGATTTCCTCTGCAGTGCCGAGCTGCCCATTGTGCTAGTACAGCTAGTTGTTGTTATTGTTGGCAGTCTTCGGCTCATCCCTGAAGTCTCGCAAGTAATTTTACAAAACATCGTTATTTCTACCCTGGCAGCTACAAATCAGTTATTAAAAATGTGCTACAGCTGATATTAAGAAATAAACACTGTAATTAAGCAGACTTAGATTTGGGGTTTCTGGTGTCCTGTGGGAACCCAAGATCAATCACACCACAATGGGACTTCCGTGAAGAGATGCAATGAACCCAGAGCTTCTCTAAGGAGAAAGTATATTTACTCCAAGTAAAAAGTCTCCACAAGATAGCTTGGGCTTTTTTAAAATACAGATAGAAAAACGAAGAAAATTAAAATACACATAGGATTGCAGTGACTCTAATTATCTTCACGCAGTCCTTGGTTGGTGTAAATGGTTAACAAACTCAGCTGCAAACTGAAATGCTGGAGGTCTGAACCCACCCAGAGGTGCCTCAAAAGAAAGGCCTGGCAATCTACTTCCAAAAAACCACCTACTGAAAATCCTTTGGAGTACAGTTCTACTCTGACACACATGGAGTCACCATAAGTCACAATCAACTAGACGGCAACTGTTTTTTTTTTTATTATCTTCAACCTGCCTTTGTCTTATGATATGATCTTAGAAATTTTCTCATCACCTTGTAGTTCACGTGATGAGTGAAAAGCAGGGCTCCTGAAAAGAATCAACGCTTTACTCAGCATCAGGCAAATATCTGGCAAGTCTTCACCGCCATCAGCCATTTCAAATGAAGTGGCTCCCAAGAGGTGACGCAGGCTACTTCAGTCAGCATCCTCTCTACCCTCTGTGAGACCTTTCACACTGGTTCTGTTATTGCCAACTAGTCAGCCACTAACTATTGTCATCTAGTCAACAGAACCCATGCGCAATGGAAAGGAACACTGCCCAGTCCTGTGCCACCCCCATGATCAGTTGGGGATCAGACTATTGTGATCCATAGGGTTTTCACTGGCTGATTTTCAGAAGTAAATCACCAGGCCTTTCTTCCTAGTCTGTCTTAGTCTGAAAGCTCCACTGATACCTGTTCAGCGTAATAGCAACACACAAGCCTCCGCTGATATGGCTGTACCTGAGGTGCGATGGCTGGGAATCGAACCCAAGCGTTCCACATGGAAGGTGAGAATTCTACTGGGGAGCCATTGCTGCCTCCCACGCTGGTTCTAACACCTGCTTAAACATAACGTGCGATCCCATGATGACTGAGAGGCACTCTGGGACACTGCAGTCATCGGGGTCATCAGTGGGAGTGACATCGTCACGCTACTGATTGCAGAAGCATCAAATAATGAGAGCATTCAGGTATCTGAGAGATCTATCAACTGATTCTCACTGTTTACGCACAGTTGAGAAATGGAAGAATTGTTTTAATTCTGTGTAAAACCAGACTGAAGACTGTTAAGTTTTCCATTTCTTCATGCTAATATTAAAAGAGACAAGGCTCCTATGAATCAAAATCATTGTTTCAAACCTCTTTCTACCATCTTATCCAATATGCGCATTCCACGGTTGAGGGAGATTGGCCAACAACAACAACAATCTCTTTTATATACAGTTCTTCATAAGATAAAAGGCAAATGCTTTACATAGCATCATACTCTGAGCCAGGTCATGGCCTGGCTTTTGTCCAGATTTCCAACCTATACACCAGCAGTGTGTTCATAAATTCAATGATTCTACTGTGAACAGAAAACCATGCCCACTTGGAGCTAGTAAAATCAACATGTTTTAAGGAACAGGTGAAGTCCTAGGAAGGGAGACAATCTCATTGCGAAGTGCAAGAGCATTCATTTTCTGTGTTCAGTAACGTGTATGTCAATCAAGTAACCTGTGGCAATATCATCTGCCTGCCCGGACTGACCCATTAGAAGTATTCATGTCACAATTTAAATCTCTAGAACTTAATAACAGGTTCACGTGAAGGGACATGTAGGAATTGCAAAACCCTAAATTTGAACCCTCCTCTCGGTAATTTTTTACTATAAATGGGCATGCTGATCCCCTCTGTATTGTTCTATTGCCTGTCATCTTCAAAAGAAGCAGTGCTTATTGCTGTGAATACCTGTAGCTGTGCTGAAAATTCAATGTCCTCCCTCAACCTTCAGTTTCCGATTCAGACCTATTCAAGCCGTTTCCACACTGGATACATATGGGATTCCCGCCTCACCTTCCAAGTCTGACGTGGACTTAAACTTTGAGAGCGTTTCTAGAATATTCTGCAGAGAGTTCAAAGCGACTTCTCAGCCTTTCAGCAAAGGTTGGTATCCTTTCTTCTTCTTTTTTTTTTTTTTTTTTCCTTCTTCTCCGAAAATTCTGTATAGTGCTGGGAAGTTAGGGGAAGCCAGCATTTAGCGTGGAGGTGATCTCTCCCATTCTCAATTCTTTCTCTTGCTCTCTGCCGCTGCATTTAAAAACGGCTTTCTATAAATAGGACTGCTTGCTCACTGTTAAATCTTACTCACTGCCTTCTGAGTAAAAATAACTTAAATAGGAATACAGGCAAGATTCATTAATCCCTGTCACTCTGTTTCTCCCTGTGTAGTAGCCTCTTTCCTTCTTATCTTGTCATCTATATGCTCAATTCCATTCATCCTTTTTCTATCAAACCATAATATATATTTACATAACTCAGGGGGCTTAAAAAACAAAAACTAATCCAACTGGCTGCTTTTTAAAAAAAATCATCAGTACTGATCAACACAGACCAAATACCAAAAAAACCAAACCAAATCCATTGCCATTGAGTTGATTCTGACTCATAGCAACCCTATAGGATGCGGAGAACTGCCGCATAGAGTTTCCAAGGAGCACCTGGTGGATTCGAACTGCCGACCTTTCGGTTAGCAGCTGTAGCACTTAACCACTATGCCACCAGGGTTTCCAGACCAAATACAAGTCTCCAAAAATGAAAAGGTGACATTGTAAGCTACAAGTCGCCTAATTTGATTCTTACATTTGAATAAAAATTAAAATTGTAATGATCATTCAAACACATTCCTTTTACTTTGTTTAGATGAAGGTACCAACTTTTACATTGGGTTCTGCTCCCAAATAAGAAATAAAGATAACAGAGAGAAGCCCATCAATCAATAGGGTACTGAAGAAAACAGTAATGTTGTTTTTTAAAGATGAGTAAGGACTAAGAAACCGGGCTTTGTTTTTATGACTTGGGTGGCACTTTGAGGAAGAAATGAGTTTCCAAGAGACACGAGGGAAACACAAGTGCCAGCGTGATGCCTCTGCCTAGTTTTCAGAATGCAACCCAGCAGTAAGCAACTAAAGCATTGTTAACTGAGCTGAACTCCCATCCCATATTCCAAATGGGAATGTTTGGAAACGGGAAGAAAATGCCACAGAAGCATTTCTAGAAAATGCTTGTTCCGGTGTGTCAGGACAAGGTGTCAGGGAGCAGAGGATCCCACACGGTCACTTCAGTACACTGCTCACAAATATCTTATAAATTAGAATTAGAGATTAAGAGTGAGAAGGAGCAAAGCCGGCAAGGAAAAATAGGGAGGGAAGAGAAAGATAGAGGCAGACGGGTGAGAAAGGAGGAGAGGGGGAGAGGGAGAGAAGCTCTGTCCATCGTTCAGTTCATCGCTGTATCGATCCATGCACACACTCAGCAAACATGGATAACCACCTTCTCCCCGACAAGCTCAGGCAGAGCACGAGGCTCAGCCCTGGTGCCCTTCCCACCTCGTGAAGACATCACTGTCCAGCACCAAAACTACCATCTGCAGACTGTGGTAGACACCATCAAGAGGCTGTCCCAGGTTTTATGAAAGGGTGAAAAAGGGGACCTAATTTGGAGCAGGAGTTCAGAGGTCCTGGATGCCAGCCCTCCTCAATTTCCCAGTGGGAGCTCTCTGACCTCGCAACCTGTTATCTGCACCTACCACCCGGAGGAACAGTGTTTTACCTGCAGAAGGCACCCCAAGCTTCAGCCTCAGAATTGAAAACAGCACAGTGGATATGCTATCAGGCCACTGAAATCTCCCGTTCCCACTGTCTTATCTCAAACCATATATTCAGGGAGGGAAGTGAAATTTTGAATTTTATTGCATTTTCAAACATCCGAGAAAAGTGCATAAATATGGTGGGAGTGGGGATAGAGAAGATGAGAATCTCTGTGCCCAGCTCTCTGGAACTTCACAAATTAAAACGTCCCCCCTCCCCATCCCATGAACGGGTGCTGCCCAATACGCCTGGGAGAGAAAGGAGGGGGTTCCTAGTCCCCGGAGCTTCACAAGGCAGCTGCGGGAAAGTGATGGACTGCGGGGAGTGGCGAGCATCGGCATCACCCTGGCCCCATCAGGTGGAGGAGAAGCAGAGCCTCCAGGAATGACACTGGAAGGTCAGCCAATCTTGCACGGGGCTGCTCCTGGAGCCGAGGCATGCACACTTGCTAAGAGGTCCAGGCCCCCAGTCAGTTGGGAAGGGGGTATGCAAATGTACCCTTCTGCTAGGTGCACCACCAGTCCCATGCCACCTCTTCTTCCTCCCTGTACACCTTCTGGATTGCAAAATATTTCCTGAGCGCATGGTCGTCCTTGTAAAACTGACAACAAAGACTGGCAGCCCCTCCATCACCTGCTACGCCTTTGCATTGTTCCTGCCAATGACACAGGAATCTGGGCACCATGAACTTGAAAAACATCCTGACACATCTTCCGAGGAAAGCCCCTGAAAAGCGGCATATAGCAGTCTTCCTTCAGAGGCGGCTGATTCTGCCCACTCCGCTGAAGGCTTGCTACATGTCTTGTGAGGTTTGCTGCCCACTAGCGTCCTATGACGGGGACACAATTGACATGCAGGTAAGTACCTCACCATCTCCCAGGCTGATAGAGCAGGTCACCCAGGCCCGGCATGCCCTTCGCACAGCAGCCAAGAATACGGCCAGACACACTTGTTTGTATGTACACGGCCAAGGCTCTTCCACCGCGCTTCCTATGTATTCCAAACATACGTGAAAACCACGAACAGTGATGCTCGTTGCTGAGAATGCCATTGAACATTCTGCCTAGTGCACCATTTATGATTTTCCCTACCTATTAATTATTTATCAGACACGTTCCTAATCTCACTTGTAGAATTCAGCTAATTTTGAGAAAGGAATTTGGATGCCATGGATTTTGTAAACGCACCCACTGGGACATGGGTCATTTTATTTTCAAGCGTGAATTTCCAATCTCCTGCAGGTCTCTCTTTATAAAGGACCTTCCCCCCTCTCTCTACCTCTACCAACATCTCTCTCCCTACCCTTTACATTGAGTTTCAATGCACACTGAATTAACTCTCTTTCCAAAATACTCAGTGCACCTTACCCTGGACATATCTGTGCTAAAATAATATTTGCAGCTACATGGACATGTGAACCTCAAAGTCTAGGAATTAGGGATTCTGACTGACGATTTTTTTTTTTTAAGTCAAAATTCCTTCCCCTGCCACCAGGCTGTATCATACAAGATCTGCCTGGTGATTCCCTGATTCCCTGAGGCAGCAGTGAACCATGGTCACACCAAAGTGACATCCAAGAGAAAGGCAAGGAGCGGAGGACTACTGACATTTACTAAAGGTTTCCCTGGCATTTTGTTTTCCTTCAGAGGGCATCTTGTCATGGCATCTAGCTTACTTTTCGAGGCCTTGGAAATTTAAGATGAACCCTGAAATCCTGGGACAGAATTTTAATCTTCCTCATAAAGATGGAGAAGGGAGACAAGGAAAGCATATCATGAAGTTATTCACCTGACGGCATTTTTTACTTACATATGGTTACCTGAGTTAAAGAAACATCGCCTCAAAAGCCCTCGGGTTGCATCTGTACGTACAAAGGTCTGCTTTTACATTTCAATAAAATGCCAAGCTTCTGGGCTGAAATTCCCAGCTGAGATGAGCCGATGGTGCCCCCAAACATGCTGCACACCCCACTTTCTCTCTGATGAGCAGCCTTCTCACTAGTAATGCCACCCATCCACTCTAATCGTCATTCAACCTGGGCCCCTGAAAGCAGCGATGCAGAAAAGCTCAAGATTCCACGGCCCATGAAAAGACCATGCCAGGGGGACATGGTTGTGCATATAAAAACAGAGATACAAAGACACTAACAAAAATAAATTGCATCTAATAAGTCTGCTTATTACACTTTATTCTGCTTATCTGGAGGTCTACCTATGACTTTCATACCAATTTAAGCTAGACGGTGCTCATCAGGGTCAACACCATGAGAAAATATGATGCAGTAGGATACATTGGGGGATGTGTGTATGGATGTGTGTCTGCACATACATGTACCCGTTTCATTATAGAGGAAGCTCTCATGTGTTTCCAGAACGTTGCAGAACAAACTGACTGCTTATTAACACAATTATTGCACCTGATCAGATGAGGCAATTCATTCAAGGGTTTAACTCATGAAAAGACTGGTTTTTGAATTCTATTTTTTGCCCAAAATACTGCCCACATCCTTTCCAACAGCTATGCTTTCATTAATAAATAAGTATACATTTCATCGCAACAACTGGAAAAATGCTATTGTCCAGTGTTCAAATGCAGACATACCATCAGCTCCTTGTTTTATGAGCACCCCAAAATATCAAACTGCATAATCTTTTATAAGTGGAATTTTTTTTTCATCATGTCAGGTATTTGGTGTTTGAGGCCCAACAATCATCACCTTAGGTATTAGAATCTGTAAATGCTTTATCACACACATTCAGGGATTTTTCAAAATGAAGGTAGTCCAAACTATGACAGTTGTTGAGAAGAAATATATTATTTCTCCATTTTTTTTTAAGTCTTATTCTGATAGGTAGGAACTATTGAATATCACATTTTTGAAATGTGGTCTTATGAACAGGCAGCATTCCAAACTGGGCTCTTGTTTTATTTTGACATGAGTGTTTATTTGATGATCCTTTGCACAATATGCATTGAACACCTTTTCTTGAAAAACCCTTTCAAGCTGGTTCCGACAAAAATGAAAGAGCTCAAAGCTATCACAGTCAGGCTTCTTTTTTTTTTAAACGCTTGGTCATATAACGAGAGGGCCATTTTTACATGAGAGTTCCACTGCCTTCCGGCCGATAGGATCAGAACACATAACACAGCAATACAAAATATCCATTTGTGTGTGTGCTGTCTACGGCTCAGAGTGCGCAGTCTACCTGTGTTCATTAAAATAACGCTGACGGGGACTCTCAGCAATAGATTGAAAATGTCTTGGAGAAGGAATAAGAAGAAAATAGTCACAGGACGCAGTGTAAGTGTACATACATGTTATTGGAATTATACTTCCATAGAGGAGAGGAATATTGGAGGTTTTATACAATTTTGTCATAATATATGATTCATTACATATGATTGTTTATTTTAGATATGGAATGCTGACTTGAAAATCATGCATATATATATAAAAACTCATATAAATATACAGATACATACCTACATATAAATACCTAATATACGTATACACATATGCATACATATACATATATGGCATCTCTGTATCAGACAGGATGACACTATACCAGAAATTCTTCCATACTATTTTTATCATTTATTACTATTAAACTATAAAATAGATACTAGTTGGCTGACCCACAGACGCACCCTGAAACACAGCCTTCCCAATTTATGGAATTTTTGCTCATCCTGAAATCCAGGGCTTTCTCATGGAGCCCAGAGATGGATGCCCTGACAGGCTAGCCAGGCCACGGAGGTGGTGCGGCACTGGGGCACATATGTGAGCATTTTAACGCTTCCCCTGAGTTCGCATTAGCAGAGCAGCAGAAAGGACAGACCTGCCTGCTGCATCCCTGCAGAGTATCTAAAGCAGATCTATCCCTCCAGGTAAACCCCTGGAGGATGCAGAAGAGGTACAGTGCCCTCTGGGAAAGATAGGTGTCATGTCACAACTTGTAATGTTTCCCTGCCAGGAAATCTCAAAATGAAAGTTTTGAACACTTTGCTTTAGGTTATATTATAGAGCAAAGCATCACTTTTCAAGTTAATTTCACGAGTTCCTTCTTTCAATGCTACCTTTCTCAGCCATGTTTTTTCCCCCTTAACTATACAAAGTTTATGCATTTCCTCTTGCCTGTCGGTGTGTTCATTCTTCAAGTACTGTCTAGGTAAGCAAAGGAAATGCACTCAGATGCAGCTAACACTCAAAAGTCCGTGTGTATCTTCCAGGAAGATCTTCCAGCCTCCCCCTTTGCTTCTCATATTTTCTCACAAGGGCGAGACTTCCCCTTCTCTCTTTCCCTCTCTCTCTGTTCTGGGTAGGGGATTCTACTTAATGGTTGAATTCGAACTGTAAGCAGGTAATGCATTTTATTCAGATTTGGATTCAGAAATTTGAAATGGGAATTTAAGCTACAGCTACTCACAGGCATTGTCAAATGACGACAATTTCCTTCCGTTCCCATACGCGAGAAGAAGCCATTCACATATGTAAGTTTATATTTACGCCCTGACAGGCAACCCGACGTGCAGTCACACTTCCTAATTGGGTCTCACTGTCAAGAGCAATCGCTTTTTAAACACCCAGGAAGAAAAGGCTTCCAAATAGGACATTAGATAGGCATAAGAAAAGAAATGCTATCTACAATATCCACTGATCTCATTTTTATAACTACACAGGTGTGTGTGTATGTGTTTAATTTGTCAACATTTCAGATGATGTAATGCTGCTCAGTGCATATTTTTACATAAATGACTGTGAGGAATCTATAGTACTCAGGGCAGGGTGGGGGGAGACGGAAGGACAGACCTTTCCAAAAGGCTTCCTTACTGCCTGAGAGGATTGTAGCAGAATTAAAGCACATGTTTTAAAGGCTCAAAAAGCTCTGAATTTGAAGGTGAAAGCCTTTAACTGACCACTCCACCTGCCCATCCCAGGAATGCCATGTCCGTTTCTGGCTGTTACTCGTTAAAGGGTCGATCGTGTCTCGCCTCGCCTCTCTTCATCCAGCCTGGCTTATTCTGAATGAGGTAGCCAGCTGTCTGGTACTGGAGTTAGGCGCCTAGCTGTCACTTTGCTAGGTAAGCTCCTTTGAATGATTACAGAGCAATTTCTCCCCCAGCCTCTCTTCATTGCCTCCTCTCCTCCCAAAAGACAAAATAATAATATGGAAAAATTAAAAGCATAAAAATTTAAGCACACAGAGGGCAGGAAAAGGGAAAGACTTCATGCATCCAAGCGCCAACCACCCAACCCCCCACTCCGGTCAATTAAAAGAAATTAAATTCATCACGACCCCTGCAAGGCCGCGGCCACTCACCATTCGCGAAGCTCTGGAACAAGGAGAGGGCCAGTATCCACATGCCCCTGCCGCTGCCCGGCCTCCCGCGACGCGCCCGCCCGGCCCCGCGCGCTGCGCCCGGCTCCGCTCGCCACCTGCCCGCGGCCGTCGCCCGCCCGCCGCCGCCGCCGAGGACGCGCCGCCGGCGCCGCCGACGCTGCTGCCGACCCGCCTGGGCACGCGGCGCGCCCGGGCTCCGGGGCGAGGGCTCCGCGGGCCGCCGCGCGCTGCGCGCCCGCACACCTGCTCCCGGGCGCCGGCGCGCCGAACGCTGCAGCCCGAGCAGGGCGGCGGGGCGGCGGGCCCAGGTGCGCTGTCAGCTCCGGGGGCCCCGGGCAGGTCCGCAGGTGCAGCGCGCCGCAGCCGCGGGCATGAGCTCGTGCCCGGTACCCGGGACCCGGAGCCCAGGAGCCGCAGGCGGCAGCCTCCTACTCGGGTGGGTGCGCGGCGCGAGCCCTCAGCCTCCGCAGCCCGGCAGCAAGCGGGCGGGCAGACTCATCTTTCCTCTACTCGGGCCCTAATTACATTGATCCCTCTGCTACCCTGCCTCCCTGCCTGCCGGCCTGCCGGCCTGCCTGCCTGGCTGGCTGCCTGGGAGCGGAGCCGGGGCGGGCGAGGACCCCTCCCCTGCCTCTGGCCGCTGGGGCGCTCTGCAGTCTTAAAGCAGCAGCAGAGAAGTGAAGCCGAACTGGAGGCAGGACCAGGGAGCGTGCGGCCACCACAGTCACGTACAGTCATCAGGATGAATGTCTTAGAGGCTTAAATAATCATCTCAACAGCTGATTATTTTTAGTTATTTCCTTGCCGGTTGCTAATAAGATCTGGCCAGGGGTGACTCTTCCGGAGGTTGCCAGATAAGCAGAGGGTGCTGTGAAATGTTAGCAGTTTTAAGAAAATGGGCAGCTGGACTCAGATTTCATATTTACTCTCACAAAAGTCCAGTTCATTTGCCTAAAGGGAAATGCCACCTCCAAATCCTTACTGCTACTATAAAGATTTCTATGATTTCACGGGTTAATTTTTAATTATCTTGAATGCATTGTAGAAAACAAACACAAGCAATTAATTCTAATTTTGCTCAGTGAATGGTAGAAAAAAAAAGCTGATTAAAATTGCTGATAATTTGAATAATTTCAAATACATAACCCCTTCCCCATTACTGTGAAAAGCCAGTCTGACAATATTTTCTGAGTGTTCTGTACGGTTCTTGAAGTCATAATCATATTCAAATAGAAGCTTTAAAGGGCGTATTTCCATATTCCACCACTTTGCAAGATAATGACCGATAGGGTCGGAATCCACCAAATTCAGAACTCAAGCTAGAATGCTCAGAGGTAGGGCAGTACAGGACCCAAAACGAGCACTTTAGGAGACAGTTTCCTGGGAAATTGAGTGTTCTTCCTAGGGTGGGGTATCTTCTGCCTAGGCTCCAGGTGACCCTCCAGATCCAAAGGGGGAACCAAGTATGTCGAAAACAGCTCAGAAAATAACACAAGGAAAGCAGATGGTGAGGCAGAAACAAAATGGTGTTTTACCAGGGTTGGGCACAAGATGGCCAGGCCCCGTGTACAAGGAAGGGTCAGCTGAGCCGGTGATGCTGAGCTGCGCTGCAGCTGCAGGTGATCACGTGGGGCCACCCACTCAGGATGCACCAGCTCAGCCCCTGCTGAACTCTGCACAGGAGTGTCCCCGGGCTTTCCACACACAGGGGCTGTCTCCCAGGTCTTTCTTACAAGCAGTGATGGGCATTTATATTCTTGGACCTAGCTCATTCACCCATTCATTCAATTACCAAATTCTTAGCTGAACACTAGCCATTTGCAAGACTCAGCTCAGCCTTAAGAGTTAGGACCCATCTGGGGTCAAATCACAGCTTTACCACTTAGCTGATGTGGGGCTTGTGCATGTGATGTGAGCATTATTTTTCTCATACGCACCTCGCATGTGTGGTTGTGACATATTCCTAACACACGGTGACTGTAATAAAGATGGCAATGGTGATGGTTCAGCTGGGGAGCAGGGCCAGGTGCATAATGTGTGGGTTCCAGTGCAAAATGAAAATGCAGGGCCCGTTGTTCAAAAAGGAGCCCTGGTGGCGCAGTGGTTAAGAAATTGGCTGCTAACCAAAAGGCTGGCAGTTCAAATCCACCAGCTGCTGCTTGGAAACCCTGGGGGGCAGTTCTACTCTGTCCTGTAGGGTCATTATGAGTTGGAATTGACTCGACAGCCACGGGTTTGTTGTTGTTGTTCAAAAGAAAAAAAAAGTGTTGTTAAGGGTGTTAAAATATAAAACATTCTCCTTTCTCCCAAGTTTCCCTCTTGACTTGTCATTGCTTATTTGCTATTTAACATCCCTCTTCCTTGGGCAGAGGATACTCACGGGATGAGTGCTGACCCTCACTTAGTGCTGAATGAGCAGCCCACTGTCTGCCGGGTTCCTCTCCTGCCATTCACTGTACCAATGCTCTGTGCCCAGACCAGGGGTGGGGAAATTAATCT
Organism: Dugong dugon; assembly: GCA_030035585.1. NCBI lineage: Eukaryota > Metazoa > Chordata > Mammalia > Sirenia > Dugongidae > Dugong > Dugong dugon. The sequence goes on from CM057460.1 coordinate 221,228,414, forward strand.
CCATTTTCCACCACTGCCCCAAAGCACCGGAGACAGAGACTCTGAAGGAACTGCAGTCTCCCTGCTGGGAAACAGTTCCTGGATCAGGGGTGGAGAAGGGCTTGCCACCACCAAGACCCTTGCCAGACAAGCCACGGGACTGTCAGCCTGGGGTAAAGACAGCCGCTATCAGGCCCCGCCTTGAGACCCCATGGGATACACACACCTAAGCTCAAAACTCTCAGTGCCCAACCCCTACCAGGGATGGAGGGTGACCTCAGAACACAGGCCTCCTCAACAGCATGACCCAGATGCCACCTGGGTGAAGGGGAACAGCATTTGCTGGGTGAGGAGGAGGAGGCTGGGTAAGGCCCGGGGTTTCAGGGGGTGGGAAGTGGGCAGCAGAGAGTCCCTCCTATAGAGGTTGCAGGAGGCAAGACCATGCATGAGCCTGCAAGCCCCTGGCACCTGTCCCACTGTCCCATCAGACTTACAAAACATGCACTCAAGGATAATGAACAAAATCCCCAGCTTCCATAGAGATTGAGGGAACAAATAAATAAGGACATATATTTATAAATAAGTATGGAAAATATAAAGCTCAGAGGATAAATACTGACAGGGTAGAAAATGCACCCTGGTGCACCGCAAGCCAGGGCCATGTAGGTCTCAGGAGGGAATGCTATGTAGAAAGCAGTGAGGTCTGGTCTTTCAAACAGCCAGGCTCTGGTGAAGGCACTGCAGGCAGAGAAGCCTGAGAATGCAGACCTAAGAAAGGGCACCGCGGCACACCACAGATCTAGCACCGCATGGGTCCCAGGAGGGAGTGGTGCGCAGAGTGTAAAGAGGCCCAGACTTTGCAAATAGCCAGGCTCTGGTGAGGTAATCACAAGCCAAGAAGCCTCAGCACACAGACCTAAGAAAGGGAGACTTGGTACACAGCAAGCCTGGGGCTGTGTGGGTCTTGGGAGGGAGTGCAGTGCAGATACCAGTGAGGACTAAATTTTGTGAACAGCCAGGCCCTGGTGAAGGCACTGCAGGCAGAGAAGCCTCAACACACAGACCTAGGAAAAGACACCTTGATATCTCGCTCCCCAAGATGGCAACATGATCAGAAACATGGCTCCATTCCCCCACAGTAATTATAGGAAAAAAAAAAAAAACAGCAAAATAGCCCTAACAAGAAGATAAAAATGCACATGTAGAATCCTGGAAACCAACCCAAAAGTTAAAGCAAAACACTATGTACTGGAGGATGAATGAAGTACTGAACAAGAAAAGTCCACACAAAAACCAATTACGGGAAAGGAGAAGAATCGAAATCCAAAATTACCTCAACAAAGTATTCAAATGCCTTAGGCTCAACAAAAAATTGTAAGGATACAAGAAAGTATGAAAAGATGGCCCAATTAAGAGAGCAGCGTAAAGAAGCAATAATCACTCCCATGGAAGTAAGAATAGTTGAAAAATTAGATGACTTATAAATAACAAATTTAAATATGCTCAAAAGAATTCAAAGCACACACAAACAGCAAATTAATGGAGATCACAAAACAATGAGAATATTAAAAAGGAGATACAAAACATAAAAAATGAACAAATACTACAACTGAGGAACAAAATAATTGAACTGGAAAACACAAGGAAAGGATACAACAATAGACTTGAGCAGGCAGAAGAAAGATTAAGTGAACTAGAAGACAAAACAACTGAATTTACTGAATCCCAAGGGAAATAGGAGAAAAAAAAATTGAACAAAGCCAAATGGAACTATGGGATACCTTAGGAGACTCAACGTATGCATTATGGGAATTCCCAGAAGTTTAGGAAAGAAACAAAAGAACAGAAAGAATAGTTGAGGAAATTGTGACAGAAAACTTCCCAGACCTGATTAAGGAAACAAATCTGCAAATCCAGGACGCTTGGCCAATCCAAAGTAGAGTGAATCCAAAGAGGTCTTCACCAAGACACATTGTAATCAAACTCCTAAAGACCAAAGACAAGGAAACAATCCTGAAAGCAGCAAGAGAAAAACATAAAATGACATATTAAGGGATCCTTAGTAAGATTAAGTACCTACTTCTCCACAGAAACAATGGAGGCTGAAAAAAGGCACTGGGGGGGAAAAAAAAAAAAAAGAACTGTCAACCAAGAATTCTATGTCCAGCAAAACTATCCTTCATAAAATAAGAGCAAATTGAAGATATTCCAGGTAAGCAAAAGTTGGAAGAATTCATTACCAACAGACCTGTCATGCAAAAACTGCTGAAGAGAGTACTTCAAGTGGAAAAGAAAGAAAACTAGACAACTATCCAACCCAGTATTCAGGGAAGAAAACTGAAAAATAAAAAAGAGATCTCCAACAACGATTATGGCACAGACAAATGAAAAGGCTCATTGCAGGGTATTTTCAGTGAGTAAATTTAGTTGTTACGTGCTACAAGCTTCACATTGCAAACTGTGTAAGAAATAAATACAAAGTTGTCCTAGCAGATACAGAATGTATAATGATGTGAAAAGTGATACAAAAACAGAAACAAGGGGAGGGAGGAGAGAATTAAGACTAGAATTTAAGTACATTAATATTGTATGTTCAACCATCTAAGGAGGTAGCATATGATCAGGAACCAATAGTACTGAAGGAAGAATCCAAGCTTCACTGAAGGCACTGGTGAAAAACCAGGCTCCAGGAAGTGACGGAATACCAACTGAGATAGTTCAACAAACACACGCAGTGCTGGAAGTGCTTGCTCATCTATGCCAAGAAATTTGGAAGACAACTACCTGGCCAACCGACCGGAAGAGATTCATATTTATGCTTATTCCAAAGAAAGGTGACCCAACCAAATGCAGAAATTATCAAACAATATCATTAATATCACTGAAAGTAAAATTTTGTTGAAGATCATTCAAAAGTGGCTGCAGCAGTTCATCTATAGGGAACTGCCAGAAATTCAAGCCCGATTCAGAAGAGGATGTGGAACCTGGGATATCATTGCTGATGTCAGATGGATCCTGGCTGAAAGCAGAGAATACCAGAAAGATGTTCACCTGTGTTTTATTGACTATGCAAATGCATTTGACTGTGTGGATCATAACAAATTATGGATAACATTGCAAAGAATGAGAATCCCAGAACATTTAATTGTGCTCATGAGGAACTTGCACATAGATCAACAGGCAGTTGTGCTAAGAGAACAAGAGAATACTGTGCAGTTTAAAGTCAGGAAAGGTGTGCGTCAGGGTTGTATTCTTTCACCGTACTTATTCAATCTGTATGCTGTGCAAATAATCCGAGAAGCTGGACTATATGAAGAACGCAGCATCAGGATTAGAGGTAGACTCATTAACAACCTGCGTTATGCAGGTGACACAACCTTGCTTGCTTAAAGTGAAGAAGACTTGAAGCACTTACTGATGAAGATCAAAGACCATAGCCTTCAGTATGGATTACACCTCAATACAAATAAAACAAAAATCCTCACAACTTGACCAATAAGCAACATCATGATAAATGGAGAAAAGACTGAAGTTGTCAAGGATCTCATTTTACTTGGATCCACAATCAATGTCCATAGAAGCAGCAGTCAAGAAATCAAATGATGCATTGCATTGGGCAAATCTGGTGCAAAAGACCTCTTTAGAATGTTAAAAAGCCACGATGTCACATTGAAGACTAAGGTGCACCTGATCCAAGCCATGATGTTTTTAATCGTCTCATATGCATGTGAAAGCTGGAAAATTGACACCTTTGAGTTACGGGGTTGGCAAAGAATACTGAATATACCATGGACTGCCAAAAGAATGAACAAATCTGTCTTGGAAGAAGTACAGGCAGAATGCTCCTCAGAAGCAAGGATGGCGAGATTACATCTCACATACTTTGAACATGTTATCAGGAGGGATCAGTCTCCAGAAAAGGACATCATGCTTGGTAAAGTAGAGGGTCAGCGAAAAAGAGGAAGACCCTCAACAAGATGGATTGACACAGTGGCTGCAACAATAGGCTCAAGCATAACAACGATTTTGAAGATGGCGCAGGAGCAGGCCATTTCATTGTTATACATAACGGTTGCTATGAGTTGGAACCAACTCCACGGTACCTAACAATAACAATGTGGGTTTTGGTATGTTGCATTTTCATTTTCTTAGTAGTTACCTGAAAATTACATTTGATACTCTACATTTGCAACAACCTCTTTTACCTTGATACCAACAATTAACAAACACATAGCAAGTAACGTACAATATTGTTGTTGTTATGCTTGGATACAGCAAAAGCACTCATCAGAGGGAAATTTATACCAATAAATGCCTATAACAAAAAAAAAGGAAAAATCTCACACCAACAGTCTAATCTACAATTAGAGGAACTTGAAAAAGAACAGCAACTAAGGATTAATGTCCTTATGAAAGAGGAGAGACACAGAGACAGACACAGAGGGAAGACGTGCATGTGAAGACAGAAGCAGAGATGGAGTTATGATGAAGCTGCAAGGCAAGAAATACCTGGGGCAACCAGAAGCTGAGAGAGACAAGACAGGATCTTACTTTAGAGTCTTCAGAGAGCATGGCCCTGCCTACACCCTGAATTTGGACTACTAGCCTCCAGAACTGTGAGAGAATCAATCTCTGTTGTCATAAGCTTCCCCACTTTGTGGTACTGTTACCACAAAGCAGCCATAGGAAGCTCATACATGGACATATCCACATGCAAACATTCATCAAAATGCACACTTAAGATGAATGCACTTTAGATACTTTACTGTATGTAGGCTGGGTCTTAAGAAAAGAGTAAAAAAGCAAAAAAAAAAAAAAAGATGATCACGGAAGTCTTGACTAATCTCACAATTTAGTGGTATATCCATATAGTAGTTATAGTCATTTGATAGGGTCTGTATTCAAGAGGAGTCCTTGTGTGATGCAAATAGTGAATTCACTTGGCTGCTAACTGAAAGTTGGAGGTTCAAGTCCACTCGGAGGTGCCTCAGAGGAAGGCCTAGCAATCTACGTCCAAAAAATCAGCCATTGAAAACTCGATGGATCATAGCTCTCCTCTGACACGCATGGGGTCACCATGAGTCACAGCCAACTCCATAGCAACTATTTTTTTTTTTTTTTTTTTACAATCAGGTCATGACACACCTAACTCAGCTAGCTGGTGGGTGCGTGCTCGTGTGTGTGTGTGTGTGTCAGGAGGAGGCATGGCAGAGACAGTGGTCAGGGAAGGTTTTTCCTGTGGACACTGGAGCTGAGTATTGATGGTGCTATTGGCTTCAGACATGTAGGTGATGGAGCAATTCCTCTTCAGTAGAGAAAATTGAATATAGAAAGACACGGAGTGGAAGGAAACGGGACAGTAAAGGAAGAACCAGAGCAAGGTGGACTTTATCTTGAAGGTGAGAGGAAACCACTGAGATCAGCAGGGGAGGGACATGATCAGGTTTACGTTTCGGAAACATTCAGTTCTCTAGGAACTGTGGAGAATGGCCTGGTGGGAAGCAAGGAAGAGGCAGGGAGACCACTAACATATTCACCCAAGAGTCCAGATGGAAATGATAAAAGACTTGGGAAAAGCAATGGTCCTGGGATGAAGACGTTTGCATCTTATAAATATTGGAAGACATTTAAGAGGAAGAATGATCACAACTTAGAAATACTAAAAGCAATGATAGCTGCTGTCATTGCTATTGAAGCAGTGGTCTCACCACTGATGTTTATTTAACCTTTGTATATCAGGTTCTATGCCAAGTACTTTCCATGCTTACGGCATTTAATTCTTGTCTGTGACGTAAGTGTTATTATTATCCTACTCTTCAGATGTGGAAGCTAAGGCTCAGACAGCGAGGTTTAGCCAGCAGTTAGTTAGGGTCAGGTCTTGGCCAGGCCCGTAAGGATTGGACCCCTTCTGAATGAGAAAGACATAGGGAGGGCAACAAGATGACTCCCTGGTTCCATCATGGATGTTTGTGTACATCATGGAGCCTCTAGCCAAGAAAGGGGACACTATCAACTCTCAGAGGCCTTTAACACTGCTCTCCACTTCCTCCCTATGCCCCATAGTCTCTGCTGTATGAAGCAGCCGACATGTACCTTTAAAACACACCACCAGCTACAAGCTGTCATCATGTCAACCCCGACTCATGGCGACCTCGTGTGTCAGAGTAGAATTGTGCTCCATTGGGCATTCAGTGGCTGACTTTTCATAAGCAGATGCCGGGCCTTTCTTCTGAGGTGCCTTTGGGTGGACTTGAAGCTCCAACTTTTCAGTTAGCAGCCAAGCACATTAACCATTGCACCACCAGGGACGCCCTAAAATGCACACACACACACACACACACACACATATTAATCAGATCACGGGAAGTCCTGTTCAAACCCTGTTGGCTCTCCTTCTCACTCAGCTCAATTCCTAAGTCCTGACCATGGGCTATGGTTCTACAGGTTCTCCTCCACCCACACCACCAGCCTCCTGTCAAGTCCATTTCTCACCATGCTCCTGCTCACACACCCCCTTCTACTGCACACCCAATGCATCCCATCCTAGGTCTTGGCCTTGCTGTTCCTCTGCATATAACACTCTCCCCTCAGGTACCCACACAGCTCACTCCCCACTCAATCACTCCCAACTCAACATCTTTCTTCTTTTCAGAGAGGCTCTCTCAGACCTTGACTCCTAAAATAGCATTTTCTACCACGGCAGTGTTTATCCTCTGAGCTTTATATTCTCTATACACATGCAGAAAGGCTACGGAGCCCTGGTGGCACAGTGGTTAAGAACTCAGCTGCTAACCAAAAGGTCGGCAGTTCGAATCCACAGGCTGCTCCTTGGAAACCCTATGGGGCAGTTCTACCCTGTCCTACAGGGTTGCTATGAGTCAGAATGGACTCGATAGCAATGAGTTTGGGTTTTTTGTTTGTTTTCATGCAGAAATATATGTCCTTATTTATCTGTTCCTCAATCTTATGAAGGCTGGGGTTTTTATCTTTCTGTCACAACATTTACCTCACCTAGAATAAAGCTTACCAAGTAGCACGTGCTCAACACATACCTGCTGAAGGATGGAAAAGCAGGAAGACATTCTCAAGAGAAGCCTCCATGACACAAAACTTCCTGGACCCTGCTCCCTCGTTTCACTTCCTGGGAGATATATGGAATTGGGATAGCAAAAAAAAAAAGACACAAAAATGGAGGGAAAAACAAACTTCTTACATGTCAAATAACCTCAACTTGTATAAACATTCCATCAAAATAAATATGTATTTACTCTTCCCTGGGCAGGTGGTTTGCTAGTAGGCACTATTGCAAGTTATTTTTTAAATGAAGACAGTTACTGTGTCTGGGGATTTGAATTCTAAGGAAAGGTCAAGATGGGGTTCTCCTTATCAAACACGTTTTAGAAGCAGAGATCGCTTCAAAGGGAACAAGAGCTGTGTGGAGAACGTCGATCCAGGTGGCCTGCTGGGATTAGGCTGAAGGGAAAGACAGTGGAAGGGAGGGACTGGGGGGGAGCGGTGAGACAGGACAGCAGTGTGAATCTACCTGAGGGATCCGAGGTTCAGCCAGCCCCTGGACTCATGGCTGAATCTGAAGGCCACGGGGTTGGCAAACTGGCCCCTCCCTGAAGAAGTGGTGTCCATACAACGTTCTGTGAGGTGTGAGATGCTCCAGGCCTCTCTCCTCTGGGGGTAGTGCCCAGTTCCAAATGTGGAAAAGGAATCCTTCTGGTTTCGGCAGGCGGCTGTTGGCAGCACATGACCCACTGTGGACTTGAGGGTGGCAGGTAGAGCTTGCGAACAATGGGGGTCCCCATGCCCCCTGCCACAGCTCAGCTCTGCAGCTTTGTGGACTACACATCAGAAATCACTGCAGGGAGCACAGAAGAAACTGCCTGAGGGGCCGCCATCATCACGGGGAGACCTTGGACAGGCAGGAATGGGTCCCACGACACCAGGTGGGAAAGACAAGGGACAGTCCTGTGTTCTCCAAGGAGTGATGTGTGTCTGGAGCACAGTGATCAAGATCCTGGACTGTGGAGGGAGACCCAGCACGCCACAGAGCTGTGTGACCTGTGCTTAGCCTCTGGCCTTTGTCTCTTTCTCTGAAAGAAAGGTCTATCAACACTACCCGTACTTTGGGGCTGCTGTGGCAACTGATGCTGTTGTTGTTAGCTGCCGTAAAGGTGGCCCCCAATTCATGGCAACCACACGTCAAGGTGGCCCCCAATTCATGGCAACCACACGCACTGCAGAACAAAACACTGCCTGTTCCTGTGCCACCCCCATGATCAGTTGCTGATTGGACCGTTGTGACCCATAGGGTTGTCACTGGCTGATTTTCACACAGAGATTGCCAGGCCTTTCTTCCTTATCTTAGGCAGCAAGCTCCAATGAAACCTGTTCAGCATTGTAGCAACACACACGCCTCCACTGACAGGTAGGTGATAGCTGTGCTTGAGATGCACTGGCAAGGGTTCAAACGCAGCTCTTCTGCACGGAAGGAGAGAATTCTACCACTGAATCACCAATGGCCTCACTGTAGCAATTAAATGTGGTAAAACATGCAGAGCACCTAGAAGAGTGCCCGGCATGCAGAATGCAAAACACCCGGTAAATCTGAGTAACCACTATTGATATTGCTGTCATATCCGTATCATTGTCATTGCTGGTGTTCACTGCTGTCATCGTTGTTGCTCAGGTTTTTTGAACTTCAGGCAAGAATGGAAAAGCAGGACAAAAGGATAAGGTATAAGAGCTACAACAGATACCAGGGATATGGGAGAGATGAGAAGAGAGGAAATGAGGAAAGCAAAAGTTGGTAAAGAAAAAAATAAAAAAGAAGAAAGATAAAACTATTCAGAGGTTCCCTTCAGATTCACATGACTCAAATTTTAATGACTTCGGAGAATTTGGGATAATATAAAATTTCAGATTGAATACACTTAATGTAGAAACTAAACAAGAAACATATTTGAATGCTAAGAAAAATGTTAAAACCAAGTGTCACGGATTGAATTGTGTCCCACAAAAATATCTGTCAACTTGGCTGGGTCATGACTCCCAGTACTTTAGGATTGTGTACCATTTTGTAATCTGATGTGATTTCCTTATGTGTTGTATATTCTAACACTATGATGTAATAAGATGAATTAGTGGCAGTTATATTGATGAGGTCTGTAAGATTAGATACTGTCTTAAGCCAATCTCTGTTGTGATATAAAAGACAGAGCAAGCAGAGACACATGGGGACCTCATACCACAAAGAAAGTAGTGCCAGGAGCAGAGCACGTCCTTTGGACCTGACGTTCCTGTGCTGAGATCCTCCCAGACCAAGGGAAGATGGATGCATCACAAGGACCTTTCTCCAGAGCCAACAGAGAGAGAAAGACTTCCCCTGGAACTGATGCCTTGAATTTGGACTTGTAGCCTACTAGACTGTGAGAGAATAAATTTCTCTTTTTAAAAGCCATCCACTTGTGGTATTTCTGTTATAGCAGCACTAGATGACTAAGACAGCAAGCAATTCAAACAGTAGCATATACTAGAGCATGTATGTATAACCTAGGGACCAGAGATACATTTTTAAACACGCCGGAAATCCAGAAGATATAAAATAAAAGGCATATAGTCAACTACAAATATTCTTTGGATGCGGAGTTCCGGCAAAATGGCACTCTAGCCAGAAGCACCACGCTGTCCCTCCACAGCAAAGATCCATAAAACTAAGCCAAACAGAGAATACAACAATCCTGAAACCCTGAAACATCAAATGAAGAGATAAACAACTCAGCCAAGCGCCAAATGGAGTGAGAAAACTGACAGAGAATGGAGAGCGAGGAGAGATTCATACAGAGGTCCCCTACCAGCTAACGCAGCGCCGATCTGACATCTTGAACTCCTATCCGAAACCAGCAAACAGGGGGTACGAGAAAGCAGCCTCACAGAGCGTCCAGCGGGAGACAAAACAACTGGTAATTTGCAATATACACTTTCCCACCCCCCACCTTCTTCACCCCGACTCAGCCTCCTCTGCTTCCCGCGGCCACAATCTCTTGACCGGGAAACGCCGGCTGCTTGGATTCTACACACCCGAACGGGCAGCTCCCTGAGTTCCATCTGTTGGCTGCAGGTGTTGCTTTTTACTGCTTCTTTTGATTTCTTCCTTGCCTCTTGCCACCTCCCCCTCCTTTTGCTCGAGTGCCTCGCTCCATGCGCCATCTTTGCTTCTTCCAGAGGGGCTGCAGAACTCCGGTAATTTGTGATATATGCGTTCCCACTCTCTACCCTTCTTCACCCACACTCGGCCCCCTCTGCCTCCCGTGGACACAATCTCTTGTCCAGAAACACCAGCCCGCACTAGCTGGCTCTCTGAGTGCCATTTGTCGGCCGCAAGTGTTGCTTTTTTTTCTGCTTCTTTTGATTTCTTACTTGCCTCTTGCCACCTCCCCCTCCTTTCACTCGAGTACCTGGCTCCGTGCGCCATCTTTGCTTCTTCCTGAGGGGCTGCGGAGCTCCATTTGAGTGTGGAGCTGGTTCCCAGTCTGGGCTGCCACAATGGTGGGATCCCGGGGCTTTTGTTCATTTGTTTTGAATTGTTTGTTTGTTTTCTTTTCCTTTTCTTGAGTTAGGAGCCCTATCTGGCCAGGCGGAGCTGCATGGCAAGGAGACTCCCCCTCGGCTTCCACAGACTTGCAGAGGGATCCCTGAGGGCATTTCTTTTTTTGTTGGGTTTTTTACTGTCTGTTTTTTGGGGGGCCTTTCTCGGTTTTTTTATTTTGTTTTGTTTTGTTTTTAATTTGTTTTGTTTTCTTTTCCCTCTTTTTCCCTTTTAGTCTTTCTACATTGCTCACTTTCTCGTCTCTCTAGATCTTCCTTCTCTTTCTATTCCCTAAATACCTGGTGTTGTATATCTCTACGCCTTCCAGCCAGGCTGTACTGCAACACCTGAGAGCGACTTCCCCAGACCTCATAGCTGCACCGGTGCGATCCCTGGGAACTTTGCAGTTCTTTAACCTTTCCAATTTTTATTTATTCCTTCTTTTCTTTTCTTCCTCTTCCCCTTTCTACTTTTCTCCATTTCATAGTCTCTTATTTCTCCACTCCAACGGCAAGCTCCCCTAGCATTCCTTTTTGCTTTTTTTGTATGTTATTGGCTCCTGTTCCTCTCTCCTCTCTCCCATATCCATCTTAGCTCCACACATAACAATCTCCCTGCTGCATCCTCCCTACCTGCACTGTGCGCTTGACATCACACCACCAAGCAGCACAGGCACGGCCTACTGGAACCTGCCCTGCACTGATTACCGACTCGCTCTGGTGGCTGTAGTAAGTGCCACAAACAACCCGTCCCAGTAACTCCTCTTCAGATAGACCTGCCCTGCCATACCATATCTGAGTGACTGACACTGCCAGTTGGAGAAGGAGGTGGAAAGTATCATGCCCAGAGATGAGCAAACAACAAAGAACACACAGTCCGCCTGCTCATAGTCAAAAAAAAACAAAAGGGACGAAACAAACAAATCTACAATCAATAAACAAGAAAAATAGCTACTGAATGTCCCAAAGACAGCAGAGAATATCAAAACATTTACAGAAACAGGACAGGATGGTTCCAGTAGACATCTAAAGTAAAACACCAGATGACCCTCCTGTGGAAGGAAATGCACTAGAACTACTTGATAGGGAATTCAAATCTCTAATACTCAGAATTCTCCAAGAACTGAGGCAAAAAGCTGACAAACATGAGGAAAAAATAGACAAATTCATGGAAAATACAGACAAAAAAAATGGAAGAATTCAGGAAAATAATGCAGGAAGAAAATGCCAAAATAAATTCACAACTAGAAATTATACAAAGACAACAATTATAAATCCAAAAGATAAACAAACAGATTTCAGAAATGGACGGTGTCACAGAAGGTCTGACAAGCAGATTTGAAATGGTGGAAGACAAGATCAGTGGAATTGAAGACAAACACTTGGATACAACTCTGTTTCAGGAAAACTCAGAAAAAATATCAAAAAAAAATTAAGAGACCCTGAGAGTTATGTGGGACACAATCAAAAGCAAAAATTTTCGAGTGACTGGAATTCCAGAATGGGGGAAAAAAGCAGAAAACACAGAGAGGATCATTAAGGAACTGCTGACAGAAAACGTCTCCAATATCATGAAAGATGAAAAGCTGGCCATCCAAGAAGCTCAATGAACCCCATATAAAAGAGACCCCAAAAGAAAATCACCAAGGCATATCATATTCACACTCGCCAAAAGCAAAGACAAAGAATCCTGAGAGCAGCGCGTGAAAAACAAGAAGTCACATACAGAGAAGAAACAATAAGACTAAGCTCAGATTATTCAGCAGAAACTATGCAGGTAAGAAGGCAATGGGATGACATATATAAAATCTTAAAAGAAAAAAACTGCCAGCCAAGAATAATATACCCAGCAAAACCCTCGTTCAGATTTGATGTTGAAATTAGGTCATTTCCAGATAAACAGAAATTAAGGGAATATGTAAAAGTCAAACCAAACTTACAAGAATTATTAAAGGGAGTTCTTCGATCTGAGAACAAACTGCTTCAGCTCACAGGCAGAAGCTAGGATGCAGGATCGCATGAGCCAGATACCAATCTAGGAAATGAACTCTCGAGGACTATCCAACACCGAAAGCAATACAACATGGAATCAGAGCAGTTAATCAGCAAATGACAACAACATCAAAACAATAAAAGAGAAAATAAATGGCATAGGTATAGAACCTTCTAATGGACAGGAAGGCAAGGCGATACCAAATAATGGTAGACTGCTTCAAACTTAGAAAGATAAGAGTAAAATTCATGGTAAACACAAAGAAAGTTAACAAACATACTCATAAAAATAAAGAGGAAAAACATAAAGTCTAAGCAAAAACAAAACCTACAAAAACAAAAGAAATTTTAAAAAATCCACAAAAAAAAGTAACTCAGCACAAGAGAGTAAGAAGAACAAAGAAAACTTCAGCACCACAAAAAAAAAACACTACAAAATGACAGCAACAAACTCACATCTATCAATAATTACACTGAATGTAAATGGACTCAATGCACCCATAAAGAGACGGAGAGTGACAGAATGGATAAGAAAACAGGATCCATCAATATGCTGTCTACAAGAGACACATCTTACAAACAAAGATGTGAATATATTAAAAGTCAAAGGTTGGAAAAAAATATATCAAGCTAACAACTACCAAAAAAGAGCAGGAGTGGCAATTCTAATCTCAGATTTAAAAAAAAAAAATCTACCATAAAAGACAAAGAATGACACTATATAATGATCAAGGGGATGATCCATTGGGAAGACATAACCATAATAAACATCTACGCACCCAATGACAGGGCTCCAAAATACGTAAAACAAACTCTAACAACACTGAAAAGAGAAATTGACAGTTCCACAATAATAGTAGGAGACTTCAACACACCACTCTCGGTAAAGGACAGAACAACTAGAAGAAACTCAGCAAAAATACAGAAGACCTGAAGGGCACAATCAACCAACTTGACCTCACAGACATATACAGAACACTCCATCCAACCACTGCAAAGATCACATTTTTTTCCAGTGCACATGGAATGTTCTCCAGAATAGACCACATCTTAGGCCACAGAGAAATCCTCAACAAGATCCAAAATGTTGAGATAATTCAAAGTATCTTCTCTGACCACAATGCCATCAAGGTAGAAATTAACAATAGAAAGAGCAAGGAAAAAAATCAATTACATTGAAACTGAAGAATACCCTGCTTACACATCACTGGGTAATAGAAGAAATCAGAGATGGAATCAAAAAATTCCTAGAATCAAATGAGAATGAAAACACATCATACCAAAACCTTTGGGACACAGCAAAGGCAGTTCTCAGAGGACAATTTATAGCAATAGATGCACATATCAAAAAAGAAGAAAGGGACAAAATCAAAACATTAACTACAGAACTCAAACAGATGGAAAAAGAACAGAAAAAAAGCCCACAACCGCCAGAAGAAAGGAAATAGTAAAGATCAGAGAAGAAATAAATGAAATAGAGAACAGAAAAACAATACAAAGAATGAACAAAACCAAAGTAGGTTCTTTGAAAGAATCAACGAAATTGACAAACCACTGGCCAGACTGACAAAAGAAAAACAGGAGAGGACACAAATAACCCAAATAACAAATTAAATGAGGGACATTACAACAGACCCAACTGAAATAAAAAGGATTATAACAGAATATTATGAAAAACTATACTCCAACAAATTTGAAAACCTAGAGGAAATGGATAAATTTCTAGAAACACATGGCCTACCCAAACTACAACAAAGTGATGTTGAAAATATGAACAGACCCGTAACAAGAGAAGAGATTGAAATGGTAATAAAAAAAAACTCCCAACCAAAAAAAGCCCTGGCCCAGATGGCTTCACTGGAGAACTCTACAAAACATTTACAGAAGAGCTTGTACCAGTACTACTCAAGCTATTTCAGAGCATAGAAGAGGAAGCAAACTTCCAAATTCATTCTATGAAGCCAGCATAATGCTGATACCAAAACCAGGCAAAGACATCACAAAAAAAGAAAATTACAGACCAATATCTCTCATGAATATACATGCAAAAATTCTCAGAAATAATTCTAGCCAATAGAATTCAGCATCATATCAAAAAAAATAATACACCACAACCAAGTAGGATTCATAGCAGGTATATAAGGATGATTCAACATTAGAAAATCAATCAACGTAATCCACCACATAAATAAAAGGAAAGAAAAGAATCACATAATCATCTCAACTGACACAGAAAAGGCATTCAACAAAAGTCCAACACCAATTCCTGATAAAAACTCTCAATAAAATAGGTATAGAAGGGAAATTTCTCAACATAATAAAGGGCATCTATGCAAAACCAACGGCCAACATCATTCTTAATGGAGAGAGGCTGAAAACATTCCCCTTGAAAACAGGAACAAGACAAGGATGCCCTTTATCACCACTCCTATTTAACATTGTGCTGAAAGTTCTAGCTAGAGCAGTAAGGCAAGAAAAAGAAATAAAGGGCATCCAAATTGGTAATGAAGAAGTTAAACTGTCCTTGTTTGCAGATGATATGATACTATACATAGAAAACCCTAAAGACTCCACGAGAAATCTACTGGAACTAATAGAAAGATTCAGCAGAGTAGCAGGATGCAAGACAAACATTCAAAAATCAGTTGGATTTCTATACACCAATAAGGAAAATGAAGAAAAGGAAATCAGGAAATCAATACCATTTTCAATAGCCCCTAAAAAGATAAAATAGTTAGGAATAAATCCGACCTATGATGTAAAAGACCTATACAAAGAAAACTACAAAACACTACTGCATGAAACCCAAAGGGGTCTACATCAATGGAAAAACATACCATGCTCATGGATAGGCAGACTCAACATTATGAAACTGACAATTCTACCCAAAGCAATTTACAAATACAACACAATCCCAATCCAAATACCAACAACATTCTTCAAAGAGATGGAAAAACTAATCATTAACTTTATAAGGAAAGGGAAGAAGCCCTGAATAAGTAAAGCACTACTGAAGAAGAAGAAGAAAGTTGGAGGACTCACACTCCCTGACTTCAGAACCTACTATACAGCTACAGTAGTCAAAACAGACTGGTACTGGTACAATGACAGATACATTGACCAATGGAACAGAATTGAGAACCCAGATGTAAATTCATTCACCTACTGTCACCTGATCTTTGACAAAGGCCCGAAGTCCATAAAATGGGGAAAAGAAAGTCTATTTAACAAATGGTGCTGGCAAAACTGGATATACATCTGTAGAAAAATGAAACAGGACCCACACCTCACGCTGTATACAAAAACTACTTCAAAATGGATCAAAGACCTGAATATAAAGCCTAAAACTATAAAGTTCATAGAAGAAAAAATTGGACCAACACTTCAGGCCTTAATACATGGCATTAACAGGATACAAACCATAACCATCCATGTACAAACCCCAATAGATAAGCTAGATAACTGTGATCTTCTAAAAATCAAACACCTATGCTCTTCAAAAGACTTCACCAAAAGAGTAAAAAGAGAACCTACAGACTGGGAAAAAATTTTTGGACAGTACAAGTCAGACAAAGGTCTAATCTCCATAATCTACAAGAAAATCTATCACCTCTACAACAAAAAGACAAATAACCCTATTAAAAAATGGGCAAAGGAAAGGAACAGACACTTCACCAAAGAAGACATTCAAGCAGCCAACAGACACACAAGGAAATGCTCGCGATCACTAGCCATTAGAGAAATGCAAATTAAAACCACAATGAGATACCATCTCACCCCAGCATTAACGGCACGAATCAAAAACACTGGAAATAACAAACGTTGGAGGTGCTGCAGGGAGATGGGAACTCTTATGCACTGCTGGTGGGAATGCAAAATGATACAACCATTTTGGAAAATGATATGGTGCTTCCTCAGAAAGCTAGAAATATACATACCATTTGATCCAGCAATCCCACTCCTAGGAATATATCCTAGAGAAATAAGAGTCATCACTCGAATAGACATATGCACACCTATGTTCATGGCAGCATTGTTCACAATAGCAAAACGATGGAAACAACCTAGATGCCCATAAACACATGAATGGATAAACAAACTATGGTACATACACACAATGGAGTACTATGCAACGAGAAAGAACAACAATGAATCTGTGAACCATCTCATAACATGGATGAAACTGGAGGACATTATGCTGAGTGAAATAAGTCAATCACAAAAGGACAAATATTGTATGAGACCTCTATTGTAAAAACCCATGAAAAAGTTCACACACAAAATGCAACAATCGTTGCTGGTTACGAGGGATGGGAGGGGTGGGGGGCGGAAATATTAAATAGGCAATAGATAAGTGGTATCGTGGGTGAAGGGTGAGACAGTACACAATACAGGAGAAACTAGCACAACTTGTACAAGGAAAGGTCATGGAAGCCCCATAGACACATCCACACTCCCTGAGGGACTGAATTGCTGGGCGGAGGGCTCTGGGGACCATGGTCTCAGGGAACATCTAGCTCAATTGGCATAACACAGCTTATAAAGACAATGCTCTACATTTTACCTTGGTGAGTAGTGTCTGGGGTCTTAAAAGTCTGTGAGCGGCCATCTAAGATACTCCACTGGTCTCATCCCTTCAGGAGCAAGGGAGAATGAAGAGAACAGGATACAAGGAAAAGATTAGTCCAAAGGACTAATTGTTCACAGCTACCAAGGCCTCCACCGGACTGAGTCCAGTAAAGCTAGATGGTGCCCGGCTACCACCACCGACTATTCTGACCAGGATCACAACAGACGGTTCTGGACAGAGCTGGAGAAGGATGTAGAGCATAATTCTAACTCACAAAAAAAATGACCAGATTTACTGGCCTAAAGGAGACTGGCGAAACCCCGAGAGTATGGCCCCCAGACACCCTTTTGGCCCAGTGGTGAAGTTACCTCCGAGGTTCACCGTTCACCCTGGGAGCGGACAGCCCCGTAAAACCAAACGAGACTAACAAGTTACAGGAGTCCAGTGACAAGGGCCAGAAAGCAGAAGGGGACAAGGAAGCTGGTGATAGGGAACCCAAGGTTGAGTAAGGATATTGTTGATGTGTTGTGAGATTGTTAACCATTGTCATAGGGCAACATTTGTAGTAACTGTTAAATGATAAACTATTTTGTTCTGTAAGACTTCATCTTAAGTGAGAATAACAGCACAATTCGAAGAGCGCAGTCAATGTCACTGAACTGTGCATGTAGACATTTTTGAAACGGTGTATCTTTTGCTATTTGTATTTTCACACAAAAAAAAAAAGAGTTTGAGAAGTTAGAGGGTTAATATGTTGTGGGGTTGTTAACCAATGTCATAAAACAACATGTGTACTACTGTTTCATGAGAAACTATTTGTTCCGTAAGCCTTCACCTGAAGTACAATAAATTAATTAATTAATTTTTTAAAAATATTCTTTGGATGGAATATATACCAAAACACAGTCAACAGACAAATGGAGGGTTGATTGAGTGGTACATTCATGACATCTAGGACAGATAAAGGCCTAGTATCAGTAAAGAGTGAACACTTCCCATTTGATTACAGAAAAAACAATCAAGGCAATAGACAAACGGGCACAGGATTTGAGTAAGTCAGTTCACAGGAGAAGAAAACAGAACCACCAGCAAACATGGAAAGAAGCTCAACCACGTCAACAGTCACAGAATGGAAATTTAAATAGTGATTAGATTTTGCTTCTCACCCACCAAATGGAAAGAAATTAAAAGGAGTGGAAATTCCAGTGTTGGCAGGATCAGGAGAAGAGGCAACTTTCATACAGTGCTGGTGGCAATCTGATTTCTTGGTAGCTTTATTTTTGGTAGATCTGGCAATGGCTTTTTTTTTTTTTTTTAACCTTTAAGCTTAGCAATCCACCCTTGGAATCTATCCCATAGAGAGAAAAATAACCAGTACTTAAAGCTACATATGAAGGCCCTCGGTAGCATAAGTGGTTAAGTGCTGACTACTGACCAAAAGGCACCAGAGGCACCTTGGAAGAAAGGCCTGGTAATCTACTTCTGAAAAATCAGCCTCTGAAAACCCTATGGAGCCCAGTTCTACTCTGATAACATGAGGTCACTATGAGTCAGAATTGACTCATTGGCAAGCAGTAGTCAGGTAAAGCTGAATGTACAATGATACCCACCTCTGCATTGTTTGCTAAGAGGAAAAAAGTAAGAAACCATCTGAGCGCCCATGTGTAAGAAAATGCTGAATAAATTTTGGAACATATGAGCATTGGAGCTTTACATAGACATTAAAAAAAAGAAAATTAAAGTGAAGATATTTCTGCTGTATTTAAATAAAGGGAAAGCAGGATGCAGAAAGTTATATAAAATAGCCTAATTTTGTAAAACCAGCAACAAAAGCCCTGTATCTACGTGTGTGTGTGTGTATACCTGTGTGTGCATGTGTGTGTATAAGTGATCTTATAAATGTGGAAAAATGTTGCACACCAAATGTAAATGGTTGTCACCTGGCTGGGCTGAGATGAGCAGAGGGGGAGAAAAATAACTGAAAGAAAAAAGGAAGAGGCCAATTTAGAAAAAACAGCATGCGTTGACCTCGCTGATGTAAAATATAAACATCAAAATGGTAATGGTAATTGTCTATGTAGTGGATGTCATATTTTTTCTTTATTATATTTTTCTTGATTGTTTGATTCTTTTTTATTTTCTTAGCTAAATATCTGAAATTAAACTGAAAGGCAATAAGAAAAATAAATGATGAAATCTGACAAGGTTTTGGTACCATAATACAAGGGAGCACGTTAAGAGTGTACATGTGGGTGCTAGGAGTCAATATTCTCTCATTTCCTTCACTTCTGATCTTCCTGATCCCACCTAGTTGAGACCTTATGAAGTTTGTTACCTTTAGGGAGAGACAGGAACCCTCTTTCCCCCAAAATTGTAAATTCATGCTCTTCCCATGTTATTAGTTACTTTTCTCTACTTCTTGCCATCCGTATCCTCCCAAAAGTTCCATATGCAACCCAATGGACATAAGACTTATGTGATAGGAATGTCTTTGTTAGTCACATAACTCAGGGTAGGGCTGGCTGTATCGATAGTAGTAGGAAGTGGGCTGGCCATGCCAGAAAGACCAGCTATGTGATTAGAAGTTTGGGGCTTTGAGCCACTTGCTATCAGCCTAATCCCAGGGGAGGTAGGGGACTGGAGATGGAGTTCCACCACAGGGGCAATAATTTAATCACTGATGCCTATGTAGGAAGCCTCAATACAAACTCTAGACACTGAAGCTCAGGTGAGCTTCCTGGGTTGGCAATACTGTATGCATACTGCTACACATTGACACCAGGATGGTAATGCCATTACTGAGGACAATGGAAGCTTCATGTTTGGAACCCTTCCAGACTCTGCCCTATTCATCTCTTCCTTTGACTGGTTCTAATTTGTATCCTTTTGCTATAATAAAACCATAATCGTAAGTATAGCACTTCCCTGAATTCTGTAAGTCATTCTAGTGAACTACCAAACCTGAGGGTGGTTTTGGGAAATGCCCAAACTGGAAGTTGGTGTGTAAAGTGAAGGCAGTCTTGTGAAGACTGTTCCCTCTGACTTTGCAGTTTGGTAAACTCATTATAGTTTATGTCGGAAGTCTCGGGCAGACTTGGCACTCTAGAGGACGAGGCCCCTAACCCCTAGTTTGGCTAACTCCCAGGTACTCTGCAACGCCCATTACACTGAAACTGTACTGGATGAGAGCCCCTTTTTCCAATATATAAATCCCTAAACTAAGTTACATCATGCACACATCCCCATCATGTACAACTCCCACTCTCTTTCAGAAGGCTGAGCCATTGGGTAGTGGGGGACGTAAGAAGCCAAAACCCCACAGGGACAGCAGCCAAGGGCAGAGTGGGTGATAGGAAAAGAAAGGTCCTGTTTCCAGGGCTTACATGGAGCAAGCCCTTGCAGAGGTGAACGTGACGTTCAAGGGAATGGGAGAGATATCCCATGGTGATAGAAGAAAGGCATAAGCAGACCATGGAGCGCTTTGGTGGTACAAGGGGCTGGAAAGAGAGGAAGGATAAGGCCAGATTCAAATTCCACTTGCAAATCTTGCCCAGGTCAATTGCACAACCTTGGCTTCCTCTTCTTTACCAAGGTTTCTGTTTGTTGCCTTGCAGAAGCATTGCATGCTGTGAGGGTGGCAAAACGTAGGGTCCTCTCAGCTGAGGAAGGCCCACAAGGAGAAACTATGAGCAAAAGTTTTATTTCATAACACATCCAATGACCCCTGTATCTGTACCAATTTCCATGTGATTTTACCAAATTTAAGACAATTTTTGAAAAGCAACTTTGAATATTTATAAGATATATTAATTTTTTATTGCTATTTCTTTAGGAAGAGTAATGGACATCACTCTAGGACTGGATATGAAGCAACTAAAAATAAATATTTCATTGCCAAAGCTATTAATAGCCATTGCTATTGATGACAAAGATAAACCATTTGGTTTTCAGCAGATCCTTTCCAAATTAGGTTAAAGACCTCAGGATATGATCTACAAGCTGGATATCTATTTGTTAATTCACCAAAGATTTACTGAGCTCTGGCTATGGGCTAGGACTCTAGGCACACAGGATACATCAGTGAACAAAATAAACAGCTACCACTTCTCCTTTGGTGTTTAAAGTCAGCATTATGCTCACTCTACAGAAACTATATTCATTTCTGGTTTGTTTCTAAGAGCAACTCAAGGAGGAGAACTTATTAAATCCTAACTTAATTGTATCCTAGTTCTGTCTTCCAGATTTCTCCCCTCATGTAATTTATTATCAAAGAAAATAGCAGCCACACATACGTATTCAAAAATGAAAGCAAATGGATGTTTCTTTCAGTGATGTTTGCAATGGTAACTGGAAGTGAACAACCAAAATATTCACCATAGGGAACCAGTTAAATAAATAATGGTGCACCCATATAATGGAATACCATGTAGCCATTAAAAAGATGAGAGAGTTTAGAGCTGAT
Source organism: Dugong dugon (assembly GCA_030035585.1). Taxonomy (NCBI): domain Eukaryota; kingdom Metazoa; phylum Chordata; class Mammalia; order Sirenia; family Dugongidae; genus Dugong; species Dugong dugon. The sequence goes on from CM057460.1 coordinate 221,250,013, forward strand.
ATGACAAGATCTAAAGGATGTTTCAAAGAGACAAAAGCAAAGTGGGGAAAAGAGTGGGTCCAGCATGGTCTCATGTATATAAAGAAATGTGTATACATTTGTATGCTTATACATAGACAACTCTTGGAGAGAGATTTAAGAAGCTATGATGGCTAATTTTATGGGTCAACTTGGTTAGGCTTAGGTTCTCAGTGGTTTGGGCAAATACTAGCCTAGTTGCTGTTGTGCAGTAGTTACACGTGATTAAGTCAGTTGTCCTTGGATAGCACAGATTATCTTCCATAATGCAGTCTAGTAGGATGCACTGTAATGTAATAAAATGTAATTACTTTCCATAACGTAATCTAGTGTAATACAATCAATCAATTAAAAAGAGAGTTTCCCTAGGGTGTATTCTGCCTTCAGACTATAAATAGATATTTTGGCAGAACTGTCACTTTACTCTTCACTCTGCACCCGTCCCATCACCTGACCTATGAATTTTGGACTTGCCAGAGCCCTGGTGGCCCAGTGGTTAAGAGCTAAGGCAAGCTACGGCTGCTAACCATCGCTAGTGGCCAGTACATTGGCCAGTGAAGACAGAGAACGTTTCCATTATTGCAGAAAGTTCTATTGGGCAGTGTTGGGTATTCTTCAAAAAACTGAGCCCAGAGAATTTTTCATTAAGTATCTAAGCCTTTGTTTCTTTGTATTACAGTTGATGCAAGGGGAAAACACTGAAGAGATCTGTGCATTATAAAATCAGGTATGCATTTCTTTAAAATCAGTGTACATTTCTCCCCTCTCTGCCCTCACTAATCAGGAGGGAAGTTAGAAATTCAGTCTTTCAATCTTTGCAGTATCATGACTTTAGACCCCACATTACTTTGCATGTGTTTTAAGTACTACAATACTTGGGTATTTTTTTCCTTCCAGTAACCTAAATTAATCAATACTTTCAAGTGTTATTTGTAAGCATAAAGTGATTTTAAAAAGTATCAAGTCAAAAATAATCTGAATTTTTTAATTATTGTATAATCATTGTATTAGTATTAGTATAAATCCAGTATTGATATATAAACACTGGTTGTTGTTATTCCTTGCCATCTGGCTGATTCCGACTCATGGTGGCCCCATGTGTGCAGAGTAGAACTGCTCCGTAGGGTTTTCAAGGCTGTGACCTTTTGGAAGCACATCACCAGGCCTGTATTCTGAAGCACCTCTGGGTGGGTTTAAACCACCAACCTTTTGGCTAGTAGTTTAATGCTTAACAATTTGTGCTACGCAGGGACTCCATAAACACTGGTACCCCTTCACTTATATAGATATATCATATTCTAACTTGCTTAGGTTCCTACAGTCCCTCCCAACTCTGAAAAGATACAAGTGTGATGAATTCCAGTTGAGCGTTAAGCGTAACCATGGATCCCTAGGAGTTGTTAGTATATTTGGCTCAATAAGCTAAAAAGAACCAACGAATCATTTAAGGATCAGCCATGTCTACTCTTAAATTTTCATTTGTGTTTATTAATCATTTAATATAAGAAACACAACCAGAATGTTCCTTAGAACTGAGGATGGCAAGACTTCGGCTCGCTTACTTTGGACACGTCATTAGGAAAGACCAGTTGATAGAAAAGGACATCATGGTTGGTAAAATAGAGGGTCAGTGAAAACAGGGAAACCCTCCATAAGATGGACTGACACAGTGGTAGAAAACAATGAACTGAGACGTACCAACGATCATGCCGATGGAACAGGACGGGGCAATGTTTCATTCTGTTACATAGAAAAGGTTGCCAAGAGTCAGAGCTGACTCAACGCAACCAACAACGACAAAAGTATGAATTTAAATCTTCTCTAACCACCAAAACTGGGATTTTGGTCAGTCGAATGCCAATGAAGTTATTAGCCTTAAGATTTAGAGGTCATCTTCTTCCAATTAGTCAAAGATAAATGTAGAATTAGCCTTGCCCTTGCTCTTGCCCTTCAGAGTGAAAGCGTCTTATTTTACAATTCTTTCCTCCGTTTGCAGAGCTGTCTGGGTCCCAGCTAACAGAATATCGAGCATCATCCAGTTTAAGAGCTACCCCTACCCCAGACATCTCCAAGAAGTACCCATGTATTTCATTTGTTAATAGTAGTATCTTCGACTCAGAGCCCCCAACCCAGCCCATCTGCTTGGTTGGGGGTTTTCATAATTAACCACTAGAGGCGAAAATGTGGATGAATACAAAATGTTACTTCACTCAATTTCTTTCTTCTGTATTTGGACTTCCTGGAAGAAACTGCACTGGCCTGTTTTAGAGGAAAGAACTTAGAACCTGGAGAGAAAGCTCAAAGCTACGCATTTACCTGCAAATAGATATTCAGGATGGCTTCCTTGCTGGGAGAGAAATATAAATCTTCCATCGTTGCAGGTCCTCCTCTTCTTATTCACAGACTTTATAAGAATCAGCTTGTTATAGCAAGCTTGTGTGGACTCACCACACAGGAGAGCAATGCAAAAATGGGGCTTGGCCTAGCCCACAAAGAACATCCTGTCCTTCGCCAGGCATTTTACCAAGTGTCTCAGTCTCCTGGGGCTGCCATAACCAAACACCACAAAGTGGATGGATTGAAAGAACAGAAATTTATTTTCTCACAGTTCTGGAGGCTGAGAATCCAAATTCAGGATGTGGCTCTAGGGGAGGGTCCTTCTTGTCTCTTTCAGATTCTAGTAGCTGACCTCTGTCGTCACGTGACCTATTCCCCCTTTGTGTGCCTCTCTGTTCGTTCTCCCTTTTATAAGATGCTGCTCAGAAGAGATTAGGTTTAGAACCCACCCTATTCCATTATGGCCTCATTAACATAACAATGTAAATCTTCTATTTCCAAACAAAGTCATATTCACAGATACAGGAGTTAGGACTTCAACATATACTTTAGGGGGATACCATTCAATTCATAACACTGAGATTCCTCAAAGCAGGCTAGTAAAGGGGAGACATGATAAAACATCATATTTCTGTTATTCACAGTAATTCACACTGGGAAACCCCAGTAAATGTAATCCTTTATGGACCTGCCTCAGTTGAGAGCGTGAAAGGTAGTGAAACATAATATAATCAGTTTTATTTTTCTATTTATCCCCCAAAGTCATTTAAATCAGTAGTAAAAAATTTCACATTTGTTAACTGTTATCCAATCTATTGCTATGGGCAATTTTTAAGTAAATGTAGCAATGTTTCATTAATATCACATTGACATGGAATTACATGTGCTTCATAAGTGAATTTTCCCAATAAATATTTTCTCTTATGTGAAAAATAAAGAACTCCTTCAAATAAAGATTAATAATATGAACTTTAGAGTCAGACAGAAGTGGGCTTGAGTTTGTCCCTCCAATTACTAGTGATGTGACCCTGAGCGACTTACTCAATCTCTCTAGGCCTCAGTTTACTCATCTGAAAAATGGGAGTATCAACAGAAATCTCCTACTGGATCCTCGTAAGGTTTAAAGGAAGCATCATCTATGCTTAGAGCTGCCCTGGTATATGGAAATGCTCAATGTCATAATGCTGATGGTTTATCATTCCCTGCCTTCTTCAGGAACGCTTGTGGAGCCTAACTGAATTTCTTGATGACTTACACCCATCATTACAAACAACATGGGGTAGATCAGAGGGCTGTCTGTCCCTATTCTCAGTGGTGTCTATTGCATTTGCAGGGCTCTATTGTTTGGTATTTGAGATCTGTTTCTGGCAAACCACTCCTTCCTGTGATCATTTATGGCATTCAATCTCCTTTGAGCCAGGAATCCAGGTGACCAAAAAAGTTACTATTCTGCTTAAGATAGGTATAAGTATAAATGGGCTCACGGGGGCAGTGGTGGTTCAGCGTAGAATTCTAGCCTTTCATGAGGGAGATCTAGGTTCTATTCCTGTTTAATGCACATCATGCACAGCCACCTCCAATCTGTCAGTGAAGACTTGCATGTTGCTATGATGTTGAACAGGCTCCAGTGGAGCTTCCAGACTAAGACAGACTAGGAAGAAAGGCCTGGTGATGTACTTCTGAAAATCAGTCAATGAAAACCCTATGACTCACAAGGGTCCAATCCTATTGTGAATGGAGTCGCCATGAGTTGAGGTCAACTCAACAGCAGCTAATAACAGCAACAACAAGTGGGTTCAAAGTCAGTGAGTCTAAGTTCCCCGAACCCGTTGCTGTCGAGTCAATTCCAACTCATAGTGACCCTACAGAACAGAGTATAACTGCTCCACAGAGTTTCCAAGGAGTACCTGGTGGATTTGAACTGCCAACCTTTTGGTTAGCAGCTGTACCTCTTAAACACCATGCCACCAGGGTTTCCAAAAACCAAACATGCTGCCATTGAGTCAATTCCAAGTCATAGGTCAGTCTGGTGCCCAGGCTGGGAACCACAGGGAAAGGTCAGTCTGTAAGTGAAAGTCATTTTCCTCATTCTCTGATGGCAGTCTGTAAGTGCAGTAGCTACACTGCAATAAGTAGCTAGAGGGCAGGCTCGGGATTCTCTGTGTTGTAGAAGGGCTGAGTTCACAGACTGCCATATGAGCAGTGATGCCGATTCTGCCGGTCCATGGACCACACTTTGTGTAGCACTGCTCTAGATGATAGCCAATGAGCTTCCAACTAGCACTGCAGAATTCTATTCTTAAATTCAGAGTTAAGTAACCAAGGGGATCAAGACAATTAAAGAAAGCCTTTATTATGAAAGATAGAGACTAAGACAAACAGGAAAATATAAAATGACTTAGAGAAAAGAGACTCTCCGGCAAGAAGGAAACTTCATTAAATCAATTATTATCCTCAGAGAGAAAAGATGAAAGATATTGCATCCATAAAATAAGGACAGGATGCTATTTTCTCAAAAGCAGCATTCAAAAATTTAAAATAAGTTCTTAGAAATTAAAAATGTGATAAAACCAAAACCATACCCGTTGCCATCGAGTCAATTCCGACTCATAGTGACCCTACAGGACAGAGTAGAACTGCACCATAGAGTTTCAAAGGAGCTACCGGTGGACTTGAACTGCTGACCTTTTGGTTAGCAGACGTAGCTCTTAACCACTATGCCACCAGCGTTTCCAAAAATATGATAGCAGACTTTTAAAACCCAATACAAGGGCTGGAAAATGTTACCTGAATAGTAGAGCAAACATTTAAACAAAGAGAAAATTGGAGAGGTAAGATATATAAAAAATTAGAAGCACAGTCCATGCAGTCTCATATCTGAGTTAAAGGGGGCCCAGGAGGAGAATAGATCACACAGAAGGAAAGGAATCATCAAAGCAATAATTCAAGAAAACTTCTCAAATCTAAAAGACATGACTTTCTAGACTAAGGGACCGTGTGAATACCCAGCACAACAGAGGAAAACATCCCTATACCTAAGTACATGAAATTATAGAACATGACAGCATAGAAAAACACTATAAACTTTTGGTGAGGAAAAAAATAATATTTCATAAAAAGATTGAGAATCAGCATAGCATTGACCTTCTTGATCATGGTGTTAGATGTTAGAAGACAGAAGTTCTTCAAAAGCTTGGGAAAAATTATTTCCAGCCTAGAACTGCATGCCAGGCAAACCAACTATAAATAACTAGAATAAATATGTTTTCATAATACAAGGTCTCAAAAAGATGTACCTCTCTGTCATGGATTGAATTGTGTCCTCCAAAAATATGTGTATCAACTTGGCTAGGCTATGATTCCCAGTATTGTGTGATTATCAGGAATTCTGTCATCTGATGTAATTTTCCTAGTGCTGTAAATTCTATGACGTTAATAAGATGGGATTAGCGGCAGTTACGTTAATGAGGCAGGACTCAATCTACAAGATTAGGTTGCGTATTAAGCCAATCTCTTCTGAGATATAAAAGAGAGAAGTGAGCAGAGAGGAAGATCTCATACCACCAAAAAATCAGCAGAGGGAGCAGAGCACATCCTTTGGACCCAGGATCCTGCATGGAGAAGCTCCTAGACCAGGGGAAGATTGATGACAAGGACCTTCCTCCAGAGCCAACAGAGAGAGAAAGCCTTCCGCTGGAGCTAGCACCCTGAATTCAGACTTCTAGCCTACTACACTCTGAGAGGATAAACTTCTGTTTGTTAAAGCCATCCACTTCTGGTATTTCTTTTATAGCAGCACTAGATAACTAAGACATTCTCCTATATCCTTTATTAAGGAGCCCTGGTGGCACAATAGTTAAGTGCTTGGCTGCTAACTAAAAGGTTGGCAATTCGAACCCTCCAGCAGCTTCCTGGGAGAAAAGACCTGACGATCTACTTCCATAAAAATTACTTCCTAGGAAACCCTATGGGGCAGTTCTACTCTGTCATATTGGGTCCTATGAGATGGAATCGATTCAATAGCACACAACAGCATCATACCCTTTATTAGGTCCCTAGGTGGCATAAGTGGTTTGAGACTGGCTACTAACCTTAACATTGGTGGGTTAAACCCACCCAGTGATGCAGAAGTGTAGCAGAGGAGGAGGGGAAGGGGGACAGAGGGGGACACTTGCCCCAAGGCTCAAGCCCAAAGGGACAGCAAACAAGGCACAGAATGACTCTCTGAGGCATCACAAATATGAAACGTGTCTAACTGAGGCAGCTGCACAGGAAGGGGGAAGGCATTTCTCATAACAAGTCACTGCTATCAATGTCTATTCATCTTGAAATTAGTAGGGGGGTGTACAACTTAGAGACTACCTCTGGGCACAATTACCCTCACTACGCCCCTGTAGTGATGCCATGGGAGAAAGGCCTGGAACTCTGCTTCCATAATGATTACAGGCAAGAAAACCCTATGGAACAGCTCTACTCTGTAACATATGATGTCACCATAGTCAGAATTGACTCAGTGGCAATAGGTTATGGTTATACATTTTATGGGGGAATTACTGAATGATGAGCACCACTAAAACAAAATCAGTAACCAAAAGAAGGAGAGGTGGGCCAAGATGGCACAATAGTCAAGACAATTCCAGTGGACCCTCTTACAACAAAGACTCGAAAAAACAAGTGATTATATTATATATGGCAATCTGAGAGCCCTGAACATCAAAGGGAGAGTTGAGGAACTGGACTGAGTGGCAGGGGGAGGGAGAGATGTTTGGAAGCAGCAAGGAGTTGCCAGACCTGACCTGGCGAGAGCCTGAGCCATTCAGGCCTGATCAGCTTGGGCGTGAGCTGTGAGGCAGGCAAGCAGCCATGCTCGGAAGGCACATTTTCTGCACTGGGAGAGACCCAGCACCAGAGAGTCTACACGGCCACTCAGAACCAGTGAGTAGTAGCCCTCCATGAAAATAAGTACTTGCGTATTGCCTACCAAGAAGATCAAAAACACTCCCTTTAGAAAGAAACCTCTCTCCCATTTACCTCCCTGCTCCTTGCTCTATACTGGGTCCTGGACTGGCTTCAGCAATTGCCAAGTCCCCTGGGCTGGAAGCAGGATACGTCACAGGCCCAGAGCCATTCTCCCTACCTTGGGGAGTGAACAAATTAACAAACGGGAAAAAATAAACTGCCGGCTCCCCTAAGCCATGAACCCAGGGTAGGCAGAGCTCCTCTGCCTAGGCATAGGCATAAAGGATCCACAGACTTTGAGTACCTTTCCCCCTGCATAGACTTGTATGGGCCCCATCTCAACAGCGTAGGCCCTCATTACCACAGTACAACAGGGTATATACTGGAAGTCTAACGTCAACTGTTTCAGCTGTGAAGTAGCAGGTTCTTGACATTTGACACTGCTCTGCCCATTTAGTAGGGTCTTCAGCTACCCACATCAGAGGCCTGAGGACTGCTGGCTCCACCCACTTGACCTAGCCACATCTGAGACAGGCGCATGAATAAGAGGTGCCCCCCAGTCCTTAAAGCCAACAGTATTAGGTGCTCATAGTCTGGCTGCAAAGCTCACCCATGTGCTCTAGGGAACAGGGACATGCCTTCCTCCTGGACACTCGGGGGCAGCCATCAACCCCCTTCCTTGCTCAGACTGTGTACCCCTGCTGCAGCCAGATGCCTGTGCCTACACCAATCACCCATGCCTGTCTAGGACTGTAAGTGAGAGCCAACACCACACACTTGGTAGCTATCTACCTGGGCACATAAGCTGAATCCATACAGGACGAGTAGGCAGACTCCTGAGCTCACATACCTAGTAACAGATCTAACCAACTGGTGACAGGACATTAGAGCTTCAAAGGTACCAATAAGCAAACTAGCTCATTCGAGCAGCCTATTTGGGCATATCAAAACAAAACAAGAAGCTAGGACACAGTAAGCAAACATAAAATAAACACAATAACTTATTGACCGCTTGGAAACAACAGGTATTACTAAATCACATAAAGAGGCAATCCATGATGGCTTCAGCAAGCTCCCAAAATAAAGAATCTAGAAATTTTCCAGAGGAGAAAAATTTCTTGGCATTACCAGAAGTAGAATACAAAAAAAATAATATACAGATCTCTTCAGGAAATTAAGCAAAATTCAGAACATGCAATAGAGGAAATTAAAAGGATTAGAGAAAAACATAATGACAAATTCAATAGGCTGCAAGAATCCACAGAGAGACAGCAATCAGAAATTCAGAAGATTAACAATAAAATTTCAGAATCAGACAACTCAGTAAAAAGTCACAGGAGCAGAACTGAGGTAGTGGAAGTCAGAATTAGTGAGACTGAAGATAAAGCACTTGACACCAACTTATTTGACCAAAAATGAGATAAAAGGATTAAAAAAATGAAGAAACCCTAAGAATTATGTGGGACTCCATCAAGAGGAATAACCTACGAGTGATTGGAGTACCAGAATGGGGAGGGGGGATGGGGGTGTGTAACAGAAAATACACAGAGAATTGTTGAAGATTTGTTAGCAGAAAACTTCCCTGATATCATAAAAGATGACAAGATATCTATCCAAGATGCTCATTGAACCCCACATAAGGTAGATCCCAAAAGAAAGTCACCAAGACATATTATAATCAAACTTGCCAAAACCAAAGATAAAGAGAGAATTTTAAGAGCAACTAGGGATAAACAAAAAGTCATCTACAAAGCAGAGTAAATAAGAATAAGCTCAGACTACTCAGAAAAAACCATGCAAGCTAGAAGGCAATGGGATGACATACATAAAGTCTTGAAGGAAAAAAAAACTGCCAGCCAAGAATTATATATCCAGCAAAACTGTCTCTCAAATATGATGGTGAAATTAGGGCATTCCCTGACAAAGAGAAGTTTAGGAATTTGCAAAAACCAAACCAAAATTAAAAGAAATACTAAAGGGAGTCCTCCAGTTAGAAAATCAGTAACATCAGATAACAACCCAAGACAAGAACACGGGACAGAGCAACCAGATCAACCCAGATAGGGAAGTCACAAAAGTAAATCAAAGCTAAAACACTGAAAAGAGGGAAACAGACATCAATATGTAAAAGATGGCAACATTAAAACAAAAAAGAGGGACTTAAAAAATATAGTCACAAATTTTTCATATGGAGAGGAAGTCAAGGCAATATAAAGAAATAAAAGACTGGGATAAACTTAGAAAAATAGGGGTAAATATTAAGGTAACCACAAATGAAATAATCCTACAAGTCAAAATAAAAAACTAGAAAAAAATAAAGACTTACCAAACACAAAATCAACAACAATTGAAAAGATGAAAATACATAAAGAAAAATGACTCAGCACAGAAAATTAAGTGGAACAAAGAAACTACGAATACACAAAAACAGACATCAAAATGACGGCACTAAATTCATACCTAACAATAATTACACTGAACGTAAATGGACTAAATGCACCAATAAAGAGACAGAGAGTGGCAGAATAGATAAAAAAACCACGATCCATCTCTATGCTGCCTACAAGAGACACTTTAGACTTAAAGACACAAACAAACTAAAACTCAAAGGATGGAAAAAATATATCAAGCAAACAATACTCAAAAAAGAGCAGGAGTGGCAATATTAATCTCTGACAAAATAGACTTTAAAGTAAAATCCACTACAAAGGATAAGGAAGGACACCATATAATGATTAAAGGGTCAATACACCAGGAGGACATAACTATAATAAATATTTATGCACCCAATGACAGGGCTCCAAAATACATAAAACAAACTCTAACAGCACTGAACAGAGAGATAGACAGCTCCACAACGGTAGCAGAAGACCTCAACACACCACTTTCACTGAAGGACAGAACATCCGGAAAGAAGCTCAACAAAGACAAGGAAGAGCTAAATGTTACAATCAACCAAATTGATCCCATAGATATATCCCACACACTCCACCCAATAGCAACCAAGTATACTTTCTTTTCCAACGCACATGGAATTCTCCAGAATAGACAAATATTAGGCCATAAAGCAAGCCTTAACAAGATCCAAAGCATCAAAATATTATAAAGCATCTTTTCTGACCATAAAGCCATAAAAGTGGAAATCAACAACAGAAAAAGCAAGCACAAAAAATCAAACACTTGGAAACTGAACAACACCTTGATCAAAAACTACTGGGTTATAGAAGAAATTAAGGATGGAGTAAAGAAATTCATAGAATCTAACAAGAATGAAAACACATCCTACCAGAACCTTTGGAACACAGCAAAAGCAGGGCTCAGAGGTCAATTTATAGCAATAAATGCACACATCCAAAAAGAAAAAAGGGCCATAACCAAACCATTAACCCTACAACTGGAACAAGTAGAAAGAGAGCAGCGAAAGAAGCCCTCAGGTGCCAGAGGAAAGAAAATAATAAGAATTAGAGCAGAATTAAATGAAATAGAGAATAGAAACACAATTGATAGAGTTAACAAGACCAAAAGCTGGTTCTTTGAAAACATCAACAAAATTGATAAAAAAAAAAAAAAAAAACTGGCCAAACTGACAAAATAAAAACAGGATAGGAAGCAGACTATCCATATAAGAAATGAGATATGACAACAGAATCAACTGAAATTAAAAGAATCATAACAGACTACTATGAAAAATTGTACTCTAACAAATTTGAAAACCTAGAGGAAATGGACAAATTTCTAGAAACTCACTACCTACCTAAGCTAACATAAACAGAGGTAGAACAACTAAATAAACCCATAACAAAAGAAGAGATTAAAAAGGTAATTAAAAAACTGCCCCCCCCCCAAAAAAAAAAGCCTTGGCCTGGATGGCTTCACTGGAGAATTCAACCAAACTTTCAGAGAAGAGTTAACACCACTACTACCAAAGGTATTTCAGAGCATGGAAAAGGATGGAATACTCCCAAACTCATTCTATGAAACCAGCATAGCCCTGATACCAAAACCAGGTAAAGACACCACAAAAAAAGAAAATTACAGATGAATATCCCTCATGAACATTGACACAAAAATCCTCAAGAAAATTCTAGCCAATACAATTCAGCAACATATCAAAAAAATAATTCACCATGATCAAGTAGGATTTATACCAGCTATGCAGGGATGGTTCAACATTAGAAAAACAATCAATGGAATCCATCACATAAATAAAACAAAAGACAAGAACCACATGATCTTATCAATCGATACAGAAAAGGCATTTGACAAAGTCCAACACACATTCATGATAAAAACTCTCAACAGAACAGGAATAGAAGGAAAACTCCTCAACATAATAAAGGGCATTTATACAAAGCCAAGAGCCAACATCATCCAAAATGGAGAGACTTTGAAAGCACTCCCTTTGAGAATGGGAACCAGAGAAGGATGCCCTTTATTACCACTCTTATTCCACATTGTGCTGGAGGTCCTAGCCAGAGCAATTAGGCTACAAAAAGAAATAAAAGGCATCCAAATTGGTAGGGAAGAACTCAAAAGTATCTCTATTTGCAGACGATATGATCTTATACACATAAAACCCAAAAAAATCCACAAGAAAACTACTGGAACTAATAGAAGATTTCAGCAAAGTTTCAGGATACAAGATAAACATACAAAGATCAGTTGGATTCCTTTACACCAACAAAGAGAACCTGGAAGAGGAAATCACCAAATCAATACCATTTACAATAGCCCCCTAGAAGAGAAAATTCTTAGGAATAAATCTAACCAGAGACATAAAAGATCTATACAATGAAAACTACAAGACACGAATGCAAGAAACCAAAAGAGACCTGCATAAGTGGAAAAACATACCTTGCTCATAGATAGGTAGACTCAACATTGTGAAAATGTCAATTCTACCCAAAGTGATTTACAGATACAATGTAAACCTGGCATTTTTTAATGAGATGGAGAAACAAATCACCAACTTCATATGGAAAGGGAAGAGGCCCCAAATAAGAAAACCATTACTCAAGAAGAAGAACAAAGTGGGAGACCTCACACTACCTGATTTTGGAACCTACGGTAGTCAAAACAGCCTGGTATCTGTACAACAACAGATACATAGACCAATGGAACAGAATTGACAATCCAGAAATAAATTTATCCACCTATGAGCAGCTGATATTTGACAAAGGCCCAAAGTCTATTAATTGGGGAAAAGACAGTCTCTTTAACAAATAGTGCTGGCATAACTGGATATCCATCTGCAAAAAATGGAAACAAGACCCATACCTCCCACCATGCACAAAAACTAACTCAAAATGGATCAGACTTAAATATAAAATCAAAAACAATAAAGATCATGGAAGAAAAAATAGGGACAACTCTAGGATCCCTAATACATGGCATAAACACAATACAAACCATAAGTAACAATGCACAAGCACCAGAAGAGAGTCTAGATAAATGGAAACTCCTAAAAATCAAACACTTATGCTCACCAAAAGACTTCACCAAAAGAGTCAAAAGACAACCTACAGACTGGGAAAAAAATTTTGGCTACGACAAATCCGATCAGCATCTAATCTCTAAAATCTACAAGATACTGCAAAACCTCAACAACAAAAAGACAAATAACTCAATTAAAAAATGGGCAAAGGATATGAACAGGCACTTTGCCGAAGAAGATATTCAGGCAGCTAACAGACGTATGAAGAAATGCTCACGATCATTAGCCATTAGAGAAATGCAGATCAAAACTACAAAGATATATCATCTCATCCCAGCAAGGTTAGCATTAATCCAAAACACACAAAATAATAAATGTTGGAGAGGCTGTGGAGAGACTGGAACACTTACACACTGTTGGTGGGCTTGTAAAATCGTACAACCACTTTGAAAATCAATTTGGCACTTCCTTAAAAAGCTAGAAATAGAAGTACCATACCATCCAGCTATCCTGCTCCTTAGAATATATCCTAGAGAAATAACAGCCAACACACGAATAGATATATGCACACCCATGTTCAATGCAGCACTGTTCACAATAGCAAAAAGATGGAAACAACCCAGGTGCCCATCAACAGACAAATGGATAAACAAATTATCGTATATCCACACAATGGAGTTACTACACAATGATAAAGAACAATAATAAAGCCATGAAACATCTCATAACATGGAGGAAGCTGGAGGTCATTAGGCTGAGTGAATTTAGTCAGTCACAGAAGGACAAATATTGTATAAGACCCCTATTATAAGAACTCAAGAAAAGGTTTAAACACAGAAGAAAACATTCTTTGATGGTTATGAGGGTGGGGAGGGGAGGGGAGGGTTATTTACTAACTAGATAGTAGATAAGAATTATCTTAGGTGAAGGGAAGGACATCACACACTATATGGGAAGTCAGCACAACTGGACTAAACCAAAGCTAAGAAGTTTCCTGAATACAATCAAACACTTTGAGGGACAGAGTAGCAGGGATGCAGGGTCTGGGGACCTTGGTTTCAGGAGACATCTAGGTCAATTGGCTTAACAAAGCTTATTAAGAAAATGTTCTGCATCCTACTTGTGTGAGTGGCGTCTGGAGTCTTAAAAGCTTCCAAGCAGCCACCTAAGATGTATCAATTGGTCCCAACCACCTGGAGTAAAGGACAATGAAGAACATCAAAGACACCCGGCAAGTATTAGCCCAACAGACAGAAAGGGCCACATAAACCAGAGACTTCATCAGCCAGAAACCAGAAGAACTCGATGGTGCCCAGCTACCACCAATGACCGCCCTGACAGGGAACACAACAGAGAGTCCCTGATGGAGCAGAACTCAAATTCTAGTAAGAACACCAGACTTAATGGTCTGACTGAGTCTGGAGGAATGCCAGAAAGCATGGCCCCTGGATTCTCTATCAGCCCAGAACTAAAACAGCTTCCAAGTACAACTCTTCAGACAGGGATTGGACTGGACTGTGGGACGTAAAGTGATACTCGTGAGGAGTATGCCTCTTAGCTCAAGTAGATACAAGAGACCAAATGGGCAGCTTCTGTCGGAGGTGAGATGGGAAGGCAAAGAGGGTCAGGAGCTGGTTGAATGGACATGGGGAATCAGGGGTGGAAAGGAGGAGTGTGCTGTCACAGTATGGGGAGAGCAATTAGAGTCACATAACAATGTATGTATAAATTTTTCTATGGGAAATAATGAAGAAGAAGAAGAATGAAAATAAAAAGAAGGAAGAAGAGCATGAGGAGGAAGAGGAAAAGAAAATGATGACAATGACAAGAAAAGATGCAGAAAACAAGAGGCTGGACACAAACACAAGAAAGAGATGCAGGGACTCCCCAAGATGATGGTGGTGATGATCCCAAGATACAGCTGACCACAGGCCTAGACAGTTACCAGTCCAGACTGTATCTGGTCACAAGAATTACACAAAATGGGAAAGAGTTTGGAATCAGAAATAATTACACCCAAACAAATATTAATTGCAGGGAAAACAAAAAATCAACCAGGAAAACAAAAGTAAGTATACTGTATAGCTCAGCTGTGAATATTGATAATACTCATAAACTGTCAATGTTGAAAATATAAGCATGGGATATTGGTCTAATCAAAATTGTAACTATTCTGAAAGAGGTATGATGGAAGTGCACATGGATAGGGGAAATATTAGGGTGAAATACAGCTGCTATGGTGGAAGTCAATAATAATGCCTAAAACTGTGGGCAGGAACAAGAAAATGTTCTAAAGCATGTTATTTATAAACATGAGATTTTTTTTAAAGCTTATTAAAAAGAATTGAACGTGATTTTTTTCTAGGCAGAAGGAATGAGAGGGGGTGGAGGATGCTGTTTTTGTAACAAACCTTGTAGAACTATTTCACTCTCCAAACTAAGTGCATGTATAACTGAGAAATTTTTTAAAACATAAATATATTGAAATCTAAACAAAAATAAACAAATAATAACATACAGACGAGCATTTCCGGAATGATGGCATGAGGAGATCTATGGACCTTTCACCAGCAAAATGGTCATAATTGGTAAAATTATTTTTAAAAAATTTTTAAAGTCTAGGAATTTGAAGACATACAGAAAATGGAGAAAATTTTTCAAGAAAATCCATTAAATCTCAATAAGAACAGCAAGAGTCTGTGACATCTGAGCCATGATTCTTCTCCCCCTACCACCTCAGCATGACAGAAGCTCCACTTGGGCAAGTATGGTCAGGAAAATCAGACTCCCTCTCCCTAGCTCCCAGTCGACAGCTACACTGTCTCCCTGGGAAGGATAGGCCATCAGCATTTCTCATCCTTCAGCCCCCAGTGCCATGCTGCACAGGCTAAGACAGGTGAGTGTAGCTGAGAGGTTGAAAGCACCCTTTCTCTACCCAGTCCCCACTCCTAGGGAGGATGTTCTACCCCAAGTACCATAGAACAAGAATACTGGGCCCTGATTGCTCTTGCCCCAGATCAGAATTCTATACTGGAAGAGGTAAGCCAAGAATATCAGAGGCTACTGTCCCTGACCAGAAACTCAGCTGTAGAGCAAGGGTGTCACTCTGTGAGAAGCAATTCACTGTTCCTACCCCCAGCTCCAGAGCAGTAGTACACAGGCACTTTCCATGGGGAGAGCAAACCACAAGAAAAGAGCACTCCACAGCTCTCCCAAAGGGGACTGACTTTATTAGAAACAGAGAATGGAGAAATTTAAGCCTAATGGCATTGTCAAAAATTATGGAGATTTTGGTGATGAACAATTGAGAGCATCTGATAGCTTCATGAAAGCAACAAGTGAAATGGTAGACCACCTAGAAGTTTAACAGCAAGAACCAGGAAAGAGACAGCTAAGAAGAGCCCTCCTGGGGTTAAAGCAAGTCTGAAAGGCTAACGTCAAAGACTATCCCAGCAAAGGTGATGGATTTTAATTGGATCAGACTGTGGAGCAATTTATGCTCTGGAGTATCCTCAAAAACAGTACAGCAATCAGATAGCAATTAGTGGAGGTTAACAGCCAGTAGATTCAACTCAAAGGCAGTAACGACGAAAACAGCTGGGTGTGATATCAGTAGAGACAGGATACCAAGAAAGAGAGCATGTTTAAAACCACTAGCATACCTGGGGGAGAGGTGTCAGGATGACTGTGTGCATACTCAGAGCTGTACCTTTTGAGGAGTGACATCAAAGTCTGAACACTGTGGAGGAAAAAGAATTCACCAAAGCAGTGCAGCCAAGTCATTAAAGAAATAAATAAGCTAACAAGAAAACAACAACAAGCCCAGGAGGAAGGGTGTTAGTATCCACAGTTGTTACCATATATTACTTAAAATAACAACAACAAAAATTATAAGACACACAAAGAAACAGGGAAACAGTTAACCAGACACAGGATAAACAAAGCAAAGGAAACTGCCTTGGAGAGGCCCAGATGTCGGACTTAGCAGATAAAGACTTCAAAGCAGCTCTTGTAAAAACTAAAGGAAACCATGCTTAAAGAATTAAAATGGAGATATGATGACAATGTCTCATCAAATAGAAAATATCAATAAAAAGATGGAAATTATAAAAATGAACCAAGTAGAATTTTGGAGTACAAAAGTACAGCAACTGAAATAAAAAATATAGTGTAACTCAACAGTAGGTACGAGCTGACAGAAGAATCCATGAACTTCAAGATAGTTCAATAGAGATTTTGCAACCTGAACAACAGAAAAATTAAGTAAATAAAAATGAATGCAACCTCAGTAAATATGGGAAATTATTAAGCACACCAATATAAGTCTAATGAGTATCAGAAAGAGAATGTGGAGATAAAGGAGCAGAAAAAAAATCTATTCAAAGAAATAATGGCTGAAATTTTCCCAAATTTGATGATGTTTAATCTACATACCCAAGTAGCTCAACAAACGCCAAGTCAGATACACAGAAAGAGATCCAAATCCAGACACATGATACTCAAAATGAAAGACAAAGAGAAAATCTTGAAGACATCAACAGAAAAACAACTTATCACACACAAAAATAAAAATCTTATTGCCATCAAGTCGATTTCGACTCATAAAGACTCCACAGGACAGAGTAGAACTGCCCCATGCAGTTTCCAAGGAACAGCTAGTGGATTCAAACTGCAAACCTTATGGTTCACAGCCAAGCTCCTAACCAACCAGCCAAGCACAACCAGAGCTCCCATTCCATACAAGGGAACACTAATAAGATTAACAGCTGATTTGTCATCAGAAACAATGGAGGTCAAAAAGGCAGTGAGATTACATGTTCAAAATACTGCAATAAAAAAGAAAAAGAATATTTCAACCAAGAATCTTTTATGAAGCCAAACTATCCTTCTAAAGTGTAGAGGATATAAAAACATTCTCAGATAGCCAAAAAACAGAGAGAATTTGTTGCCAAACTGCCTTGCAAAAAATATTAAAGGAAATTATAGTACAGGTGGGGCCAAGATGGTGGAGTAGTCATACACTTCTTGTGGTCCCTCTTACAACAAAGACTCAAAAAAACAAGTGAATCAATTACATATGACAATCTAGGAGCCCTGAACATCAAAGACAAGCTGAGGAATTGGACTGAGCAGCAGGGGGACGGAAAGACGGTTCAGAAGCAGCGAGGAGTTGCCAGACCTGACTTGGCTGGCACCAGCACCCTTGCAGGCTGGATCAGCTAGGCACGAGGGGAGAGGCAAGCAGTGGCACTCAGGATGCATTTTCCGCACCAGAAGAGACCGAGCAGCGGAGAGTCTGCTCAAGCTTCCAGAACCAACGAGAAACGGAGTTCAACTGGTGAAAGGTAAGTGGAAGCACCTAACCTACCATGCAGATCAAAAAAAAAAAAAAATCCTTCTGGGAAGTACCTCTCTCCCATTTACCTGCCCTTTGCCTGCTCTGCACCGGGTCATGGTCCAGCTCTAATGAATGTGGCACCCCCTGGGCCAGAAGTAGGACCCTACATGCACCCTGAGCCATTCTACCGGCTTTGGAGAGGGAAAAAATTAACAAACAGGAAAAAATAATCTGCCAGCTCCCCTCAGCTGGAAACTCAGGGCAAGCATACACCCTTTGCCTAGACACAGGTGTAAGGGGTCCACGGACTTTGAATGCCATTCACCCCTGCATAGACCTGTGTGGGCCCATTCCAACAGCGGAGGCCCTCATTAGCACAGTACAACAGGGTATATACCTGAAGCCTATTTTCATCTGTATCAGCTATAAGGGGAAGTGGCAGATTCGTGACATTTGACACTGCCCTGCCCATTAAGCAGGGTCCCCACCTGCCCATATCAGGGGCCTGAGGAATGGTGGCTCCACCCATTCCACAGAGCCACCGATGACAGAGGTCCAAGAAAAAGTGGTGGCTCCCAGTACTTACAGCCAACAGCACTGGATGCCCATAGTCCAGCTGCAAAACCCACCTACCTACACAGTCTAGGGAACAGGGATGTGCCTTCCACCAATACACTCAGGGGCAGCAGTCAGCCCCCTGACTTGATCAGTGCATGACCCCATACTGCAGCCAGATACCTGTGCCTACTCCAATCACCCCTGCCTGTCTAGGACTGTAGGCGAGAGCCTGCACCACAAACTCAGTGACTGATGACCTGGACACCAGAGCTAAATTTATACAAAAAAAGTAAACAGACACCTGGGCTCACATACCTACTAACAGCTGTAGTCACCTGGAGACAGGATGTGAGAGCTTCCAAGATGCCAATAATCAAACTAGTTCACAGGACCAGCCTATTTGGGCATATCAAAGCAAAACAAGAAGCTAGGACACAGTGAGCCAACATAAAATAAATAAATACAATAACTTACTGATGGCTCAGAGACAACAGTAAATATCAAATCACGTAAAGAGGCAGACCATGATGGCTTTAGCAACCCACCAAAACAAACAATCAAGAAACCTGCAGGAGGAAGAGAACTCGGAATTACCAGAGGTAGAATTAAAAGATTAATAACAGAACTCTTCAAGAGTCCAGGAAGGAGATTAGGCAAAACACAAACCAAGCCAAGGAACACACAGACAAAGCAATAGAGGAACTTAAGAAGGTTATACAAGAACATAATGACAAATTCAACAGGCTGCAAGAATCCAGAGAGAGACAGCAAACAGAAATCCAAAAGATTAACAATAAAATTTCATAATTAGACTACTGAACAGGAAGACACAGGAGCAGAATGGAGGTAATGGAAGTCAGAATTAGTGAGATTGAAGATAAAGCACTTGACACCTACTTATTTGAGGAAAAATAAAAGAATTTTAAAAAATGAAGAAACCCTAAGAAGTATGTGGGACTCTATCAAGAGGAATAACCTACAAGTGATTGGAGTACCAGAACAGGGGAGAAAAATAGAAAATACAGAGAGAACTGTTGAAGATTTGTTGGCAGAAAACTTCCTTGATATCATGAAAGATGAGAAGATATCTATCCAAGAATCTCATCAAACCCCACACAAGGTAGATCCCAAAAGACAGTCACCAAGATATATTATAATCAAACATGTTAAAACAAAAGATAAAGAGAGAATTTTAAGAGCAACTAGGGATAAACAAAAAGTCATCTACAAAGGAAAGTCAGTAAGACTAACCTTGGACTACTCAGCAGAAACTATGCAGGCCAGAAGGCAATGAAAGCCTTGAAGGAAAAAAAATGCCAGACAAAAATTATATATCCAGCAAAACTGTCTCTCAAATATGATGGTAAAATAAGGGCATTTCCAGATAAACAGAAGTTTAGAGAATTCGTAAAAACCAAATGAAAATTATAAGAAATACTAAAGGGAGTCCTCCAGCTAGAAAAGCAATAACATCAGATAGCAACCCAAGACTAGACCACAGGACAGAACCAGGTATCAACCCAGATAGAGAAGTCCCAAAAATAAATCAAATCTAAAACACTGAAAATAGGGAAACAGAGACATCAATATGTAAAAGATGACAACATTCGAAACAAAAAGATGGAATAAACAATGTAGTTATAGATCTTTCATATGGAGAGGAAGTCAAGGTGATATAAAGAAATAAAAGACGGGTGTTAACCTAGAAAAATAGAGGTAAATATTAAGGTAACCACAAAGGAAACTAACAATCCTACACATCAAAACAAAAAACAAGAAAAACATACTCAGCAAATACAAAATCAACAACCAGGAAAAATATGAAAATAAAAATGACTCAGCACAGAAAATTAAGTGGAACAAAGAAACTATCAACAACATACAAAAAAAGACATCAAAATGACAGCACGAAAATCATACCTATCAATAATTATACTGAATGTAAATGGACTAAATGCACCAATAAAGAGACAAGAGTGGCAAAATGGATTTAAAAAAACATGATCCGTCTATATGCCTCCTGCCTCCAAGTGACACACCTTAGAATTAAAGATACAAACAAACTACAACTCAAAGGATGGAAAAAAAATACATCAAGCAAACAACAAACAAAAAAGAGAAGGAGTGGCAACATTCATCTCCAAGAAAATAGATTTTAAAGCAAAATTCACCATAAAGGATAAGGAAGGACACTATACAATGATTAAAGGGTCAATACACCAGGAGGACACAACTTCAATAAATATTTACACACCCAACAACAGAGCTCCAAAATACATAAAACAAACACTAACAGCATTGCAAAGAGAAATAGACAGCTCCACAATAATACAAGGAGACTTCAACACACCACTTTTGGTGAAGGACAAAACATACAGAAAGAAGCTCCGTAACGACATGGAAGATTTAAACACCACATTCAGTCTACTTGATCTCAGAGACATATACAGAACACTACACCCAACAACAGCCAAGTATACTTTCTTTTCCAAAGCACATGGAACATTCTCCAGAATAGACCACATAAAGCAAGCCATAAAGCAAGCCTTAACAGAATCCAAAACATTGAAATATTATGAAGCATCTTTTCTGACCATAAAGCCATAAAAGTAGAAGTCAATAACAGAAAAAGGAAAAAAATAAAAAACACGGAAACTAAACAATACCTTGCTCAAAAACTCCTGGGTTACAGAGGAAATTAAGGATGGAATAAAGAAATTTGCAGAATCAAACGAGAATGAAAACACATCCTACCAGAATCTTTGGGACACAGCAAAAGCAGTGCTCAGAGGTCAATGTATAGCAATAAATGCACACATACAAAAAGAAGAAAGGGCCAAAATCAAAACATTAACTCTACAACTAGAACAAGTAGAAAGAGGGCAGCAAAAGAAGACCTCAGGCACCAAAAGAAAGGAAATAATAAAAATTAGAGCAGAATTAATGAAATAGAGAATAGAAAACAATTGAAAGAGTTAACAAGACCAAAAGCTGGTTCTTCAGAATGATCGACGAAATCAATAAACCATTGGCCAAACTGACCAAAAAAAAAACAGGAGAGGAAGCAAATACCCAAATAAAAAATGAGATGGGCGATACCACAACAGACCCAACTGAAATTAAAAGAATAATAATAGAATACTATGAAAAATTATACTCTAACAAATTTGAAAACCTAGAGGAACTGGACAAATTTCTAGAAACTCACTACCTACCTACATTAACACAAACAGAGGTAGAACAACTAAATAAACCCATAACAAAGGAAGAGATTGAAAAGGTAATTTAAAAACTCTTAACAAAAAAAAATCCCTAACCCTGATAGCTTCACTGCAGAATTCTACCAAACTTTCAGAGAAGAGTTAACACCACTACTACTAAAGATATTTCAGAGCACAGAAAAGGATGGAATACTCCCAAACACATTCTGTGAAGCCAGCATAATGCTGATTACAAAACCAGGTAAAGACACCACAAAAAAAGATCATTACAGACCAATATCCCTCATGAACATAGAAGCAAAAATCCTCAACAAAATTCTAGCCAATACAATTCAACAATATATCAAAAAAGTAACTCACCATGACCAAGTAGGATTCATACCAAGTACTCAGGGATGGTTCAACATTAGAAAAACAATCAATGTAATCCATCACATAAATAAACAAAACACAAGAATCACATGATCTTATCAAATGATGCAGAAAAGGTATTTGACAAAGTCCAACTCCCATTCATAATAAAAACTCTCAGCAAAATACGAATAGAAGGGAAATTCCTCAACATAATAAAGGACATTTATACAAAGCCAACAGTAAATGGAGAGAGTCTGAAAGTATTCTCCTTGAGAACGGAAACAAGACAAGGATGCTCTTTATTACCACTCTTACTCAACACTGTGCTGGAGGTCCTAGCCAGAGCTATCAGGCTAGAAAAAGAAATAGAAATAAAAAAATAAAGGGCATCCAAATTGGTAAGAAAGAAGTAAAAGTATCCCTGTTTGCAGGTGACACTATCTTATACACAGAAAACCCCAAAGAATCCACAAATAAACTACTGGAATTAATAGAAGATTTCAGCAAAATATCAGGATACAAGATAAACATACAAAAATCAGTTGGATTCCTCTACACCAACAAAAAGAACTTTGAAGAGGAAATCACCAAATCAATACCATTTACAGTAGCCCCCAAGAAGATAAAATACTTAGGAATAAATCTAAACAGAGACGTAAAAGACCTGTACAAAGAAAACTACATGACACTACCGCAAAAAAGCAAAAGTGACCTACGTAAGTGGAAAAACATACCTGGCTCACGGATAGGAAGATTTAACATTGTGAAAATGTAAATTCTACCCAAAGCAATCTACAGATACAATGCAATCCTGATCCAAATTCCAATGGCATTTTTTAATGATATGGAGAGACAAATCACCAACTTCATACAGAAAGGGAAGAGGCCCCGGCTAAGCAAAGCATTACTGAAGAAGAAGAGCAAAGTGGGGGGCCTCACACTACCTGATTTTAGAACCTACTATACCATCACAGTAGTCAAAACAGCCTGGTACTGGTACAAAAACAGATAAATAGACCAATGGAACAGGACTGAGATACATGAGGAAATGCTCACGATCATTAGCCATTAGAGAAATGCAGATCAAAACTAAAATGAGATACCACTTCACCCCAACAAGGCTAGCATGAATCCAAAACACATAAAATAATTAATGTTGGAGAGGTTGTGGAGAGACTGGAACACTTATACACTGCTGGTGGAAATGTAAAATGGTAAAACTACTTTGGAAATTGATTTTGCGCTTCCTTAAAAAGCTAGAAATACGTTAACCAATGTCATAAAACAATATGTGCACTACTGTTTAATGAAAAACTATTTGTTCTGTAAACCTTCACCTAAAGTACAATAAAAAAAAAAAAAAAGCTAGAAATAGAAGTACCATAGGATCCAGCAATCCCACTCCTTGGAATGTGTCCTAGAGAAATAAGAGCCATCACACGAGTAGATATACACACACCCATGTTCACTGCAGCACTGTTCACAGTAGCAAAAAGATGGAAACAACCTAGGTTCCCATCAATGGACGAATGGATAAACAGATTATGGTATATCCACACAATGGAATACTACGTAATGATGAATCCTTGAAACATAACATGGATGAATCTGGAAGGCATTATGCTGAGTGAAATTAGTGAATTGCAAAAGGACAAATATTGTAGGAGACCACTATTATAAAAACTCAAGACAAGGTTTAAACACAGAAGAAAAGATTCTTTGATGGTTACAAGGGTGGGGAGGGAGGAAGAGGGGAATTCACTAACTAGGTAGTAGACAAGAATCATCTTAGGTGAAGGGAAGGACGACACACGCTACAGGGGAAGTCAGCACCACTGGACTAAACCAAAAGCTAAGAAGTTTCCTGAAAACAACCAAACATTTTGAGGGACAGTGTACCTGGGGCAGGGGGTCTGGTTTCAGGGGACATCTAGGTCAATTGGCATAACAAAGTGTATTAAGAAAATGTTCTGCATCTCATTTTGATGAGTGGTGTCTAGGGTCTTAAAAGCTAGCAAGCAGCCATCTAAGAAGCATCAATTGGTCCCAACACACCTGGAGCCAGGGGGAATGAAGAACACCAAAGATACAAGGAAAATATTAGCCCAAGAAACAAAAGGAACCACATAAATGAGAGACTCCATCAGCCTGAGACAAAAAAATCTAGATGGTGCCCAGCTACCACCAATGACCACCCTGACAGGAAACACAACACAGAGTCCCTGACAGATCAGGAGAAAAGTGGGGTGCAGAACTCAAATTCTAGCAAAAAGACCAGACTTAATGATCTGAGACTGGAGGAACCCCAGAAGACATGGCCCCCCGACTCTGTTAACCCAGAACTAAAACCATTCCCAAAGCCAACTTTTGAGACAAATAGACTGGACTATAAGACATAAAATGATACTCATGAAAAGTGTGCTTCTTGGTTCATGGAGATACATGAAACTAAATGGGCAGCTCCTGTCCGGAGGCAAGATGAGAAGGCAGAAACGGATAGGAGCTAGTCGAACAGACACGGGAAATCTGGGGTGGAAGGGAGGAATGTGCAGTTACATTATAGGGATAGCAACTAGGGTCACATAACAATGTGTGTATAAATTTTTGTATCAAAAACTAACTTGAGCTGTAAACTTTCACCTAAAGCACAATAAAAATAAATAAATATTAAAGGAAGGTCTTCATACTAAAAGAAAATGATACCAGCCAGTTATTCAAACCTACACACAAAAAAATAAAGAGCACCAATAAAGGTAGTTATGTAGAAAATTGGAAAAGATGGTATAATTGCATAGTTCGTCTTTCTTTTTTAACTAATTTAAAAAGCAATTGTATAAAATAATCTGTATATAGTTCCATTATCGGGCCTGTAACATACAGAATAGCAGTAAGTTTGACAAAAACAGCGCAAACAAAGTAGGTGGGGGCAAAGTTGTATTGGAGTAAGGAAATGACACAAGCTGGTCACTTGAAACCATAAGAAGAAATGACGAGAAGAAGAAGTGGTCGACGATAACATGACAAAATTTATAAATATATACTACTTGTCTTTCTTCTCTCAGCATCTGAAAAAATATAAACTTATGTAAAGTAATTATAACAATGTATTAGATTTTAACAAACATAAATGTAACATATATAACAAAAACAGCACAAGAAAGAGAAGGAGGAAACAGCTATGTAAAAGTAACAATAAATCTGAAGTAGATTCCAAAGAGTTAATGTGCTTATTCTAAGCTCTAAAACTATCACTATGACAAAAGAAAGAAAATATAGAGAAGAAATTAAAATGTTAAAATAGAAAATAGTAACTTAATGCAAAAAAAGCATTGAAAAAGGAACAGAGGAATAAAAAAGGCATGAGATATAAAGAAAACAAAAAGTAAAATGCTAATTATAAATTCAACAGAACCAAACCTCTAACTCCCATCTGAGATTACCCCATCTTGATGTGCTCAGCCACCCTCTCCAAAAAAAGCATTAGCCCCTCTACCCTCATCTGATGAGATTAACCAAGCTGTGTCTCAAAAGTCTTTGTCTGAGTCACTGCCTGGGGCATTGCCTGGGGGCAGATGTCTTACAAGACATTGCTAAATGTTCTCAGAACACATCCCCACCACCCATTTTTGTTTCTAGACCTATAACCAGACTTAAGTCCCAGTAAGCCCCAAAAGGTGAAGTACAAAGTGTGACCCAGGAGGAGGTACCTATAAACCAAAATATCCATTGGCATTGAGTCAATTCCAACTCACAGAGACCCTATAGGACAGAGTAGAACTATCCCATAGGGTTTCCAAGGAATGGCTGGTGGATTCAAACTGCCAACCTTTTGGTTAGTAGCCAAACTCTTAACCACTGCGTCACCAGGACTCCAGGAAGAGGTATGCTACACTCCAAAGAACTGCTTGACTTTTCTAATATGTACAAACTGAAACCTTGGGAATATGTGTGGGAGTGGCTATTAAGGGTGTGGGATAATGGTGCAAGGAACAAAAAGACGGATCAGTCTGAGTTTATTAATATGGTCCCACTAAACACAGATTCTTCTTTCAAAGTTTCAGCTTCAGAGGTCAGGAAACGATATAACAGTTTATTTGGTTGGTTCATTGAAGCATGGGTTATGTGGTGGCCTACACTAAATAAAATTGAAGTACCCGACCTGCCTCGGTATACTGTAGAAGAGGGTATCCAAAGACTTAGAAAAATTGGCGTGTTAGACTGGATTTATCAGGTTAGACCCACAGACCCACATAGGGAGTGCCCAGAGGACACACCTTTTACTACAATGGTGAGGAACAAATTTGTGAAGGGAGCCCCAGCATCATTGAAGATTACGTGATTGCTTTTTTATGTAAGTCAGATTTGACAGTGGGAGCTATGCTAACTGAATTAAGACACTTTAAACTACAATGGGGCTGACTGGACCCCACAGTGCTGGAGGCCAAGTGGTGGCACTCAATCAACAAAGACAAGGTGGGCGTGATTACCATAATGGACACTGGAGTCAAAGCAGTAATCAAAATAGTCTGACTTGTATGGAATTATAGCATTGGCTACTTAGTCATGGTGTCCCTAGGAGTGAAATAGATGGGAAATCTACTAAACATTTACTTGAGCTGTACAAATGGAAGAATTCTCAGTCAAGTGAACAGCAGTCTAACTCAAATTACCAGAATAGAGTGTCATGGCCCCTCAATCAATTGCCAGACTTGAGCCAGTTTTGCAGTCCACAATCCCTTGAATGAAGGGGAGGCTGGGTCCCTTTGAGGAAGGACCCCACTGCACTTCCAAAAATTTATTGTGTTAATCTTTCTCCCAGCCTTCCCCAAAGGGATCTACAGCCTTTTATGAGAGTCACTGTTCATTAGGGAAAAGGAAATAATCAGACTTCTCAGACTACTGGGCACTGGCTCTGAACTGATACTAATTCTAGGAGACCCAAAACATCACTGTGGCCCACCAGTCAGAGTGGGGACTGGTGGGGGTCAGGTTATTAATGGAGTCTTACCTCATGTCCATCTCACAATGGATCCAATGGGTCCCGAACCCATTCTGTAGTGATTTCCCCAGGTCCAGAATGTATAATTGGAATAGATATACTCAGCAACTGGCAGAACCCCCACATTGGATCCCTGACAAATGGAGTAAGGGCTATTATGGTAGGAAAAGCCAAGTGAAAGCATTGGAACTGCCCTTACCTAGGAAAACAGTAAACCAAAAGCAATACCGCATTCCTGGAGGGATTGCAGAGGTCACTGCCACCATCAAGGACTTGAAGGATGCAGGGGTGGTGATTCCCACCACATCCCCATTCAACTTGCCTATTCTGCCTGTGCAAAAAAACAGAAGGATCTTGGAGAATGACGGTAGATTACCGAAAACTTAACCAGGTGGTGACTCCAATTGCAACAGCTGTTCCAGATGTGGTTTCGTTGCCTGAGCAAATTAATACATCTCCTGGTACCTGGTATGTAGCTACTGATCTGGCCAATGCCTTTTTCTTGATTCTGGTTTTGAAGAACCACCAGAAGCAGTTTGCCTTCAGCTGGCAAGGCCAGCAAAGCACTTTCACTCTCCTACCTCAGGACTATATCAACTCTCTAGTCCTATGTCATAATTTAGTCCACAGGGACCTTGATCACCTTTCCCTTCCACAAGATGTCACATTGGTCCATTACATTGATGACAGTATGCTGATTAGACATAGTAATGAAGAAGTGTCAACAATTCCAGACTTACTGATAAGAAATTTGCATACTAGATGGTCAGAAATTGACGTGACAAAAATTCAGGCACCTTCCAACTCAGTGAAATTTCTAGAGGTTCAGTGGTGTGGGGCATGTTGAGATATTCCTTCTAAAGTGAAGAATGAATCAATACATCCGGCTGCTCCCACAACTAAAAAGGAGGCACAATGCGCGGTGGGCCTCTATGGAGTTTGGAGGCAATATATCCCTCATTATGGTGTGCTACTCTGGCCTATTTATCAAGTGACTCAAAAAGCTGCTAGTTTTGAGTGGGGCTCAGAACAAGATAAGGCTCTGAAACAGGTTCAGACTACTGTGCAAGCTGCTCTGCCACTTGCACCATATGATCGGGCTGATCCAATGGTTCCTGGAGTGTCAGTGGCAGATAGCATTGCTGTTTGGATTTTTTGTCAAGCCCCTATTTGTGAATCACAACACAGACCCTTAGGATTTTGGAACAAAGTCCTGCCATCCTCTGCAGATATCTACTCTCCTGTTGAGACACAGCTTTTGGCTCACTACTGGGTCTTAGTAGAGACTGAACGCTTAACCATGGGCCACCAAGTCACTATGCAGCCTGAGCTGCCCATCTTGAACTGGGTGTTGTCTGACACACAGAGCCATCAAGTCGGACGTGCACAGCAGCCCTCCATCATTAAATTGAAATGATACATACAAGATCAGGCCAGAACAAAGCCTGAAGACACAAGAAATTTACATTAGGAATTGTCCCAAATGCCCATTGTCCCCACTCCTGTCACATTAACTTCTTCTCGAAGTCTGCACCTATGGCCTCACGGGGAGTTCCTTATGATCAGGTGACTGAGGAAGAGAAATCTCATGCCTAGTGTACAGATAGTTCTGCATAATATGCCTGCACCACTCAGAAGTGGACAGCAACAGCACTGCAGCCCCTTTCTGGGACCTCCCTGAAGGACTGTGGTGAAGCAAAATCCTCCCCCCGGTGGGCAGAATATCAAACAGTGCACCTAGTTGTTCATTTTGCTTAGTAAGGGGAAATGACCAGATGTGTGACTGTAAACTGATTTATGGGCTGTGGCCAGTGGTTTGGATCGGTGGTCAAGGACTTGGAAGGAACATGACTGGAAAATTGGTGACAAAGAGGTATTAGGAAGAGTCATGTGGATTGACCTCTCTGAATGGGCCAAAGAAGTGAAGATGTTTGTGTCTCATGTGAATGCTCACTAAAGGGTGACCTTGGCAGAGGAGGATTTTAACAATCAAGTGGATAGAATGGTGCATTCTGTGGAAACCAGTCATCCTCTTTCCCCAGCCACTCCTGTCATTGCCCAATGGGCTCATGAACAAAGCAACCATGGTGGCAGGGATGGAGGTTATGCATGGGCTCAGCAACAAGGATTTCCACTCACCAAGGCTGACTTGGCTACAGTCACTGCTGAGTGCCCAATCTTCCAGCAGCACAAACCAACACTGAGTCCCTGATATGGCACTATTCCTTGAGGTGATCAGCCAGCAACCTGGTGAAACGCTGATTACAATGATTATCATGGAAAGGGCAGTGTTTTGTTCGTACTGGAAAAGACACTTACTCTGGATATGGATCTGCAATGCTTCTGCCAAAACTACCTACCCTCTGTGGACTTACAGAATGCCTTATCCACCACCATGGTATCCCACACAACATCATCTCAGATCAATGGACTCACTTCACAGCAAACAAAGTGCAGCCATGGGCCCATGCTCATGGAATTCACTGGCCTTACCATGTTCCCCGTCATCCTGAAGCAGCTTACTTGACAGAACAATAGAATGACCTCCTAAAGACTCAGTTATGGTGTCAGCTAGGTGTCAATACCTTGCAGGGTTGGGGCAGTGTTCTCCAGGAGGCTGTATATGCTCTAAACCAGCTACCAATATATGGTGCTGTTTCTCCCATAGCCAGGACTCATGGGTCCAGGAAAGGGGTGGAACTGAGAGTGGCACTACACACTATTACCTCTAGTGACCCACTCACAAAATTTTTGCTTCCTGTCCCCATCACGCTATCTTCTGCTTGCCTAGAGGTCTTAGTTCCAAAAGGAAGAATGCTCCCACCTGGAGATACATCATTGATTCCATTGAACTGGAAGTTATGAATGCTATGTGGCCACTTTGGGCTCCTCATGCCTCTAGATTAACAGGCAAAGAAGGGAGTTACCATACTGGCTGGTGTCATTGATCCTGATTACCAACAGGAAATTGGATTGATATTACATAATGGAGGTAAAGAAGAGTATGTCTAGAATACAGGATATCCCTTAGGGTATTTCTTAGTACTACCATGCCCTGTTATTAAAGTTAATGAAAAACTATAGCAACCCAATTCTGACATGACTACTAATGGTCCAAACCCTTCAGGAATGAAGGTTTGGGTTACCCCACCAGGCAAAGAGCCATGACAATCTGAGGTGCTTGCTGAGAGTAAAGGGCATACAGAATTGGTGGTGGAAGAAGGTAGTTCTACATACCAGCTATGACCACGTGACCAGTTGCAGAAACAAGGACTGTAATTGTTATGAATATTTCTTCCTTGTATGTGTGTCAAATGTTTTTGTTTTCTTCACTTATGAAATATGTTAATGGGACTACTGTGTTTTCAATTGTACATGTGTTAGCTGAATCATATTACATGCAAGTATGACTTTATAATTGTCTTTATTTAGAGATTATATATGGTTTAAGGAGATGTGTGCAGGTGTCAAGTTGACAAGGGGTGGACTGTGATGGTTAAGGTTGTGGGTCAACCTGTCTGGGCCATGAGTGGTTTGACAGTTACAATGTAGTTTGTTAGTTACGTAATCATGTAATCAACTCCATGATGAGATCTGCTATGAGCAGCCAATCAGTGAAAACAGAGCTTCCTTGGGAATGTGGTCTGCCTCCAGTATATAAATGGATGTTCCAGCAAGGCTCTTGCTCTGGATTCTGCATCTGGCTCATTATCATCTGACCTCCAGTTCTTGGGATTTAAGATAGCAGCTTACCTGCCAATCTTGTGATTCTTCAGCCTCTGCAGCCTGTGAGCCAGAGGCCTGCCATCTGACCTGCCAATCTTGGGTTCATCAGACCCTGAAGCTATGTGAGTCAGGAGAAGCCTCCAGCCCTCAAGTCCTGACCCACAGACTTGCGACTTGCCAGCCTCTACAACCACATAAGCCACTTCCTTGAGATAAATCTTTCTCTCTCTCTCTCCACTGGTTTTTCTTCTTTAGAGAACCCAGACTAAGACACACACGATCATTTCAGTAGATGCAAAAAAGCATTTAACAAAATCCAAAATGCTTTCATGATAAAACCACTCAACAAACAGGAATAAGAGGCAACTTTTCAACATGATAAAAGGTACCTATGAAAAACCCACAGCTAACCTCCTACTCAATGGTGTTTTCCTCCTAAAATCAAGATCAAGACAAGGATGTCTACTCTCACTGCTTCTATTCAATATTGTACTGGAAGTTCCAGTCATGAAAATTATCAAATAAAATGAAATAAATGGCATTCAGATCAGAGAGGAAGAAGTAAAACTATATTGGTAAATGATACGATCTTGTATGTTGAAAATCTTAAATAATCCACTAATAAATTATTATAAATAATAAAGAAGTTCAGCAAAATTAAAATCCAATATCAATATAACAAAATCAATTGTATTTCTATACAGTAGTAATTAACAATCTGAAAATGAAAATAAGAAAACAATTCCATTCGCAATAGCATCAAAAAGAATACTTTGGAATAAATTTAACAAAAGAAGTGCAAAATTTATACGCTGAAAACTACAAAAATATTGTTAAAAGAAATGAAAGAAGACCAAATAAATGGAAGGCATTCCATGTTCGCTGATCAGAAGACTTCATATCATTAAGATGGCAGTACTCCACAAATTCATCTACAGAGCCAATGAAACCCTATTAAGATATAGCTAGCATTTTTGAAGAATCTGAAAAATTCATCCTAAATATGGAAAGGCTAGAGTCCCAGAATAGTCAAAACAATCTTTAAAATAACAAAGTTGGAAGACTCACACTTCCCACTTCTAAAACATACTACAAAACTACTATAATCAAGACAGTGTGGTACTGGCATAAGGGTAAACATACAGATCAAAGGAATAGCATTGACTCTTACGTTTATGATCAACTTATTTTAAAGGTTATCAAGATAATTCAATGGGGAAAGAATGGTCTTTCCAAGAAATGGTGCTGGACTTGAAGAATGTAATCATTGCCACTGAACTATATATGTAGAAATTGTTGAATTGGTGTATGTTGTGTTGTGTATATTTTTACCACAATAAAAAATATAAAGTAAAAAAAAAAAAACCATGCTAGGCTAACTGGATATCCACCTGCAAAAGAATGGAGTTAGACCCTTTCCTCACATTAAACAAAAATTAACTCAAAATGGATCATAGACCCAAATGTAAGAAGTGAAACTAAAAAACTCTTAGAAGAAAACCTTCAGAATCTTGCACTGTACAAAGTCTTAAATACAACAGAGAAAGCCCAGGTAACAAAAGAAATAAATAAATTGGACTTCATAAAAATTAAAAACGTGCTATAAATGATGCCATTTGGAAAGCGAAAACACAATCCATGAACTGGAGAAAAAGTTTTCAAATCATGTATCATCTTATATCTGATAAGGGGCTTGTCTGCAACTATATAAAGCATTATTAACTAACAATAAAAAAAATTAAAAAATGAGTAAAAGACTTGAATAGACATTTGCCAAAGAAGATATGCAAATGGCCGATAAGCATAAAAAGATGCTCAACATCACTAATCTTGTTGTCAGGTGCAGTCTAGTCAGTTCCAACTCATAGAGACCTTGCGTACAACAGAACGAAATACTGCCGGGTCCTGCACCATCCTCAAAATCCTTACTGTTTGAGCCCACTGTTGCAGTCACTGTGTCAATCCATCTCGTTGAGGGCCTTCCGCTTTTTTTGTTGACCCTCTACTTTCCAAGCATGATATCTTTTTCCAGGATCTGGTTTCTCCTGATAACATGTCCCAAGCACATGAGACTAAGTCTCGCCATCCTCACTTCTAAGGAGCATTCTGACTGTACTTCTTGCAAGACAGATTTGTTCATTCTTCTGGCATTCCATGGAATATTCAATATTCTTCACCAACACCATAATTCAAATGCATCAATTTTTCTTCAGTCTTCCTTATTCACTGTGAAGCTTTTGCATGCATATGAGGTAACTGCAAATACAATACTTTGGGTCAGGTACACCTTAGCCCTCAAGGTGATATCTTTGCTTTTTTAAAGAGATCCTTTACAGCAGATTTTCCCAATGCAATACATCATTTGACTTCTTGACTGCTGCTTCCATGGGCGCTAATTATTGGAGAAATGCAAATGTAAACCACTACCCACTAGGATGGTTGATTAAAAAATAAAAAACAGGTAATAACAAGTATCATAGAGGATGTGGAGAAATCAAAACCTTTAAACATTGTTTGTGGCAATGTAAAGTGATGAAGCTGCTGTGGAAAACAGTTTAGCAGTTCTTCTAACGAGTAATCATAGAGTTACTATGTAACCCAGCAATTCCACTGTAGGTATATACCCAAGAGAAATGAAAAAATATCTCATAAAACCTTGTACATGATTACTTACAGTGGTGGCTTTATTCATAGTAGCCAAAATTTGGAAGCACTCCAACTGTCCATCAACTGATGACTTGATAAGCAAATGTGGTAGAGATATACAATAGGATACAGGTAGTTCCTGACTTAACATGGATTGAATTGTGTCCCTCTAAAATATGTGTCAACTTGGTAGCTCATGATTCCCAGTGTTGTGTGATTGTCTACCATCTTGTCATCTGATGTGAATTTCCTATGTGTTAGAAATCCTACCTCTATAATATTAATGAGGTGGGATTGGTGACAGTTATGTTAATGAGGCAGGACTCAATCTACAAGATGAGGTTGCATCTTAAGTCAATCTCTTTTGAGATATAAAAGAGAGAAGGGAGCAGAGAGACAAGGGGACCTCATACCACCAAGAAAGCAGCACTGGGAGCAGAGCTCATCCTTTGGACCTGAGGTTCCTGCATAAAGAAGTTCCTCCACCAGAGAAGATTGATGACAAGGACATTTCCCCACAGCCGACAGAGAGAGAAAGCCTTCCCCCGGAGCTGGCACCCTGAATTCCAATTTCCAGCCTCCTTGACGGTGAGAGAATAAATTTGTGTTTGCTAAAGCCATCTACCTGTGGTATTTCTGTTATAGCAGCACTATGTAACTAAGACAGAATTTGGTACTGAGAGTAGGGTGCTGCTCTAACAGATACTTAAAATGTGGAAGCAGTTTTGAAACTGTAAATGGATACAGCCTGGAAGAGTTTTAACGTGTCTAACAGTAAAAGCCTAGATTGCCTTGAAGAGACTGTTGTGGAATTATGGACATCAAAGACAATTCTGGTGAGGACTCAGAAGGCAGTGAGGAGAGTCATTATATGGAGATGGTGCAGATGTTGAGAAGCAGTAGCAGCAGAAAAACGGCAGCAGCAGAACCAGAAGACCTGCAGGAGACAGTGCTAGAGCCAACCCACAAAGTAAGAGAGCTGAGTGCCTTCTGGCCGAAGTTTACTGGCAGAGTGGGATGCCTTCAGGCACTTACTGATGGAGCTACAGAGCTTTGGAACACTTGCCCCAGGAAGGCAGATGCAGGCAGTGAGGTCTGAGGAGCTGAGAGGCCGAGGAACCAGTAACAGAAGCTGAAGAGACAGAGAACACAGGAAGCAGAGCTGCCTTAGTCTCAAAGTGTATGGCCTAACCTCTGGGGTGTCAAAGGGTAGAGTCACCACTTAAACTGTCATCGACTGAATTGTGTTACCCTGTCAACTTGGCTGGGTCATGATTCCCAGTACTGTATGATTGTATAATCTGATATGATTTCCTTATGCGTTGTAAACTCTATCACTACAATGAGGTTATACTGATGACGTTTGTAAGATTGGGTAGTGTCTTAAGCCAATCTCTTTTGAGATATAAAAGAGAGAAGTGAGCAGAGACACATGGGAACCTCATACCACCAAGAAAGCAGTGCCAGGAGCAGAGCGTATCCCTTGGACCTGAGGTTCCTGTGCAGAGAAGCTCCCAGACCAAGTGAAGACTGATGATATGGACCTTTCTCCAGAGCCAACAGAGAGCGAAAGGCTTCCTCTGGAGTTGATGCCTTGAATTTGGACTTACAGCCTACTAGACTGTGAAAGAATAAACTTCTCTTTCTTAAAAGCCATCCACTTGTGGTGTTTCTGTTACAGCAGCACTAGACGACTAAGACACAGATGGACTAGGAGAATGAGGCCACGCAAATTCGAGGGAGGAGAGTTGCCATTCCAGTGGATCTGGAAGGTGGATCTAAAGCCCAGGACCAAGGGACCTCCATCAGAATCCTGAGAGAGTGGCCAACACCCAGAGTCTGGAGGTCAGGGCCATTGCCTAAATGGTCTCAGAGAATAGAGGATTATTTTTAAGGCTTAAGAGCTAATGTAATGTGTTCTGCTGACTTGCTTGGTGCCTGCTATCCCTTCTTTCCTTCCAATTTCTCCCATTTGTAATGGAAATGTCTTAGCTTGTACCTGTTCCACCACTGTACTTTGGAAGCAGATAACTTATACTCTAGATTTCACAGATGAAGAGGAATTTTTGGATTTTGGACTTGGAGTTGAAGTAAGACTCTTGCTATGATACGACGGGGTGAAAATGTTTTATGTGTGGCAAGGACATGAATTTTGGGGAGCCAAAGGGTGAATGTCATGGGTTGAATTGTGTCCCCCAAAAATGCATGTCAACTTGGCTAGCGCATGAGTCCCAGTATTGTGTGATTGTCCTCCATTTTGTCATCTGATGTGAATTTCCTATGTGTTGTAAATCCTCACTTTTGATGAGCATCCTGGCTGTACTTCTTCCAAGACAGATTTGTCTGTTCTTCTGGCAGCCCATGGTATGTTCAATATTCTTCACCAACACCAAAATTCAAAGGCATCAATTTTTTTTTTGGTCTTCCTTACTCACTGTCCAGATTTCACATGCAAATGAGATGACTGGAAACACCATGGCTTGGGTCAGGTGCACCTTAATCCTTAAAGTGACATCTTTGCTTTTTAATACTTTAAAGAGATCTTTTGCAGCAAATTTGACCAATGCAATGTGTCATTTGATTTTTTCCTCTATAGCAACTAAAATGCCCAGTATAGGAAACACTTATGGTATCTCATTTATCATGAACCTATCTCTTAGTGGGACTCCCTGGGTGGTGCAAACACTTAAGTGCTTGACTACTAACCTAAAGGTTGGCAGTTTGAGTCCATCCAGTCACCTTGGAAGAAAGGCCTGCTGATCTACTTCCAAAAAATCAGTCACTGAAAACACTATGGAGCACAGTTCTACTCTTACACACATGTGGTCCCCATGAGTTGGAATCAACTCTATGGCAACTAGCTACAGGTTGTTTCTTCATGACCTACACGAAGCCTGGTTTTCAGAGAGCTCAGTCACAGGCCTTTGAGAATATTAAGCCCTCTACCTGTCACTCTGCCATGACAGGTTCATCCTTTATTTTTTTTATGATCTCATTTAATCTTTTTTTAAAATAATATTTTATTGTGTTTTCAGTGACAGTTTACACATCAAATTAGGTTCTCATTTGATAATGTCTACACAATTGTTCAGTGACATTAGCTACATTTTTCACAATGCGTCAACATTTTCTTTAATTATGTTCTAGTTGTTCCATTTCCAGTATTCTAGTTTCCCTAGCTTCATTCCTTTAAGCCAGTGTTTCCTAAAGTTTGTGTCTACATTTGGATAAGTGTGGAGAGAGGTGTGCAAAGACCGTGGCCAGCCTATTAACATTTGTTACCTCAGGGGATGGGGATGGGATGGGAAGGGACTTGGGGAAGAGAGAGATTTTTAACAATATATATTGCACTATTTTCCTTGCTGCAACAAGTATGTATTACTTATGTAGTTTATTTGAAGAAATTTAATACAGGACATTTAGAAGGTAAAAAGTAATCCCATAGAATTCATGTTCCTGGAACACATTTTGGGAACTCTGCTTTAAATGTGGTTCCCCCTGAAAAAAATTCAGGTCCTTCCATTACATAGCCAGTACCAGTTGCCACCAAGTCAGTTCTGACTCATGGCAACTCCATGTGTGTCAGAGTAGGACTGTGCTCAGTAGGGTTCTCAGAAGCACACTGCCAGGCCTCTCTTCCAAGGTGCCTCTGGGTAGATTTGTATCTCCAACCTTTTGGTTAGCAGCCAAGTGTGTTACTATCTGCAGCACCCAGGGACTCCCCATGGAATAGAGGACTATTCAAATCCAGATCTCAACCAGAAAACTCTTCTCCTTCTCCCACTACTGCACTCCAGCATCCAGAGATCCTATGTCCCAGCACTACCAGATATCCACAGCTCTACAGACACACCAAATACTAGTACCTCTGCCAAAAACTGCCTTTCCTTCTGCCTGGAAAGGAGCCATCCTTGACCCTTCTGGGTCTGGTTCAAATGCCACCTCCTCCCACCCAGGCCTAGGTCTAGTGTCCTTTCTATTTTCCCGACATCTCCTCACCCTCCTCGGGGCCATGGAGTGCTCACACGCGTGTCTCACACTTATTGTATAATATCAGGTCTTTATTGAGCACTGCTGGCACCTCTCAGGTGGACTGCCTCACTTAAACTGCCCAACATGCTAAGCAGGATTAGAAAACCAGGAAAAAAAATAGTCATCATTGAGTCGATTCTGCCTCATGGTGACCCCATGTGTTCCAGAGCAGAACTGTGCTCCATAGGGTATCAACGGCTGGTTTTTCATTAGTAGATCACTAGGCCTTTCTTCCAAGGCTCTTCTGGGTGGGTGTCTTAGGCTGGGTTCTATAGAGAAGCAAAACCAGTAAAGCATATAAATATATATAGAGAGAGATTTACATCAAGGAAATGGCTCACATGGTTATAGAGGCTGAAACGTCTCAAGTCTGTGGGTCAAGATAGAGGATTCTCCTGATTCATGTAGCTGCAGGGGCTGCTGAACCCAAGATCTGCAGTTCAGACAGCAGGGCTCTTGCTCACAGGCTGTGAAGATTGACCAATCCCAAGACTGGCAAGTAAGACTGCAGGTAAGCTGCTAGCTCAAGTCCCAAGAACTGGAGGTCAGATGAACAGGAGCCAGCTGCAGGATCCAGGGTGAGCAAAAGCCCACGAGTCTTGCCAGAAAGTCCACTTATATATTTGGTGCAGGCCATACCCTCAAGGAAACTCTCTTTCAACTGACTGGCTACTCACAGAAGATCCCATCATGGAGGTGATCGCATTATAACAAATCTCATCATAGAAGTGATCACGTTATCAAACTACATCATAACTGCACTGAGAATCATGGCCCAGCCAAGGTGACATATAACCTTAACAACCATAATGGGTCTGAACCACTGACCTTTGAGTTAGCAGCTGAGTACTTAACTGTTTGTACCACCCAGAGACTTAAGTAGGATTACTTTCCCCATTTTACTGAGGAGGAAATCAAAATTTGGAAAAGTTAGGGAACTTGCCCTAAATTTCAGCTCTAGTAGCCAAAGCAGCCAATATGCAGATCCAGAAAGTCTTCTCTGTATTCCCACATGCTGCTGGAAGCCTCCCATAAAATCATGAGCTCCTCACAGGGCTGGCAGCCATGTGCCTTTTTTATCTTTGTACCCCCCACGAACTGGCATGACTGCCACTTGGTAGATGTTTAATAAATGATGGTTTAAATAAAGGAACGAATGAGTCATAAAGGATGTCATTACTTTTAACCTCTCACT
This sequence comes from Dugong dugon, assembly GCA_030035585.1. NCBI lineage: Eukaryota > Metazoa > Chordata > Mammalia > Sirenia > Dugongidae > Dugong > Dugong dugon. The sequence continues at coordinate 221,288,830 of CM057460.1, forward strand.
ATTAAAACTGCCAAAAGAATGAACAAATCAGTCTCAGAAGAAATACAACCAGAATGTTCCTTAGAAGCAAGGATGGTAAAACTTCAACTCACCTACTTTGGACCCATCATCAGGAAACACCAATCACTAGAGAAGGACATCATGGTTGGTAAAGCAGAGGGTCAGTGAAAAGGAGGGAAACCCTCAGTGAGACGGATTAACACAATACACAACATCCACAACAATGGACTCCAATACACCATTGATTGTAAAGATAGAGCAGGACCAAGCAATTTTTCATTCTGCTGTACATCGGGTTGTCACCATTCGGAGTCAACTCAAAGGCAACTAACAATAACAACATTAAAACATAAGTAGTTCTGGGAAGGAGTTCATCTTAATCTCTGATCAGATTATCTGGTCCAGCCTCTGTTGTTAACAGTTTAGCAAAGACGTCAGGTAAAACTCCTAAAGAGTGCCAAACACAAGCTCGGCAGACTCAGCAGATGTTTATGTTTTTGGCTCCTTTCTCCTAGAAGAAAGGAATGGAGGGTGGAGGGTAGAAGAGTGAGGTTTAGGGTGTGTACAAAGGGAACACACAATACAGGAATTGGGAGGACAGCAGAGATCCATTCCACCTCTCCACACTCTTGATTAGTGCAGGCTTATACACATTGTTAAAAAATCAAGGAAAGTCCTCAACCTGGACCCTACTCACTAAAATGTCCACCGTGTAAGATCATATTTAGCTTTAGAATTAGCAAAGTGCCTTCACATAACAGGTCTCAGATAAAGTTTGCAGCAACTCACAGGGTAGCTATTGTTTTATAGGTGATATAATCACAACTCAGAAAGACTCAGTCCCATGACTTTGCCCGGCAGTGATGGACCTGAGACTGAACCCTGGCCCCCAATTCCAATCCAATTCTCCATTTCTGCATGGAGCACCCTCCCTCCCAGAAAACAAGCATATCTTTGTGTGGTTTCTATCTCCAGAGGTAGATAATTAGCAGGGGAAGTAGTGTGACTTTGCTTATTTCTCTTTTTGAAATTTATTTATTTTTATTGTTGTTGTTGAGAATATACACAGCAACACATACACCTATTCAACAATCTCTACATGTACAGTTCAGTAACAATGATTACATTCTTCAAGCTGTGCAACCATTCTCATCCTCCTTTTCTGAGCTGTTCCTCTCCCATTAACATAAAGTCACTGCCCCGGGCTTTCCTATCTAAACTTTCGAGTCACTGTTGTCAATTTGATCCCATACCGATAGTTCTTAAAGGAGCATAATGATTTCCCTTTTACAGCCCAATCTCTCAGTCAGTTCAAAAACCAGGCAAGGAAATCAAAGAGGCCACGGATCCGCGTCAGAGCAAGGCACCCTCCTTTGTCACTGAGATCCTTTGCCTCCTCAAGGAGGTAACATGGGCATCCAGCCCTGTTTGCTCTTCAGGCTCCGAAGCAGGCAGGGTGAGGGGATCCCATAGGGAGAATTTTTATCCACGCAGCAATGTTTAAATTTTCCTTGGAAATCATCCTTCTGGTTTTTGAGAGCATGAATGCATATAGAAATTGAGATTAGGATTAAAGAAACGGTATTAAATATAAAATAATCCCCACATATGTCTCTCATTGAGCAAGGGGGTAGACAGAAGAAAGGCCTTTTCTTTGAGGAGCAGTCCAGCTAACAAAGTGGGTGTCGAGGAACCCGGACTTTAATTTTGCCTTGGTGAGTGGTATGATTTGGCATAAGTCACTTAACTTCTCAGACCTTCTATACTAAGTTGCTATAAAATGGGGATAATACTGCTTATATTATTTTCCTAACGAAGATATAATTAAAACCAAGTAAGGTAAAATACTTAAAAGTTATTGTTGTTGTTGGTTGCCACTGAGTCAGATCTGACTCATGGTGACCTTATGTATAATAGAACGAAACATTACCTGGCCTGTGCCATCTTCATGATTGTTGGTATCTTTGAGTCCATTGCTGCAGCTGTTGTATTGTGACTTCCAACCTAGGGGGTTCATCTTCTAGCACTATATCAGACAATATTCTGTTCTGATCCATAGGGTTTTCATTGGCTACATTTTGGAAATAGATCACTGTGCCTTTTTTCCTAGTCTGTCTTAGTCTGGAAGTTCTGCTGAAACCTGTCCCCCATGGGTGACTCTGCTGGTATTTGAAATACTGGTGGCATAGCTTCCAGGATCATAGCAACACGCAAGTCACTGCAGACACGTCTTGGTAAAAGTTACTAAAAATAAATGAAAGCCTATAGGAATATCAGATGTTATTTGTAAAAATTACCTGTTTCTGTTACTACAAATTAAAAGAGAGAGAGAAAATATACTTTGCATATTAACATTTGAATTCTGAAGGTCAAAGTTCTTCCAAAGAATAAAGCAGTTTATTCCATGGCACTTCTGGAGCAATTATTTATTTTGCGTCCACATTGAATCAAATCAAGGAAGAACTGGTGTGGATTGATTATTGCCTGTGTGTTTGTGCAAACACAGATTAATATTTTACTCAGGAAAGAATCAAGTTTTTCAAATCTGTATTTCTTTGTTTCAATAAATCCACAAAAAATAGTAATAGCTCTGAGACTCTAAAAGGCTGAACTCTTCCTGATCCTCTTTTAACTTTTGAAGTTCCAAAGGAACAAATCTATTTCCCTGAGCTTTACTCACATTCCACATGCCCCAGTGATTTGTGACTTACAGTGGCTGTTTTTCATTTGTTTTTTAAATATAATGGCATTACTGACATGTAATTCACATGTCCTATAATTCACCTTTTAAAATACACAATTCAGTGCCTTTTAGTGTATTACCCAGTCGTGCGAGTTTCATCACCATCTAATTTTAGAATATTTTCATCAGCCTAAAAAGAAACCCAGTACCCATTAGTAGTCATCTATTACTAGGGAGTAGTGCCCCTCAAATCCCCCTCAGCCCTAGGAACCACTAATATACCTTCTATCTCTACAGATTTTCCTATTTGAACATTTCATAAAAATGAAATCATGCAGTATGTAGACTTGTGACTGGCTCCTTTCATTTTGCATAATGCTTTTAGGTTCATCCATGTTGTAGCATAATCAGTACTTCACTCCTTTTTATTGCCAAATAATATTCTATTTTACAGATGTACTGCATTTTGTTTATCCATTCACCTTTTGATGGACTTTTGGTGGTTTCCTTTGTTTTTTTCCTTTTTTGCTATTATAAATAATGCCGCTATAAACATTCGTGTATAAATTTTTATGTGGACATACGTTTTCATTTCTTTTGAGTATATATCTAGAAGTGCAGTTGCTGGGTCATATGGTAACTCTGGAAACTCTGGTGGCATAGCGGTTAAGTGCTACGGCTTTTAACCAAAAGGTCTGCAGTTCAAATCCACCAGCTGCTCCTTGGAAACCCTATTGGACAGTTCTACTCTGTCCTATAGGGCTGCTATGAGTTGGAATTGACTCGACGGCAATGGGTTTGGTTGGTTTTTTGTGGTAACTCTTGTCTTTAGCTTTGTGAGGAACTGTCAGGCTGTTTTCTAACATGAATGCACTGTTTCACATTTCCACCAGCAGTATAGAAGGCTTAGGGCTGATTTTTGAAGATTAACCTGTAAGTCTCTCTCTTTAGACAACAAGAGTTCAGATCTCGCTGTGTGACCTTGACCTATTACCTACTGTCATGAATTGAATTATGCCCCCCAAAAAATGTGTGTATCAATTTGGCTGGGTCATGATTCTCAGTATTGTATGATTGTGTACCATTCTGTAACCTGATGTGATTTCCTTACGTGTTGTAAACTCAATCACTATGATGTAATAAAATGGATTAGCGGCAGTTATACTGATGAGGTCCGTGAGATTAGATAGTGTCTTAAGCCAATCTCTTTTGAGATATAAAAGAGAGAAGCGAGCAGAGACACATGGCAACCTCATACCACCAAGAAAGCAGCGACAAGAGCTGAACGCATCCTTTGGACCTGAGGTTCCCGCGCCGAGATGCTCCCAGACCAAAGGAAGACTGATGACAAGAACCTTCCTCCAGAGCTGACAGACAGAGAAAGCCTTCTCCTGGAGCTGATGCCCTGAATTTAGACTTGTAGCCTACTGGACTGTGAGAGAATAAACTTCTCTTTGTTAAAGCCATCCACTTGTATTTCTGTTACAGCAGCACTTAAATGACTAAGACATCTACCAAGGACAACAGCAGCTTAACGTCCCATCCTCCCCTGTACCTTGGGGAGAACAGCACCTTCCCTTAGAACTGATGTCTGGATCCAGTGAGCCGATACCCACGGACCACAGGTCCAGGGTATACAGCAGATGCTCAGGCAGAGCTGGAGACCTGCCATGGCTGGTTGTCAGTATGAAAATAACAAGAGTGATAAAAACACATGGCCTACAAAACCAACTTCCTTCTCCATTTCCAGAACAGGGCAGGTCCACCCAAGGACAACAGGCAAGTTAGGCCAGTCCCGGTGTGGTGCAGCCAGAATAAAGCTTTTAGGTGAGGGCAAAACCTGCTTCTCTTATCTGCCCCCAGCTCATGCAGCGAACAGCAAGTCACTCACCACTCCTTCCCTGAAATTAGATGAAGAACACTGAGAATACCTTTCAGTGAGGAAACCCATGTAAGCGGGCCGGCCGGCAAAGAGGGAGTATTCTGCCAGAACTTGAAATAAACCGGTCCATTTGGACGTTTGATTGTTTTTGTTTGTTTTGTTTTCCTTGTATTTAAGACATAGAAGAACTCAAAACATCATGTGTTCCAGAAAAGACTAACCTTAGAGGAACTGGTCAAAATACTGTACTCCATTTCACTTCCTGTTCCTCTGACGGGGAAAGTACTCAGTGGTGAAGCCTGAAAGCCAATTTTAAAAGCAAAATCAAGCAACACCACCACAAAACCAAAAAGTGGGTTAAGGCAACGACTCGTGGGTGTCAGCCCTAATTTAAGATCAAAGCAGAATGAAGACGTCCAACAGCCCCTTCCCTGCCACTACCCTATGTGTTTTCAATATAGGGGTGCCCAGGTTGCGGTATTTAGCACGAGCCTATAGTCCATTATTATCAAGCAACTGCTAAGAGGAACCTGGCGGACAACTGAGTTTTCAGAAATTTTAGGAAAGTGGGTTGAGATGTGGGGAGCAGCAGAAAGTATTTAGAAAATAAAAGGGCGATTTATGGAAAATTAGATTACCATCCTGGCTTCCCCAGGTAATCTCTTTTGAAAGGTGACATACTTACTTGCAGTTTATTTATCAACTCGTGACACCACAGGGGGTAAATCACTGAAATACTTTTTAAAAGATGGACAGTCAGTTCCTAACACCGTTCTAAAGAGCAGAAATGAACAAACACACACAAACCCTGCAAGGCCGCGGCCACTCACCATTCGCGAAGCTCTGGAACAAGGAGAGGGCCAGTATCCACATGCCCCTGCCGCTGCCCGGCCTCCCGCGACGCGCCCGCCCGGCCCCGCGCGCTGCGCCCGGCTCCGCTCGCCACCTGCCCGCGGCCGTCGCCCGCCCGCCGCCGCCGCCGAGGACGCGCCGCCGGCGCCGCCGACGCTGCTGCCGACCCGCCTGGGCACGCGGCGCGCCCGGGCTCCGGGGCGAGGGCTCCGCGGGCCGCCGCGCGCTGCGCGCCCGCACACCTGCTCCCGGGCGCCGGCGCGCCGAACGCTGCAGCCCGAGCAGGGCGGCGGGGCGGCGGGCCCAGGTGCGCTGTCAGCTCCGGGGGCCCCGGGCAGGTCCGCAGGTGCAGCGCGCCGCAGCCGCGGGCATGAGCTCGTGCCCGGTACCCGGGACCCGGAGCCCAGGAGCCGCAGGCGGCAGCCTCCTACTCGGGTGGGTGCGCGGCGCGAGCCCTCAGCCTCCGCAGCCAGGCAGCAGGCGGGCGGGCAGACTCATCTTTCCTCTACTCGGGCCCTAATTACATTGATCCCTCTGCTACCCAGCCTGCCTGCCTAGGAGCAGAGCCTTGGCAGGCAGGGACCCCTCTTCTGCCTCTGGCCACTGGGGCGTTCTGCAGTCTTAAAGCAGCAGTGAGAATCCAGAGTGCAAGGGCGGGAGGAAGAACAGAAAATTAGAAGTGGACTAGTCTTCTGCTATCTGCATGCTGGGTCCTTAACTGAAACCTAGTTTTTCATTGTGGTTTATATCATCTGTCTTCCAGGAATCTAAAAAAATATTACATTACACTCATTAGTTTGCCAGCTTAATATCACTAACCAAAATAGTATGCATTTAATTTAACACGTTTTACTTTTCAGAGCGTAATAACATTCATTGTTGCTTCAGGTCCTCCCCACAATGCCTGTAGTGGTGTAAGGTGGAGCCGGTTCTGACTCATAGCGACCTTAAGTACAACTTAATGAAACACTGCCCATTCCTGTGCCATCCTCACAGTGCTGCTGTGTTTGAGCCCATTATTGCAGCCACTGTGTCAATCCATCTCGTCTAGGGTCTTCCTCTTTTTTGTTGACCCTCTACCAAGCATGATGTCCTTCTCCAGGAACTGGACCTGATAACATGTCCAAAGTACATTAGACAAAGTCTCTCCATCTTTGCTTCTAAGGAGCATTCTGACTGTACTTCTTCCAAGATAGATTTGTTTGTTCTTCTGGTAGTCCATGGTATACTCCATATTTTTCTCCAACACCATAATTCAAAGGCATAAATTCTTCTTTGGTCTTCCGTATTCATTGCCCAGCTTTCACAAGCATATGAAGCGAATGAAAATACCATGGCTTGGGTCAGGAGCGCCTTAGTCCCCAAGGTGACATCTTTGCTTTTTAACACTTTAAAGAGATTTTTTATAGCAGATTTGCCCAATGCAATATGTCCTTTGACTTCTTGACTGCTGCTTCCATGGGCGTTGATTGTGGATACGAGTAAAATGAAATCCTGGACAACTTCAATATTATCTCTGCTTATCATAATGTTGCTTATTGGTCCAGTCATGAGGATTTTTGTTTTCTTTATGTTAAGGTGGAATCCATACTGAAGACTGTGGTCTTTGATCTTCATCAGTAGGTACTTCAAGTCCTCTTCACTTCAGCAAGCAAGGTTGTGTCAGAAACAGATCACCAGGTCCTTCTTCCAGTCTGTCTTAGTCTGGAAGCTCCACTCAAACCTGTTCACCAACGATAACCCTGCTGGTATTTTAAATACTGGTGGCATAGCTTCCAGCATCACAGCAATAAGCAAGCCACCACAGTAAGACAGACAGACAGACGAGTGGTGGGCAATACCCATAGGAGGTAGGTATTAGTTGATAAAAGGCTCTTTTCTCAGATAAAGAAAAAGATCTGGAGAAGTGTGACCTGTGCAGCAATAAGCAAGTGGTTGATGAGCAAAACTCAGTCCTCCCAACTCCCAGACCAGTGTTCAGAGTTGTTGTTATATACTGTGGCTTCGCCACATCGTCCTCCCATTCCCTACTGTTTTTTGGGAAACATTCCTCAAATTCTTTAGATCATTCCCTAAAGGACTGTCTTAGTCATCTAGTACTGCTATAACAGAAATACCACAAGTGGATGGTTTTAATGAAGAGAAGTGTATTTCCTCACAGTCAAAGTAGGCTAAAAGCCCAATTTCAGGGTGTCAGCTCCAGGGGAAGGCTTTTCCTCTCTGTCAGCCTCCTCTTTGGTGTTCCCCCGGACTAGGAGCTTCTTGGTGCAGGGACCCCTGTCCAAAGGACGCGCTCTGCTCCTGGCACTGGTTTCTTGATGGTATGAGGTCCTCCTGTCTCACTGCTCACTTCTGTCTTTTATATCTCAAGAGATTGCCTCAGGACACAATCCAGTCTTGTAGATCAGGTCCTGCCTTACTAACACATCTGCCACCCATCCTCCCTCATTATCATAGAGGCAGGTTTACAACATACAGGAAAATCACACAGTACCAGGAATCATGGCCTAGCCAAATTGATACACACATTTTTGGGGGGACATAATTCAAACCATGAGAAGGACTTTACATATAAAGTATACTGAAGAAGTTATGGGATTTCCAGATGACCATGGAGAACTGGACAAAAGCTCAGCTCATCCTCACTCAAATGACAATGAAAGTATTGAGTTCATAAGGACAAAGATAATGGAATGGAGGATTGCTATAGACAAGAGATGCCAATAAAATCTGTGGGTATTATAGGCTGAATTGTGTCCCCCGAAAAAGATACGTTGAAGTCCTAATCCTTCATACCTGTGAATGTGACCTTGTTTGCAAACAGTTTTTGAAGGTGCTATCCGTTAAGTTAACAGGTCATACTGGAGTAGGGTATACCCTAAGCCAATCTAAGCCGTGTCCATATAAAAGAGAAGGAACATGGACAGAGAGAGAGGGAAGATGGTCATGTAAAGATGGAGGCAGAGATGCAGTTATGTTCTCACATGCCAAAGAACACCTGGGGCCACCAGAAGTTAGAAGAGGCAAAGAAAGTTCTTCCCCTAGAGGCTTCAGAGAAAGCACTGTCCTGCCAACATCTTGAATTTGGACTCTGGCCTCCAGAACAGTGAGGGAATAAATTTCTGTTTTCTTAAGCCACCCAGTTTGTGGTACTTTGTTATGGCAGCCCTAGGGGACCAAGATACTGGGGAAGGGGAGGTTGTGTGCTACCTGACTTGGAAGGAGACAAAGCTAAAACTTTCGCCTGGGGGGGAGGAGCCAACTAGATGCAAGGTGATTCAGACTATAGGATTTCAGAATGGCTCAGAGCATGGAGACACCAGGTACTCTGAAGGTGGGGCATCTTTATGGAGCACGTGGTATCCAGTGTCCCTCCTCTTCCTCAGGCACCCTGATGTGGGTGTCTTCCAGATCCTATCAGGAGACTTAGACAAACCTCCAGAAACCCTGCAGACGGAGTGAGTTGTCACTCTAGAAAAAAGGAGTTAAGTGAAAATCCACATCCCTAACCTGAGTGCCTCCTTTCCCTTTGCCTGGTCTCCAGTACAAAGGCAGCCAAGCTTACGCCAGCGTGCCTGCACCCTCTGCCCACCATAAGACTGAAGACTGCTGCATCAGGAGGCGGATCTTCACAGGCCAAAAGCCTATTGATACTGACATTTGGGTGATCCCAATGGGAAAGCCAGGTCTCCACCTAATTACCCTAGAGACAACTTTATTAATTAACAAGCCTGTCTTCGCCACCCCACATGTATGTATGTAGAGTTTCCTATTAATGCTTTAATCCCCTCCCTGAAATATGAACCCACATCCAAGGACTAACAGACATTTTAGGAAAGTCTCCAACATAAAAGAGAGACAAAATCAGGTAGAAAGAAACACAAAATGCAGAGCAGAAGGAAACTTAAAAAAATCTTATAATTCATGACCAGAGAGAAATAACTTTTAAAAAAAGGTATTGTAAGTTTGAGACAAGAATATAATGCTATAAAAAGGACTATTTAGAGAAGAAGAATGAGCTCTTCAAAAGTAAGATATGATAACAGAAATTAAAATGCAATAGAATGACGGGAAGAGAAAGTTATGAAGAAGACTCCCAAACAGTAGAACAAAAAGAAAAGGGATGAAAAATAGGAGGGAAAGAAAAAAGGTAATAAGAATGAGTCAAGGAGATCCAACATCAGAATTAACAGGAGTTTCAGAAAAAGCAAATAAAGAATATGGAGGAAACAACATCTGCTACAAAAATTTTGAAGAGAGTTTCTCAGAACTGAAGGACGTAAGCTTTTGGAATGAAAAGGTTCACTGAATACCCAGAACAAAAAATAAAAGAAGAAAGAATACAAAGACCCATTCCAAGATACTTCATTATGAAATTTCAGACCACTGGGGATTAGGAGATCCTAAAAGCTTCCTAAAACCTTCTGCATTATAGAATCATATTTCTTAACAGCAACCCCCAAATGCTAGGAAACAGAGAAGCAATGTCTAAAAATCTGAGGAAAAAGAACCAACAACCTAATCCAGTCCAAGCATCAGTCTAGTATTAGTGCAAGGGGAGGATAAAGTTAAACAAGGTCTCCAAAATGCTCTCTTCCGTGAGCCCTTTCTCAGGAAGCTACTGGAGGACTTACGTTACCGAAACTAGGGAATAAACCATGAAAGAGAAGACATTTCCCATGTCTTTCCCCAGAAAGCAGGGATCTCTACAGGAGAAAGACAAAAGAGGCCCCCAGAATGACTGAGAGAGAAAGGCCCAGGACAAGAGCCAACCAACCAGGAGTGGATCCAGTCCACGTTGGAGCAGGGGACAGCGGACTCCCAGAGTGAGGTTTCCCAAAGAACATTACCAATCAATCACCTGATGTTTCTGAATGAATTGAGAGGTTTGTCATTCTTTGAATGTATGAGACTGACGAATGATGAAAAAATAAAACCAAACCCATTGCGGTTGAATCAACTCCGACTCCCAGTGACCCTATAGGACAGAGTAGAGCTGCCTCCTAGAGTTTCCAAGCAGCAGCTGGTGAATTCCAACTGCTGACCTTTTGGTTAGCAGCCGAGGTCTTAATCACTGCACCACCAGGGCTCCATTTTGATGATTAAAAAAAAACCAAACCCGTTACCATGGAGCCAATTCCGACTCATAGCGACCCTATAGGACAGAGTAGAACCGCCCCATAGTTTCCAAGGAGCACCTGGTGGATTCCAACTGCCAACCTTTTGGTTAGCAGCTGAAGCACTTAACCACTGCGCCACCAGGGCTCCATTCTGATGATAGGCGCACAGAAAACAAAACAAATGGAAGAAAAGAAGCACCTATGAACGACAGGAAATACAAAAATTTGCACAAGAAAGAAAATGTAATCTTAGGACTCTCTTGGCACAACTGTGACTAATATCTACACAGGCATCGTGTAAATACTGAAACTGTATTAACCAAAAGTTATCATGCATGTATATCAGAAGGACGTGGGGAGGGGAGAAGGTATAAGAGAAACAAAACTCCGTTCCCCATAGCAGGAGGCCAATAGATAATTTCTACAACTGAACAGAACGAAGGAATCATGATATAAGCAGGTTATTGAGAAATATGGGATAAACAACAGGAAAGAAGAATTGCAAACAGCTGTTTCTAGGGCAGGGAGCGCTTGGAGGTGAGAAAGATTGGTGTAATTATCTTTTTTTTTTTTTTAGTCCAGGAATACTAGAGTAAAATGGCATTAAAAAACAAACAAATGGTGTTTAAAAGAAATCAATGGCCCCGTCGACAGATGAATGGATAAACAAAATGCAGTACATACATACAATGGAATACTACTCAGCCAGTAGGAGAAATGAAGTCTTGATACATGCTCAGTATGGATGGAGCTGGAAGACGTTATGCTGAGTCAAACAAGCCAATCACAAAAGGACAAATATTGTATGACCTCACTTATACAAAAAAAAAAAGAAAAGGCAAATGTATAGAGAACAAAGTTTTTTAGTGGTTACCAGGGGCAGGAGGGAGAGGAATAATGGGGGTTAATGGTAATGAAAAAATTGCATTGAGTAACGATAGGGTTGCACAGTCAATTATTGTAATTGCTGTCAATAAGTTGTATACATGTAAATAGTTGAATTGGTAAAAGTCGTGTGATGGATATATTTACAACAATGACCAAAAAAAAGGAGTGGCTGCTGAGGCTGCTTATGTAGATCCAAACACCTTATGGGATTTGGTTCCTTGGTTTGGAAGTTTAGGGTCATGGTTTCAGGGGACACGCCAATTAATTGGTTTACTGCTCCTGTTCTACCTCCTAGTTCGTTGAGTAGCGCCCGGAATCTTAAACGCTTGCAAGTAATCATCGGAAGAACAACAGTTGGTCTCTATTCACCTGGAGCAGCAGAGGAAGAAGGAGAGTTGGGAATAGGAGGATATGGAATGTGTGGCTAATTGCCTCCATGAACAACTGCCTCCTTTGCGATGAGACCAGAAGAACTGGTCTAGCTACCATTACTGAACAATTTGATCAAAGATTCCATAGAAGAATCCTGATCAAAAGGAGGAAAATTCAGAACAAATGTCATTCTCATGGACCCTAGATTTCCTGGAGCCATGGAGGGTGGATGAACCCCTGACACTATTGCCCTGAGATAATCTTTAAACCTTAAGTCACAAATATCCCCCATAAGTCATCTTAAAGTTAAACAATAGTTTAACTAGTAAAAAAGGTCTGCCTTGAGCATTATACTCTTTTAATAACTATCTATACGAGATCAAATTGACAATAGCAACTTGAAAGATTGGATAGGAGCCTTAGGGGGCAGTGAATTTGTGTTAATGAGGGAGGAATAACTCAGAAAACGTTGGTGAGTATGGCTGCACAACTCAGAGAATGTAATCATTGTCACTAAATTGTCTATGTAGAAACTGTTGAACTGGTGTATGTTTTATTGTGTATATTTTCAACAACAACAAAATATAAAATTCAGAAGAAAAAAAGAAAAATCAATGCCATAAAGGCAGAGTGACTTTCTTGCTAGGCTAATGAATGACCAGGGTGAGCTTCCCTGTACAGCTGTTTTAGGGGGTCTAGGTTCACTGGAGGAGGGCTGGTGGCACAGTAGTTAAAGTGCTCATATGCTAACTGAAAGTTCTGCGGTTCGAACCCACCAGCCGCTCCACGGGAGAAAGATATGGCAGTCAGCTGCCATAAAGATTTACAGTCTTGGAAACCATATGGGACAGTTCTGCTCTGTCCTGTAGGGTCACTGTGAGTTGGAGTTGACTTGATGGCAATGGGTTGTTTTGGGTTTGGCCAAGCCCAGGCTGGTCCTGTGCATGGTTGGGCACACCTGGTAGCAGATGTCTAAACAGGCTTAAATCTTTTTTTTTTTTTAATTGTACTTTAGATAAAGGTTTACAGAACAAACTAACTTCTCATTAAACAATTAGTACATATTATTTTGTGACATTGGTTAATAACCCCACGACATGTCAACGCTCTCCCTTTCTTGAACTTGGGTTTCCTGTTACCAGCTTTCCTGTCCCCTCTTGCCTTCTAGTCTTTGTCCCTGGACTCGTGTGCCCCTTTAGTTTCGTTTTGCTTTATAGGCCCGTCTGATCTTTGGCTGAACGGTGAACCTCAGGACTGACTTCATTACTGAGATAAAAGGGTGTCTGGGGGCCATACTTTCAGGGTTTCTACAGTCTCTGTTGGGCCAGTAAGGCTGGTCTTTGTTTGTGCGTTAGAATTTTGTTCTACATTTTTCTCCAGTTCTGTCCTGGACCCTCTGTTGTGATCCCTGTCAGAGTAGTCAGTGGTTGTAGCTGGACACCATCTGGTTGTACTTGACTCAGTCTGGTGGAGGCCATGGTAGTTGTGGTCCATTAGTCCTATGGACTAATCTTTCTCTTGTATCTTGTTTTCTTCATTCTCCCTTGCTCCCGAAAGGGTGAGACCAATGGAGTATCTTAGAATGGACACTCGCAGGCTTTTTAGACCCCAAACGCTGCTCACCAAGGTAGAATGTAGAACATTTTCTTTATAAACTATGTTATGCCAATTGAGCTAGATGTTCCCTGAGACCATGGTCCCCACAGCCCTCCGCCCAGCAGTTCGGTCCCTCAGGGAGTTTGGATGTGTCTGTGGAGCTTCCAATCTATTTCTAGAACCATATCGTTTTCCAAAATGCTTGTACCATTTTGCGTTCCCACCAGCAGTGCATAAGAGTTTCAATCTCCCTGCAACCTCTCCAACATTTGTTACTTTCTGTTTTTTTGATTCATACCAGTAATGCCCGGGTGAGATGATATCTCATTGTGGTTTTGATTTGCATTTCTCTAAAGGCTAGTGATCGTGAGCATTTCCTCATATGTCCGTTAGCTGGTTGAATGTCTTCTTTGGTGTAGTGTCTGTTCATTTCCTGTGTCCATTTTTTAACTGGATTATTTGTCTTTTTGTTGTAGAGCTGTTGGATTTTCCTGTAAATTTGAGAAATTAGATGTTTGTCAGATTTGTAATAACCAACATTTTTTCCCAGTCTGTAAGTTCTCTTTTTATTCTTTTAGTGAAGCCTTTTTATGAGCATAAGTGTTTAATTTTTAGAAGATCCCAGTTATCTAGCTTATCTTCTGGAGTTTGTGTGTTGTAGTTATGGTTTGTATCCTGTTAATGCCATGTATTAGGGCCTCTAGTATTGATCCTGTTTTTTCTTCAATGAACTTTATAGGTTTTGGATTTATATTTAGGTCTTTGATCCATTTTGAATTAGTTTTTGTGTTATGGTGTGAGGTATAGGTCTTGTTTCATTTTTTTGGCTGATGGACATCCAGTTTTGCCAGGATCATTTGTTAAAAAGACAGTCTGTTCCCCATTTGATGGACTTCGGGCCCTTGTCGAAGATCAGGTGACCGTAGGTGGGTGGATTTACATCTGGGTTCTCAATTCTGTTCCATTAGTCAATGTATCTGTTGCTGTACCAGTATCAGATTGTTTTGACTACCGTAGCTGTATAGTAGTTTCTGAAGTAAGGTAGTACAAGCCCTCCTACTTTATTCTGCTTCTTTGATAGTGATTTACTTGTCCAGGGCCTCTTCCCTTTCCATATAAAGTTAATGCCATCTCTTTAAAGAATGTTATTGATATTTGGATCCAGACTGCATTGTATTTGTAGATCACTTTGGGTAGAATTGTCATTTTCACCATGTTGAGTCTACCTATCCATGAACATGGTATGTTTTTCTATTTATGTAGATCTCTTTTGGTTTCTTGCAGTAGTGTTTTGTAGTTTTCTTTGTATAGGTCTTTTACATCACCAACCAGGTGATTTTTGAGGCTCACCGGAGCCTATAAAACCTAGTAGACGTTGAGGCTTGTAAGAAATATTAGCGATAATGATAATAGTAATAATTATAGAGATATTAAATCTTTTACTGACCCATCTAGGCCAGATTTTCTTTAAATGCTGCAAATAATAGTGATAATTTCTAATGTCTATCTAGAATGAACTGAGCACTTACTATGTGGCAGGCACTTTACAAAACTCTGGACGTGTGATTTTATTTACTTTTCACAAAGAAAATTGTTGTTGTTGTGCTAAGGGCTGTTGAGTTAGTTCTGACTCATAGTGATTCTACACACAACAGAACAAAACAGTGCCTGGTTGTGTTCCATCCTTACAATGGTTGTGATACTTGAGCCCATTGTTGTAGCCACTGTGTCAATCCATGTCGTTGGGGGTCTTCCTCTTTTTCACTGATCCTCTACTTTACCAAGCATAATATCCTTTTCCAGGGACTGGTCCCTCATGATAACATGTCCAAAGTCCGTGAGATGAAATCTCGCCACCCTCCCTTCTAAGAAGCGTTCTGGCTGTACTTCTTCCAAGACAGATTTGTTCGTTCTTTTGGCAGTCGATGGTATATTAAAAAATTAGTCTGTATTAATCATTCCCATTTTTCAGATGATAACACTGAGGCTTAGGTAAGTTTAGCTAGACTTGCACACAGTGTAAGTTAAGGAGTAGCAGAGCCAGCTCTCTTCTCGATTAGTTTCCCTCAAAAGTCCAGGTGCTTGTGTTTTAGACCCTCAGGCCTCTCACTGATGCTGAGAGTTATGGTCACAGTTCAAAGGTTATTCAAGTAAGGACAGTAGTGAGTGCATAGGTGTTCATTACAGAACAGGCTTATATCTTGACAAGGCTGTTTTGAGTGGTTGCTTGGGACTTCCAGGAAAGTGGCAATGATTCCAGGACTCTACCTAGATGGCGCAAACCGTTAATGCACTCGATTGCTAACTGTAAGGTTGGAGGTTTGAATCCAGCCAGAGCCACCTCGGAAGGCCTGGTGATCTACTTCTGAAAAATCAGCCACTGAAAATCCTGTGAAGCACAATTCTACTCTGACACATGTGGGAGCGTCATGAGTTGGAGTTAACTCAATGGCACCTTCTTTTTTTCCTGATGATTAGGCACCTGTTTAATGGGGGTTACATCTCGGGAAAGTGAGTTGGGATAATACTGGGAACAAGGGAACCCATCCTTTGTCTCCTCACTTTTTGAAATGGAGTCTCCTGCCATTCCCCCTCCTAATCTTAACTTCCCATCTGTCTTCTCTCTCCCACGGGCAGAAGGTCAGAGCCAATCACCAATTAGATTACATCTGAATCTCGTATATCATTTTTATTGCTAGCCCTTAACAGGAGAATGGCTGTTTTTTAATTTTTAAGTATTCACAATACATGTATTACTGAAAGTAAAAATAAAAAATAATTTCAAAAAACAAAACAAAAACCTTTCAGGGACAAGACTATCATAAGCCAGATCATCTAGTTCTCTTTACTACTTCCAAATAGATTTCAGCTAAATAGAGGAAAAGAAAAGTTGACGATATAATTCTTTAGGAACCCCCAAGGCAAAGTGCATATCATTATTTATTTTTATTGTAAGAGATCAGTTCAGTGCTTAAGAAATCTTTGCTTACAGCGGGGGAAAACAATCTGTACTTTCAGCCAGCCTTAGCTCTCTCTTTTTTTTTTCCTGGCTTTAACAAACATAAATTTATTTTCTCACAGTTAGGAGGCTAGAAGTCTGAATTCAGGGCACTGGCTCTAGGGGAACGTTTTCTCTCTCTGTCGGCTCTGGAGGAAGATCCTTGCCTTTTCAGCTTCTGTTCCTTGGCTCCTTGGTGATCTTCATGTGGTATGGTATCTATCTTCCATCTCTGCTTCTCTCGCTTGCTGGCTTAATCTCTTCTATGTCTCAGAAGAGATTGATTTAAATCACATCTTACACTAATCCTGTCTCATTAACATAACAAAGAAAACCCATTCCCAAATGGTATTATAACCACAGGCATAGAGGTTAGGATTTACAACGCATATTTTTTGGGGCTGCAATTCAATCCATAACAATATCCTACTTTGGTGATTATTATTAACCGTTTTCTGCCAGGCAGCTTTATTCACACCTTCTTCAACTTCATAGTTCTTTGGTTCCTAAAACATTTAGAAAATAATATACTATATAAATTTTATTATTTCTCATTTAATATTGGCACGGAGCCCAACAAAGTAATTTTTTTTTTTTTTTACTGGAAATTAGTTTGTTGTTGTTGTTTTTTATGTTACTTGTACTAGCTTTTTTTTTTTTAAATTGTACTTTCGTTTCTTGAACGATTAATACACATATTGTTTGTAACATTGGTTATCAACCACCCTAGCTCATTTTTGTTACAATTTGCATTTATTTATTAAGTAAAATTCTAGAACAGGCATCAGCATCTACAAAATGCCCTTGATGACCTTGAGGACAGTTTTAAGATCACATCTTATCCTTCTTGTCTCCTTGAGTGTTCCACATTCCTTTGCTCTCGGGACCTCTTGTTTCAGGCAGTTTGGTTGACTTCTTGGCCATACTCCAAGCCCTTCCTTACCCCCTGGGCTACAGAGTCCATGAAATGGGACTCACACTGCTGGGGGCCTCCTGTCAGCAGGAATTGGCAACATTGACTTCTCAAGTTTAGATGGTGGTCCATTAACCTCTTGGACCCCTTTCTGTCATGCTTGGCCTTTTCTCATCTTGCATCAATGTCTTAGTCCTGGTTCCCCAGAAAAAACAGGAAGCAGAACCAACCAGTAAGATATCAAACCCCACTACCATCAAGTCGATTCCGATTCATAGCGACCCCATAAGGTTTCTAAGGCTGTAAATCTCTACGGAAGCAGATTGCCACATCTTTGTCCCATGGAGCCGCTGGTGGTTTTGAACTGCTGACCTTTCGGTTAGCAGTCGATCACTTTAACCACTCCTTAACCAATAAGATATAGATACACAGATGTTGTTGTTAGATGCTGCTGTTGAATTGGCCCGACTCATGGTGACCCCATATACAGCAAAATGAAACACTGTCCATTCCTGCGCCATTCCCCTGATTGGTTGTGGATTGGACCATTGTACTCCATAGGGTTTTCATTGGCAGATTTTTGGACACAGATCGCCAGACCTTTCTTCCTAGTCCATCTTAGGCTAGAAGCTCTGCTGAAACCTCATCAGCCTCATAGCAACACACAACCCACCAATGACAGG
Source organism: Dugong dugon (assembly GCA_030035585.1). Classification (NCBI taxonomy): domain Eukaryota; kingdom Metazoa; phylum Chordata; class Mammalia; order Sirenia; family Dugongidae; genus Dugong; species Dugong dugon. Next base: position 221,306,817 of record CM057460.1, read on the forward strand.
CTTGTAAAGGCCCTAAACACTGATAATCTGTGGTGCCTCCTCGTCTGCTTACTCATGCCTTCAAACAGGATATGTGAGCTATATATATACATGCATATATATGTATGTGTGAGTGTCTTAGCTATCCATGATGTAACTTTTTAAATGCAACTATAAAATTAGCGATTGAATTCATTTTAACGAAATGAGATGAACTGGATTGTAAAATTTTTAGTGGATGCAGGGTACTAAAATTTTTACTATATATCACATTTTCTACAAAAAGAATATTCCACATATTCTACAACAAAAAAATTAGTCAGTGAACTTAGTTGTTTCAACAATCAATGTAAAATTCTGCTGATCTCCCACAACGAAAAACTCACTTTCACCAATGTTGCTTCAAACAGCGCATAATTCAATTTTGATGCTTGTTTCATAAAAATGCTATAATTATAAATGAACAAATGAAAAGATCTCATAAAAGAAAATTTAATGATCAGAAAACAAATATTATAACAAATTACTATATTTTATTTTTAGATAGATCTTTCATCTCTAACATGTTACAGAATCTAAGGATCTAAAAGATTTCTTTCTATTCTTTGCTGTTATAAAGTCTTCAATGAATTCATCACAACTGAGCTGCTGAATAATATCTACTTCCATACATAAAAAGGATAATGCATCAAGTCTTTCTTGAATCATTGTTGTACACTGAGAGTTTTTAGGTCTTTTTAGGGATAAAAATGAGTTCTGTTGGGCAGTTTGTGATAATTAAAGTTAGGAATATACATAAAGCAATTTCAACATTGGGAAATACGCATTGTATTTTATCTTCTATTATGGAACATACGTGCCTATATGAGTAAAATTTGCCTTTCCTGAATCTGTAAACTTAGTTCTCATGTAATAATGAAACTGCCGAACTTCTCCATAAAGGTTTGTATTCAAGTCATCGGGATAAGCCTGCACTAATTTCTTGGATGCCTTCATGAAGTCTTTATCAGGTATGTCCACATTGTTCAAGAAGGAAAATCTATTGGAAAATACTTCGTATACTTTCACCCTTCTTTTCATGCAAGATTCAAGTATGTCAACGGTGGTATAGTATGGGGCTCCTGGAAATTCGTCTCTGGCACTCAGTACTTCTGGAGCCCTTCCATCATTTACTTATTTCTTTCTAATGTGATGGTGAACTGCTTGATAATCAGTCTTTGGCAGTATTTGTTTTGTTGTGCTTTCAAAATTCTCAAAATCTTCTCTTAAATTATATAAATACCTTGTTAATGACTGGCAGAGACCTGTGCATGTCTTCAAATTTACTTCTGAATCTTGGAGAACTTGACTCTGATGAAAATGTTGCAATATATTATTCCACATAACCAACATAAATGCACACTCTAGTGTTTGCATTTTGTTGGGGATGTTTTCAGCTTCTCTTTTGGTATCTCCTTTCTGTTCCTGGTCTTCAGCAGTATTTTTTAAGGCATCTAGAATCTGAGTGTACAATTCTAGGATTACACTTGTTGCTACCGCATGCGCTTCCCAGCGTGTATTAGAAACACATTTTAATATTTGATCATTACCTAAATATGTTTTAAGAGCTGCTCATCAGTGTGCAGATGCAGCAAAAAATGTGTAGAGTAACTGAACAGTAGAAAAAAATCAACTGCTTCCAGAGACGACAATCTACTGCTCTAAGTCCTACAAGATTAAGTTAATGTACAGCACATGGCACGTTCATTACGTTCTAAAATTTTCTGTTGCTTGCCTTTATAATGCCCTGACATATTGGCAGCATTGTGATAAGACTGGCCTCTGCACTTTGAAAAATCAATTTTGCAAACTTCACATAAATAGTGAAGTACTTGATCTGCAATTTCTTCACTGGTATGACTTTTCAAGCTAGTAAATGTGATAATTGCTTGACAAGTTTTCCATCTGTTAGAGATACGTATCTTAAAACCATACTTAGCTGATCCATATGAGAAAGATGAAGAGTGGAATCTACAGACAAACTGAAATATCGAGCTATACTTATTTCACTGAGTTGATCGAACTTTATCACTTACTAAGTTGATTAATTCTTCACACGTTGTTTTAGACATATGAAATGGGGTGCTCTTTCCTGTGTTAGTATATTTTGGGATGTGACCTGCTAAAAATGGATAAAACTGAGCAACAAGTTCAAGTAAACCCAAAACATTTCCGTTTTGTGGGGACCCAAACACTTCATTTCTTCCTCAAAAAGATAGTTCACATTCAGCAATTGTTATAATGACAGCAACAACGCGTTGCAAGATGGCTTTCCAAATCTTTGGTTTAAATATGACAATATACAGTCTCTGTGAATTGAACTGTTATAATGTTTATCAATCATATTTGAGCTGCACCAATCGCTAAATCCATCCATAGCAAATCAAGAATTAAATGATTTAGAACTGAATTGTTTGCAAACAAAACGATGCACAGAGACAATTGATGGAGAATACAGTAGCCACTCCCTCTTATAATTTTCACCATCAGCCCTTTGCACCCTGGAAATATATTTTGGCTACAGAACCTTGTTTGTTTACCATTCATAAACTTTCAACATGAAATTTCAAATGGTCCACTATGATGTTGACAATCCCTTGGCCCTCTTTCAATCCAATAATTTACATCATTAGAAGAAAAATTATTCCACAAAGCAGGATCTGTATTTCTGTTATTTATGAGATCTGCAGATGCAACAATGTCAGGTTCTAAAATAGTTTCACTTTCTACACCATTATTAATTTTTTTGCTATTCCAGCAAGGAATGGATGCAGAACTTGGGACAAAATCCATTATATTCCTATTGCTGTTAGTACAACGATTTGTACCCATTAAACTGGAGTGTTCGATGGAAGAAGCCTCATCTTATCCATTACTTTTAAAAAAGGAAGTTAATTTTGGAATTATCTTCAGAGATTCACAAATCCTTTTCTTTTTAATCTCCTTCAAGCTTTTGTTGTTTGCGCTCCACTTAGTTGTTGCCATTTCATTTTACCTGGATATAAAATTATGTCACTTTTTAAATTTGGTTCTACCATAGCAAATAAACTCGAATAATTGAAAATAAAGTTTACAGTAGAATTTGGATGTTCACACAAAAAATCATATTTGAAAATAAGTAAGTTAAAAAAATTGATTTGGAACATGTAATTTTGTTCTTCAGCTCTGAGACAGTCAAAAGAAATAATACAAGGCAGTCAGAAATAATTTCATTCTTTTGTCGTAGAATGTTTGTTGGCGGGCCCTGCACGGATCTCCACAAGTGTTTTTCGTCTTGAAATAATACTTAAAAACTTGCACACTCATTTCCCATCCTTTGATGCTGCATCTTCACAGTTCATTGGACTACCGCTGATAACTGACTGGGGGAGGGCAATCGCAAACGGCATGATACACATACAAGGGTATGCTCAATCTGAAGACATGTTTTGGTTCACTTTGCGCAGGACCAGATACGTTGCGAGTCCCGTGATTACGGTACCGCTGGTGCGTTCTTAGGTGGTTGAGGAGAGACAGAACTGAATGTGAGGTTATACCCGATGGGTCCAAAATGAAAAGGAAAATATAATTGTTATTGTATACAAAATTTATGAAACGGTATTGATTTCATTTAGTGCCCTCCCAGTTCCCTTCCACTGCAGCACTTGCTTTTCCTTGTGTCCTGTCTGCTTGGTATCTGAGTCTTTGCTTCGGACAACTGGTACCCCTGATCTGTTGCCTTAAGCATGTACTTACCTTGCGTCTTAAATAATCTATCCATGGGTCTTTGCGGCACATGAGGTGCATTGACCAGGAAAATTGAACCCAGGTCTCCCACATGGAAGGTGAGAATTCTGCCACTGAATCACCAGAGAGAGAGAGAAATTTATTTTAATGATTGGCTCATGTCACTGTGGGGGCTCGCAAGTCTGAAATCCGTAGATCAGGTGGCTGTTTGGAAATTCCAGCAGTGTTGTGTTCAAAACAGGTAGGCAAGGTGGCAGGATGAAAATTCCAGCAGGATTTCCATTTACAGTTTTAAGGCAAAATCCTTCTCCCTCAGGAAACTTCAGTTTCTGCTCTTAAGATCTTCAACCGATTGGATAAGGCCCACCCACATTATGGAGGGTAATCTGCTTGACTTAAGGTCAACTGATCTAAATGTTAATCACATGTAAATACCTTCCCTGCAACATCTAGATCTGTGTTTGACCAAACAACTGGGTACTAATCATAGCCTAGCCAAGCTGACCTGTGAAATGAATCATCACCATCTACAATGCCGATATCATCAACTGACAAAATGAAAATTTTACCCAAACCAGGTATTTGCCAGTGCTACTAAATTTAACTTCTTTTTTCTTAATCCAGTCCAATCATTTTGTATGTGGGGATACAGCTAGAGTGTAGTTTTTGTTTCTTTGTTGGTAAAAATCAGTATTTTGAACTTTTTTCTGTTTTGTTCTGTTTTTTTAATATATGTATACCACTTCTTCCACTTCTTTTCTAGGTCATATTCAGTGTGTAGGACACATTATTCATAGCAGTTTTTAAGAAGTCGTGTAATTCAGAGCCAGGGAAGACTTTGGGGATCCCTTGGCTCAAAGTGTCCATTTGAGGTCCAGGGAGATCCAGGACTTGCTGAAGACTGTGACACAGTTAGTTCAATGCCTGGTTGGGGCCCACTTCTCCTAATTTTCCATCTAAGTCTCTCTAGTGCAACGTAGTGCCTCTCCTGGAAAATGCACCCACACCATCTTGTTACTTGGTGTGACCTGCATTACATACTAGTGCTGCTCAGAGAGTAAAAGTCCGCATACAGGGTCAGAAGAACCGAGTTGGAGCCGACTTCTACCACTTAGGAGCAGTAAGACCTAGGGCAAGTTATAAGCTTCTCTGGGCCTCAGTTTCCTCATTTTTGGAATGGTGACTATAATCGTAAGTACTTCATGATATGAATTGCCATCGAGTCGATTCCAACTCACGTTGACACCATGTACAACAGAACTAACCATTGACCAGCCCTGCATCATCCTCACAATCACCAGCATGTTTGAGTCCATTGTTACTGTTATTGTACCAATCCATCTCACCTAGAGTCTCCCCTGCCCTTGCTGACACTCTACTTCACCACTCATGATGTCCTCCTCCAGCAACTGATCCCTCCTGATGACATGTCTAAAGCAAATGAGTTGGACAATGTTCTGTTGTGATCCATAAGGCTTCATTGGCTACTTTTCAGAAGCAGATCACCAGGACTTTCTTCCTAGTCTCTCTTAGTGTAGAAGCATCACTGAAACCTGTCCACCATGGTTGACCTTACTGGTATTTGAAATATCAATGGCACAGGTTCCAACACCATAGCAACACAACAACCACGGTATAACAAACTGACAGACAAATGGTGGAACTACCTTGTAGAGGTGCTTTTAATATTAAACAAGATACCCATGAAGCACGTAGAACAGTGCTTGGCTCAATAACTACTAGCTATTATTATTTTTATATTGCCCAACATTGACATCATGCCCATAAAACTATTTTGTGAGTGCAACCAACTAGTGAAAGGGCCAAATACTTGATTTCATCTACTGCTACCCCAGCCTAGATCAGTCAGCACCACATGTATGACAAGAACTGTGAAGGGACCACATACAAGCTAAAAAGTAAGCCTGTCACCACTTTATGGATGCCAGCAGAAGACGGACTCAGAACACTCAAGGTCCAAGGAAGATTCCTCCCCCAATAATGTGGACCAACATTAAGGCCACTGGACACATCTCTTTTAAATGAATAAAAGTGTGTGTCATGGATTGAATTATGTCCCCCAAAAAATGTGTTTTATCAATTTGGCTGGGCCATAATTCCTACTATTGTGTGATTTTCCTATATGTTGTAAATCCTGCCTCTATGATGTTGATGAGGGAGGGTGGGCGGCAGTTGTGTTAGTAAGGCAGGACTCAATCTACAAGATTGGATTGTGTCTTGAGACAATCTCTTGAGATATAAAAGAAAGAAGTGAGCAGAGAGACAGGGGACCTCATACCACCAAGAAAGCAGTGCCGGGAGCAGAGCGTGTCCTTTGGACCCGGGGTCCCTGCGCAGAGAAACTCCTACTCTGGGGAACACTGATGGGAAGAAGGCCAACAGAGAGAGAAAGCCTTCCCCTGGAGCTGACGCCCTGAATTTGGACTTCTGGCCTACTTTACTGTGAGGTAATAAACTTCTGTTTGTTAAAGACATCCACTTGTGGTATTTCTGTTATAGCAGCACTAGATGACTAAGACAGTGTGACCAACAAAGATCATTCATTTTAAATCAAACATAAATATTACGGGACATTTGGAAATTTTATGAAGCTGATAGCTCGTTGGGATTTGTTGTTGTTGTTAGTTGCCATTGAGTTGACTTTGGCTCATGGCAACCCCATGTACAACAGAATGAAATGTTGCCCAGTCCTGTGCCATCTTCACAATCATTGACATGCTCAAGTCCATTGCTGTAGCCACTGTGTATTTCGAGTGCCTTCCAATCTAGGGGCTCATTGTCCAGAACCATGTTGGACAAGATTCTATTGTGATCCACAGGGTTTTCATTTTCTAATTTTCAGAAGTATATCTTCCTAGTCTGTCTTAGTCCTAAAGCTCTGCTGAAACTTGTCCACAATTGGTGACCCGTACCGGTGGCATAGCTTCTAGCATTACAGCAACATACAAGCCACCAAAGTAAGATAAACTAACAGATGGTTAGCGGCATTAAGATTTGACTATCATGTATTGAGTGGGAGGTCTGGCCAGGTACCTCCACAGACATTATCTCATTTGGACCTCATAACAACCTTGGATGGAAAATATTACTATGCCCTCCAGAGAGGCTAAGTGTCTTGTCCAAGGTCCAACAGCTGGTAACTGGAGGAGCCAAGATCTGAGCTCTGTCTTTGACTTTCCACCAAAGGTCTTGAAACAGCAGGGCAAAATGACTACGATCATGGTCTTCAGAATCAGATTAATGTGGTTTGATCTCCTCTGCAACTGACCAGCTGATTTTTGGACATTTGTTAACCTCTCTGTGCTTGCATTTACTCATCTATAAAATGAGTGTAACTATATCTTCCTCGTCGGACTGGAGTGACAATTAATTGAGATTATATTTGTAAGAAGTTTAGCTTATAGGAAGCACTAAATAAATGTCTTGTTGTTGTGTACCATCGAGTTGATTCCAACCCATAGCTCCCTATAGGACAGAATAGAACTGTCCCATAGGGTTTTCTAGGCTGAAATCTTTACAGGAGCAGACTGCCCCATCTTTCTCCCGTGGAGCAGCTGGCAAATTCGAACTACCGACTTTTGTTTAGCAGCCAAGTGCTTAACCACTGTGCAACTGGGGCTCACGCCTAAATAAATACAGTCATTATTATTATTTACTGCTTCAACAACTTAGCCACGTATTTTCTCAAATCCCGAGTATTCATACTGGGAATCATATGCTTCTGGGAGCTTCTTCTTATGCCCCAGATCAAAGTGCAATTTCTCTTGATGAAGACATCTCTACATGAGAAGGTCAACAGCAATTCAAGGCATGAACCAAAAGGATGAAAATGATGGCACACTGGTACCCAGTGCAGGGAATGGCAAATGTTTTCTGTAAAGGACCGGATGGTAAGTTATGTATGCTTTGTGGGCTGTATGATCTTTGTCCCAACTACCACCTCTGCCCCTCTGGCATGGAAGCAGCCACAGGAAACACGGAAATAAATGGGCATGATGGTGTTGCAATAACATTTTCTTTAGAGACAAACCTAAATTTCATGTAATTTCCACATGTCACAAAGTATTTTTCTTCTTTCGATTTTTTTCAACCATTTAAAAATGTAAAAACCCTTCTCGCGGCTGGCCAGATTTGGCCTACTAGGCTGTACTTTGTGAACCCCTAGCCTAGTGTATGAGCCACGAATGTAATGCTATTAGGAGGATGAGGGTCACTGGAGCAGGAGAGGTTTGGATAAGTGTTATCGAAGGGCAAGGACTTAAGCTGAGTTTAGAACAGGTGAGAAGGGGTGAGCTGGCTATATCTGGACGTGTTCAAGAGTTTACTTACATGAGATAACAAATGTGAAAGGGCTTAGCACAGCGCCTGGCACTTCACTGATGCACGGTTTTTAAAAATATATTATCCTATGTGGAGTGAATCATTATATTATCCTGTATCACCGGATCACTAATTTGTTAATGAAATAGACTGGACTAAAGTACCCTACATTAAAACTATTTGAATACATTGAGTCTTTATGATTCAAAAGGCATGCTAGCGTCTTTCAGAATGGGACAGCAGTCTTTGTAACACGGCTTCAAGGATGCAAGATCATATTCCTGTTATCCCCCAAAATACTTCTCCAATAATTCAGCAGTACCTCAATTTTCTTAATTTCTGCGACTTGAACTTCCGCTTGCAGGTAGATGGCAATTATACCTGGAAAGGGTAACACATTATACCTTCTCAAGAATGGGCATTGATTAACAAAAAAAAAAAACAAACAAACAGGTCTTTATGAGACTTACATTCTGAAGGAAAAAAAAAAAAGGGAGACATTATCGGGAGAAGAGTCCAGAATGTCAGGCCTAGGGCCATCGATGTCAGACTTGACCAGCTTTACATTGTTTGCTCAGCTCTACGGTCATTAATCTGACATCAATTTTCATAGCAGAGAGATCCTTAAAAATTGACTAACGGTTGTCATTAATTGCCATCAAGTTGGCTGCAACTCATGGTGACTCCATGTACAGCAGAACAAAATGCGGCCCCGTCCTACTCTATCTTCATGATGTTGATATACTTAAGTCTGTTGTTGCAGCCACTGTGTATTTTGTAAGTCTTCCAAGCTACAGGGCTTATCTTCCAGCTCTATACTGAACGATATTCTGTTGTGATCCATAGGGTTTTCATTGGCTGATTTTCAGAAGTAGATTGCCAGGCCTTTCTTCCTAGTCTCTCTTAGTCTGGAGGCTCCCCTGAAATCTGTTTATCATGGGTAACCCTGCTGGTATTTGAAATACTAGTAGCATAGCTTCCAGCATCATAGCAATATATAAACCGTCACAGTATGACAGGCTGGTGGTAGATGGCTAACAGAGAGTTCTAGTTAAAAAGATACTGGATAGTAGGTTTGCTATGTTTAAAACATACCTGTACTGATAAAAAGAGTTAAAATTTTTGGAATGTCAGAACCAAAACTTAAAATCCTATCTGAATTATTTGAAGCAATAGATTCACTATTCATATTTTCACACCTAAACAAATTTAGCTAAAAGTCCTCATATTTAGACATGCAGTTAAGTTTACTCAATCTAATAAAATATTAGCTTGAATAAGCTATTTTAAGCTTCTGAATGATTTACCATGAACATCAAAGATTTTTATTCTGTACCTACATAAGTAGCTGATGAAAATCATTCATTGCCAAGTAATTACAATTTTAATATATCATTAATCCATTTTAAGCCTATCTTAAATATATGCCTTCAATATATCTTCCATACGTCCTGAAATAGTAGGTCTTCGTATTTTATTGTCCCAATTATTGCTGTGGAATCGTTGCAGACTTTCTTGATGATCCCATTCATTTCAGGTCACCAGCTTACTCTTACTCTGTCTGTGAAAACAGAGAAAAAGCGTTGTGTAAGGAACTGAAAACGGCTTCGATTTGATTTGGAAGTTAAGTGTACAAAAACCCATAGGCCGCAAGGTAACTTCTATCAAACAGCAAACGTTAAGTGTTGTGTTTGCACTGTCGCATTCCATTCTGTCCCTTGTACTTTTGATAGCAGTGTCATTACGGTGCTGAAATCCATCACGTGCACTCGGTATTTTCTAACAAATCATAACGTTTCACCTTTGAAAATGACTTCTAAGCAGCCATTTCTGCTTGGAATGCTATGTCGAAGGGTAAAGGGAATTGCATCAGACAGTCATCTATGACCTCCATCTTTCCCCATCACTACAGACCCCCAGAGCTCGCCAGCTGCCTGTGTGGAGGCAGATGATTCAGCCTCACTCAGGTGAGACTGGTGATTTATGCCCATACCTGGCTGCAGCTCAGAGGCCTAGAAGACACTTTCCTGGTGTTGCCTTGCAACTTTGTTTATGGACTGGGGTTCAGAATCATGAATCATTCGTACACTTTTATTACGTTTAGTAGCTATTTGTTAAACGCCATCACTCAAAGGCAGCTTCTCCTCAAAAGGCAAGAAACCTTGTTGTTTCGTGTGTGTGTGTGTTGTTTTTTGTAGGCTGTTGTTAGCTGCTGCCTGTTAGCAATAGAATGAAGCACCGCCTGCTCTTGTGTCATCCCCATGATGGGTTGCAAATCCGCCACTGTGATCCATAGGGTTTTCATTGACTGATTTTCATTGACTGGAGTAGATCACCAGGCCTTTCTTCCTCATTAGTGTTAGTCTGGAAGCTCCACTGAAACCTGTTCAGTATCATAGCAACATGCAAGCCTCCCCTGACAGATGGGCGGTGGCTGAGTATGAAGTGCATTGACCGGGGTTCAAACCTGGGTCTCCTACACGGAAGGCGAGAATTCTACCACTGAACCACCACTGGCCCCCTTTTAGTAGGCACGTGGATTCAGATACAGTATGTTGAATCAAAAAGGAAAATAACAAGAGACCTTGAAATTAATATTCAGGTATCTGCCCTAATATTCCATACCATTTCCCCAATTTCTTATTTTGAAAAAAATAAGGTCCATTACTATTTTATGTTAAACTAGCTTATATTTTCTAATCAATTGAAATTGTAGACTTTTTAGAGATTTTGCACAGTTACTGCGCTTAAAGCTTATAGGAATGTTGCATGGGACACACACACACATACAAAAAATAAAACAAAGCATGTGATGTCTTCTATCACTGTTTTAATTTGATTCCAGAAGAAGTACAAATATTTCTGAAGGACAGGGGATTGACAGTATGATGATGATATGACATATGGAGTGAATGTTAAGAACAACTAGTTATGTAAATAGGCTTAATTGTGAAGATGTGGAGGCAAAGTAAGGTCACTACAAGCATGAACACTTCAGAGGTAGGGACAAACACTACGTTGTATCAGAACCAAATTACCCTGGCTGCGGGGGCTGTCTCTACTAGGTCCAAGATGCCGTGAATGTTGGCCGACCTCCAGATGTTATAAAGCCAACAAAATGTTTTGTGTCTTAGTCATTGCAAAAACTTCAGTTGTCACAACTGTTTTTCTTCAATTCCAAACCTCAGAATGCCACCTGCAGTGGGTTCTGCCTTGTTCCACCATCCTGGGTGGAATTAAGTCTGGAATAAATGTCTTTCTGCCACTGTTAGCATCTTCACTATTTCTCTTTTTTCCCCAGTCAGGGCCCAACCGATCGTTGGTCCCCAGGGGATTATTGATCTCTCAGTTGTCACTTTAGCCTGGTCTTTTCTTATGCCAAGTAATAAAATACCACCTTTAATGCCCTTCTGGATAAATCAGTGTCAGGCTCAAGAATTTAGTAGTGCCTTCGACTTGGATTCTTTACCAAGTATCACAATTTGTGGTTGCTTTAGTGGAATATTAATGATCATTAACCACACACCAATTTCTCATTAAGTGCTGATATAATCTTTTCCATAAGAATTTATTACAATATTATAGCCAAGTGTCCAACAGCTAGACAGGAACAAATCCTGTAAGGAGAAATCAAACAGCACATACAATTTCAGGCAGTCTTCATCCAACTTAACTGTACTAATCCAGTGGGATGCTGTTGTTTGCGTGTCTGTTTTTGTTTTTGTACTGTGTAACCTTAGGCAAACCAGTTAGCTCTCTAAGCTTCAGTTTTCTTGTCTGTAAAATGGGGATAGTGACCTCATCTCAGAGTGTTTTAAGAGCGTCAAGAGGGATGATATCTGTGTAACCAGTTTATGGAATGGGCTGAACTTGGGAGGGGGTAATCAGGAAACTACTTTTAAGGCACCACTATCTTTAAGCCTGCTTTCAATTCTCTATTCCAAAATGTTGGATGATGTCTCAGGAAGGCCATAGCTTTCTATCAGTTTCAGGTATTAGTAAAGTTTCATTTTCAGATATTAAAATGTCCAAAAACTAAAAAACCAAACTCACTGCTGTAGAGTTGATTCTAACTCATAGCAACCCTATTGGACGGAGTAGAACTGCCCCATAGGGTTTCCAAGGAGCAACTGGTGGATTCAAACTGTCAGCCTTCTGGATAACAGCCAAATGCTTAACTACTCTGCCACCAGGGCTCCTTAAAATGTCCAGTCTAACCTAATTCCCAAATTTTAATATTTTATTGATTTTCTCACAGTTCAGGTCTTACCTAGGCTTGAAATTCTTCAAGGAAGATTGTAGGAAGTCCTTCCATCCTTCCTTGAGCCTTCCTCAATTTACCCTGTCTCCACTTCCTCACCAAGGCCAGCAGGATTGAGTGGGAGGGAAAGATGAGAGCTGGAGAGGAAAGACTGTCTCTTGACATGGCTGTTGTGTCTGTGGTCCTTCATCACGGCAGATGCCCAAATGCTAGCTCCTTAGGTGGGGCACTTTGATGGATTTTTCAGGAACCAATCTTAAACCCTTCACCACCTTCCACTGTCCAAGAGACCTCCAAGATGGCCACATGCTCTGGTTCACTCGACCCTGGTTCCAACATGCTTTAGACACCTTTCAGGTGTTGGAAACTTTTTCCTACATCTCTGGTGTCTTACTTTCCTAAGGCTGCTGTCACAAAGTACCACAAACTGGGTAACTTAAAAGAACAGAAATTTATTGTCTCATAGTTCTGGAGGCCAAAGTCCAAATCAGGGTGTCGGCCATGTTGATTCCTTCTGAGGACTCTGAAAGAGGAGCTGCCTCATGCCTTTCTCCTAGCTCCTGTGACTCCTGGCAATCCTTGATGTTCTGTGGTTAGTAGGTGCATCTGTACATGGCCATCTTCTCTCTGTCTCACTCTCTTTCTGTGTCTCTTCTCCTCTTTTAAAAGGACACCAGTTATATAGGATTAGGACCCATCCTACATGACTTCATGTTAATTGAATTGATGACATTTTCAAAGACCCTACTTGTTTCCAAACAGGACTGCATTCACAAGTACAGGGGCTAGGACTCCAAAATATTTTCTGAGGAGCACAATTCAATTCGTAACACCTGGCCTGGCCACCATCTCTCCAGTCAGCCCAGAGCAAAGGATCAGGCCCAGCTCCTTCCTCCCTGTGCTGTCAGAAAAACCTTTGGCAAGGGCTGTGCCTCTGATCATATTTCCTCACCTGTATTATGGGGATTGGACTGATAAACAACATCATGATAAATGGAGAAGAAATTGAAGTTGTCATCAGTTTCATTCTACGTAAATCAACAATCAACATCCATGGAAGCAGCAGTCAAGAACTCAAATGATTTTTGCTTTGGGCAAATCTGCTACAAAAACCCTCTTTTAAGTTTTGGAAAGTAAAGACGTCACTTTGATGACTAAGGTGCAACTGACCCAAGCCCTGGTCTCTTCAATCATCTCATATGCATGTGAGAGCTGGACAATAAAAAAAAGGAAGACAGGGAAAGAATTCATGCAATCAAATTGTGGTGTTGGCAAAGAATATTGGGTCTACCATGGGACAGCCAGAAGAGCGAACAAATCAGTCTTAGAAGAAATACAACCAGAATGCTTCTTAGAAGCAAGAGCAGTGAGACTGTGGCTGCCTTACTCTGGGCATGTGATCAAGAAAGACGAATCGCTAGAAAAGGACATCATGTTTGGTAAAGTAGAGGGTTAGGGAAAAACAAGGAAATCCCTCCAAGAGATGGATTGACCAAATAGCTTCAATAATGGGCTCAAACATATCAAAGGCCATTGAGGTGGCACAGGACTGGGCAACTTTTTGTTCTGTTTTACATAAGGTCACCATGAGTTGGAGCTGACTCAAAGGTAACTAAGAACAATAACCAAGGGGTAATAACAGTATTCACCCACTGCTGCCTCCATCATGCACTACTGTGAGAATTAAATGAGGTGGACTAGCTAGAGCACTTACCACAGTGCCTGGCTCAGGGATGCTCACAGAAAGGCAGCATGACCAGGGTGGCTAAAAGTGTGGACTATGAAGCCAATGACCTAGATGTGAATTCCAAATCCACCACTCACCAATTGTAGAAATTTGGATGAGTTGCAAGTTACTTTGACTTCTCTGTGCCTCAGTTTCCTTTCTGTAAAATGGGAATAATAGCCATACCTGTGTGTCCTGGATATTGTGCATTGACATTCGTTACTGTGCACCTGTCCTTCAAAGTTCTCCCCTATTCCACAGGGATGCAAAGCCTGGAAACTCACTCCCCAAACTCTCTGCCAGTTTCAGTTAGATTCTGCCAATAAGAAGCTCTCATGGGTTATTTAGGGCTGGGCCAGGCAACCACTAAAGGCAGGTGTCTGGACATCAGCTCAGGAGGGAGGTGGACGTGGCCAGAGGTTCCCAGCCATCCTCCTGAGAACCGTTTGGTTGCCACAGGCACAGGAGACTACTCTGTGGTCCTGACCCAGTGCTCACTGACCCCCAGCTTCACAGGGCTGCTGAGAGGATGAAGTGGGTTTGCATATGAAAAGTGCTCAAAGCAACTCCTGGCACATTGTAAGTGTCCACTAAATGTCAGCTGCTATGATGTATTTGGAGCCCTGGTGGGCTAGTGGTTAAGAGCTTGGCTGCTAACCAAAAGGTTAGCAGTTCAAATCCACCAGCTGCTCCTTGGAAACCTTATGAGACAGTTCTACTCTGTCCTATAATGTCGCTATGAGTTGCAATCAACTGAATGGCAACAGGTTTTTTTTTTTTTTTTTTGGATGATGTATTCATTATTATTCTCAACACTGCTAATCAATCTATTCATATCAGTTCACCAGAGCATCACAATCCTGAAAGGAGGAAAATGACAAGACAGCTAAGCACATCACCTATGTCCTGGGGGAAAGATGGCTGCCCACTGTCACTCTGGAACATAGACGATACTGTGAACAGTCGCCAAAGTGGATCATGTTTAGAAATGTGGCACAAATATACATAACATCAACAGATCAAACCCACAGAAAAACCAGCAGAGATATGACTTGATCTTTCACTCTAGCTGCTCCAGAGAGAAGTTCAATGACCAAATCCAAAGTGACATTCCGAAAGCGCCCTCACTATTCGGTAGCCACACGGGGCCCCCCCGCATAGAGGGGCGAGCAGACAAACATCCAATGGCATCAGAGTAGAACTGAGCTCCATAGAGTTTCCAATGGCTGATTTTTCAGAAGTAGATAGCCAGGCCCTTCTTTTCAGGTGCCTCTGGGTGAACTTGAACCTCCAATCTTTTTGTTAGCAACCTTCCAAGTGTGGGATCAGGAAACTCTGAACTCCATCCCAGGCAAATGAGAACTAAGGAGGGCTGTTGCAATCACCAGCTCCATGCTAAAGGGCTCAGGTTGCCGCCAGCTTTGAAGTCTGAGATGCCTCGGGGTTATTTAAGTTCTGCATCACTTTCAGAACAGTCTGCCATTTATTTCAGCTCTGCAGGGAGTGCTGAAAGATGCCTATCGTTGATGTATTGTGGTGATAATACATTTGTGTGCACTTCTAACAGGACAAAAACACATAAAGACCTGGAATACAAGGGGGACAAAACCATAGGCTCAAATCCATTTGCCCCACCTGCCTTTTTTGATCAGAGGAGAAAGAGACTGATGTTTTCAGTAAAGCTCATTTAGGAAACGTTCCAAAACACTTGGTTGCAATGATATTTTTAAACCCTAAAGCGTGTCTCGTCTATGCTTGATTTTTGAATGATTTACACTGATTGTTACGGCAGCATCCTCGCTCCCAAAACCAGAAACAGCAGTTCTCTCAAATACATAAAATGCCGGTTGATGATTTTAAATGCGTGTATCCCTCAAATGATCTGTGTTAAAATGGTCCAGGTCATCACCATCCTGGTGCCACTGAACCCAGAGTATGGAAAGGGCTCATAGCAGCAGAGGTCTTTATTTTTCCAGAATTATCCCTTCTAATAAACAAACACATCCAAAGCAGGCATGCATAGCATCTCACACTTGTCCTGTGTTATCACATTTAGGCTAAGAGTCCCAACAGATTTGAGAGGGCTCATATCTTGCCAGAAACACTGGTGGCATAGTGGCTAAGAGCTACGGCTGCTAACCAAAAGGTCAACAGTTCAAATCTACCAGGTGCTCCTTGGAAACCCTATTGGGCAGTTCTATCCTGTCTTATAGGGTCGCTATGAGTCAGAATCAACCGGCAGCAATGGGTACAGTCCAGTATATCTTGCTCCTTCCTAATTATAGTGCTCCCTGCATCTCTCCCATACTTTCTGATAAAATGTGTTCACTATACTAGAGACTATTTAGAGGCTTGAGGTAAACAACATAAAAAATGCAAAGTTTTTTGAAGGAAAAGAGGTAGAGTACTTCCTATGAACATGTGTATACATGGAAAGATAGATACAGATGCAGTTATAGCCATAGGTAGAGAAGTTCCTTTTAAGAGACTTGACTCGGTCCAGGGATTTCTATTCCAGTATGTAATGCCTCATACGCGTGAGAAAGCTGGACAACGAATAAGGAAGACCGAAGAAGAGTTGATGCCTTTGAATTACGGTGCTGGTGAAGAGTATTGGATATACCATGGACTGCCAGAGGAATGAACAAGTCTGTCTTGGAAGAAGAATGGCCTGAATACTCCTTAGAAGCAAGGATGGTGAGACTTTGTCTCATGTACTTTGGACATGTTGTCAGAAGAGATCAGTCCCTGGAGAAGGACATCATGCTTGGTAGAGGGATGGCAAAAAAGAGGAAGACCCTCAACGAGATGGATTGACACAGTGGCTGCAACAATGGGCTCAAGCGTAGCAGTGATTGTGAGGATGGTACAGGACTGGGCACTGTTTTATTCTGTTGTACATGGGGTCGCTGTGAGTCAGAACTGACTTGATGGCACCTAACAACAACAACATGTGACCAAATGGAGTCCCTGGGTGATGCAGTTTATCAAGCACTCAACTACTAAATGAAAAGTTAGCAGTTCGAACCCACCCAGAGGTGCCTGGGAAGAAAAGCCTGGCGATCTGCTTCCAAAAAATCAGCCATTGAAAACGTTATGGAGGGCAGGTCTAGTCTGACACACCTGGGGTCGTCATAAGTCGGAACCAACATGATGGCAACTGGTTTGGGTTTTTTGGCTTACACAACCAAAGTACACTCAAATACATGAAACCAAGGGAGAGACATAGTTCATCTCACTCTGGGAGAGAAGGCCAAGCCCTGAGTAGAGGCATTGTTATTTCATTGTTAGCTGCTATCAAGTCACCCCTGACTCATGTTGATCCCATGCACAATGAAACAGAACACTGTCCAGTCCTGCGCCATCCACATGATCAGTTGCAGATCAGACCATTGTGATCCATAGGGTTATCACTGCTGATTTTCAGAAGTAGATCTCCAGGCCTTTCTTCCTAGTCCATCTTAGTCTGGAAGCTCTGGTGAAACCTGTTCAACATCACAGCAATGTGCAAGCCTCCACTCACAGATGGGTGATGAGTTGTACACAAGGTGCATTGACTGGGAATCGAACCTGGGTCTCCCCCATGGAAGGTGGGAGTTCTACCACTGAACCACCAATGCTGAGCAGAGGCGGAGGTAAGCAATCCATAATCCAGACATTCAAACGCAAAGGCTGAATCAAAGACACGCTGTACACACAGGAGTGAAGGTACTAAAATGGGTTGTTTTTCATTTGCGTATTAATATTAGTGAGGTGGCAGCCCAAACCTGCATTTTTTCAGGAATACTGGAGTGCACACCACTTACTTAATCATTCTTTAAGCAAGTGTGTGCAGAGACCCTATAGGTCCTGGAATGTAATAAGAAATAACACAGACGTGGTTTCTGCCTTTACAAACATTACTTGCTAGTGGAGAACACGATTAAATAGCCAGACAAGTATTATTCAGGGTAAATTTGTGATACAGTCCCTAAGGAAGACTTTAGGTTGCTGTGAGAATCTGGAGAGTCTGTAATTGGGGGACCTGATTAGGTTGCCGAATTGGGGGACCAATGCAGACCAGATGGGAAGCAACATTCAGAAGTGTAGATAATGTAATGTAAAGAACACAGAGTGGTGTGGATAATGGTGGACTACTGAACCCATAATCTACCAAAAAATACGACAGTTCAAAAAAGTTTAACACTGTGACGGCCAAAAAAAGCAAGAGTTCCAGCAACTTTACCTGACACATATTTGCTGTGTTATTACTCATCTGTCCACACAGCATTTGAGAATCACTGAACGCCGTGGTTGGCCAGAAAATCCAGTCCATCACCTAAGACTACCTGTTTGCCTCTTGAGTGATGGCTATAGGGCATTTTGGTTTTACCTAGCTGTGTGTTTTTCCACAGGGCCTTCATCACCGAGATTGGAGACGGAGTCTGCAGGGAGTGCTTATGAAGACAGCAAAGGAAAGATGCCAAGTTGGAGTCTAGCTGGTGCTTTGCCTACTGGGGCCCGGCTTGTTTATCTCCACAGGGCCAGGAGTGAACCTTGCCAAGCCACAGGGGCATTGCCAAGAGTGGTAGCAACAGGCCATTAGATATTAACTAAAGGTGGATGACAAGAAGACAAAATAAGCAATGGCCCAAATCCCGCATTGTGCAACAGGGAAACCATGCCCCCTGCGTAGTTACAAGGGAGAGCTCAAGTGTGAGCTTGGAAAACGTGCTCATTTTACCAGGGTCACGCATATGGGGTCCTAGCACTTTAAATATATTTATTGAACAACATGAAACTTTTTTTAATATAAATAAGCAACAAACTTATGGGGGAAGGGTGAAAAAGAATACTTCCGATTAATCCATCCTTACAGCAGAATGTGTCTTGTTGGAGTATGCATGGCATTTGATATGTATTCTGTCCCCTCTGCTGTGGTCTCGTTTCTTATCATTTTGCTTCTGTTTTTTGGTGTTTTCTCCACTCTAGCCATGGTCCTCTCTTTGTCCTCTCTCTCCAGGCTTCCTTTTCAGTAAGTTGGCACAATGTCACCCTGACAGCTTTTGGTCTCCGATCTTGGGCTCCATATTTGCCTTCTCTCTTCTATCCTACAGGAAAACAACATTTGCTTTTCATAATTAAAAAAAAAGGCTAGAAACCCCGTGTGGTTGTTGTTAACTGCCATCAAGCCGGCTTCCGAATCATGGCAATGCCATGCACAATGAAACAAAATGCTGCCTGGTCCTGCATCATTCCGGTGATCAGTTACAGATTGAACCATTGTGATCTGTAGGGTTTTCATTGGCTGCTTTTCAGAAGTAGACCATCAGGCCTTTTATCCTAGTCCATCTGAGTCTGGAAACTCTGCTGAAACCTGTTCTACATCATAGTAACACTCTAGCCTCCACTGACAGATGGGTGGTGGCTGCATATGAGGTGCATTGGCTGGGAATCAAATCCAAATCTCCCACACAGAAGGTAAGAATTCTATCACTGAACCACTACTGTCCCCAGAGCCCCCTAGCCTAGCTGAGTGCCACTGGCAGGTATTCTGATGCCCACTGGCTAGTGAAATGACCGAAGGTGGCATTCAGGGGCAGAATCTGGGAGGAGACCTGTTCCAGGAACACTTCAGAAGGTCTTCAGACCCCACCCCCTTCTACCGCTTTCTTTAAAAATTCTCCCGACAAGGTATCCTACAGGTCGCGGCCCAAGACACACATTCACCCGCCATATGGAAAGCCTTCTCACTCCCATCTAATTCCCTCTAGAGCCCAGCTTCATGCCAGCTCTTCCAAAGCCTTCCCTGGCCACTCCAACGCAGAACACCATTCTTTTTCTGAGCCAGAGCCCTCTCAATCTGACCCTTCTTTCTTTCAGTCCTGGTGCTCCAAGGAATCCATACCTTGTTTCCTCATCCAACTCTGAGGTCCTTATAAGCAAGCACCACATGGAACATTTTTCCTATTTCCCACAGCATTTGACACAATGGTGTTCACATGGTAGAGGCTCCTGTCAAAACTCATTTATTAATCCCAACTCTGTGGAAGGGCCCAGGGGATAAGGAAATGACTATAATAACATGCCCACGCTTCTCAAAGAACTGTCCATCCAGTGAAGAAGCATTTGTAACTAGGTGTTAAAAAATGACTTGGCTGTGTTTAAGGGGGCTCTGGGTGGTTGGGTGGAGCCTAGGTCCTCTCTAAGGGTGAATCAACCTACAGAACAATTAAGAACTTGCTTCTGAAAAGTCTCAAATCTGAATGTCTAGCAGGAAGCCAAATTAAATGTGGTTAACCCAGAGATCCATCACTTGTCTGTCCATTTGTTGTACTGAGGTGACTTGCATGTTGCTGTGATGCTGGAAGCAATGTTGCCAGTATTTCAAATACCAGCAGGGTCACCCGTAGTGGACAGGTTTCAGCAGAATTTCCAAACTAAGATAGACTAGGAAGAAAAGCCTGGTGATCTACTTCCGAGAATTGGCCAATGAAAGCCTTATGGATCACAACAGAACACTGTCTGACTTTCTTGATTTGGACATGTCATGAGGAGGAATCAGTCACTGGAGGAGGACATCATACTTGGTGAAGCAGAGGGCCAGACACTCAGTGAGATGTATTGGCACAATAGCCACAAGGTTGGACCTGAAACTGTCAGCGATCGTGAGGATGACACAGGACTCGGCAGTATTTCACTTTATCCTACGTAAGGTCTCCATGAATCGAAGTTGACTCAACATCTGCTATCCGTCTAACCCAAAACAAAACAAAAAAAGAAAACCAGAAAACCAAACCCGTTGCTGTTGAGTCGATTCTGACTCATAGACACCCTACAGGACAGAATAGAACTGCCCGGTAGGGTTTCCAAAGAGCAGCTGGTATATTCGAACTGCCGACCTTTTGGTTAGCAGCCAAACTCTTAATCATTGTGCCATGAGGCCTCCACAAACCCCATGGCATCCTAAAAATATCTAGTTTGGTATGAGTGTATAGATGAATGAGAATCAATGACCTTAGTTTCTGAGTCTGTGAAATGGGTACGGTAAGACCACTTCTTAGGGCTGCTGGAAGGGTACAGTGAGACTGTGCAATTACCACATTTCATAATTTGTAAAGGTCTATTCAACAACAATCTACCTTATTTTAGGAATCCTGTGATGGCAGAAGTCCAAGGTCAGATAAGCATCGCTCAGCAACATCCATTTATTAAAAATCTTGCAAAAAAGAAATCAGAAGGGATACATCCATTTAACAGTAACTTCTGGGTGCACGACTATGAGCAGTAAAAAAAATTTAAATATTAATGTTACAAATGCAGGAAATATCTTATTATTAAGAAGTGGTCTGTGGTTACTTGAAGCTTCGCATCTTACTCTACGTATTGTCAGAGCCAAAGCTATAAGACTTCAGAGATCTTTAAAACTTTAGGAACGTGTTTGCACTTACTAAAATCTCTCTGGATTGTATTTTTGTACAGTCAGCACTGAATTCAGTCCTTGTTGAAGCTAGGATTTCTACCTAAAGGGAAACTGGACTTAAGTGCCTCTTCTAGTTAAATTCACTGCCACTGAGTGGATTCTGACACATAGGGACCCTATAGGGCAGAGTGGAACTGCCCCATAGGGTTTCCAAGCCTCTAAGTCTTTACGGGAGCAGACTGCCACTTCTTTCTCCTGCGGAGCAGCTTGTGGTTTTGAACCACCGACCTTTCAGTTAGCAGCTGAGCACTTAACCACTGCCAAACCAGGGCTCGTTTCTATTAGTTAAGCAGCTATATAATCTTGAGAGGATGTATTTAGTAAGATTGTCTTTTGAATATGCATAGTGGAAAATATTAGTGAGGAGGATCAGGAGCAATAGTTGTGCCTTAGCTATGGTGACAGCTTTGCAAATGAGCTGTTATTTATTAATTACTTACAAGTATTCACTCAGCCCTCACAACAATCCTGTGAGGTAGGTATTCATACTATCCCACTTCAGAGATGGGAAAAGTGAAGTACACAGATGTAAGATGACATAGACATTAAACCAACAAAACTTACACTTTTAGATCAAAGATGTGAATACTATTTTTTTTGGAACTTGTGTTTTAAAAACTATTGTTTTACTTCTTTTCAAATTAAATATCTAACTGAAGAGATTCAATGGCAGTATGACCTTGTGTCTAGAAAACCCTCAACTATTTGAAAGTCCACGAATGGGAGGGTGATTATACAGTGAAGAGCGTGTGTGTGAGGAGAAAAGGAATCTCCTGTACATGTTATAGGAAAGTACCATCTCTATCATTTTGTTACCATAGTGATGGGGGTTTCCAATGTATGAGTATCTAATTGAAGTCTCATTCATCTAAATGAGAACATTGAGTATATTAACTTACCAGTAATGCTAAAAATTTTGTCTCAAAAAACTTAAGTAGAGATACAAGGACCTACTATTTTGCACTTAATACAAACACTAAAACAGAACAGTTTGTTCAGAAGAAGCAGATGGCACAGTGGCTGGTGATATGCACTCTAGAGCAGACAGCCTCAAATAAGCCACATTCTTAGACACGTTACTTAACTTTTTGAAATCATTTCCTTGTCTGAAAATGGAGATACTAAATAGCGCTTAGCTCAAAAGATTGTTAGGAGGATTAACAGTTTAGAACAATGTCTGGCACATGGTAGGTGTTACGTAAATGTTTACTGAATAAATGTTAGTACAATTAAATTCCCAGGAATCTTGGGGGAAGGTGAGGTATGATATCTTAAAGTCCATAGAGGGAATTCAGGATAAGTCAGACATAAAAGGAGGCCTAGTGGCACAGTGGTTAAGAGCTCAGCTGGTAACAAAAAGGTGAGCAGTTCGAACCAATCAGCCACTCCTTGGAAATTCTGTGGGGCAATTCTACTCTGTCCTATAGGGTGGCTATGAGGCAGAATCAACATATAAACTCGTCTGTTGTTAGTTGTTAGGTGCCTTTGAGTTGGTCCTGACTCATACAACAGAATGAACATTGTCTGGTCCTGCGCCATCCTCACAATTGTTGTTATGCTTGAGCCCGTTGTTGCAGCCACTGTGTCAATCCATCTCCCTGAAGGTCTTCTTCTCTTTCCCTGACCCTCTACCAAGCATGGTGTCCTTCTCCAGGGTCTGGTCCCTCCTGATAACATGTCCAAAGTACGTGAGACAAAGTCTCACCATCCTTACTTCTAAGGAGCATTCTGGCTGTACTTCTTCCTTGAAAGAAATATAGAGGATGGTGCATCTGAGAGGGTCTAGAGGCGCTTAATGGTCAGGGAGATATCCCAATGAATATCAAGCAGTGCCAGGATGTTCAAGGAGTGATGGGCAGCCAGGGTGGAGGTGGCACCTGCTCAGATATTACTGCTGGTACAGGATTCTGTAACTCTCATTTGTCAGTATAGCTAATAGGACATCCTGACTTAATCTCCTGATGAAAACTGCTAAAAATGCTAGGAAAAACAACACCAACACATAAATATGTAAAATATTTTTAAACATACGTGCAGTGCCATGGATCACTTTTATATGGTCTTTCTTGCTGTAGTCTTGTAACTCCCACCAAATGATTGGGTGAGACTATGTAAATAAGGTGCTTGTGGCCCACCAAGGGCATTGGGCAGCTTGCTAATAATGCAAATAAGGTACATGGCACCCTTGTGGCAGTGGGACTGTGCAAATGAGATATATGGAACCCTAACAAAGGGATTGGTCAGTTTTGTGATCCTGCTAGGCTCAAAATGAGCCATCCCAGAGGTGGAAGGGGAGGGACCTCACTATCACCAAGAAAGAAGAGCTGGGAGTGGAGCACATCCTTTGGACATGGGATTGCTGTGCTGAGACTCTCCTTAGACCCAGGAGACAAAGAGGGAGTGCTGTAACCCTGGAGATGGCTAGAGATGGCAAGAAGCAATGGCGGGAAACAGCAGCAGCAGAGGCAGCAGAACCAGGAGATGACGCAGTGGGCTTCCCAACCCACTGAGCAAGAGAGCTGAGTGCCTTCAGTCTGATGCTTGCTGGGGGAATGGGGTGCGTCTGAGCACTTATCGGTGGAACTAAAGAGCTTTGCCCGAGCAGGGCAGAGGCTCAGCTGAGGAGCTGAGGGGCCAAGGGTTAGAGAGAGGCGTGCCTGTGAGCACAGCTGAGAAGAGGCTGTCCTGATCAAAGAACTGTATCCTGAATTGTAAACTGAATTATTACTTCCCTAATAAACCTCATAACTGTAAGCACAATTTGTGAGTTCTGTGTGGCCATTGCAATGAATTATAGAACCCAGCAGAGAAGTAGAGAGTGAGGGTTGGCGGGGGAGGGATGGTTGGTGTCAGAATTGGTAAAACGGTTGGAAAGAGGAGGTATGTCAGACCACCACCTCATAGGAATCAGCTTTGGGCTATTGATGCTGATACTGATTCTCTCTTTCCATCATGAAGTTTGAGGAGGTCAGATACCTCTGCCACACCGTTTTTACAGTATGTAAAAAATAATCAGAGCCCAGAAATTAAGTAAAAGAGAGTTCTAAAGATAACTTTGAGAGCATTTGCTGAGCCTGGTTGATAACAAAAGTGCAAACCATGTGGGAAAACACTGGTAAAAAAGACTCCACTACATTCATGTTAAGAACTTTTTATCAAAAGATAATATAAAGAGTAAAAAAAAAAAAGGCACAAAGATATTTTCAACACATAAAAATGATAAAGATTATCAGTTACACAAACAAAAAAATTATATGTAAACAAAATTTAGAATATCAAAAAAATAAATCCTATGACTCACTAAAAAATCAAATAACCCAAAAGGTAAATAAAGGTTGAAATAGGTAGTCTACTGAAGAAGAAGATTGAATGACCAATAAATATATTTTTAAAAATGCACATCTTTTATTAGTAATCAAGGAAAATGCAGATGAAAAACCACAGTGAAGTATCATTTTAGATCTATGTCTCTGGGTCATGAAATTGTAAACACACTTAACTGCTAACAGAAAGGTTGGAGGTTCCAGTCTGCCCAGAGGTGCCTTGGAAGAAAGGCCTGGCAATCTACTTCAAAATCAGCCATTGAAAACCCTATGGAGCACAGTTCTTCTGTGACACACATGGGGTTTCCATGAGTTGGAATCAACCCCATGGCAACTGGTTAGAAAGGCAAAAATTTTAGGCTGACAGTAACCAACATTGGTGGGGTCATGGAACTCACTTATGAACTTATATACCTCTCATGGGAGTGTAACTGGTATAAACACTATGGAAAACAGTTTGGTATTATCAACTAAAGCTCAGGATGTGAAATTCTATTCCTAGGATTATACCCTCGGGAAACTCTTGCTCATGCCAACCACCAGGTGCGGTGTAAGAGAATGTTTATAGTAGGACTGTTTGCAATAGCAAAAATGGAGAACAACTGAAGAACAATCAACAGTGGATTAGAAAAATACATCATGGTGCAGTGGTGTAAAGGAACATTATATAGCAGTGAAAAAGAACGAATTACAGCCGTGTGCACTAACAAGGATGATTCCCAGGAGTTTCAGGAGAATTATATAAAATCCTAAGACAAGCAAAACTAAAAAGCGGTATTTTGTAAACAAACGTGTGGTAAAAACATGAAGAAAAGCAATGAATAGTGATAGACCAAATTCAAGATAGTGGATTCGAAGGAGGCAGCGCCACGCAATGGACTTCGAAGCTTAAGAGAACGTGACTTTTCACAATTTTAACTTACATTTCCCTCTCTCCATGATTACAGAGATGATTTCACTCTGGATGGTGGTGGAGGGGAAGATGGAGTCTCAGGCCACCTGGCTTCAGAACCTGGGGGAATAGATAGAGAGATCTGAGAAGAAGCTGGTCAACCGTGAGAAGATGACTGTGGAGTTTGGGGACCAGCTGGAGGGCAAATGGGACTTGCTGGGGTCTCTGCTGCTGAGGAGACAACCAGAGAACATGCGGAGCCAGCTAAGAAAAAGCAACTTCTGGGCCCTGTGGCTCTTCCCAGTAGGCCGGGACAGAATCTCCAAGGTGTCTAGATTATCTGAACAAGACAGAGTGGAAGAATCTGGAAGGCCAACAAAAGGAGATTTACAAAAATCAGTGAAGAAATAAGTAAGCCACAAAGGAAATTAAGAGAACCATTCCATTTGCAATAGCGTCTTAAAAGAATAAAATCCCTAGGAATAAATTTAGCCAAGGAGGTGAAAGACTTGTACACTGAAAACTACAAGACATTGCTGGAAGAAGTTAAAGGAAACCCACTTGCTGGAGTACTTGGCAGTCTTCAATGGAGCTGATTGTCTCCAAAAGACCAAGAGGAGGAGAGGAACGGGGGTAGACCCCAATGCCCCTGCTGAGAATAAAGGTTCCGATAAAGGAGCTGAGAGTTAAAGCAAAGGTCAAATTCTGGACTACGGTTCAGGTTCGGGAGTGTGGGTTTCTCGCCATGCCCCTCTCGGCCCCTTCCATCCCTAGCCTAGTTGTGGTTCTGTAAACTCCCCGGGGAAAGCTCACTTTGTTTACTTAAGATTGTTCAGATTGTTCCTGTCATTATTTGAGTTTGTTCTGATTACACAGCTTCCTAGTTAGGTCTGGGACTGACTATTTGAGAAATGATGGAGAAAAAGTGCCCAGCGTTTGCCTCTCAAGAGTACTATCTGTGCCTTTGCTTTTGTTGTCTGGAAAAATGGGAAAGTCTCCTGGGTCATATGAGAATGTCTCCTCTGAAGATTTGCTGTTGCCTAGAATAAAACTTGCCATAAAGAGAAACGTCACTTTACGGACTAAGGTGTGCCTGACCCAAGCCATGGTGTTTTCAATTGCCTCATATATATTCAAAAGCTGAGCAATGAATAAGGAAGACTGAAGAAAAATTGATGCCTCTTAGTTATGGTGTTGGTGAAAAATATTGAATATACCATGGACTACCAAAAGAATGAATAAATCTGTCTTGGAAAAAGTACAGCCAGAATGCTCCTTAGAAGCAAGGATGGTGAGACTGCATCTCACACACTTAGGACATGTTATCAGGAGGGATCAGTCCCTGAAGAAGGACATCATGCTTGGTGAAGTAGAGGGTCAGCAAAAAAGAGCATGGTCCTCAAGGAGACGGATTGACACAGTGGCTGCAACAATGGGCTCGAGCGTAACAACAATTGTGAGGATGGCACAGGACTGGGCAGTGTTTTGTTCTGCTGTATATCGGGTCACTATTAGTCGAACTGACTCGACGGCACCTAACAACAACAACATAAATCGAAATGAATGAATGAATAAGTGAATGAATGCAGGGCTCCCAGGAAATGACATTCCTATAGACATTGCGGAAGCATCTAAAACAATGTTTCTGGGAAGTCTTTCTAAAGCCTTTTTTAACATGCAAATGTTGGAAGGTGTGTTCACTGAAGGAAGAATATGAAGTAGTTACCGGAACTGATAGGAAAATCATCCGGAAGGCTAAAGCCAGGGATGAGCTAAGGCTTATGCCCAGACAATTAAAAGTCATTCTTGTCTGTTTATTTGATTGGTTGAGTTTAATTTTTCAGAGCCAAAGAAGGAACCACAACAAATAAGAGGTGGGCACTATGGAGTAAAATTGTGACATGGTGAAAATATTCACACACCAATCAACAGACAACAACAATCACAAGACTCAGCAGCACTAGCAAACTCCTTTTCCAATAAGGGAGTTGCTCAGTAGACTAGGAAAAGTGGACTAAACATGTCTCAAGCCCAAGATGGTTGAGCTGTTAGGAAGAGGTAACTAACAACTCTAAAGAGGTAACTAATAGCAGCTCTGGGTGTGGGTTCGAACCACCAACCTTTAACCATTTGCGCTACCCGTGGACTCATTGTAACACCCAGAGACTAGGAGCTTGACTTTAGTTGTTCATATTTATCAACCGTTCACGGAACACTAGCTGTTAAAGGTACACACTACACTGAGTGTCAGAACTCAGCTCCGAAAAGATCTTGACAGTGAGAGAACTAGACTTGTTATGTAGAAATTCTTTTCAGTGGAGGGGTTGAAAGCCAAAATCTATCCTCCTGTAAGCGTGTCTCACCTCTTGCCATGCTGTGGTAAATTGTTGGTGATGAATTTTCAGTTCACATGTGATGGATTTGAAAAGAGGAACACATTTAGAGAAGGTGTTAGGGAGATTCCATCTCATTTCCCTGTTGGTTTTAGTGTTTGTGTTTTTTGAAGTTCAGTGAAGGCAACTCGAGAAAAGGGAACTTTAAGCCATCATTTCGTTATAAATAGTAAATTCAGAGAAGAACTCAGTATTAAAAACAATTATTTTACAAAAAATAACTTAAATATCTGGATGCTCTAGAGATGCATCCATGGAGGTCAGCCTCCAGTCCCAGCAGAGACAGAGAATACCCTCCTGAGGGCTCAAACGAGAATAACCAGCTCAGTGAGAATTTGGGGCTCTCTTGTTCCCCGCAATAGGACTTGATCAAAGTAGCAATTCCCACTCCTGAGTTTCCAACAAAGTTATTCTTATTTCTTTGTTGAGGTGGTATGAAGAACATATTGCAGGAAGTAAAACCTACTCAACGGACTTACTAAGTGAAGTAGCCTTCCCAGACACCAGTTTTAACTCTGACGTGGCCAAAGAATAAAGCAAGAGGAAATAAGTATAACGATTAGGAGAAGGAAATAGTTTTAATATTTGATAGAAAAAGAATGTGTGCTTTTCGTGATAATAGTAAGCTTGGACTTCAGAAGATTCTTGTAAAATGAAGTTCATATACAGCCTCATGTTAAGCATGTCAACACCTGAGTGTCCTGGGCTCATGTTCTAAATGTCTCTAGGGCACGCATCCTTTCCCACAATGTGTATTCCCCTTGTTCTTGGCTGAGACCTTGGGTCATTGTAACCCCAAATCAATGGACCAATGGGCACGCTGGATTACAACTTTAAGTAACTTTTATGGTAGAGACATTAATCAGTCATGGCTTTGGCTAAGCTGACCATTTTTGCTAAAACCCAGCATACCACATTGAGGAGGATAGCGTATTCATCGTCTTGGTCTTAGCAGTTTTGGGATTTCCAACATCTTCTCCAGGCGTATTTCTCCTGATCCCACTTCCATGAACCCATCATTCTAATCAGATGGGTCTGAGCCTCATTCTTGGGTCACCTTGTACTTTTCTATTCTGTTCCCTGCCAAGAGTGCCTCTTGACGCCTCTTCACTTTCTTATATCCTTCCCCTTCTCTGGAACGCTTGCTCCTAATACTCCACCCAGGCACCATCCCAGTAATGAAATATTGTTAGTGCAATTTCTATTACGGAAAGACAACCACAAGCTCAATGGGACACCATCATAGCCTTCCCATCTCTCACTACTTCTCTCTCTTCCGTGGAATGTGATGTCTCTGCCTCTCATTTGGTAATTATTTACTGTCTGTGTGTGTGTTTTTAGCTGCTATGGAGTTGGCCCCAACTCATGGCAACCCCATGCACAACAGAATAAAATGTTACCCAGTCCTGCACCATCTCCATGAATGGATGTGGATAGGACCAATGTGCTCCATAGGGTTTTCATTGGCTGATTTTCAGAAGTAGATCACCAGGCCTTTCTTCCTAGTCTGTCTTAGTCTGGGAGCTCCACTGAAACCTGTTCACATCATAACAACAGACAAGCCTCCACTGACAGATGAATGGTGGCTGTGCTTGAAGTGCCTTGGCTGGGAATCGAACCCCGGTCTCCTGCGAGCAAGGCATGAATTCTACCATTGAACCCCAATGTCTCATTTGTTGTCTATACTTAGTAATACTTTCTTTTATCTTCTGTATCCAACCAGGTCGTCAACATCTTGAGGATGAAAACCATTCTTAAATGTTTACAGGTTTCATTCATATTCATTACAGAGCCTCGATGTGGAGGTACTTAACCTGTGCCCCTCCTCATGATATAACTCCAGTAACGGAAATATAAGAAATGAGTATGATATAAAAAAATCATTGTGATAAACAGCTTTCCGTCTGCTGTGCTATAATGATTATATGCCATATCTAGGTACTCAAACTTTACGATGCTTATCTCAATTGTAGAACCATCCCCAGATCAAACAATATAGCTTCTACAGGAAGTGCTCTCTGGAAAAATAATATGTTCAAAAGATTCCTAGAAAATTGTAAACATATCTTAAAGTTGAAACGTGTCAAATGTAAAAGAGGAAATATTTTAAACTTAAAAAGATACACATTTTTAGGTAAATAAAAAATATAACCAATGATTCATCATCTGCCACAAATAACAGACAAACCTACTGACTTTGAAAAGTGCAAAGAAGACTCAGTAAGATACCAGCCCAGGATTTGGCTGGGGAAAACTGTGAGAAAGAGCTTTAAAGATGGCTCATATCCAGGTGGCTCATGAGCCAAGGTAAAGTAATATGCAAGTGGTGGCCAGAAAAGGATAAGACTACAGGTGTGAAGATCAATACAAGACTGAGTCTAATGGTAACACTCCAGACACAAAAGCAGAAGAGACCCCAGGAACTAAGAAAAAATAAAAGTAAAGAAAGGCCTGGGCTTGTGTTTTGGTTTGACTTGTGCCCCCAAAATATGTGTTGGAATTCTAACCCCTATATCTGTGGACATAATCTAACCCAATGTAATGTATTCACCTTCCATAATGCGGTCCAATGTAATCAATCAATCTGTTGAGTTTTCACCAGTATCGAGTAGATCCTAAACCTAATCACTTCTGAGTTATATAAACAGCAGCATAGACACAGAGACACATTCCCAAATGGGGAAGACAGATACTATATGAGAAATATCTACAAGCTGAGAAACCGTTTTCTCTTGGAATCCAGATTTCTGGATCCATGGAGTTGGGATGACCCACCCAGGCCATTTGCCCTTAGCTGTCCTTTTGAACCTTAAGCCTTTAAGGAACTGGTTTTCCTGGGGTCACCTTCAAGCCAAACAATAACCTAGTAAGCAGCTTAGGGGAGACTGTGTTGCCTTAGGCATTAGGCTCCTTTGGAGAATTGTCTATGTGCAGCCAGTTTCGAGAAGCAGGAACTCCAAGGCCAGACTGGAAGCTGTGTTTTAGGATATATGGTAAGTCCTTAACAACTCTATTTTTCACAACTGACTGACCCTGAAACCCTGTGCGTGCTCTGAAAAACCAACAGGGAAGGAATTTACAATGACCCTCAGGAGTCTACTCTGCCTGGACCCCACCTGCCTACCTTCTGAGAGCCTTCTCGATACCTTCTGGTTGACACTGCTGATTTGAATTGTACCTACTCACAATAAATGTATTTTCTTACACTAATTTCTGGTATTTCTCTGCACATTTAGATTTTTAACAAAGTAAGGAATGAAGGATCACCTGAGGCTACTGACAAGGAAGGAATTGACATGGCTGAGACCCTGATTTGGACTTTTAACCTCCAGAACTGTGAAAGAATATATTTCTGTTCTTTAAAGCAACCTGTTTGTGGTAATTCTGCTACAGCAGCACTAGGAAAGTAAGACAGTATGCAACTGTGGTGGGATTTGCCTGTCCAGAGGTACTTCACTTTTCTGAGCTGGTGAAGTTGCTACCACAGCTCTCAGCATGGATCCCCACCTTCTGAGCTAAAAGGTACCACTATGACTTTGGCCATTACTCTCAGCTCAGGCCCAAGCTGGCCAATGGCTCAGGGAAGCCATGCATAGTTGTTCAAGGTGTGTACTGCATAACTGCAACAGGGACCACTGTACCAATCAGTGGCCATGCCTAACAGCCCAGCTGGCCACAGCCACTTTCAGAACAATTTCTTCTCTGTACAAGGCAATATAAATTCACCCAGTGCCCATCAAAAAAAGAAAACAAAAGAAAGCCATTCACCATATGTTTATTTGTTATGTTATTTGTCTATTTGCTGATGTGGCATGACTCACAATGAAAAGAAACAGCTGTAAACATCCATTAATAATCGGAACATGGAATGTACAAAGTATGAATCTAAGAAAATTAGAAGCTATCAACGATGAAATGGAACACGTAAACATCGATATCCTAGGTATTAGTGAGCTGAAATAGACTGGTATTGGCCATTTTGAACAGGACAATCTTATGGTCTACTACGCCAGGGATGACAAGTTGAAGAGGAACAGTGTCACATTCATTGTCGAAAAGAACATTTCAAGATCTATCCTGAAGAACAACACTGTCAGTGATAGGATGATATCCATACACCTACA
The DNA here is from genome assembly GCA_030035585.1 of Dugong dugon. Lineage (NCBI taxonomy): Eukaryota > Metazoa > Chordata > Mammalia > Sirenia > Dugongidae > Dugong > Dugong dugon. The sequence continues at coordinate 221,339,083 of CM057460.1, forward strand.
AGGAAGACCAGTTAATACAATTATTATTCAAATATATGCGCCAACCAATAATCCCAAAGATGAAGAAATTGAAGATTTTTACCAACTTTGCAGTCTGAAACTGATCAAAGATGCATTGGTAATTACTGGTGATTGAAATGTGAAAGTTGGAAACAAACAAGAAGGATCAGTCATTGGAAAATATGGCCTTGGTAATAGAAATGAAGTAGGAGATTACATGATAAAATTTTGCAAGGCCAACGACCTATTCATTGGAAATACCTTTTTTTCAACAGCATAAATGGCAACTATACACATGGAATTTGCTGGACGGGATACACAGAAATCAAAACAACGTCTTCTGTGGAAAGAGACGATGAAGTTCAATATCATCAGTTAGAACAAAGCCAGGGGCTGACTGCAGAACAGACCATCAATTGCGCATATGCAAGTTCAAGTTAAAGCTAAACAAAATTAAAACAAGCCCACGAGAGCCAAAGTACAACCCTGAGTATATCCTACCTGAATTTAGAGACCATCTCAATAATAGATTTGATGCATTGAACACTAATGACTGAAGACCAGACTAGTTGTGGGATGACATCAAGGACATCAGACATGAAGAAAGAAAAGACCAAGATAAATGTCAGAAGAGACTCTGAAACTTGCTCTTGAACCTCAGGTAGCTAAAGCAAATGGAAGAAATGTTGAAGTAAAAGAGCCGAACAGAACATTTCAAAGGGCAATTGGAGAAGAAAAGTAAAGTATTATCATGAAATCTGCAAAAACCTGGAGTGAGGAAACCAAAAAGGAAGAACACAGCATTTGTTGAGTTGGAAGAACTGAAGGAAAAAAATCAAGTTCTATGGGCAAGATATTCAATGACACAGGAAGCTTCAAAAGAAGATGAAAGGAATACACAGAGTCACTGTACCAAAAAGAATTAGTCAATGTTCAGCCACTTCAGGAGGTAGCACATGATCAAGAACTAATGGTGTTGAAGGAAGAAATCCAAGCTGCACTGAAGACATTAGTGAAAAACAACCCAAAAAACCAAACCCGTTGCCATTGAGTCAATTCCGACTCATAGTGACACTATAGGGAAGAGTAGAACTGACCCATAGAGTTTCCAAGCAGCGTCTGGTGGATTCGAACTTCTGAACTTTTGGTTAGCAGCCATAGTTCTTAACTGCTAAGCCACCAGGGAATTCATGGTATACCAACTGAGATGTTTCAACAAAAAGACACAACACTGGAAGTGTTCACTCATCTATGCTAAGAAATTTGGAAGACAGCTACCTGGACAACCATTTGGTTGTTTGTGCTCATTCCAAAGAAAGGTGATCCAATGGAATGTGGAAATTATGGAATAATATCATGAATGTCACACATAAGTCAAATTTTACTGAAGATAATTCAAAAACGATTGCAGTAGTACATCAACAGGGAACTGCCAGAAATTCAAGCCAGATTCAGAAGAGGACGTGGAACGAGGGATATCATTGCTGATATCAGATGGATCTTGGCTGAAAGCACAGAATACCAGAAAGATGTTTACCTGTGTTTTATTGACTATGCAAAGGCATTTGACTGTGTGGATCATAACAAATTATAGAAAATATTGCCAAGAATGGGAAATCTAGACACCTGTGTTCACACGGAACCTATACATAGTCCAAGATGCAGTCATTCAAACAGAACAAGGGGATACTGGGTAGTTTAAAATCAGAAAAGATGTTTGTCAGGGTTGTATCCTTTCACCATATTATTCAATCCATATGCAAAAAAGAGGAAGACTCTCAGTGAGATGGATTGGCACAGTGCTTTCCAACAATGAGCTGAAACATAGCAATTATTATGAGGACGGTGCAGGACAGGGCAGTGTTTCGTTCTGTTATACATAGTGTCACTATGGGTCAGAACCAACTGGAAGGCACCTAACAACCTAAGAACAACAATAATTCACCCGGCGGTGGCCTTTTAACCATGCCCCTCTTCCCCCACACATTTCGTTCCAGCCCTTCTATAACTTCATGTTCAAAATCTCACTCTCCCTTTGTCATGCACTGCTATGGACTCTGGGTCCTCTTCTGCTAACTATGGTTGTTTGAAAATAAAGTTATGACAGTGTTTCATCCTCCCTTGCACTCTCTTGGTGACCCTACTTTCCCAGCAGCCATTTCTTTCTCTCACCTTGGCCCCTTTTCTGACCTGGTTCAGAAATTCTGGGAAAGACTGCACAGATGTCTGACAACAGCCAGGGCACATGGAGAAAGTTCAGGATCTGCTCCTAGAGGAGGGGAAAAGGGCCACATGGGAGTTTCTACCCTCCTGAGGGCCCCTGTGCCTATGTGCTTGGGCCTGAAACCAGTAGGTAGCAGTCACAGGGGAGCACAGCTTAGCTTGCCTTTCAAGAGAAACCCGGGATGAGGATTGTCTTGTCCTTGGCTGACCCCCTCCCTACTCCAGTACGACCTCATGTTAATGATAATGTCTTCAAAGACCCTTTTTCAAACAAGGTCACGTTCACAGGTACTCCAACATAAACTTTGTAGGGACACAATTCAATTCCAACAACTACTAGTGGAGTTTGATGCACAGCCTTCCTTCATACTAAGGGCCAAGCAGTCTTACCTACCACTGCTTCGGCACCACCAACGCAAATACCAACACAGTGAAAAAGTCAAAGAACTTCTTCACGTTCCAGTAAGAAAATCGTTTGGATCATACTATATCATGAAAATAGTTTAACATCATATTCCTGCAGAAAGGATCTTGGAAATTTCCAGAGGTCCAGAACTCACAGTTTGACAATTGGTGTTCTACCTCTTCCCTCCTCTCGCATCCCTGCAAACGCAAACTTCAAGGGGAGGCAAGTAAATCATGTATGTGTGGGACAAAGAATTCAATTTGGCCTTTTGTCTCTGGTTCCTGAAAATAATCCTTGGAATTTGCCAGCAATCAAGGTGCCTTTGTTTTTCAAAAAGAGCCGGGCAACAGTTCAACAAGTGCAAATGTAGTGGGGGCCACACCTGGCAAATAACTTCAGGAAGGGAGGGGGGCATGACACAATCGATCATGCATATTCATTGATTCAATCAATCATGCATATGCAATGAGGCCCCAATCATTGACTATGTATAAGCCAATAAAGACCCTGGACACAGAAGTTCCTTTGAGCCTCCAGACTGATGATGCACCCAGGAATCCACACTGGGAAGACTGAGAGTCGCTAGGGACATGAATCTCTGCACGGAAACCCCCTTCCTGGCCTCTCCTGTGCATCTCTTTGTGTGTATCCCTTTGTGGTTATATTAAAATTGTTATTTTGAGCATCGCCCTTTCCTTGAGTTTGGTGAGTCACTGCCACCAGCGGCAGCGAGCACCAGCAGAGGCTGGCGTCTGCCTATTTGGCAGCGTGATGGACAGAGTCCTGACTTGTGAGCTTTGATGTGGCTCTGGGTGGCCAGGGATGAGGGCTGACCTAACTCTGTGTGGTTAGGTCCTGTCAAAGAGAGAAATTGATAGCAGACAATCTTGCTTTGAGTTTAGGGTTTTCTTACCCATGAAACCAAATATTTAAAGAAATCCCTGACCAAAAGTAATCTGCCGCGAAATTGCAAATCCTTTTTTTCTTTTTGGAAGGCAGGCTTGCTAAATTTGAATCTCAAAAGATATGGCTGGGTGGAGGGGCAGAGACTATTTTGGGAGTTGATAACTGTTGATTTCAGTGAGAGAGGGCATAGTTTGATCAATCATGTTCAGATTAGTCAATGGTTGATCTTCTATATTTCTCCCTCTTCTTTTTATAGAAGTCCTGCTGGCACAGTGGTTACACGTTTGGCTGCTAACCAAAAGGTCAGCAGTTCGAATCCACCAGCCGCTCCTTGGAAACCCTATGGGGCAGTTCTCTTCCATCCTGTAGGGTTGTTAAGAGTTGGAATTGACTAGACAGCAATGTGGTTTTTAGTTTCTTGTCTTTATACCTGGCTTCTTGGAGCCATTTGCTTTTTCTGGAATTAAAATGTGTCTGCCTATATGCAGATAGAATAATTATTCAGAATAAATCTTTTGTTCAAATTTCAGTGAGTTTTGATTGTTTTTAACAGGTCAGAGACACAAAGTGCCACATGGGTGTCTGGTGTCCAAGATGGAGAAGTGGGAGAGCTGGGATGTGGGTTATCTTTGAATTTTGGGCATCAGCTTTATGTCGATTTGTATCAATGCAGCATGAAATCTGACTTGCAAGAAGTAGCTTAGAGTCGTCCAGAAGACTTTATGGGCAATCCCGGTGGGCCCCTCCACGTGGGTTGATTTCGGGGAGAAACAATTCCCTGAGTCCTCATTTTGCTATGGAGTCACTGTCGTCTTCCAGACACCATTTTCTCCCAAGTGCCCTTGGTACAGAAGCTTTCTCTGATGATTCTATTTGGGGACAAAGTCCTAATGGCCCATGTTCTTGCTCTTGCATTGTAACAGCCATGCTCATTTTATTCTTATAAATTATGAGAAATTGAGACATCATTGCCTAGGAACAAAACAGGATGTATTCTGTATGCCCCTTTTGTCCCCTCAAGACTCACCCTGTGTGGAATGAAGCATGTGCATACTGGGTAGAGGCCGGGCAGGCACTCTGCCCTTGGCTGAGAGCTCAGGAGGCCCTGGACCAAGGCCAGGCCACCTCAGGAGAAAGGAGAAAGGAAAAAAAAAAAAATCCAGTTGGTGGTAAAGAAGTCTCCTTGCCTAGGGGAACTTCAGCATTCAAGTTACTAAATAAAGCAGCCAGTTGGGCAGTTGGTGATGAGAAGCAATTCATACCATTGTAAAAGGATTAGTGAAATATAATTCCCTCAACATTTCAGTTTCAATTATTCCAAATGGGTACACAATTTTTAATGGTAAGGAATTGTTTGGAATGTCACTAAAAATGCAAAAACTAAATCTGTTCACTGCTTGAGAGCTCCAAAGAGAGGTTCCCATTCTTGTTCATGTCATCTTTGCATACCCCAATTTTTAGTGCCAGACTGACTGGCTACCTCAGTCAGATATGAGGAGGGGACTCCTCTGTACTCATGTTATGGATTGAATTCTGTCCCCAAAAAACGTATGTTGAAGTCATAATCCTCCAAACCAAAACCAAACAACCCATTGCCATTGAGCCAATTCTGACTCATAGCAACCCCATAGGACAGAGTAGAACTGCCCCATAGGGTTTCCAAGGAGTGCCTGGTGGATTGGAACTGCCAACCTTTTTGTTAGCAGCTGTAGCTCTTAACCACTACACCACCAGGGCTTCCACTCACCTGTCAATGTAAACTTCTTTGAAATTAGCATCTTGGAAAATGTTATTAGTTAACATAAAATCACACTGAAGTAACCAATACCCAGTTGCCACTGAGTGGACTCTGACTCATGGTGACCCCATGTATGTTAAAGTAGAACTGTGCTCCACATGGTTTTCAAAGGCTGATTTTTTGGAGGTAGAGTACCAGGCCTTTCTTCTGAGGCACCTCTGGTGGACTCAAACCTCCAATCTTTCAGTTAGCAGCCTAGCACATTAACTCTTTGCACCGCCTGTGCTAATCCAATATGAGTGGTGTCTTATAAAAGAGGAGAAGAGAGACGGAGAGACACAGACAGAGGGAGGCCATGTGAAGATACATCTATATGCCAGGGCTGCCAGAAGCTGGGAGAGACACGAAAGGATCTTCCCCCAGAGACTTTGGAGGTAGCATGGCCTGGCTGACACACTGATTTTAACTTCTGACCTCCAAAACTGTGAGGCAATATATTTCTGTTCTTTAAAGCCACTCTTTCAATGGCATTTTATTACAGCATCCCTAGGAAATGAATCCAACTCATTAGAGAAGGGTAGATCGGAAATGCACGGAGGACCACGAGGAGGGCGGTGTTGCTGTTCTTACCCCCGCCTTGGGACAAGAAGAGACTGGAGCTACGTGCAGCACCGGCACAGTGTGGGGATGGAAGTTCTTGCCCCTGGAGCAGTTTCTGTTGGTTTCCTGGGACACAACAGCTTCTGAGCAAGTTGGCAGGCTCAGAGGTGATTCTGGCACACCTTTTGCTAAAGGACCTCTCTGCAATGAAGTGACGCAGAATGAGGAGCAACTCTTGGGGTGATCACAAACTCGGGGTGTGAATGCAAGTGGGCAGCATCTGAATCCTGCTGATTCCCAGGTGTAGCCATCTTAGGGTGGCTCTGCCCATTGGAGGCGCCATTTTGCTGGTATGCATTGGTTCACTTTTACATACACACAGGAGCAAATGGCTAACTCGGCTGTTAACCAAAAGGTTGGGAGTTTGAGTCCACCCAGAGGTACCTCAGAAGAAAGGCCTACCAATCTGCTTCCAAAAAATCAGCCACTGAAAACCTATGGAGCACAGTTCTACTCTGATACACATGGGGTCGCCATAAGTTGGAGCTGACTGGACGGCAACTGATGATTGGTCCTTGAGCTAAGTGTGTGTCTGTGTGATCATTTGCTTCCATTCCATATTAGGAAGTTTCAAAAGGTGGCAGACTTTAGGTTGTAAAAGTAATGTTTGGTCTTAGTTATCTGCTGTAGTGCTATATTCTGTTCTAGTGCTGCTATAAGAGAAATACCACAAGTGGATGACTTTAACAAACAGAAATCTATTTCCTCACAGTAAAGTAGGCTAAAAGTCCAAATTCAGGGTGTCATCTCCAAGGGAAGGCTTTCTCTCTCTGTTGACCTTCTCATAAATCTTCCCCCGGACTAGGAGCTTCTCTGCGCAGGGACCCAAGGTCCAAAGGACGCACTCTACTCCCAGCGCTGCTTTCTTGGTGGTATGAGGTCCCTCTATCTCTCTGCTAGCTTCTCTTTTTTATATCTCAATAGATTGCCTCAAGACACAATGCAGTCGTGTAGATTGGGTCCTGCCTCACTAACACAACAGCTGCCCATCCTCCCTCATTAACATCATAGAGGCAGGATTTACAACACATGGGAAAATCACACACTGTCGGGAATCGTGGCCCAGCCAAACTGATACACATATTTTTTGGGGGACATAATTCAATCCATGACATGTTCAAAGACAGAAATTCTATCAATTGTAGCTGTAAAATCCCCCCTTTCAAATGTGGTGTAGGGGAGTGGAGAGGTAATCCCATTTCCCCTAGGAAATCATGACCTCACAAATCTCATTCATTAGAAGACCAAAACCAAACCAGTCACTGTCGAGTGGACCTTAACTCTTGGCAACTCCAAGTATATCAGAGTAGAACTGTGCTCCATAGGGTTTTCAGTGGTGGATTTTTCAGAAGTAGATCACCAAGCCTTTCTTCCAAGGCACTTCTGGGTAGACTTGAACTGCCAATTTTTTGGTTCGTAGCCAAACACATTCACTGTTTGCACCACCCGGGGCACCTCATTTATTAAAGATGTTAGGAAAATCCAGAAGTCAGACCAAGTGGAGACAAATGAAGACAGCAAGAAATAGCACCTGTTGGGTCAGAAAGGCAGAAACAAGAGGCTGAAGGCACTTATCCATATCATGTGGGTCCAGCTGAGGAAGACATGGACAGGGGTAGGCCCAGAGGCAGGAGTGGAAGAATTTGACCAGAAGTGCAGAACAAATGATTCACTGTGCAAGACGCCAGCAACTTTCATGACCACTGCTGCCCCTATAAATAATTACAAGAAATATGGGTGCCTGGGATGTGGGTGTGTGAGATCCACCAACCCCACTCCACTCCCACCTTCATTCATTCCTACTGCATTTGGGCTGCCAATCGTCATCACCAAATAAACCTAAATGCCCAATTTTAAAACAATTTATTGGAAATGTTGCCCAAGTGCCAGGGGTTACACAGAATCCAGGGCCTAAACCACTCCAGCTGCCTCAAGGAAGTATCTGCCTCTTAGTTTTCTTTTAATTATTGGAAATCCCAAATGCCCCACATATAAAGAAATTAATATAAACTTCAGGGGACAAGACTTATGAAAATGCTTTCTCTCCAATTCATAGTTTGGATTCTTTATTTAGACAGATTTTGTTCTTTTAACTGATTGGAAGCATCTTCTGAATTTAGAAGTAGTAGCTAGGTTTTTGAGGACATTGGTGGTTCAGTGGTAGAATTCTTGCCTTCCATGCGGGAGACCCAGGTTCAATTCCCAGCCAATGAACCTCATGCACAGTCACCACCTGTCTGTCAGTGGAGGCTTGTGTGTGGCCATGATGCTGAATCCCAGGTGGTGTTTCTTCTATTTGAATTTCAGGGCTAGACAAGGGCTCATACTTTGAAAGAGTGGCGAGGCGTGCTTGGCTAATGTTCTCGTTAAGTGTCGAAGAGATGTCAACCTTTTAAGAAGGAAACAGATAATGGGAGAGAAGAGGCGGTGAGTGCAGGTCGTCATAATAGTGTTGCATTTAATCATAATATTCTATGATTTTACAGTCACGTGAGTAACGAGCGTGAAGAAAGAGAATGGGAGACCTTCGGAGATGGAGTAACTTATTTGAAGTCAGAACAAGGCAAAAGCCCAGGATATTTTATCAACTTCTATTTTTGTATTCTAATCACAGCTGCCAGTGGGATTCATTTTAAGTGTATGCTTAACTTCTAACAGAATGGGGCGCACCGTAATCTCTCCCATAATTAGATCATTATAAATTGTGTATTCAAGAATAAAAATGATCTAGTTCAATGATGCACATTAGCCAGCTGAACCGCTTTCCACTTAAAAGTCACTTACTTTCCACCTTTGCTGTATGTATGTATGTGTGTGGTGTGGTGTGTGTTTGTATGTGGGGTGTGTGGTCTGTGTTATGTGTGGGGTGTGGGTATATGTATGTGGTGTGTGGTGTATCTCTGTGTGGTGCGTGTGTGTGTATGGTGTATGCATGGTGTGCATGTATGTCTGTGTGTGGAATGTGTGTTATGTGTGGGGTATGTGTGTATGTGTGAGTAGTCTAAGCATGCGTGTGTGATATATGTGTGTGGATGGCATATGAGTGTTTATATGTGTGTGATGTGTGTAGGGGTATGTGTTCGTGGTGTGTCTCTGTATGTGGGTGTGTGTGGGAGTTAGTGTGTGGTGTATTTATGTATGTGTGCTTGTATGCATGGGGTGTCGGGGGCTTTTGTGTGTTTGTGTGTGTGTGTGTGTATGGTATGTGTATGAGTGTTCTGTGTGGAGATGTGTGTGTATGCATTTATGTGGTGTGTGTGTTTGTGTTTGGAGTGTGTGTTTGTGTTTTTCTATGAGCAGTAATTCTGTCCTGCGAGTAGCACCCATGCTGAAACCTGTGAGCTCTTTAAAGAAAAAGATGACTCAGGGACTTCATAGGTTTTTTCAATTTTTTTTTTTTTTATGGTATTAAGAAATACAAATGTTCCCTAAAACTGAAAAGAAGAATTTACAGCAAATCTTCTGTTAATTTATATGGTCAGGAAACAGAATTTGTTTAATCAAATATTGTGATTAAGGCTGAGTTATCAGACTTACACCCTATACAGATGATCAATTTCCAGAAAATTCATACTTTAAAGAAAAACAGGAAATAACATGAGAATATAGTTGAAACTATACTGAATCTAAATTTTCTACACACTTTTAGGAAAAAATAAACCCCTCTTTGTTTCTGTCTGTCTAAATTTGTTTTACAGCCTTGCTTGGATCTTAGAACATTTGAGCGTTTGATAAAATCTACGGACCTTCTTTCCTCACAGACCTGAACCAGACACACACCTGGAGAGGGCTTGAAACCCCTGAAGCCTACCCATTGACCATGTAGAGAGCTAACAACCCTAGAATCATGTTTTGAACAAATATTTATCAAGCACCTACTATTTGACAGCCCATTGCCAGGAACCAAGAATACAGATCCATAAGATAAAGTAGACCCTGTCCTCATGGGGGAGAACAAGGACAACGAACAGGCAAGCAAATAATAAATAAGATCATTTCTGGTCATGATGGATGCTGTGAAGAAAGTAATACAGGGTGAGTGACACTGTGCCACGGACATCGTTATAAAATTAAAGTTGTCAAAATTTGAAAATAATAGAAATAGGATTGGTAGACAACAGACTTTAAATACTGGAGTTGCTTTCACATTGGCATAAAATTATTATTCTGGATAGATATGCGCTTTGGGCTGGAAGGGTCTTCGTTGTTAGCTGCTGTCCAGTCAGCTCTGATCTTAAGTACAACAGAAAGAAACGTTGCCCGGTGTTGCACCATCTTCACGATCGTACCATCTTCACGATCATTGGTATGTTTGAACCCATTGTTGAGGCTATGGTATTAACACATCTCATTGAGGGTTTCCCTGACCCTCTGTTTTACCAAACAGGATGTCCTTTTCTAGCAACTGGTCTTTCCTGATGACGTTTCCAAAGTGAGTTGAAGTCTCGCCATCCTCGTTTCTAAGGAGCATTCTGGTTGTATTTCTTCTAAGAGATTTGTTTGTTCTTTTGGCAGTCCACTATACATTCAATATTCTTCTTTGTGGTATTGATGAAGAATAAAATCATTATTGTCTAAAATTTGAAAATAGTAGAGTTTTTGTTCCAACTTCCCACCAATTAAATGATGTTTCTTCCTAAACCACCAAAACAAGTGGAGTCTGATCCCTCCTATGAAAGGTTCTCCTGTAGACTCTGTTTTCTAGGTTAAACACTCCTAGTTTCCACAGTAATTCCAAACAAGTCACCATCCTTCTCGTTCCAATCTGTTAAAACCCTGGAGATGAGTTAAGCATAGAGCCTAAGTAAGCTAGCGGTTTGTGGATATGACAAAACTCGTGGGACAGGTTAAGTATAAACCCCAAACCAAACCTGTGGCCATCAAGTCAATTCTGACTCATGGCGACCCCATGTGTTACAAGTAGAACTTCTCCATCAGCTTCTCTTGACTGTAATCTTTATGGAAGGAGCTTTGGTGGTGCAACAGTTAAGCACTCAACTGCTCACCGAAAGGTTGGCATTTCGAACCCACCCAGCAGTTCCACGGGAGAAAGAACTGGTGATCCTCTCCCATAAAGATTACAGCCTTGAAAACCTTCTGGGGCAGTTCTGCTGTATCACATGGAGTCAATACGAATCAAAGGTGATTCGATGGCACACAATAACAACAACAATCTTTATGGAAGAAGATCACCGGGACTTCCTTTCATGGCACTGCTAGGTAGGTTCAGACTCCCAACCTTTAGGTTAGTAGCCAACCAGCAAACCATTTGCTCCATCCAGGGACATCCTGGTTAAGAATAGACAGAGAGTAATTAAATAGCTTCTGGAACAGATAAAATTGACAAGATGTGCTAAATATGGAGTGTGAGTTACTAACCTGTAAGTTAATAGAATAAATTTTTTAAAAAAACATAACACAGTAACTGTGTTGGTTAAGGTTGTGTGACAGCTTGGCTGAGCCATGATTCTCAGTGGTTTGGCAGTCGTATGATGTAGTGATCACTTCTAACATGAGATTTGATATGATGTGATCACCTCCATGATGGGATCTGATGTGAGTAGCCAATCAGTTGAAAGGGAGTTTCCTTGGGCGTGTGGACTGCAAGCATATAAGTGGACATTTGGGCAGGGCTCATGGGCTTTTGCTCTCACTGTATCCTACAGCAGGCTCCTGTTCATCTGACCTCTGATTCTGGGGACTTAAGATAGCAGCTTACCTGTGGTATTGCCTGCCAGTCTTGAGATTTGTTGATCTTTGTAGCCTATGAACAAGAGCCCTGCTCTCTTACCTGCAGATCTTGAATCAGGAGAGGCCTCTGTCCTGACCCACGGACTTGGGACATTCCAGCCTCTACAACCACATGAAACATTTCCTTGATATACCTCTCTCTATATATATATTTATACACTTTACTGGTTTTGCTTCTCTAGAGAACCCAGCCTAAGACAATAACAAAGGTTGTTCATTATACCTATAGCTAGAAAGGAATGAAAAACCAGGTCATGATCTTATCATCTCTAGGCTGAAGACTATCTCCCAGATGCACCACACTGGTGACACCTAGCATGGTTTCACTGTGGCCCAGTGCTCCGCCCAAGAAACACAGAAGAAACTCAGGGGTCTTCAGCGGGCTAACTAGTGAGCTACAGCCGTGGACAGGCCTACTTGACACTGTGTCTTTACAACAGAGCAAATGTGACCCAGGGTACCTTCTGTTTGAGCACTCCAGTACTCAAACCTCAACTCTGGTCCTTAGAACCATACCCTCAGTGGGAAGGCTGATGCAGCAAGAAACATGAGCATCACAGACTCAGGATTCAGGGAGTCTACCCCCTTGTGCCCTTTCCAAAGTGTGTTAACTCACTCCATCTCTCTCCCTTGCTTCCTGCTGTGTAATTTAAATTGATTTAAAAAAAACTCTCTATCCCATGACCTCTGGAAGCTATCTTTGCATCAAGGCCATTTCTTACACAATAATTTTTTTTTTAATTTCTAATTTAATTTCATTCAGTTTTGATCTGGATGCTATTATTTCTTTAGTATTTGGTGAAGACTTTCCACATTTCCTTTGTGACCTAGCACATGAGACTTTTGTTGGTGGTGGTGGTGAATATTCAATATGAACTTGAAAAGAATGTATAGTCTCCATTTTTCCAGTGCAGGGAGATATATATATACGTATATTGTTGTCATTCGGTGTCATCAAGTCAGTTCTGACTCAGAATGACCCCATGTGATAGAGTAGAACTGCCCCATAGGGTTTTCTTGGCTCCAATCTTTATGGGAGTAGATTGCCAGGTCTTCCTCTTGCAGATCCTCTGGGTGAGTTCGAATCACCAACCTTTCAGTTAGCAGCCAAGTGCTTAACTATTGCACCACCAGGACTCCATATACATACACACACACACACACACACACACACACACACACACACACACAGCACAGAACAACAGCAAATACGCACACATACACTATACATGCATAGATATACATATATATCTATGCATATACGCATTCAATTGAGTAAATGTCATTTTTCATATATGTGATAATATTACAATTTAGTTTGTTTTATATTTTTTTGTTTGCTGTATCAGTTTCAAATAGAATTGTGTTAAACTTTATCACTAAGATTGTGAATATATCAATTTCTACTTGCAATTCTGAGATATATTGATAGATGATAGCTAAACAGTTGTGCAGTTTGTCTTTTTCATATGTTAAGCTATATATTTTTTTCAGACACATAGTAGTTTGTGGTGCTTGATTGTTCTCAGGAAAGTGTTTGTTTTATCATTAGTGCATCCCCTCTTTACCCCTAGTAGAGTTTTTCACCGTAACTTCTATTTTGCTGACATTACTCCTGCTACATCAGCTTCCTTTTGGTTAGTATTGAATGCTGTATCTTTTCTTCACCTTTGCTTTCAATCTTTCTCTCATAGTCTATTTAGAGTCTCTTTGAAGCACCATGTAGTTGAATTTTTAAAAATCCATTCCCTTATTTGTTGTCTTTTAGTGAGGAAACATAATCCTCTTTATAAGTTAAACCACATTGTTGTTGTTAGGTGCCCTCAAGTTGATTCCAACTCATAGTGACCCTATGAACAACAGAATGAAACACTGTCCAGTCCTGCACCATCCTCATGATCATTGTTATGCTTGATCCCATTGTTGCAGCCAGTATGTCAATCCATCTCCTTCAGGGTCTTCCTCTTTTTGCAGACCCTCTACTTTAGCAAGCACGATATCATTCTCCAGGGACTGATCCCTCCTGATTATATGTCCCAAGTATGCGAGACATAGTCTTGCCATCCTTGCTTCTAATGAGCATTCTGGTTGCACATCTTCCAAGACAGATTTGTTCGTTCTTTTGGCAGTCCATGGTATATTCTATATTCTTCACCAACACCTTAATTCAAAGACTTCAGTTCTTTGGTCTTCCTTATTCATTGTCCAGCTTTTGCATGCATATGAGACAATTGAAAACACCAAGACAATTACCATTTGCAATTACAAATATTCAAATATTCTTATCTACGAAACGGCAGTTTCATATCATTATACTAGGATTTATTGTGCAATATTTTGACTTATTTCTACCATCTTATTTTCTGTGTACCTTTTTTTCCTTTGCTTTATTTTTTTTCTCCTTTCCTATGTTTTGTTGAGTTGATTTCCTTTATTATTGTTTTCTTCACTACCATCTTGTTTCCATTGGTTAGAAAATTATAATTTTTTTTCTGTTCTTTAGTTATTACTCTTAAGTTGTTAATACACAAACTTCATTATATTTCTATTAGAGTCCAAAGCTTTTTCTATCTCAATAGCTCTTAAAACGAAATAAATAAGAAACAAAGTTGCTGTGGCATCAATTCCAACTCATGGTGACTCCATGTGTGCAGAGTAGAACTATGCTCCATAGGGTTTTCATAACTGTGTACTTTCAGATGTAGATCACCAGGCCTTTCTTCCAAGGCACCTCTGGGTGGGTTTGAGCCACTAACCTTTCAGTTTGTAGTTGAAGATTATTAACCACTCACCCCTTAATAAGATGAAGATGACTTTCTCTTACTACTGTTGTCTAGTTTTAATTCTACATTTATCAACATGAAAAAAATAGTTATTTTTTTAGTTCATTATTAATTAAATTTATCAATATGTTTTATCACCATCTGTGCTCAACATTTTTTTCTCCTTAAATTTATGTCCTTTCCTCCTGGTTCACTGTTGTTTTTGCCAAAGTATAATTTCAGTTGATCTTTCAGCCTGGATCTGTGGGGGAAACACTTTTACTCTAGAAGGGAGGGTGGGAAATACAGTCATTATTCAGGGCATGATGGGTTCAACCAAAAGTTGGGGTTCCAACGTCTTAGAATAAGAGAGAAAGATAGTGGGAGAGAACCGACAACTGCTGTCACAGCCCCTACCCTGTTTCCCTTGAGTCAACGTCAACTCATGTGACCTCACATGTGTCAGAGTAGAATTGCCCTCCATAGGGTTTTCAATGGCTGATTTTTTGGAAGTAGATCACCAGCCCTTTCTTTTGAGGCATCCCTGGGTGGGTTTGAACCTCCAAACTTTTGGTTAACCAGTTGAGCCCATGAATCAATAAACACTTGTTGATTCAATGAGTGGAAGGACAATTAGGCAAAAGCTTATTTCTGGAAAGAAGAATTGACATCTTGAAGATTGCTTCCCAGTTCATGTGAACAAATATTGAGTAAAACTTGAAAAAGCTGTTTGTTTTTCTGGGAATACCAAGAATGCAGGCACGTGCATCCCAGGAACGAGTCGTTTGGGCAGCAGAGAAACATTAGCAAGCATCAAGAAAAGTTCCCCAGTGTTATGGTGGCATCTGCAAAAGGCACCTGGGAAGCACAAAGACCAAGGCCTGATCTCAAAGGCAGGTCCCTTCTAAGAGCATCTTTGACATAAGCCCTAGCCACAATGCTGTCCATGTGTATTGAGAGAAATCTGAGGGGCCACAGAGCTGGACAAAGCCAGAGAGTTGCTATTTGAAGATGATTACAAAGACCACGTTTTTATTTGGCCCAGAAGGTAGAGCGTGGAGCACAGTCGCAAATACATAACAAGATAATAAATAAATGTTGAAATAAACATAAAATGACAGAATGAACAGATCCTGTGAGATTGGCTGTAAAGAGATTTCTATCCCCATTGAGTAGATAAGAAACCGTGCTTACACAAGTATCTTTCCCAGGATCACAGAGCTGGTGAGAGGCTCATCAAGATTACTCAACCTTCTTTTGCTTCTTCAATATGATAGGAATGGACAGAATTGTCAGAAAGACCAAAAGAACATATGAAAGTAGCACTCGGATGGGGCTCCAGACACTCAATACCTGTGTCTGCTATTCCCATAATAAGCTAAATAACCTTGAGTGAGTCCTCTGATCTCTCTGAACCCATCTGTCCTTGCCGTAAAGAGGAAGTGGTTGGACCAGGTAACAGTCAAGATCCTATTCAGCAGTGCTATTACTGAGCTCTCCCAAGATACGAAAATTGGTGAATTTCACTGGAATGTGCTTTTAGAAGCAGATACTGTTATCCAGTCCCTCCCCAGATGGCCAAGCCTGTGCTGAGCTGCACAGGGCTTTGATGTAGAGGAGCGTACATTTTCTGTCATCAATGGAAATTACAGCTTCTTGGCCTGCAAAATCAAAGAATTATTTGAACTGCCAATTCTAGCCCTTCCATTTGAGATCTGACAATTATTTAAAATTTCCCCATCATTTAGGAAATTACCTTGCCTTTCAATGTTCTTGATGGAGGCAGGCTGGCTACTTACTAGTTCTTACATTCGTGTGAGGCTTGGTCCTATGGCATTGGGAGAGCAGACACCTGGGTTTTGTCCTAAGTGAAGAGAACTGGGGATGGAGAGTAGTTATACAAAGATAATTGCAATATTCAGCACATAACAAACAGGCATTGGCCAAGAAAAGAGGGAGAAAGAAAGTATTTCTGTTGGACAAAGGCCTTGAGAGATGAGAACCAGTATATTTAGGGGACAGAAATAAGTAGTGTAGTATTTGAGTGAACTCATGTGGGGCAAGATATGCCTTGATTGGTGAGAAGTAGAAATAAGCCAGGCCTAGCCCCTGCAGGGTCTGGTCAATAGCACTTAGGAGCTGGTCTGTAGTTTTTGGGTAATCATGACCCAGAAGAGTTTTAAGCAAGGGAGTTAGTGGCATGATCAGGTTCACATTCATGAAAGATCACTGTGACCGTTACAAGGATATTAGAGCAGCTAAACTGGGGGTCCGGAAATCATTTAGGAGACAGTTAACAGCAATCTCGGTGAGACATGGTGAAATTAGAAGGATTTAAGGTATATTGTAGAGTCCCTGGGTGGTGCAAACGGTTAAGCGCTTGGCTGCTAACTGAAAGGTTAGAGGTTCGAGCCCACTCAGAGGTGCCCCAGAAGGAAGGTCTGAGATTTACTTTTGAAAAATCAGCCACTGAACATCCTATGGAGTACAGTTCTACCCTGGCACACATGAGGGCTCCATGAGTTGGAGTTGACTTGATGGCATTTTTTTTTTTTTTAAGGTAGATTGCAGGAGTAAGAGGAAGGTGTTGAGGGTGACCCAGAGTTCTGGTTTGGGCAGCTGGGGAGATAGTGATGTCATTCGTTGCCATAGAGACCTTAAGAGAAGGAACAGGCTGGGAGGTAAAACAGTTCAGTTTTGGAGAAGTTGAGTACCAGATAGATGTGGGATATATATGAGTGGCACTATTTATCAGAGATTGGAGTGCCATCAGCATAAATGGAAAAAGATGATGGTTTCTGGCACAGGGTAGATGGCAATGGTGGGCATAGAATCTAGATTTCAGTGGGTTAAAGAGTAGATGGGAGGTGCAGATTTGTACACAGCAGTGTGGACAAGTTGACTTCTAAAAGGAGAAGAGACATAGGGACACTTGAAATTGGAGACAGTTGTTTTCCACCACCTGTCTGTCAGTTTGTCTTACGTGGTGGTTTGCATGTTGCTATGATGCTGGAAGCTATGCCACCGGTATTTCAAATATCAGCAGGCCCACCATAGACAGGTTTCAGCAGAGAAACCTGTTTCAAACTGAGACAGACTAGGAAGAAAGTCCTAGCTATCTACTTCCAAAAATCAGCCAGTAAAAACCTTATGATCACAACAGAATATTGTCCAATCTAGTGCTAGAAGATGAGACCCCCCCCCCCAAAGCTGGAAGGTCCTCAAAATACACAGTGGCGCAACAATAGACTCAAGCACACCAACAATCATGAAGATAATGCAGGACCGGGCAATGTTTTGTTCTGTTGCACATGGGGTTGCCATGAGTCAGAGCCAACTCCTCGGCAAATAGCAACAGCAGAGTTGGTTTAAATGCTCATGAAAATGTACCAGTAGAGAAGAGAATTGTAAGGGAATACATTTGTGTTGGTTTACACTGCTAAGTTTACGGTATTTTGTTATAGTGACATCAGGAAACTAATACAGGCCCATAAGGTAAGGGGAATCAGACTGGTAAAGAGAAGAGAGGAGTTTCCAGGCTTGCTGTGGCCAATGCCTTATGATCTTAATGAACATGGTGGGCTCAGAGGTGAGAGACAAGGAAGGGGAAAAGGAAGCAAAGGGAAGGGACAGAAAGAAGACACCCGTTGGTAATGTGCACACGAGCAGAAAAAAAAGTTTGGGTAGGTAACGTGAAGATAGATGAGGAGGCCTTTAAAACTCCTGGGTAAAGAGCATGAATTTCAAGTGATTGTTTGGGAAACATTCAACTCTTAGACTAAACTTGCTGGTAACCATCCTGGTGACACCATAGAGACCCAGCCAGCCATTGTGTTGTGTAGAATGAGCTAGTCTTGCAGAGAGTTAATCCGAATTCTTTGGTCAAAACTATCCCCTTTTTGTCAATATTAGGTAAATTGACTTTTTTTGTTGTTGTTTGTTTGTTTCATTTGAGGGGGATGTTCCTCTTGACCTGTGTTGTCTAATCTTTGCTTTGATTTTTCTCTAGAAGACCTGATTTGCAGATTTGTCTTTTCTAATAATGGGTAAATGCAGTCAAAAAACATTAAACTCCTATAAAAACTCTAGGTGAACTCTATTATCTTTTGATTCCCTTTTGTCTTAAAAGTCATTTGTTATTCTACTGAGCTGGTTCCCTCTGAAGGTGCTCATTCATTTAACTGCCATGCAACCAGTATGGAATTCTATTGCACTGGCTTCTTTGTTTAACTTTTTAAAACTTCTGTTGAGAACTGTCCTGAAATAAACCTTATTTTGTCTAAAATTACAGCTAAATCCACTTCATCCCATAGTCCTGGTGAAACATTGTCTCTAACTTATTTTAATTTTTGTTAAGTGCATTTGCTATATTTTGAAAGCACAGGCCTAACCAAATATTTCTCTAAGGGTTCAATTTGAAATCAAGGCTTGAGGAGCCGACTGAAGGATAATTTTCACAAGACAACCTTCCTCATGCTATGAAGACATAATGCCACCATTGTTAAAACCAAATGGCGCACTGGTGATTGGCGTCATCAGGTTGGTTTTATTATTGCAGAGGTCCCAATTAGTTGGCAGAATGCATTGTTATAACTACATGTGATTTTTTTTATGTCTCTCTCCAGCCATTTATTTCATCCTTTCAAAATTTAAAAAAAATTTTATAACAAGTCCCCAAGGTCGTCAATGGGCACAATGTATCTGAGTTTTCTATTGCTCTTCTTAACAAATTTTTCTTAGCCTATTTAACCCTTTTATATTAGTGATTTAAAAATCTGTTGTCCTTCAATTTGGCAAGCAAATTAACATTTTCATAAATTAATTGAGTTTGACTCAATATTATTTTAGCCATTATTACTATTGCTTTAGAAAAGTGGGAAAAGTGAATTCAGATTTTAACAATATTCTTTGTGATAAATAGAAAACTAACTGAGGCCATCTACCTAAACAGAAAAAGAGAAGTAACAAGTATTGAAATATAGAGTAAGCTGCCAAAAGCACAGGAAGCAATGAATTCAATTAACCAACTCAGTCAAGCTTGGCACATAGTAGGAATGCAGAAATATTTGCTGAATGAATGAAGAGGAACTAAATTAAAAATTGGAAATAAAAGGAATAATTCAGCCACGGCATTAAATTTTAATGAATGTTATTCTTCGCAATATTTGTTTTTATGGAAAGAGAAAATATAAAATAAGGACTTGAAGAACAAACAAACCGGTCTTGAAAGAAATATAACCAGAATGTTCCTTAGAAGCGAAGATGGCAAGACTTCGTCTCACTTAACTTTGTACACATCATCAGGAAAGACCAATCACTAGAAAAGAACATCATGTTTGGTAAAATGGAGGGTCAGTGAAAATGAGGGAAACCCTCAATGAGATGGATTGGTGTTATAGCCACAACAATGGACTCAAACATACCAATGATCATGAAGATGGCGCCGGACTGGGCAACATTTTGTTCTGTTATACATAAGGTCGCCGTGAGTCAGAGTCAACTCAACAGCAACAACAACAATCAGTCATGATAGCGTTCCAGTTTCATTCAACCTGTTACAGCATTTTTGCTGCTTTTTACTGGAGCATATTGTTTTGTACTACTGATGAAGCTCTCTGAGATTGGGCTTTCCTCTCTGCTAATGATGTCACAACCCATTAGGGCAGGCAGGTGCCCTCGCTCTGGAATGAACCAGATTTATGGAAGGGAGTTTCCAAAAGAGGTCAGGAGACCTTCAGACATGAGTGCTCCCCCAGTAAAGCAAAGAACTCAACCCTTGATTCTTTCAGAAAATATGTTCCTACATATGAAGAGAGGTATGTCATGGCAAAAAGGGCTGAGATGCTTGGAGATAGTTATAACTCAGAAACAGAAAGTTTCGGTATTAGTTGAATCTTTAGGATCCAGACTCTCCCACTTCTTAGGCTCCTCTTGAACTCTTTTTGGTCTGAGAGAAAAATAAACACAACCCAGTGGAAGGTTTACTGAATGCTACCTTGCTGCGAAGAAATGTTGCCTTAGGCCTGCTCCAAGTGCATCCCATACCCTCTTGCCTGAAAGACCATCTTTATGGGGTGACACATTCAAAGAATCACCAGGCTGGCTACCAGAAAACTACTGAGATGTAATTTAAATATTTAAGGAAGTGTGATGGCTAATTTTCCATGTCAGCCTAGCGAGGCTATAGTGCCCACTTGTTTGGTTAAACACTAGTCAAGACTCTGTTATGGAGTAGTTACATGTGACTAAGTCAATTGGCCTTAAGTAAAGCAGATTACTCTTCATAATGTGGGTGGGCCTCATCCAATCAGTTGAAGGCCTTAAGAACAAAAACGGAGATTTCACAAGGGAGGATTCTGCCTCCAGACTATAAACAGACATTTCACCAGAATTTCTCTCATTCTGCCATCACCTGAACTACCAGTTTTGGGGCATAAGACTGTCGGAATCTCCAGTCTGTCACCTGATCCACAGATTTGGGACTTGCCAGCCACCAACTTCATGTGAGCCAATTCCTAAAAAATAAATACTCTATAAATTTGAATGTATATATATTATGTACTGTATAGTGACTCATAGCAACCATGAGTTGGAATCGACTCGATAGCAAAAGGTTTATATACCGTATACATTTATATATTATATATTTATTTATAATATATACTGGTTCTGCTTTTCTGGAAAACCCTGAGACAGGAAGTTCTTTTAAAAATACCAAAGCGTGGTTACACTCATGATGCACAACAACGCTTCGTTAAAACTATCCTCTCTCCAGCTCTCTTTCTTTCTATATCTTGCACCCCAAATCTCTGACTTTCCTCTTTCCAAATACCTCAAAACTCCCTCAAACTGAGCATAGCTAGACCTTTTCTGCTCCCTTTCCAGCTCTTTCCACATCTATTCCTTTGGGTTAACAGGTCCTTTTTGTTTTTTACCAATCCAGTTCTTCTGGGGTCCCATAATTCCCACCTCATCCACTAAAACAATTCTGCACAAAAAATCCAGAAACCAAGTGAACCAAGCCAGAATTTCCTTAATGTGTAGAAAGGACAGAAGCTGTGGCTATTCAGAGTTGATACCTCTATCCTGTGACTGTGCCACCAAGTGTTCTTCCTACATGTAATCTAACTTCCCTCGCCACTTCTCCCCCTTCTATGAGGTTGGGACATTAATAATTGCCTTAGTCAAGGTTTTTTAGAGAAAGAGAACCAGTGAGATCTCTCATCTCTCTCTCTTTCAGGTTTCAGAAAGAAAGCTTTATTTTAAGAGATTTGCTTTATTTTTAAAAATTGGCTTACTCAAATGTTAGAGGATGATAAAGCCAAAATCTGTAGGTCAGGAAACAGGCTTGGGTCCCAAAATTTATAGGTCAGGCAGCCAACAGGAAGAATCAAGAGTGGAGAAATTTTGGGAAAATGTCCATTTATAGTCTAGAGGGAGAATACATCCAAGGGAGAACTCCCTTTTTGCTCCTAAGGCCTTCAACTGAGTGGATGAGGCCCTCTCACGTTCTGAAGAGTGATTGCTTTACTTAAGGTCATCTGATTTAATCACATGTAACTACTTCATAAAAGAGTCTAGAGTTTGACCAAACAACCGGGCCCCACAGCCTAGCCAAGTTGATACATATAATTAACCATCAAAATAATCATCTTCAGGTTGATCCATTATTATCAGATTTCAAAATGGGTAAGCCAGAAGTAGAATCTCCAGTCTGAGTCCCCTCCACACTCTCTCACCCTCCACCTCAGGAACCCTCCAAGTGACCTCCATACCCTGAGAAACACTGTACTGGGGTCCTGCCTACCAACCCTAGCCCCTACTTACAGATCTCTGAGCTACTGAATGAGAAAAACTTCACATTCATCAAGGGACACTTTTTTAATGGCCACATTCCTCACCTCCAGAGTAAGCGTGGGATATGCTCCCCCTCCCCCTTAAAGTTCTGGGCAATTGGACAATAGTCATCAGATGTACCACCTTCTCAGTGGTGTTTGAGAAAGCTCGGGCTGACACTGGCCAGCACAGTGATGTTACTTCCAATGGACCCACCATCTTGGAAACCTCCAAGCATGGCCAGGCTTGTTGCAGAGACTGGGGGAGGGAAAAACACCTCCAGGACTTTGTTTCTGTGGACCAGCTTCCAAAAGCTGTGACACTCCCACAGAGCCTCCAGGTGCATGGGTCAGTCTGGTTCCTTGGGTGCTGCTTACAGCAGTCTCCGCTTCACCCTTTTCTCCTTTGTATTATCTTTCTGCATAACAAATCACCACAAACAACACAGATTTGTTATCTCAGAGTTTCCATGGATCGGGAGTCTGGGCATGACATAGTAGAATCCTCTATTCGGGGGCTCAGCAGGCTGAATCAAGATGTCATGAGATACTCAGGGGACCTTACCTGAGGCTCAGGATCCTCCTCTAAGCTCACTGGATGTTGGCAGAATTTAGTTCCTTACGGTTGTAGGTCTGAGATCTTTGTTTCCTTGCTGGCTATCAGCTCCCAGAGGCTGCCTGTGGTTCCCTGCCAGGTGACCCCTCCACAGCAGGGTAGTTTGCATTCTCAAGGAAAGAAGAATAATCTACCTCTTGCATACGGAATCTCTCCCTTGAAGAAGGACCCAATCTCTTTTAAAGGGCTCACCTGATTAGATCAGGTCCACCCAGGACAATATCCTTTTTTATTAATGTAAAGTCAGCTGATTTGATACCTTAATTACATCTGCAAAACCACCTCACGTTTGACATACAACACAACCTAATCACAGTGGTGAAACTTATCATGCTTACGGTTATACCCACACTCAAGTAGACCTCATACCAGTGTAGGTTGGATCCTAGACCTAATCACTTCTAAGTTATAAAAAGACCAGAATAGACACAGAAATGCACACAGGGGAGCACAGACACCATGTGATAATCATCTACAAGCCAAGGAACACCAAGGAGCGCTCAGGGTTACTAACAAGGAAGGAATCAACATGGCCAAGACCCTGATTTTAGACTTTTAGCCTCCAGAACTTTAAGACAATGAATTTCTGTTCTTTAAAGCTGTGCACTTGTGGTATTTGTGTTATAGCAGCACTAGGTTACTAAGATACATGATGTTCTTCCCGATAATCACTATTCTCCCCACCTTGTGCCATTTCCTAGTAATGCAATGCCCTCAGCCATAGCAACAGAGGTTCTGAGGCTCTGAGTCCATGAATAACTGACACCTCCTGCTGGACTCCACACCTCTAACCCAGTCCCTGACCACATCCACCTCCCCTTCCCGTGCTGTCTCAACCCCTCAGCTCATCACCTACACATTGGTCCTAATGAATTTTATAACTTTTGATGGCAAATATACTGATCAGTGATTCCAAAGGAAGAATTGTGGGGATATGTGCCATTAAAATATGGATGTATAAAGGCCTCTATGCTACACTACATGTTGAGACTTGTCCCCAACATGTTGAGACTTGTCACGACTCGTTTTTCCAAACCCGTTACTGATTGGCTTGTTTACCTGAATTCCTCCTCCCTTGCCCAAAACTTATTGTTATTCACCCAAAGCCCATTGTTCTGTTATTTGCTTCACTGTTTGCTGTATTGACTATAAAATAAACTCCTGGGACTGAAGCTGGGTTCGACTCCTCAGAGTGACCCTCCTGGCCCCACTTCTCTGTAAGAGTTGTGGCATTGGTTATTGTCTCCGCTGCCCCAACAACCGTCGCCGCTGTGACAGATGGTGCCCCGTGTGAGGATGCTGCAACAAAGAATCAAGCCTTAGTCTTTGAGAGGCTTCTCTCTCTACCCAGAAAGGACTCTAATTTCTTAAGAAATTGAGTGTCCGTGGAAATTAGGCTAACTACTAATTCCAGATAACAATTTCACGGGAAGTTTCTCAGGCATCCTCACTTTAAGGAATTCACATAATATAGCATAATTTTGGTTCACCTTCTGAGTCCAGAACAGTACATTCTCGAAAGCTTGTTATGCTCATCTCAGAGAGGTTTTCATGGCCTTCTGCTAGCTCTGCTGGGCCACTCACCGCCTCCACAGCTGGCCTGGGACAACCTGTATTCTTGCTCAATGGTCCACCAGTACAATGGTCACGGCTAGCTCTAGGCTGATGGTTGCTCTGAGGATTGGAGTGCACCTGAAGTCAAAATCACAGGTGAGCTCCCAATAGGTAACTCATAGGAAGCTGCATATTTTGGCTCTCACTTTAGAACAATGTCACATTCAAGATAGAATGTAAATTCTGTATGGGTAAGAGTCTTTGTGACTGTTCTACTGGCTTTTGTGCTCCAAGTACCCATAAAAATGCCAGACATCTAATAGGGGCTTAACAATTGTCTATTAAATTAATCTAATAATACTGAAAAGCAAAATTTACTAAAATCTCTTTGAAAGGGGGAGGGGGAATCTCTTTTAAAACTCTGTTTCCTCTATCCTTCTCCTCTACCACCTCCGCTAGCCCTACACAAGGTGTATTAGTTTTCTGTAGCTGCTGTAACAAATTACCACACACTTGGTGGCTTAAAAACAACAGAAATTTATTCTCTTACAATTCTGTAAAACAGATGTCTGAAATTAAGGTGTCTCATGATTGGATCCTTCTGGAGCCTCTGAGGCAGAATCTTTCCCATGTCTCTCTCCTAGCTTCTGGTGGCTTCCAGCAACCCTTGATGTTCTTGGACTTGTGGAAGCATCACTCCAATCTGCCTCTGTCTTCATATAACCTCTCCACCTGTCTATCTTCTACCCTTCTCTTCTGTTATAAGGAAACCTGTCACTGGATTTAGGAGCCACCCTAATCCAGGAATGTCTCATTTGCTAACCTTAATTACATCTGTAAAAACCCTTTTTCAAATAAGGTCACATTCGTAGGTTCCAGTTGTGCATATCTTTTGAGGGACTACCATTTAACCCACTACACATGGTAGCTATCACATGTCTAGCAGTGGCCCTCAACACCTCTGGTCTTTTTCACTGTGAATGCATTGCACACTAATGACAGAAGACCAGATGAGTTGTGGGATGACACCAAGGACATCATACATGAAGAAAGCAAAAGGTCATCAAAAAATCAGGAAAGAAAGAAAAGACCAACATGGACGTCAGCAGAGACTCTGAAATTTGCTCTTGAACATAGAATAGCTAAAGCCAATGGAAGAAATGATGAAGTAAAAGAGTTGAACAGAAGATTTTGAAGGACGACTCCAGAAGACAAAGTTAAATATTATCGTGAAATCTGCAAAGACCTGGAGTGAGAAAACCAAAAGGGAAGAACATGACATTTCTCAAGCTCAAAGAACTGAAGAAAAAATTCATGCCTCAAGTTGAAATATTGAAGATTCTTTGGGCAAAATATTGAACAACACAAGAAACATCAAAAGAAGATGGAAGGAATACAAAGAGTCACTGTACAAAAAAGAATTAGTTGACGTTCAACCATTTCAGGAGGTAGCATGTGATCAATAACTACTGGTATTGAAGGAAGAATTCCAAGCTGCACTGAAGGCATTGGCAAAAAACAAGGCTCCAGGAATTTGTGGTATACCAACTGAGATGTTTCAACAAACAGATACAATGCTGGAAGTACTCACTCGTTTATGCCAAGAAATATGGAAGACAACCACCTGGCCAGTCTACTAGACAAGATCCATATAATTAGTGCCAATTCCAAAGAAAGGTGATCCAGCAGAATGTGAAAATTATTGAACAATAACATTAATATCACATGCAAGTAAAATTTTGCTGAAGATAATTCAAAAAGCGTTTCAGCAGTACATCAATAGGGAACTGCCAGAAATTGAAGCCAGTTTCAAAAGGTATGGAACCAGGGATGTCTTTGCTGATGTCATATGATCTTAGCTAAAAGCAGATAATACCAGAAAGATGCTGTTTTAGTCATCTAGTGCTGCTGTAACAGAAATAACACAAGTGGATTGCTTTAACAAAGAGAAATTTATTCTGTCACCGTCTAGTAGGCTACAAGTCCAAATTCAGGCATCAGCCCCAGGGGAAGGCTTTCTCTTTTCTATCAGTTGTGGAAGGAGGTCCTTGTCGTCAATCGTCCCTAGTCAAGGAGCCTCTCAGCATGGGGAACCCGGGTCCAAAGGATGTGCTATGCTCCCCATGCTTCTTTCTTGGTGGTATGAGTTCCCCCGTCTCTCTGCTCACTTCTCTCTTTTGTGTCTCAAAAGAGATTGGCTCAAGACACAATGCAATCTTGTAGATTGAATTCTGCTTCATTAACATAACTGCCGCCTATCCCACTTCATTAACATCATAGAGGTAGCATTTACAACACACAGGAAATTCACATCAGTTGAGAAAATGGCAGACAATCACACAATACTGGGAATCAAGGCCCAGGCAAACTGATACACGTATTTTTAGGGGACACAATTCAATCCATGACAGATGCTTGCCTGTGTTTTACCGACTATGCAAAGGCATTTGACTGTGTGGATCATAACAAATTATGGATAACATTGTGAAGACTGGGAATTCCAGAACACTTAATTGCGTTCATGCAGAACCTTTACCAAGAGGCAGTCATTTGAACAGAACAAGGGGCTACTGTGTGGTTTAAAATCAGGAAAGGTGTATGTCAAGGTTGTATCCTTTCACTGTACTTATTCAATTTGTATGCTGAGCAAATAATCCAAGAAGCTGGAAGAACACAGCGTCAGGATTGGAGGAAGACTCATTAACACAACCTTGCTTGCTGAAATTTTTGCAAAGGAACTTGAAGCTCCTGTTGATGAAGATCAAAGACTACAGCCTTCAGTAAGGATTACACCTCAACATAAAGAAAACAAAAAGCCTCACAACTGGATATTATGATAAACGGATAAAAGACTGAAGTTGTCAAGGATTTCAGTTTATTTGGATCCACAATCAATGCCCATGAAAGCAGGGTTAAGAAATCAAACAACGTATTGCATTGGACAAATCTGCTTCAAAAGACCCCTTTAAAGTCTTGAAAAGCAAAGATGTCACTTTGAGGACTAAGGTGCACCTGATCCAAGCCATGGTATTTTCAATCACTTCATATGCATGTGAAAGCTGGACAATGAATAAGGAAGACTAAAGAAGAATTGTGTCGCAGTGTTGATGGTTGTCAGGGCAGCAAAGACAGTAGCCAAACACAACTCTTACAGAGAAATGGGGCCAGGAGGGTCACTCTGAGGAGTCGACCCCCGGCTTCAGTCCCAGCAGTTTATTTATAGTCAATACAGCAAGCAGTGAAGCAAATAACAGAACAATGGGCTTTGGGTGAGTAACAATAAGTTTCGGGCAAGGGAGGAGGAATTCAGGTAAACAAGCCAATCAGTAACAGGACAATAGGTTTGGGAAAACGAGTCGTGCCTAATATCTTTCGTATCACTGACAAGTCTCTAACATGTCGTATACAGCATAGAGGCCTGTGGGGGCTGCAGTTGTCAATAGTGCAGCCATGTTTAAATGGCATATATCCCCACAGAATTGATGTTTTTGAATTATGGTGTTGGCAAAGAATATTGAATATATCACGGACTGCCAGAAGAACAAACAAATCTGTCTTGCAAGAAGTATAGCCAGAGTGCTTCTTGAAAGAGGGAATGGTGAGACTTTGTCTCATTTACTTTGCACATGCTATCAGGAGGAATCAGAACCTGGAGAAGGACATCATGCTTGGTAAAGTAGAGGGTCAGTGAAAAAGAGAAAGACCTTCAACAGTATGGATTGATGCAGTGGCTGCAACAATGCGCTCAAGCATAAGAACAATTGTGAGGACGGTGCAGAACCAGGCAGTGTTTCATTCTGTTGTACATAAGGTCACTATGAGTTGGAACTGACTCCCCGATTCGGTGGCACCTAACAACAACATATGTATATTGCTGTTGTGTATATATATATGTATATATATATATAGTTACTAGTTTGATGAAATCCTAACACTTATTCTTACATTTTTCCTACACTTGGTTTATAATCTGTTAATCTTCTTACTAAATGGTGGGAGAAAAAAATAGGTGAATTGGCTTTAATAGAGGCCAAAAAAGGGACCTTCCACTTATATTCTTCATCAATCTTACTCTCTTTTAAAGAAACCCAGATTAAGGATCAAAATGAAAAAGTTAGACTATCTTTCAAATATTGCTTAGAAACAAAAATATCTAGATACTCATCCCCAGTCAAGATGCTTTCATAATTTTTTCTTATTGTCCTGTTAAAGTTCTCATTTTCCTTTTCATTCTCCTGTTAAATCTTTGTTGCTTTGTTCTTTATTATGGAGGTGTGTTTCCTTGATATTAGGTGTCTTTCATTTTCTTTTTGTCTATCATGGTACGATATTTTTGAATTGGTCACTTGTTATCCATTTCAAAGCTCAGAGTTCCTCTTCAAAGTTTAACCATGAATAAATCAATTTCATGTCTATCTAACTTATATACGTGATATCATTATTCTCCAGCCACTGGTTCTCACAGTGGAACTGTGGGTGACATTTTGTAATATCCATGCTTATAATATGAAATGATCAACAGTTTGTGGAAAAAACCAGAAAATAAACTTCGGGGGCCTGTGGTGTCAGTAGTGCCCAAATTCTGTAACCACGAGAGTGAAGGGAATCAAATTACTTCTCTTCTTATTACTTCCCTAAATCACATTTCCACAGATCAGGTTTACTTATGACAAATGAACACCTGTGTTCATGCTTGGCTCATGGATTCATGGACTAAAATATTGCAAAAGAAAAAAAAATTCTAAATGTAAATTCAATGGTAATAGTTCTAAAATGATAACAGCATATTAGGATGAGGGATCTGTGGACAAACCTATTGTCTAATGGAGAGAACTCAAGAATTTTACATCTACAGAAGCACCACCAGCCTGGACTGAAAGGAACAGAGTACAAAACAAAAGGAGGCTGTTGAACCCCTAAAATTCTACTGGCAGGAGGCAGGTGGTTCAGCTGAAAACAGTGCTATCTTTCACATAGAAGTAAAGATAACTCGGGAGAAAACTGAGCCTAAAGGGCAGAGCTGAGAGCCCAGGGACAGAGACTAGACTCCCTGTGAGGTGGAGATAAGTGTCCTGAGGGTGGAGCTGAGAATGCTGAGGGTAGAGCCAAGAGCCCAGAAGCTAGAGTTGTCAGTCCAGAAGGTGGAGTTGTGTGCCCAATGGGCAGAGCTGAGAGCCATGGGGGACACTTCCTAGACCTTAAATCCTAGTGGAGTATGCCCAGCAGGCTTTCAAAATTGCTTTGGATTGATGACTTCTTTTTACCTTTCATTTTCCCTCTTGTTGAACCAGAATGTCCACAACTTATCCTTTTCCACTCCCACCATTGTGTGTTGGGAGCAGTTAAATTGCCGCTAGTTTCACAGATCCACAGGTGGAAAGGGGTTGTACCCAGGGCTGTAATCCATTGATTATGTGCTCCCTCCTGAAACTGACCTTTCTTCAAAAGAAATAGAGATAGAGTCCTCAAAATTTATGGGTATCTGGGCAACATGGCGCTCTAGGCAGAAGCACCACACAGTCCCTCCACAGCAAAGATCCGAAAAACTAAGCTAAGCAGAGAATACTACAATCCTGAAACCTTAAAACATTAAATGAAGAGATAAAGAACTCAGCCAAGCACCAAATGGAGTGAGAAAACTGACAGACAACAGAGAGCAAGGAGAGATTCATGTAGAGGTCCCCTACAAGCTAACGCAGCGTGGATCCGCCATCTTGGACTCCTATCAGAGACCAGCAAACAGGGGGTACGAGAAAGCAGCCTCATAGAGCATCCAGCAGGAGACAAAACAACCGGTAATTTGTGATATATGCTTTCACACCCCCCACCCTTCTTCACCCTGACTCGGCCTCCTCTGCTTCCCGCGGCCACAATCTCTTGACCAGGAAACACCGGCTGCATGGATTCTGCACACCCGAACGGGCCAGCCCTCTGAGTACCATTTGTTGGCTGCTGGTGTTGCTTTTTTCCGCTTCTTTTGATTTCTTCCTTACCTCTCACCACCTCCCCCTCCTTTTGCTCAAATACTGGACTCCATGCGCCATCTTTGCTTCTTTCTGAGGGGCTGCAGAGCTCTGGTAATTTGTGATATACGCTTTCCCACTCCCTACCCTTCTTCACCCACACTCGGCCCCCTCTGCTTCCTGTGGACACAGTCTCTTGTCCAAGAAACACCAGCCCGCACTAGCTGGCTCTCTGAGTGCCATTTGTTGGCTGCTAGTGTTGCTTTTTTTTCTGCTTCTTTAGATTTCTTCCTTACCTCTCACCACCTCCCTCTCCTTTTGCTCAAATACCTGGCTGCATGCGCCATCTTTGCTTCTTCCTGAGGGTCTGTGGAGCTCCATTCGAGTGTGGAGCTGCCGCCCGGTCTGGGCTGTCGTGCTGGTGGGATCCCAGGGCTTTTGTTCATTTGTTTGTTTTGAATTGTTTGTTTGTTTTATTTTCCTTTTCTTGAGTTGGGAGCCCTTTCTGGCCAGGCGGTGCTGTGTGGCAAGGAGACTTCCCACTCAGCTTGTACAGACTTGGAGAGGGATCCCTGAGAACATTTCTTTTCTCGTTGTTTTTTTTTTTTTCCCCCTGTTTTTTTGGGAGCCTTTCTTGTTTTTTTCAGTTTGGTTTGTTTTCTTTTCCCTCTTTTTCCCTTTTTGTCTTTCTTCATTGCTCAGTTTCTCGTCTGTCTATATCTTCCTTCTCTTTCTGTTCCCTGAATACCTGGCATTGTATACCTCTATGCCTTCTAGCCAGGCTGTACTGCGACACCTGAGAGCGACTTCCCCAGACCTCATAGCTGCACCGGTGGGATCCCTGGGAACTTTGCGGTTCTTTAACCTTTCCAATTTTTATTTATTCCTTCTTTTCTTTTCTTCCTCTTCCCCTTTCTGTTTTTCTCCATTTCATAGTCTCTCATCTCTCCACTCCAACGGCAAGCTCCCCTAGCATTCTTTTTTGTTTGTTTGTATGTTTTTGGCTTCTGTTCCTCTCTCCTCTCTCCCATATTCATCCACACATAACAATCTCCCCACTGCATGCTGCCTACCTGCACTGTGTGCTTGACATCACACCACCAAGCAGCACAGGCACAGCCTACTGGAACCTGCCCTGCACTGATTACCGACTTGCTCTGGTGGCTGTAGTAAGTGCCACAAACAACCCGTCTCAGTAACTCCTCTTCAGCTAGACCTGCCCTGCCGTACCATATCTGAGTGACTGACCCTGTCAATTGGAGAAGGAGGCAAGAAGTATTGTGCCCACAGATGAGCAAACAACAAAGAACACACAGTCTGCCTGCTCAGACATAGTCAAATTTTAAAAAAAAAGGGACAACACAAACAAATCTACAATAAATAAAGGAGAAAAATAGCTACTGAATTCCCCAAAGACAGCAGACAATATCAAAACATTTACAAAAACAGGACAGGATGGTTCCAGTAGGCATCCAAAATAAAACACCAGATGACTCTTCAGTGGAAGAAAATGCACTGGAACTACCTGATAGGGAATTCAAATCTCTAATACTCAGAATACTCCAAGAGCTGAGGCAAAAAGCTGACAAACATGAGGAAAAAATAGACAAATTCATGGAAAATACAGACAAAAAATTGGGAGAATGCAGGCAAATAATGCAGGAACAAAATGCCAAAATAAATTCACAACTAGAAATTACACAAAGACAACAGTTAGAAATCCAAAAGATAAACAACCAGATTTCAGAAATGGACGGTGTCATAGAAGGGCTGAGAAGCAGATTTGAAATGGTGGAAGACAGGATCAGTGGAATTCAAGACAAAGAATTGGATACAACTCTGAGGAAAACTCAGAAAAAAGAACAGAGAAAAATGAAGAGACCCTGAGAGTTATGTGGGACACAATCAAAAGCAAAACTTTACGAGTGATTGGAATTCCAGAACAGAGGGAGAAAACAGAAAACACAGAGAGGATCATTGAAGAACTGCTGACAGAAAACTTCCCCCAATATCATGAAAGATGAAAAGCTGGCCATCCAAGAAGCTCAACGAACCCCATATAGGAAAGACCCCAAAAGAAAATCACCAAGTCATATCAGAATCACACTCAACAAAACCAAAGACAAACAATGAATCCTCAGAGCAGCTCATGAAAAACAAGAAGTCACATACAAAGGAGAAACAAAAAGACTAAGCTCAGGTTATTCGGCAGAAACTATGCAGGCAAGAAGGCAATAGGATGACATATATAAAATCTTGAAAGAAAAAAATTGCCAGCCAAGAATAATATATCCTGGAAAACTCTCATTCAAATTTGACAGTGAAATTAGGTCATTTCCAGATAAACAGAAATTAAGGGAATATGTAAAAAGTCAAACAAATCTTACAAGAATTATTAAAGGGAGTTCTTCAATCTGAGGACAAACAGCTTCAGCTCACGTGCAGAATCTAGACCACAGGATCATACCAGCTAGATACCAGTCTAGGAAATGAACTCTTGAGGACTATCCAAAACCAAAAGAAATACAACAGGGAATCAGACCAGTTAATCAGTAAATGACAACAACATCAAAACAATGAAAGAGGGAATAAACGGCATAGGTATAGAACCTTCTAGTGGAGAGGAAGGCAAGGCGATACCAAGTAATGGTAGACTGCTTCAAAATTAGAAAGATAAGGGTAAAAATCATGGTAACCACAGAGAAAGTTAACAAAAATATTCATTAAAAAAAAGAGGAAAAACATAAAGTCTCAGCAAAAACAAAAGAAATGAAAAAAAAATCCACAAACAAAAGTAACTCAGAACAAGAAAGTAAGAAGAACAAAGAAAACTTCAGCACCACAAAAAAAAGCACTACAAAATGACAGCAACAAACTCACATCTATCAGTAATTACACTGAATGTAAATGGACTCAATGCACCCATAAAGAGACAGAGAGTGACAGAATGGATAAGAAAACAGGATCCATCAATATACCGTTTACAAGAGACACACCTTAGAAACAAAGATGTGAATTTATTAAAAGTCAAAGGTTGGAAAAAAATATATCAAGCTAACAACTACCAAAAAAGAGTAGAGTGGCAATTCTAATCTCAGATAAAATAGACTTTAAAATGGAATCTACCATAAAAGACAAAAAAGGACACTAGATAATGATTAAGGGGATGATCCATCATGAAGACATAACCATAATAAACATCTACACACCCAATGACAGGGCTCCAAAATACATAAAACAAACTCTAACAACACTGAAAAGAGAAACTGACAGTTCCACAATAATAGTAAGAGACTTCAACACACCACTCTCAGTAGAGGGCAGAACACTAAGAAGAAACTCAGCAAAGATACAGAAAACCTAAAGGGCACAATCAGCCAACTTGACCTCATAGACATATACAGAACACTCCATCCAACCACTGCAAAGTACACATTCTTTTCCAATGCACATGGAATGTTCTCCAGAATAGACCACATCTTAGGCCACAGAGTAATCCTCAACAAGATCCAAAACATTGAGATAACTCAAAGTATCTTCTCTGACCACAATGCCATCAAGGTTGAGATTAACAATAGAAAGAGCAAGGAAAAAAAAATCAATTACATGGAAACTGAATAATACCCTGCTTACACATCAGTGGGTAATAGAAGAAATCAGACATGGAATCAAAAAATTCCTAGAATCAAATGAGAATGAAAACACATCATACCAAAACCTTTGGGACAGAGCAAAGGCAGTCCTCAGAGGACAATTTATAGCAATAGATGCACATATCAAAAAAGAAGAAAGGGACAAAATCAAAACATTAACTACAGAACTCAAACAGATGGAAAGAGAACAGCAAAAAAAGGCCACAACCACTGGAAGAAAGGGAATAGTAAAGATCAGAGCAGAAATAAATGGAATAGAGAACAGAAAAACAATAGAAAGAATCAACAAAACCAAAAGCTGGTTCTTTGAAAGCATCAACAAAATCGACAAACCACTGGCCAGACTGACAAAAGAAAAACAGGAGAGGACACAAATAACCCAAATAAGAAATGAAATGGGGGACATTACAACAGACCCAACTGAAATAAAAAGGAACATAACAGAGTATTATGAAAAACCATACTCCAACAAATGTGAAAACCTAGAGGAAATGGATAAATTTCTAGAAACACACTACCTACCCAAACCACAACAAAGTGATGTTGAAAATCTGAACAGACCCATAACAAGAGAAGAGATTGAAAAGGTAATAAAAAAAACTCCCAACCAAAAAAATCCCTGGCCCAGATGGCTTCACTGGAGAATTCTACAAAACATTTACAGAAGAGCTTGTGCCAGTACTACTCAAGCTATTTCAGAGCATAGAAGAGGAAGCAACACTTCCACATTCATTCTATGAAACCAGCATAACGCTGATACCAAAACCAGGCAAAGACGTCACAAAAAAAAGAAAACTACAGACCAATATCTGTCATGAATATAGATGCAAAAATTCTTAACAAAATTCTATCCAACAGAATTCAGCAGCATATGAAAAAAAATAATACACCATGACCAAGCAGGATTCATACCAGGTATGCAAGGCTGCTTCAACATTAGAAAATCAATCAACGTAATCCACCACATAAATAAAAGGAAAGAAAAGAATCACAAGATCATCTCAATTGATGCAGAAAAGGTATTTGACAAAGTCCAACACCCATTCCTGATAAAAACTCCCAATAAAATAGGTATAGAAGGGAAAGTTCTCAACACATTAAAGGGCATCTATGCAAAACCAATGGCCAACATCATTCTTAATGGAGAGAGGCTGAAAACATTCCCCTTGAAAACAGGAACAAGACAAGGATGCACTTTATCACCACTCCTATTTAACTTGTGCTGGAAGTTCTAGCTAGAGCAATAAGGCAAGAAAAAGAAATAAAGGGCATCCAAATTGGTAATGAAGAAGTAAAACTGTCCCTGTTTGCAGATAATATGATACTATACATAGAAAACCCTAAAGACTCCACGAGAAATCTACTGGAACTAATAGAAAGATTCAGCAGAGTAACAGAATACAAGATAAACATTCAAAACTCAGTTGGATTCCTATACACAAATAAGGAGAACAATGAAAAGGAAATCAGGAAAACAATACCATTTTCAATAGCCACTAAAAAGATAAAATACTTAGGAATAAATCTGACCAGGGATGTAAAAGACCTATACAAAGAAAACTACAAAAAACTTCTGCATGAAACCCAAAGGGATCTACAGAAATGGAAAAACATACCATGCTCATGGATAGGCAGACTCAACATTGTGAAAATGACAATTCTACTCAAAGCAATTTACAAATACAACGCAATCCTGATCCAAATACCAACAACATTCTTCAAAGAGATGGAAAAACTAATCATTAACTTTATATGGAAAGGGAAGAAGCCCCGAATAAGTAAAGCACTACTGAAGAAGAAGAAGAAAGTTGGAGGACTCACACTGCCTGATTTCAGAACCTACTATACAGCTACAGTAGTCAAAACAGCCTGGTACTGGTACAATGACAGATACATTGAGCAATGGAACAGAATTGAGAACCCAGATGTAAATCCATCCACCTACGGTCACCTGATCTTCGACAAGGGCCCAAAGTCCATCAAATGGGGAAAAGACAGTCTTTTTAACAAATGGTGCTGGCAAAACTGGATATCCATCTGCAAAAAAATGAAACAGGACCCATACCTCATGCCGTATGCAAAAACTACTTCAAAATGGATCAAAGACCTGAATATAAACTATATAAACGTAAAACTATACAGTTCATAGAAGAAAAAATAAGACCAACACTTCAGGCCTTAATACACGGCATTAACAGGATACAAACCATAACCATCAACACACAAACCCCAATAGATAAGCTAGATAACTGTGATCTTCTAAAAATCAAACACCTATGCTCTTCAAAAGACTTCACCAAAAGAGTAAAAAGAGAACCTACAGACTGGGAAAAAATTTTTGGACAGTACAAGTCAGAGGTCTAATCTCCATAATCTACAAGAAAATCCAACACCTCTACAACAAAAAGACAAATAATCCTATTAAAAAATGGGCAAAGGAAATGAACAGACACTTCACCAAAGAAGACATTCAAGCAGCCAACAGACACACAAGGAAATGCTCGCGATCACTAGCCATTAGAGAAATGCAAATCAAAACCACAATGAGATACCATCTCACCCCGGCATTACTGGCACGAATCAAAAACACTGGAAATAACAAATATTGGCGGGGCTGCGGGGAGATGGGAAATCTTATGCACTGCTGGTGGGAATGCAAAATGATACAACCATTTTGGAAAATGATATGGCGCTTCCTCAGAAAGCTAGAAATAGACATACCATTCGATCCAGCAATTCCACTCCTAGGAATATATCCTAGAGAATAAGAGTCGTCACTCGAATAGACATATGCACACCTATGTTCATGGCAGCATTGTTCACAATAGCAAAATGATGGAAACAACCTAGATGCCCATCAGCAGATGAATGGATAAACAAACTATGGTACATACACACAATGGAGTACTATGCAATGAGAAAGAACAACAATGAATCTGTGAACCATCTCATAACGTGGATGAAACTGGAGGGCATTGTGCTGAGTGAAATCAGTCTATCACAAAATGACAAATATTGTATGAGACCTCTATTGTAAAAACCCATGAAAAAGTTCACACAAAAAATGTAACAATCTTTGTTAGTTACCAGAGATGGGGGGGGGGAATACTAAATAGGCAATAGATAAGTGGTATCGTGGGTGAAGGGTGAGACAGTACGCAATACAGGGGAAACTAGCACAACTTGTATAAGGAAAGGTCATGGAAGCCCCAAAGAAACATCCAAACTCCCTGAGGGACTGACTTGCTGGGCGGAGGGCTGTGGGGACCATGGTCTCGGGGAACATCTAGCTCAAATGGCATGAGACAGCTTATAAAGACAATGCTCTACAGTCTACCTTGGTGAGTAGTGTCTGGGGTCTTAAAAGCCTGTGAGCGGCCATCTAAGATACTCCACTGGTCTCACCCCTTCGGGAGCAAGGGAGAATGAAGAGAACAGGATACAAGGAAAAGATTGGTCCGAAGGACTAATTGTCTACAGCTACCAAGGCCTCCACCAGACTGAGTCCAGTACAGCTAGATGGTGCCCGGCTACCACCACTGACTGCTCTGACCAGGATCACAACAGACGGTTCTGGACAGAGCTGGAGAAGGATGGAGAGCATAATTCTAACTCACAAAAAAAAAAGACCAGATTTACTGTCCTAAAGGAGACTGGAGAAACCTCGAGAGTGTGGTCCCCAGACGCCCTTTTAGCTCAGTGGTGAAGTTACCTCCAAGGTTCACTGTTCAGCCTGGGAGTGGACAGCCCTGTAAAACCAAATGAGACTAACGAGGTACAGGAGTCCAGTGACAAGGGCCAGAAGGCAGAAGGGGACAAGGAAGCTGGTGATCGGGAACCAAAGGTTGGGTAAGGATATTGTTGGTGTGTTGTGAGATTGTTAACCATTGTCATAGGGCGACATTTGTAGTAACTGTTAAATGAGAAACTATTTTGTTCTGTAAGCCTTCATCTTAATTGAGAATAATAGCACAATTGGAAGAGCGTAGTTAATGTCACTGAACTGTGCATGTAAAAATTTTTGAAATGGTGTATCTTTGGCTATGTGTATTTTCACCAAAAAAAAAAGGTTGAGAAGTTAGAGGGTTGACATGTGGTGGGGTTATTCACCAACATCATAGAACAATATGTGTAGTACTGTTTCATGGGAAACTATTTGTTCTTTAATCCTTCACCTGAAGTACAATAAAAAAAAAAAATTATCACATGGCCAAAAAAAAAAAAAAAAAGTTTATGGGTATCTGGGTTGCTACCCCCTACCACCTTACAGATTTCCGAACCCCCTGAAGACATTCACAGATGGATGAGAGGAACTGACACTGACACCCCTCCCCCTCCATGACCACCTTCTCTTCAGTCATGGAGAAAGCCCTGCTGCCCCTGCTTGGACCTCTGACTGATTTAGATGATGACATCTGGAACTTTTTAACTGAAAAGATTTAAAATAGAGTTCGAACTTTGAGTTGATGCTGTAATGGGATGTGTCCTTGGAGGAATTTAGGAGACATGTATGGACATGGATCATGGGGGCAGATCCATGAAT
Organism: Dugong dugon; assembly: GCA_030035585.1. Lineage (NCBI taxonomy): Eukaryota > Metazoa > Chordata > Mammalia > Sirenia > Dugongidae > Dugong > Dugong dugon. The sequence goes on from CM057460.1 coordinate 221,377,693, forward strand.
TTTTAGGCAGAATTTTGGTCCCCAAGACTTCAATCCCTGGTGTTACCCCTTTGAAGACATTAAGTTACCTGGCAAAAGGGACTTTGATTTTGCAGATGTAATTAAGGCTACTAATCAAATGACTTTCAGATCGAAACATGTTGTTGTCACTTGCCAATGAGTCTGTTATGACTCATAGTGACACTATGTACAACAGAATGAAACGCTGTTTAATTCCTTTGCCATCATCACAATCTTTGCTATGTTGGAGCCCATTGTTGCAGCCACTGCGTCAATCCATCTTGTTAAGGTTCTTTTTTGCTGACCCTCTACTTTACCAAGCATGATGTCCTTCTCCAGGGGCTGATCCCTCCTGATAACATGTCCAAAGTACATGAGACAAAGTCTCGCCATTCTTGCTTCTAAGAAGCACTCTGGCTATATTTCTTCCAAGACGAATTTGTTCGTTCTTCACGTAGTCCATGGTATATTCAATACTCTTTGCCAACACCATAATTCAAGGGTATCAGTCTTCTTTGGGCTTCCTTGTTCATTGTCCAGCTTTCACATGAGGAAACTGAAAATACCATGGCTTGGTCAGGCGCATCTTAGTCCTCAAAGTGACATCTTTGCTTTTTAACACATTGAAGAGGTCTTTTGCAGCTGATTTTCCCAACGCAGTAACGTCGCTTGATTTCTTAACTGCTGCTTCCATGGGCATTGATTGTGAATCCGAGTAAAATGAAATCCTTGACAACTTCAACATTTTCCCCATTTATCATGATGTTGCTTATTGGTCCAGTTGTAAGGATTTTTGTTTTCTTTATGTTAAAGTGTAATCCATACTGAAGGTTGTAGTCTTTGATCTTCTTCAGTGGTCTTCATCAGTAAGTTCTTCAAGTCCTCTTCGCTTTCAGCAAACAAGGTTGTGTCATCTGCATATCGTAAGTTGTTAATGAGTCTTCCACAATCCTGATGTCCCATTCTTCTTCCTATAGTCCAGCTTCTCGGATTATTTGCTCAGCATACAGATTGAATGAGTATGGTGAAAAGATAAAACCCTGACACACACCTTTCCTGATTTTTAAACCACGCGGAATCCCCTTGTTCTGTTCCAACGACTGCCTCCTGGTATATGCACAGTTTCTGCGTGAGCACAGTCAGGTGTTCTGGAAGTCCCAGTCTTAGCAATGTTATCCATAATTTGTTATGATCCATACAGTTCAATGCTTTTGAATAGTCAATAAAACACAGGTACACATCTTTCTAGTATTCTCTGCTTTCAGCCAAGATCCATCTGACATCAGCAATGATATTCCTTGTTCCACATCCTTTTCTGAATCTGGCTTGAATTTTTAGCAGTTCCCTGTTGATGTACTGCTGCAACCATTTTTAAATTATCTTCAGCAAGATTTTACTCACGTGGGATATTAATGATATTGTTGGATAATTTCTGCATTGTGTTGGATCACTTTTCTTTGGAATGGGCACAGATATGGATCTCTTCTAGTTGGTTGGCCAAGGAGCTGTCTTCCAAATTTCTTGACATAGACGAGTGAGCACTTCCGGTGCTGCATCTGATTTGTTGAAATATCTCAACTGGTATTCCACCAATTCCTGGAACTTTGTTTTTTGCCAATCCCTCAGTGCAGCTTGGACTTCTTCCTTCAATACCATTGGTTCTTGATGGTATGCTACCTCCTGAAATGATTGAACATCAACTCTTTCTTTTTGGTACAGTGACTCTGTGTATTCCTTCCATCTTCTTTTGATGCTTCCTGTGTTGTTCAATATTTTGCCCATAGAATCCTTCAGTATTGCAACTCAAAGCATAAATTTTTTCTTGAGTTCTTTCAGCTTGAGAAATGTCGAGCATGTTCTTTCCTTTTTGTTCTCTAACTCCAGGTCGTTGAAGATTCCATGTTAATACTTTACTTTGTCTTCTCAAGCTGCCCTTTGAAATCTTCTGTTCAACTCTTTACTTCATCATTTCTTCTATTGACTTAGGCTACTCTACATTCAAGAGCAAGTTTCAGAGTCTCTTCTGACATCCATTTTGGTTTTTCTTATCTTTTTATTTATTTGTTTGTTTGCTTATTTGTTTACTTATTAATTCATTCATTTATTTAGGAAGTTTATGTGCTTCTAGGAATTTATCCATTTCGTCTTGATTATCTAATTTTTTTGGCTTCCAATTATTCACAGTATTCTCTTACAATCCTTTTTATTTCTGTAGGGTCACTTATATGTCCTCACTTTCATTTCTTATTTTATTTTTTTCATTCTGCTTTACGTGAATGTTTACAGAGCATATTAGTTTCTCATTAAGCAGTTAATACACACATTGTTTTGTGATGTTGGTTGCTAACCCCGCAACGTGTCAACACTCTTCCCTTCTCCACCTCAGGTTACCTATTTCCATTCATCCAGTTGTTTTGTCTCCCTTCCTGCCTTCTTGTCTTTGCTTTTGGGCTGGTGTGCCCATTAGTCTCAACTACGAAGCACACTCCTCACTTGTCTTATTGTTGACCCTATAGACCTGTATAATGTTTGGCTGAAGGGTGAAGCTCAGGAGTGAGTTCAGTACTGAGTTAAAAGAGTGTTTAGGGACCATACTCTTGGGGTTTCTCCTGTCTCTGTCAGACCAGCCAGCCTGGTCTTATTTATTTATTTTTATGAATTTGAATTTTGTTCTACATTTTTCTCCAGCTCTGTCCAGGGCCCTCTATTGCGATCCCTGCCAGAGTAGTCGGTGGTGGTAATCAGGCACCATCTAGGTGTTCTAGGCTCAGTCTGGTGGAGATTGTAGTAGTTTTGATACATTAGTCCTTTGCACAGCTCTTTCCCCTGTGTCTTTGGTTTTCTTCATTCTCCTTTGCTCCAGCCAGGGTGGGACCAGTAGATGTATCTTAGCTGGCTGCTCACAGGCTTTTAAAACCCCAGAGGATACTCACTGTGGAAGGTTATTGTATTGCATTAGATGTAATTACATTACATAACAGAGGACAACCCACTCTACCTAAGGCCAGCTGATTGAATCACATGATTGAATCACAGCCGTATATGGCCAGGATAAGGACATATGATTTAATCATAATAGCAACTAGACTATTCTTTGGTCAGGCAACTGGGAACCACAACCTAGCCAAGCTGACACATAAAATTAACCATCATATGGTGAGGATGGACAGAAGCTAAAACCAAGGTCGTGAAGAAGGAACAACTGGGTTCAGGGGCAAAGCTAGGGGATGGAACCAAAAGCAGTTCCCTGGGGGTATTGGTACGCAGCCATTGTTATTCATGTGTGCCATTAAGTCAATTACTACTCATGGCGATGCTATAGGACACAAGTAGAACTTCCCAATAGGGTTTCCAAGGCTGTGATCTTTATGGAAGCCGACTGCCACACCTTTCTCCTGCAGAGCAGCTGTTGGGTTTGAATCACCAACTTTTCAGTTAGCAGCTAAGCTTAACCTCTGGGCTACCAGGTCTCCTTAGCCACATTATGATGTAACTTTTCTTATTTTTGCTGCAACCCTGCTACCCGCACTCTCTAACCCCTTCCCCGGCTCTATTTCTCATTCAAACACTTATTAATTTCTAATTCTCCAGAGTGCAAACTCCATGAGGACAGGGATTTATGTCTGTTTTATTCACTAATGTTTATATCCAGCACCTGGAACAACATACATATTGAGCCATAATGTGCAACGTAATATTAGTTGAAAGAAAATGTAAATAATTGCATTTGAATTTCAGAAAGAATGGAGTGGGAGCAAGAGTGGATATGAGGAACTTAGGGGTCTAACGCAGTGATTTCTTTGGGAGATGGTGATGGCTGAACTAAGGTAGTAGCAGGGGAGTGTCGGTCCAGCAGTGGGAGGAGATGGTTATCTTTGAGCTACATGTAAGACGTGACAGCAACAGGTCGTGATGATAAATATGGATGGTGAGCAATGGGGTACTTTATATATATATAAAGTTTATCAAGAATTTTACTGTTATAAGTGATAGGTAGCTCACAGTTTACAAGTAATAATATCACCACTGTGCAGGGAGTCAGGGACTTGGGGCTCATGATTCAGAATCAGTCATATTGAGTCTGATATAGCAACAAAATATGCAAGTGGAGATGCCAAGTTTGCAGATGGATCTACCGGTCTGGAGCTCAGAGGAAAGACCAAGGATAAAGAAATAAATTAATGAACCAATTGTTCATAGATGGTTAAAAAAAAAAATAATAATAATAATAATCTTGTGGACGTGGGGAAGATTTCCCAGGGAAAGATATGCATACCTATACATACCCACACATATAATTATTTGAATGCATACATGTGTAATATCTCTGGTAACCTCATCTGCCTCCAGGGAAGGCAGCAAGTTGGCTGCAGGACAGTCCTGAGAGAGATTTTACATTCCCTTCTGTTCTGTATTTTGTAAACATTGTACCTTTCGAATATATTATCTATTCAAGAGAAGATGCTCAACATCAGTAGTCATTAGAGAAATGCAAATCAAAACCACAATGAGATATCACTTCACACACACTGACGTGGCTATGATTTACCAAATGGAAAACCACAGGTGTAGGTGAGGATGTGGAGAAATAAGAACCCTCATCCATTGCTGGTGGGATATTTAAATGGTGCAGCCAATGTGGAAAACAGTCTGGTCATTCCTCAAAACGTTAAACATACAACTACCATATGACCCAGCAATTCTACTTCTCAGTATCTACCCCCAAAGAACTGAGGATGCGAACACAAACAGATACATGTACACCAAGGTTCATTGCAGTCCTCTTTGTAATAGCCAAAAGGTGAAAACAACCTAAATGTTCATTAACAGATGAATGGGTAAACCATGGAGTACTGTTTATTAGTGAGCCATAAAGAGAAAGGAAGTCCTGATAGATGCTACGACATGGGTGAACCTTGATAATACCATGCTAAGTGAAACAAGTCAGACACAAAGGGACTGACACTGTATGATTCCGCTTACATGAAATATCTTGAATAGGCAAGTGTGTAGAGATCAAAGTTTATTAGTGGTCACCAGGGGAGGGAGGAGGAAGGGGGAAAGGGAGAACTCACTGCTTAGGGGGACGCTGAGGTTTTGTTAGGAGTGATGGAAAAAAATTGAAAACAGGTAATGGTGATGGTTGAACAACACAGTTAATGTCACTGAACTGTACATGTGAAGAATGTTGAAATGCCAAATATTTTGTTACAAAAATATTCACCACAATGAAATAAGGGATATCATTTAAAATATCAACTGTTGAGATCTAAACCCTGCTTAGTGTCAGCTTCATAACTACCCTCACTTTTTAATGGAATGGAATATGTATAAATTTCAGGCACTGGGCCTGGAGAGTGAAAACGAAAGGAAACTTACGCCAAAAAAACATCTCTTATCCTGGGTCTAGATGTGGTCGGAAATCCTCAATTCAGGGTCTGAGTTTTGTTCCATACTCTCTGTAATATATTTAATATCATTAAAATCCATTAAAAAGTATGATTTCAGGTGACTGGACTGACACTTTTTAGAAGTGAATGTGGTTCTAATAAGCTTTTTAAAAAATCTTTATTACTTTTATGATCAAAAAAGTAATACCTGTTCACAAAAAAACAAACAAACAAACAAACAGTATAGAAGCTGATACCATAAAAAATGGAAGTAACTTTTCCAAGGATGGGAGGTAGGGATGTGGTCAGGGCCAGGCATGCCTGTTGCAAATATCTCTTGGTATTTTAAAAAGCAGTGATTTAAAATGGGGACAGGGTTGTCTTGACCCAACTGATCTCAAAACAGTGGCATCAAAATATCTATGTCAAAACGTCCCCCAAGTCAAAACAGCCACATTAACTGTCTTATTTTCTATGAAGATGACAAATCATAGCTAGTGCCCCACTGGTTTTAAAGTTCCCTGGGGTCACTGTTATATTCTCACCACCAAGCTCAGTGCCTGGTATATATAGGTAATCAACAAATCCTTATTGAAATGGGATGAGGTGGCATGGGATACTGGAAATCCTACTAGCTTGGGAGCAGACACACCTCCATGTCTAATCTCAAAAGCCTGCAGAGTTTTGATTCTTGTTCTAGTATCCATAAGGTGGCCATAATAACATGTTCTTTTTTATTTTTATTTTTACTTAGTATCTTTTTATTTTGGTGAAAATATAGGCTATCATATGCCTTTGAACAATTTCCACATGTAAAACTCAGTGACACTGATTACATTCTTCAAGTTGTGCAAACATTTTTGCCATCCTTCTCCAAATTGTTCCACCACCACTAACGTAAACTCACCGTCCTTAAGCTTCTCATTTAACCCTTCAAGTTGTTATTGTCAATTCTATTTCACATAGATACTTCTTTAAAGGACACAATGCTCAAGTCAAAAAATACTTTGTTGTTGTGTTGAGTCTAGTCTGAGTCATAGCAACATAATGTGACAGAGTAGAACTGCCCCCATAGGGTTTTCTTGGCTGTAATCTTTATGGAAGCAGATTGCCAGGTCTTTCTCCCTCAGAGTGGGTTCTAACCACCAACCTTTTGGTTAGTAGTCGTGTGTTTAACTATTTAGCCACCAGGGCTCCTTCAGACATACTTTACTTATTAAGATATACTATTTATTGGTTCAAGAAGACTTCAGAGGATATATTTTGTTTAAAGTTTAAGCTATAAAGTTTATCTCAGGTAAATAGTTTTGGCGGTTCATCCAGCTTCAATGATTCCATAAGGTCTGGATTCCATTGAGAATTTGAAATTCTGTTCGGAGTTTATCCTCCTTTTGATCAGGATTCTTCTGTAGAATCTCTGATTAAAATAACCAGTAATAGCAGTAGGGCACCATCTTGCTGCAAGGATTAAAAAATAATCTATGCAAAGGGGTTAGGTGTCATCGAGTTTGTTCCAACGCATAGCAACCCTATGTATAACAGAACAAAACACTGCCCAGTCCTGCGCCATCCTCACAATCGTTGTTATGCTTGAGCCCATTGTTGCAGCCACTGTGTCAATCCATCTCGTTGAGAGTCTTCCTCTTTCTCGTTAACCCTCAGAAGAGGATGTGGAACCAGGGATATCATTGCTGATGTCAGATGGATCCTGGCTGAAAGCAAGAGAGACATTTACCTGTGTTTTATTGACTGTGCAAAGGCATTCAACTGTGTGGATCATAACAAATTATGGATAAAATTGAGAAGAATGGGAATTCCAGAACACTTAATTATGTTCATGAGGAACCTGTACATAGATCAAGAGGCAGTTGTTTGAACAGAACAAGGGAATGTTTACCAAACATGACATCCTTCTCAGGGGACTGATCCTTCCTGATTACATGTCCAAAGTATGTGAGACATAGTCTCACCATCTTTGGTTCTAAGGAACATTCTGGTTGTACTTCTTTCAAGACAGATTTGTTCATTCTTTTGGCAGTCCATGGTATATTCAATACTCTTTGCCAACATCACAATGCAAAGGCATCAGTTCTTCTTTGGTCTTCCTTATTAATCACCCAGTTTTCACATGCATATGAGATGATTGAAAACACCATGGCTTGGGTCAGGCGCATCTTAGTCTTGAAGGTGACATCTTTGCTTCTGAACACTTTAAAGAGGTCTTTTGCAGCAGATTTGCCCAATGCAATGCGTCTTTTGATTTCTTGACTGCTGCTTCCATGGGTGTTGATTGTGGATCCAAGTAAAATGAAATCCTTGACAACTTCAATCTTTTCTCCATTTATCATGATGTTGTTTATTGGTCCAGTAGTGAAGATTTTTGTTTTTCTTTATTTGATGTATAACTATACTGAAGGCTTCCACTTCTCCACATCTTTCCTAACACTTGTTATTGTCTGTCTTTTTTATTATAGCTAACCTAGTGGATGTGAGAGGCAGTGGTGGTTCAGGGGTAAAATTCTCATGTTCTATGTGGGAGGCCCAGGTTTGATTTCCAGCCACTGCACTTCAAGTGCAGCCACCACCCGACTTTAGGTAGAAGCTTCAGTGTTGCTATGATGCTGAACAGATTTCAGTGGAGCTTCCAGACTAACTAGGAAAAAAAGCCTAACAATCTACTTCCAGAAAAACCAGCCAATGAAAATCCTATGGATCACAATGTTCCAATCCCATTGTGCATGGGGTCACCATGAGTTGAAGGTCAACTCTACCACAGCTAACAACAACAAGAAGTGGTGTGATGTGATATCTCACTGAGTTTTTTATTTGCATTTCTCCAATGGCTAGCCTTCAGATTCTTGAACCCACCACCCCATCTACTGATTTAATTCCACCTGCACCAGTATTTACCAGATCCTTCCCTTCTCAATCAAAGAGGGTCCTTCTTTTTGACCAAAGTCCCTCCTATCATTTTGATTCCTGCATCCACACCCTCCCATGTCCTCTGGTAACTCCTTTATGTCATTTTTATCCTATTTCTTGTCTGTGTCTTCTAGGGTGGAAAGGTTTCCTTTCTACCAGCCCTTCCTTCACAAACATATCAAACACAGCAGATATTCTGAGATGGATGAGCTGGAGGAATTCCAGTCACCTTCCTCCACTTGGGAGCTGTGGATCTTACACTTTGTTTTTATTATCTGTAATTATCTGTTGCACCTATGTCATGATGCTGTTGTGAGATGATACATACATATACAAAGCACGTAAAACAGTGCCTGGCACATGGTAAATACTGCGTGTTTGCTATTATAGTTATTCTCTTAGTTACCTAGTGCTGCCGTAACAGAAATGCCATGAGCGAGTGGCTTTAAAGAACAGAAATTTACTTTCTCAGTTTTGAACAATGAACGGCCATAATAGAGTTGATTCCTTCTTGAGCCTCTCTCCTAGTTTCTGATGCCTGCCTGTAATCCTTAGCATTTATTTGTTTGTAGATGGGACCTCACATGTCATCTGTGTTTGCCTCTGTATCTGTGTGCATGTGTGCGTCTGTGTGTCTGTGTCTATTCTGGTCTGTTTATAACGCAGAAGTGATTAGGTTCAGGATCCATCCTACACTGGTATGATATCAACTGATTGATTATATTACATTAGATTTCATTATGGAGGTGATTATATTACATTAAATTAGATGTGAGGTAATTATGTTACCACCATCTGTCTGTCAGTTTGATGTACTGTGGTGGCTTATGTGTTGCTGTGATGCTGGAAGCTATGCCACCAGTATTTCAAATAGCAGCAGGGTCAACCAGGGTGCACAGGTTTCAGTGGAGCTTCCAGACTAAGGTAGATTAGAAAGAAAGGCCTGACAATCTGCTTCCAAAAATTAGCCAATGCAAACTCTATGGATCACAACAGAATATTGTCCAATACAGTGCTGGAAGATGAGCCTCCTAGGCTGGAAGGCACTCAAAATGCACAGTTACTGCAACAATGGACTGAAGCATAGCAATGATCATGAACATGTCACAGGATCAGGCAATGTGTCGTTCTGTTTTACATGGGGTTGCCGTTGATCAGAACCTACTCGACAGCAACTAACAACACCAACAACATTTTCTCATTGGTCTGCTAGCAAAATTAATCCTCTGATCATGATAAAGGTTACAAATAATTTTAGCAAGATTGTTATTTGCCTTTTGAATTTGTTTACAGTGAAGATTTTTCACCACAGATGTTTCTGTAGTCAAATTTATCAAACTTGGCTCTCATTATCTACAATATATTTATTAGTTTTTCGATTCCAGAATACATATAGTTTCAGAAGTGCTAACCCATACTCCTTTAAGAAAGATATTAATTCACTAGAAAGTACAGTACTTATGCACACATATTCAGTAATCTTTGTCTTTATGCAGTCAAGACATTTATTTTCTAAAGTTTGCTTTTCCATCCCTTTTGGGGTGGTTATGTTACTCATTTGTAATGTGGATAACATAACTTCGCTTGTCACTTGTGTTTTCCATTTTGGGTCCCCCCTACATCCTGGCTGGTTTTTCCTTTTTTAATTTTGGGGCTATGTGAAACATTACTATGGTTCTAAGAGTCAGATACAGAAAGATTAACTCATAGAATTCTCATCCTCTCTTCATTTCTGCTGCCTGTTCTAATATCCCCCATCTCCCCACCCCTTTCCCATATCTCCCCTGAAGGTAACCAATCATCCTTAGTTTCTGGTTTATTCTTTCTGTTGTTCTTTTTCCTAAATTAGCAGATACATATTGTCTTAGGCTGGGTTCTCTAGAGAAGAAAACCAGTAAAGCATATAAATAAATATATATAGAGATTTATACCAAGGAAACAGCTCACGCGATTATAGAGGCTAGAACATCCCAAGTCTGTGGATCAGGGTAGAGGCCTCTCCCAATTCACACAGCCACAGAAGCTGGCGAGCCCCAAGACTGGCAGGTCGGAGAGCAGGGCTTCTGCTCACAGGCTGTGAAGGTTGACTAATTTCAAGATCCACAAGCAGGACAACAAGGTTTCTCCTCATTCACATAGCTGTAGGGGCTGGCGAACCCAAGATCGGCAGGTCAGAGAGCAGGGTTCCACTCACAGGCTGTGAAGATCGATGAATCCCAAGTTCAGCAGATAAGCGGACAGCTCAAGTCCCAAGAACTGGAAGTGAGACGACAGGAAGCAGCCACAGGATCCAGAGTGAGCAAACAGCCAGAACGTCTGCTTATATTTAGATGCGGGCCACACCCCCAAGGAAACTCCCTTTCCACTGATTGGCTACTCAAAGAATATTCAACCATGGGAGTGATCGTATATAAACACTGAGAATCATGGCCCAGCCAAGCTGACACACAATCTTAACCATCATATGTATGTATTTTCTTATATCTTTTCCTTTCTTACATGAAGGGTGGAATACTGTACTCTTTTATGCTTTGCTTTTGCAATTAATAGCATGTTCTGAAAATCACTGCATATCAGTTTATAGAGATTGCTCTCATTTTTTACAGCTGCATAGGACTCCATTGTGTGTATGTACCGTACTTCGATGACTAAGGTGTGCCTAACCCAAGCCATAACACTTTATGCACCTCATATGAATGCAAAAGCTGGACAATGAAAAACGGAGAATTAAAGGAGGAGAATCAATACATTAGAACAGCTGTGTTGGTGAAGAATACTGAATGTACTATGGACCACCAGAAGAATGAACAAATCAGTCTTAGAAGAAATACAACAAGAATGCTCCGTAGAAGTGAGGATAGCAAGACTTTGGCTCACTTACTTTGAACGTGTCATCAGAAAGACCAATTTGTAGCAAAGGACATGATGTTTGGTAAAGTGGAGGGTCAGCAAAAACAAGGGAAACCTTCAGTGAGATGGATTGACACAGTAGCCAAAACAATGCACTCAAACATACCAATGATCATGAAGATGGCACAGGAAGGACCTAGGAACTTTTCATTCTGTCATATATAAAGTTGTCATGAGTCAGAGCTGACTGAAAGGCAACTAACCACACTGTAGTTTACTCAACCACTCTCCTACATATGTGTGCATATAGGTCGTTTTCAGCATTTAGCAACTAGAAACAATGCTGCAGTGAATAACCTTGTATGTATGTATTCTCCAGTTGTTGGAAATGTATCAGGAGGGTAGACTCCTGGAAGTGGGATTGCTGGGTCATAGTAGTTTTGTTAGATGTTGTAAAATTTCCCTCCAGAAGGGTTATACCAATTTGCATTCCCACTTAAGAGTGCCTGTCTTCCTGTAGTCTCACCAACAGAGTAGATTGTCTTTTTTTTTTTTTTTCCTGGCCAGTTTAATAGGTGAAAATTATATCTTGTATTGTTTTAATCTGCATTTCTCTCGTTATAAATGAGTTCGAATATTCTTTATGTGTTTGTGATCTCTTTTATATCTTTTTGTGAATTTTCTGTTGTCTCATTTTTCTATGATTTTTTGGTCCTTTGTTCCTCAATTTTTAAGTGTTCTTTACATATTACAGATACTGGTGTTTTAATATTACATGTCACAGATAGCAGTGGTTTTAGTGTCTGAAAGAGATAGCCCCTCTTGGTAGTTTTTATTTTTCAATGTTTTCCTGGGTATTGTTTTTCCTTATGAATGATAGCATCAATTGTCTACCACTACAAAGTAACTTGTTAGTATTTTTGATTGGAATTACACTGAATTTGTACATTAACTTAGGAAAAACTGACATCTTTATAAGATTGAGTTGTCCTATCTGAAACTGTGATCATTAAGGTTGTTTGTCCACTTGGCTGGGCCATGATTCTAAGTGGTTTGGCAGTTATGATGTATTTTGGCAGTTGTATAATGATGTAATCACTTCCTTGATGAGATCTGATATAAGGTGATCACCTCCATGATGGGATCTGTTGTAAGTAGCCAGTCATTTGAAAGGGAGTTTCCTTGGGGGTGTGGGCTACATTCAATATAGGTGGACTTTCTGGCAAGGCCCGTGGGCTTTTGCTCGCTCTGGATCGTGTAGCTGGCTCTTGTTCATCTGACCTCCAGTTCTTGGAACTTGAGCTAGCAGCTTACTTACTGATCTTGGGATTCATAAGCCTCTGCAGTCTGTCAGCCAGCAGTATACCAGCTTACCTGCTAATCTTGAGATGTGTCAACCTTTGCAGCCTGTAAGCCAGAGGTCTCTTGTCTGATCTGCAGATCCTAGGTTCGCCATCCTCTGCAGCTACGTTAGTAAGGAGAATCCTCCAGCCTGACTCAGACTTGGGACTTTCCAGCCTCTACAACCTCATGAGCCATTTCATTGATATAAATCTCTCTCTCTCTCTCTCTCTCTCTCTCTCTCTCTATATATATATATATATATATATATATATATATATATATATGTATATATAGACGCTTCACTGCTTTTGCTTCTCTAGAGAACCCAGCCTAAAATTGTATCTAATCTTTATTTCTATTGTAGATTCAATGTGAAGGCTGTTGACTTTTGTATGCTAATTTTATATCCTGCTTCAATGAATTCTTCTGTTGTTTGAGTTAGTTTTATCATTGATTCGCTGGGGTTTTCCAGGTATACCATCATATTATCTACAAATAGAGATAATTTTGTTTCTTCTTTATCCATCTTATGCCTATAATTGACTTCTCTTATCTGATTGCATTAACTAATATCTCTAGAACAACGTTGAATTACAGCAGAGGTAGTGGGCATCCTTGCCTTGTTCCTGATCTTAGTGGTAATGCCTTTAGTGTTTCCCCATTTTAAAAGATACTTTAGAACTAAGGTATTGTGATAGTTACTTTTACGTGTCAACTTGACTAGGCTGTAGTGGCCAGTTGTTTGGTCACACACTAGTCTAGACTCTGTTATGAAGTAGTTACATGGGATTAAATCAGTAAAGCAGATAACACTTCATAATGTGGGTGAACCTCATACAATCAGTTGAAGGCCTTGAGAGCAAAAAGGGAGTTTCCTTAGGGTTTATTCTGCCTCCAGACTATAAATAGATATCATGCCAGAACCCCTTCACTCTTCTCTTCCCACCACCTGACCTACAGATTTGGTGACACAAGCCTGCAGGAATCTCTAGCCTAACCTATGGATTTTGGACTTGCCCGCCCCCTACAATCATGATAGTCAGTTCCTTAAAATATCTATCTATCCGTCTATTCATCCATCCATCTATCTATCTTATTGATCACCATCTTACTGATTCCGTTTCTCTAGAGAACCCTGACTAAGACAGGTATACACACACATATATATCACATATATATACCCCTGAGCCTTCCATAGTCCCTGCCCTGATCTGCCTGGCTACCCTTTTAAGATTTTCAAATTTAGGGTGAATTTAACTTTTCTGGTGCTCATTCCACATCAGCCTTATGCCAGTTCACTACTCCCACTGTTAGAGCTTTTATTCAGATGGCAATGAATCTATATATCAATTGGAAGAGAAGTGACAGAAGGATTATTCTAAATAAGTAGTCCTTTGTTACCAGGTTTGGGGTGGTACAAATGGTTAACATGCTCAACGGCTATCAAAAAGACTAGAGGTTCTAGACCACCCAGAGGCACCTCGGAAAAAAGGCCTGGCAATCTACTTCTGAAACATCAGCCTTTGAGAATCCTAAGGAGCACAGCTCCATTCTGACACACATGGGGTTGACATGAGTAGAAGTCAAATCTACAGTAACTAGTCAATTAGTTTGCCTCTCTAGGCATGCAAATGCTCAGGAAACCAGACTATCTGAGTTCCCAGTGCATGTGTCCTTGGCTGGCATCTCTCAGAAGACAGGAACCAGCCTTCAGGGCACAACCTTAGTCACCAGCTAATGCCTGCAACTGACACTGCTTCCGGTTTTACACAATTTCATTCAACATTTCCGTCATTGATAGCAACTTGTTTTATAACCATTTTGTAGAAGCCTCTGGAACAATGCCTTCTCTAGTGGGTTTGATGGTTATTGCCCTTGCAGGGTCCCTTATATTGACCTTGGTTACCAGAAGAGCAAGAGAACCCTTATTTTTTGACACTTCTTTATGCTTGCTCTGATTCTTGCACATATCAATAATTTACCCCATTTTTTTCCCCCCATGAATGTTTCACAGTACAAACTGTAGGATGAAAAATGGTGTGTTTCCTCTGATTCCAGATAAGAAAAGCTGTAAATAAGGTAAAGTCCTCTGTGAAAAATTACCCAAACAGAAAGTACATTGTTATGTTTGGCACTGAAGAAGGTAAAATAAGAAATTGTGCCAATTTTTCTCCAGGTGTAATTTTAGCTTCTTTATAATGTAAGCATTTTGAAATAAGTGGCATAATAAGATTTCTTGCAAGATGCACCAGCATTAATTTGGAGGCATAGAAATAATGGCCCACATTTACCGTTCTCAAAAAAGAAAAAGAAATGTTTGCACGTGGTGGCATTAAGCCAAATCCCAGGGCTTATAGATTGTCCCTAGCAATAGTATGTATGTGACCACAGCTGATCCATATACGTGCCCATTGCAAAGGAAGGTGATCCAATGGAATGTGGAAATTGTCCAATAATATCATTAATATAACATGCAGGGAAGCTTATGCTAAAGATAATTCAAAAATGACTGCAGCAGTACATCCACAGGGAACTGCCAGGAATTTAAGCCAGATTCAGAAGAGGACATGGAACAACGGATACCGTTGCTGATGTTAGATGGATCCTGGCTGAAAGCAGAGAATACCAGAAAGATGTTTACCTGTGTTTTACTGACTATACGAAGGCATTCAACTGTGTGGATCATAATAAATTATGGATAACATTGCAAAGAATGGGAATTCCAGAACACTTAATTGTGCTCATGCCCTACATGGACCAAGTAGCAGTCATTAGAACAGAACAAGGAGATATTGCGTGGTTTAAAATCAGGAAGGGTGTGTGTCAGGGATGTATCCTTTCACCATACTTATTCAATCTGTATGCTGAGCAAATAATCCAAGAAGATGGACCATATGAGAAGAACATGGCATGAAGATTGGAGGAAGACTCATTAACAACCTGCAATATGCAGATGACACAACCTTGCTTGCAGAAAGTGACGAGGACTTGAAGCACTTATTGATGAAAATCAGACTACAGCCTTCAGTATGGATTACACCTTAACATAAAGAAAACAAAAATCCTCACAGCTGAACCAATAAACAACATCATGACAAAAGGAGAAAATTTTGAAATTGTCAAGGATTTCATTTTATTTAGATCCACAATCAACGTCCATGGAAACAGCCATCAAGAAATCAAATGACATATTGCATTGGGCAAATCTTCTGCAAAAGACCTTGTCTTTGGCTGGATTCTCTATAGAAGCAAAACCGGTAAAGTAAATGTATATATAGAGAGATTTATATCAAGGAAATTGCTCACGTGGTTGTGGAGGCTGGAACGTTCCAAGTTCATGGGTCAGGCTAGAGGTTTCTCCTGAATCATGTAGCCACAGACTTATGAACCAAAGATTGGCAGTTTGGACAGCAGGGCTCTTGCTCATAGGCCGTGAAGAGCGATAGATCCCAAGACCAGCAGGCAAGACCATAGGTAAGCTGCTAGCTCAAGTCCCAAGAACCAGAGGTCAGATGAACATAAGCCAGCTGCAAGATCCAGAATGAGCAAAAGCCCCCAAGCCTTGACAGAACGTTTGCTTGTGTTCGGATGCAGGCCACATGCCCAAGAAAACTCCCTTTCAATTGATTGGCTATTCACAGCAGATCCCATCATAGGGGTGATCCCATATCAAATCTCAACAGGGAAGTGATCACAACATTATACAACTACCAAAACACTGAGAATCGTGGTCCAGCCAAGTTGACACACAATTTCAACCATCACAGACCTCTTTAAAGTGTTAAAAAGCAAAGATGTCACCTTGAGGAGTAAGGCGAGCCTGACTAAGCCATGGTATTTTCAGTTGCCTCATTGCAGGCAAAAGCTGGACAATGAATAAGGAAGACCAAAGAAGAAATTGATGTCTTTGAATTATGGTGTTGGCAAAAAATATTGTATATATCATGGACTGTCAGAAGAACAGACAACTCTTATCTTGGAAGAAGTACAGCAAGAATACTCCTTAGAAGCAAGAATGGTGAGATTTTGTCTCACATGTTTTGGACATGTTATCAGGAGGGACCAGTCCCCGGAGAAGGACATCATACTTGGTAGAGGGCCACTGAAAAAGAGGAAGACCATCAATGAGATGGATTGACAGTGGCTGCAACAATGGGCTCAAACACAGCAACTACTGTGAGGATGGTGTAGGACCAGACAGTGTTTCTTTCTGTTGTATGTAGGGTTGCTATGATTCGGAACCAACTCAGTGGTTCCTAACAACAACAATCACAGCTGTCAATGTCAGCACCCCAATTTACATGAAAAGATATTGTTGTGCACACAAAATTCTGATATATATGTTATTTGAATCTCTATAAGCCTCTCAGTTTTGTAAGTACCCATCTGACCTAGTTCCCTCTTAACTAATAAGTCATTATAAAGTGGGTCATACCTTGTCTCATGCTGTATACATGAATACTTTAAGCGATGTCCTGTTGTCTCTGGAAGAATGCCAGAATTTTCCTCTTTGTGGCTGTTTTAGCACCAATGCAGCAAAGCATCATTTCATGAACTAGAAGTCATGGAGCAAGAGGAGCACATCATCTTGCCCAGACTTTTCTCCCATGTAAGCCTGTGTGCAGGGCACATGATGGAAAGAGCAGTGGACTTTTTGTCTCCTGTTCAGGCACGGTTTGTAAGGGGGCTTCTTCTCTGGGCATGGGGCATTGACGCCCCATGTCAGCTAGATATCGTCCTGCATGATGCGGGAAGGGACTGTCATTCTTGATACAGACAAAGCATAGCATTTGCATTGAGGCCCACAGTAAAAATTGTTTACCAGCAGTTACTCTACATAATAAATACGTGTATAACTGCAATTTGTCTCTGGTGGTAACTTTCAATTCCTCTGTCTTAGACTTCTAGTGCTGTTGTAACACACATACCAAAAGTGAATAGTTTTAAAGAACAGAAATTTATTTTATTTTCTTACAGTTCAGGGGGCCAAATCAGGGCACCAGCTCTAGGGGAAGACTTTCCGTTCACTCTAGGAGAAAGTCCTTGTTTCAGCTTCTCTAGCCTCTGTGTTCCTCAGTTCCTTGGTAATCTCTACAGGGCATCTATCTTTCCTCCATTTGTGCTTGCTTATCTCTGTGTCTAATCTGCTCTTTTTATATCGTAAAAGTGATTAGGTTTGAAACACATCCTACACTGACTGATATGGCCTCATTAACATAGTTGGGATTACATAAATGCAATTACATCCACAGGTATAAAGGTTAGGATTCCAACACATATTTTTGAGGGACACAATTCAATCCATAACACCCTCTGTCCAGAGTGCTGGCTTCCCCCTCAGCAATTTCCTTGTAGGGCAATGCTTACACCTTCTGTGTTGTCTTCACATACATTACTTAGCCAAAAACCCAAACAGAACCATTGCCCAAAGATCCTCAAAATCTCCAGCACCAATTCCAAACATTCACTGTCTATACTTCCCCAACCCCAGTTCTCTTGCCGAATGGTCAACCGCTGTGCAATCATGAGCAAATGTTGAAAGGTGAGAGGGGGGACTCCTCACTGGTATGGATGGATTTGGCTGATGCTTTCTGCAAAAACAAAAAGAAAACTAACGTCATACACAAAAACTAATTCAAAATGGATCAAGGAGCTATGTGCTAAATTTAAAACCATAGAATTCTTGGAAGGAAATGTAGGGGCGAAGATATGAGACCTAATTGAATGGACAAGCAGCAGAAGACAAAATAGATCATTGGGACCTCATAAAAATTAAATACAGACTGTACTTAGGGACAGCTTGTACATTCCCTTCAATGTTGTGTAAATTGGCCCTCACTTTGGAACAACTGAACCAACCCCTACTCGCCACAAATCCTTCATCACAATCACCTTCACTTGCTGCACAGGCAGATTTTAAATCACTGAAAAAGCTTCGAGCCTTTTCTTGCACTAAAGTAAAGCTAAATAAGAACCATATGCACCTGTTCCAACTTACCTACAAATTTGGCTTTAAGATTTAAAGATGCAGTTATAAGCGGATCTCATTCATAACCTGGGAACTGCCTATGCTGCAGCACTATGTGTATCAAAAGACTTTATCAAAAAAGTGAAAAGAAAAACTACAGACTGGGAAAAAAGTCTTCAGGAACAATATATCCGATAACAGTATAATATCTAAAATATATATATAAAACTTTTACACCTTAACAACAAAAAAAGAAATAACCCAATTAAAAAAAGGGCAAAGGACGTGAACAGACACTTCACCAAAGAGGATATTCAAAGGGTTAACAAACATGAAAAGATGGGAAACACAATGACAAGTCCTCAAAAAACTGAAAATAGAAATACCATATGACCCAGAAATCCCACTGCTAGGAATATACCTAAGGGACTTGAAAGCAGCGATATGAACAGACATATGTACCAGTGTTCATTGCTATACTATTCACAATAGCCAAAAGGTGAAAACAACCTAAATACCCATTGACAAATGAATAGATAAAATGTGGTACATACATACAATAGAATACTACTCAGTCAGAAAGAGAGATGACGTCATGATGCATGCTACAACATGGATGGAGCTTGAAGACGTTACGCTGAGTGAACTAAATTAATCACAAAAGGACAAATATTGTATGACTCACTTACATAAAAAGACAAGAATAAACAACTATCTAGAGACCAAAGCTTATTAGTTGTTACCAGGGGTGGGAAGAAAAGGGGAAGGGGAAGTTATTGCCTATGAAGCACTGAGTTTCTGTTTATGGTGATGGAAAATTTGCATTGATTAAGGGTAACGGCTGCACAGTGAATTAATGTAGTTGGTGTAAATAAGCTGTACACTTGTTAAAAGTTGAATTGGCAAATACTACGTGATACATATTTTTACAAAAAAAAGAGCAGGTGCTGAGGCTGCTTATGTACAACAAAATACCCCATAGAATTTGGTTTCTTGGTTTGAAGGTTTAGGGTCATGATTTCATGGGGCATCAATTGGCCTAATATTGTTTTTAGTGCTTCTGTTTTACCTTCTAGATTGTTGTTTAGTGCCTGGGGTCTTAAAAACTTGCAAGTGACCATCCAAAGAACAACAATTAGTCTCTATTTACCTGGAGTAACAGAGGGAGAAGGAGAGTCAGGAATAGGATAATGAAATGGAATGTGTGGCTAATTGCCTCCATAAACAAATACCCCCTTTGCCATGAGACAAGAAGAACTGGATGGTGCCCGGCTTCCATTACTGAACATTTTGATCAAAGATTTTATAGAAGAATCTTTATCAAAAGGAGGAGGGGGGAAATGTGTAATAAATTTCCAATTCTCATGGAATCTAGAATTTCTGGAACCAATGAGGCTGGATGAACCCCTGAAACTATTGCTCTAAAATAATCTTTAGTTCTGGACAGAGCTGGAGAAGGATGTACAGCGTAATTCTAACTCACAAAAAAAAAAAAAAAAAAAAACCAGATTTACTGGCCTAAAGGAGACTGGAGAAACCTCAAGAGTATGGCCCCCAGACACCCTTTTAGCTCAGTGGTGAAGTTACCTTCGAGGTTCACTGTTCAGCCTGGGAGTGGACAGCCCAGTAAAACCAAATGAGACTAACGAGGCACAGGAGTCCAGTGACAAGGGCCAGAAGGCAGAAGGGGAGTAGGAAGCTGATGGTAGGGAACACAAGGTTGAGTAAGGATACTGTTGATGTGTTGTGAGATTGTTAACCATTGTTATAGGGTAACATTTGTAGTAACTGTTAAATGGGAGGCTACATTTCTCCTGTAAGCCTTCATCTGAAGTGAGAATAACAGCACAATTAGAAGAGCGTAGTCAATGTCACTTAAATGTGTACATAAAAAGTTTTGAAATGGTGTATCTTTGGCTATGTGTATTTTCACCAAAAAAAAAAAAAAAAATTTGAGAAGTTAGAGGGTTAAAATGTTGTGGGGTTTATTAACCAAAGTCATAAAACAGCATGTGTACTACTGTTACATGAGAAACTGTTTGTTCTGTAAGCCTTCACGTGAAGTACAATAAAATATTTAAAAAAATAATAATCTTTAAACCAAAAATATCCCCTGAAGTCTTCTTAAAACCAAACTATAGATTAGCTTAATTAGTAAAGAATGTTTACCTTGAGGATTGTGCTCTTTTAAAAATCTATATGGGATCAAATTGAAAATAGCAACTCGAAAGATTAGATAGGAAGTGTGGAGGGGGCAGTGAATTTAAGTTACTGGGGGAGGAAAAATTCAGAAAAGGAGGATGAGAATGGTTGTGTAACTTGAAGAGTGTCACTGGATTGTACATGTAGAAATTGTTGAAGTGGTATATGTTTAGCTATGAATACTTTCAGCAACAACAAAAATAAAATCAATAAATTAAATTTTTAAAAAACAGCAAAAACCCAGCCTCCTATAAATCTATAGGTGTGGCCTCAGCAGTTGCAGCCAGAAGGGTGTTGTGGGTTTCCCTGACTAGGGGAGTCAAATAAGTAAATCCTCAGCTAGTTTACCTGCTCTAGGTCCTTTGCTCTTCCAAGTATGTACCAGGGCCAACAGCTGGCCTTGCAGGTCATCTGGCTGTCATGCTCATCCCCTCCTTGAATTTCACCCCTGGCAATGCTTCTTTGGGAAGTGTTTCCATGACACTTGAAGCAGGCGGAGCTTCCCTTGTGTGCTCATTATACTTCATGGTTTCTGCCATCTTTCAATTTCTTTCATCTCCATTAAATTATAAACTCTGTGGAGAAAGAGATTCTTATTCCCATTGCATTCCCTGCACCACCTGGTCAACACCCAATAACAATTGTTGAATAAATGAACTCAGTTTTTCTCATTGAATACTTTTTTTTTTTTGTAGTAAAAATATATATAACAAAACATTTGTCAATTCAACAATTTTTACATGTACAGTTCAGTGACATTGATTACATTAGTTATGTTGTGCATCCATCACCACCATCCATTTCCAAATTATTCCACCACCATTAACAGAAACTCAGTTCCCCAAAGCAATGACTCTCTATTTTCCCTTCCCCTCCATCCCTGGTAATCACTAATAAGTCTCTCTCATTTACCCATTTCATGTAAGTGTGGTCATACAATATTTGTCCTTTTGAGACTTATTTTCACTCACCATGATGTTTTCGAAGGTCGTCCATGTGGTAACATATATCAGGACTTCATTTCTCTTTATGGCTGAATAATACTCCATTGTACATATGTAACATGTTTTGTTCATCCATCTGTTGATGACTATTTAGATTGTTTCCACCTTTTTGGCTATTGTGAATAGTGCTGCTACGAACACTGGTGTACAGGTTTCTGTTGGCCTTCCTACTTTCTCATTAAATACTTTTAAGCTCATTTATAAAGTAACACAGGCTGTGTGTTCTCCTGAACCCAAGAGGAAATTGTACCCATTTCTTAGATTCTCCCTGGGTTGGCTGCATACTTGGTTAATGCAAAGGTGGCTTGGTTGGGCTCTGGGAGGAGTTAAGCGAAGATCAATGAGCAATCCACAGAGGAGCCTCCTCGGCTCACTGCCCCCGGCAACCTCCTCAACCTCGGGTCACAAGAGCTCTAAGTTTAACTTGGGTGGAATGGGAAACTCTTGAAAGACATCTCACCTAACATTGACTTCAGGGAGGGTTGTGTCTATACTGGTCTTGCAGAGGTGGCTGACCCAGTAAGCAAGGTAAACACAGGCAATACACAATTTCACAGGCAAAAGCACATGTGAAATTGGGCAATACAGATTAGTAAGTAAGCACAAGTAAGCCTGTGCTTACCTTGCTTACTGAGTCATCCGCCCCTGTCAGGAATTGGAAATTGGAAAAGAGGCTTTGATACTGTAGGAAGGTGCTATGGGTATGGGAGAGAGACAAACGCCAGCCATACCTAGAAGCAGAATCTTTGATGTGGTGAAAAATTGTTCCCTACAGATAATCTAGTAAGCAAGGCAAGCACTGTGCTTACCTTGCCTACTGGCTAATCTGCCCCTGTGGTTTTGGACAAATGGAGTCTTCAGCCTTGTAAACTCTCCCAGAGAATACACCTGTTATGGATTGAACAGTGTCCCCCAAAAATATGTGTTGTAAATCCTAACCTCTATACCTGTGGATGTAATCCCAATTGGGAACAAAATGTTGTTTGTTATGTTACTGAGGTCTTAACAGGGTAGGGTGCGTTTTAAGCCAATCACTTCTGAGATATAAAAGGAGCAGATTAGGCACAGAGAAGCAAGCACAAATCAGGGAAAGGTTGATGCCACGTGGAGATCACCCAGGAACCAAGGAAGAGAGCTGAAAGAGACAAGGACCTTCTCCCAGAGCCTACAGAGAGAAAAAGCCTTCCACTAGAGCCGGCACCCTGAATGTGGACTTCTAGCCTCCTAAACTGTGAGAAAATAAATTTCTGTTTGTTAAAATTACTGCGATATTTCTGTTATAGTAGCCCTGAGAAACTAAGTCAATGCCTCACCCTTCAATGTAAAGTGATGGAAATGTTCTGGTTGGTTGAAAATAAATCCCAGGGTCAGATGTACCGATTTCCCTTGCAATAGTTTGTTCGCCGTTCATGGACTGGAAATTCCAGAAAGCAGGGTTTGGGTTGTCTTAACTTTGCAGTGCTAGAACAGTTGCAAGCTCAGTAAATACCCTCGAACGATAACTTCCCTGAGTTTCAAGGCAAATTGGGTGCACTTTGAAAATATCTACTTAGTTACTTAAAGAAAAAAAATCTAGGGTGAGCTTCTTGTCACATGGCAGGTCACAGAATATAGTGCTTGAGAGCTAATCTATACAATTCACTGTCATTGCCTCTGTCACTCTCTGGAGAAAAGGGAGCCTGGCATTGTGACTGGAATCTGACAACCTGCTTTGTCTGAAAGATGGACTTGGAGTGCATGGCCCTGCACACTTGGGCTGTTCAGCACGGATGACAGGATTCAAGCTTGGCTTCTGGTTCCTTATCGTGAATTTCTCCCCAGTGAATACTTAAACCCCCAAGACAGGGTGTGAGTAATATATTTAATAGGTTTCACCTTCCAGCTTTATTTAGTAAATTATAAACACCTGCTTCTGAGTATGTCCGATTTAGTTTTCTTTATTCTAGATGCTTAGTAGCAACTTGCAGCATTATTTCTTTTTCCTTAGATATAATTTAGAGCATATTTACTTGGAACCTCGGTGGAATGTGTCGGGATCATAGAATGGCCTTCTCTTCATCTCTGGCATTATCGTTAATAATTCTCAAGTGCCAATCATGTGCTATGTCTGTCCTTGCCTGGCACTGAGTACAGAGCTGCTAACTGTGAGCTCCAGGTGCGATATTGGTGGAAAGAATCTCATGCCAACAAGACACATCCGTCCTGTCCAGACTCTGGACAGGGCTGACACGACGGGGACATGGAGCTGTCAGTCACCCAGGTGCAAATGACATCTCCTGAAAGATTGTGATTTCAGGGAAACTGAGAAGTATACCCACCACTGGTGAGTCTTGGGACAAAATTCTCACCCTGCCATATCCTTTAGGTTGAGATATGGACTCCACAGGACTCCATCTAAACTGAAAATGTACCATCTGTCGAGTTGTTGTTGTTGTTAGTTGCCATTGAGTCAATTCCAATTAATGACTACCCCATATGTGTAGAATAGAACTGTTCCATAGGGTTTTCAAGCCTGAGACCTTTGGGAGGCAGATCATCAGGCCTTACTTCCAAGAAGACTTTGGGTGGGTTTGAACTTCCAACCTTTTAGTTATTAGTCCAGCACTTAACAATTTGTGCCACCCAGGGAATCCTATCTGTCAAGAGAAACCCCTTAATTGATAGCTCTACTTTATTCAGTAGGAATCCCTGGCTGGGGTTATGCGCTCAGCTGATAACAAAAGATTGGAGGTTCAAGTCCACCCAGAGGCACTTTGGAAAAAAGGCCTGGTGATTTACTCCCAAAAATTGAGCCACTGACAACCCTATGGAGAACAGTTCTACGCTGACACACTTGGGGTTGCCCTGAGTTGGAATGGACATGACGGTAACTGGCAACATTACTCAGTAGACTTGCCTGATGCGATTTGCGGTCAGGATCTTAATGGGATATGACGTAGGAATGCTTTCTGTTTCTGGACAAGTACCAGGGCTAATCTTCTTCCATGTGGCAGGAGAATTCAGCTTACACTGAATAGTCACAGAAGGAAAAGAATAGAGAGTTCAGATCCCTTAAACCATCCTTGAGTCCCCATAGTCTGGGTCCTTAGAAACAGTTGGGTATAAAAAAATATTTCTGTGTTTCTGCAGAGTTGGAACTTTCTGAGTCAATTTTGCTAAAAACATGAGGTCCTCGGTTCAAGTGCAAGCCCTGAGAAGCTCCAAAGAGCCTTACCCAACTCCAGAGGTTTATGTTTCTATTTCAAGGGACAAGAGTCCTGAAACCTTGGCGACATCTCTAGGTCGTTAAAACTGAAGATATCAGGGCTCATCGGGCCTTTGGAGAGATGTATTTATATCCTTAAAGGTCTCCTTCCCATATACAAGCAGAGAACATTCATTTTTCTCCATTCCTCACCTATAATATGGACTTGGAAGTTTATATGCACAGGACAGTTGACCTACGTCTGATTGCCTCGCTCCAGGGATAAGAATTGGGGTGTGGAGAACCATAGGGTTGTTATTTGCTTTTAAAATAAATGATGATAATCTGTCTATCATCTAGACACCTCATGTGCACATCCAGGATAAAGTTAATAAAGATGAATTTTGATAGCCAACAGAAACTCAAAGATACAAAAATATCCTTTGTTCCTCTTTAAGCTTTGCTTGGGGCCATTCAAGAGGGAGGGAAGGGCTGATTTGAAGGAAGGAATGGAGTAAGTGGAGGGATTTCTCACTTCATCTGTTTTGGTTGTTGTCTTCTTTGCCATGCATATGGGGTTGAATTTAGTCTGTTTATGCAGGGTTTCTCAACCTCAGCACTACTGATAGTTTGGGCTAGATAATTCTTCATTGTAGGGGGCTGTCCCGTGCATTTGGAGGCAACCCTAGCCTCAACTCGCTAGAAGCCATAGCACCTCTCTCAATTTTGACAACAAAAAATGTCTCCAGACATTGCCAAATGTCCACTAAGGGGTAAAAATGCTCCTAGTTGAGAACCAGTGTATTAAACGCACACGGGACACTGTATTTCTTTACATTTCATGCGGTATTAGTCATGAGTGAGTTTGTGGGGAGCTGGTCTCATGCACAGGGGAATCGAGTTATTACCTGCTTGTCTAAAGAGGCTTCCTAGGCACTCCTATTCATGGCTTACCCTGTACCATTTGATGATAACTAATTTTATAATTTACCCCAAACCTTTTAATTCACAATAATAAAACTTAATCTGCAAATACCCCTGGTAAAGTTATTACAGGTAATAGAGAGATAGATGGATAGAGAGAGAGAGATATCGATATAGAGAGAGATATCAATATATAGAGAGATAGATCGATATAGAGAGATAGATCTGTATATATAGAAAGAGAGATCAATACCTAGAGAGAGATAGATCAATATATAGAGATAGATTGTTATATAGAGAGATAGACTGATATAGAGAGATAGATTGATAGATAGATCAATATAGAGAGATAGATAAACCGATATAGATAGATCGATAGATAAAATGCCAGGGAGATGGCTAAAGCAGTAGACACTCTGAGATTAGCTTTTGAAAGGGAAAAGGTATCAAATTACTGCAGGAAAGGGTATATTAGTGGGATAGGAAAAGGCTTCAGAAAGCAAAGACTAGGGAGCCAAAGGCTAGATTTACTTAATAAAAATTTCGCAAAGAATGAGCGCCATTGAGTATTGAAGTGTTTGGAAAACAGAATGCACAGCATCTGAGAATGCCATGAAAATTCAGCCAGCGCTGATATGGGAGATGAGGTCTATTTGTGACCCCTCTTTAGTGCATCAGGCGGGCTCGGTGAGGACAAGGCAAGCAGACCTCTTGACAGCCAGTGCTTATGGGAGAGCAGGAAGCCCAGAAAGTGTGCCCAAAATAGAGAAGAAGAGGCTCAGAAAGGAGTGATACATTTGTCAGTTCATGGCTTCTCTTAGATTACCTCTTATTGCCTGGACCACAGACGTGCTTCCAGCTGAGGTCATTTGTCTACCTACTCCACCCTTCCTGTGGATTAATGCTTCTGCAGAGGTGCCTAGCCCAGGACCTGGTACCATAGGAGGTTAATAAATAAACGAGTGAGTGCCAGAGGGAAGCACAGTGTTCACTAAGCTTTGTATGGTGTTTCTGCCACTGTTTGTGGCTGTGCCTCAAGGTTCAAGATGTGTTTTGAAAGAATGACGTCCCATTATGGATAGCTACTCACACCTCAGTTTCTCCACCACTGGGGGTGGTGTGGCAACTATTTCTGGTCTCCTTTCTCTCCTAGCCTTGCAAGGATGAGCTCCAGGACTTGGAGCTGTGTTTTGCTTT
The DNA here is from genome assembly GCA_030035585.1 of Dugong dugon. Taxonomy (NCBI): domain Eukaryota; kingdom Metazoa; phylum Chordata; class Mammalia; order Sirenia; family Dugongidae; genus Dugong; species Dugong dugon. Next base: position 221,404,678 of record CM057460.1, read on the forward strand.
GAGGCCCAGGGTGTGCTGGTAAATGCTTAAAAACCACTTCTTGGGGGAGGAAGACTGCTGATTTATACCATTTGCCAATTTCCATGGTGTAAATATTCCCACTATGACAAATTTCAAGCTACCAGTAGTTTAACAACCAGGTCACAAAACCCTGAAAATTTAACAGTCAGATCTCAGGTTAGCTGGTACCAGCTAATTCCGGCACATAACCATTTGGGGCCCATAGGACCTTTTATTTGTCTTAACTTCTTGCTGTATCATGAATTCAGCACTAACTGTCCAGCCTGGTTATCCTGACTCCAATTCTGCATATCCGTGAAGGCTTTATTCGGCTGGGCCAGGGGGCAGCAAACCAGCTAGGAGCAGGTAGGGTAGAACAAACACTTTCTTTACATTTCTGTGCCCTGGAATTTGAAGAACAAAGTTTCCTGAAAAGGATCCTGAGCCAAGCAAGAGAAGACCATAGCTCCCTCCTGTGAAGGGTTCTCTCCCTACTTGGCCCAAGGTCAAACACAGCTGGACCAGGGGTGGATTATCCAATAAACAAGGTAAACACAGGCTTACTTGTGCTTACTTACTAATCTGTAGTGAACAATTTCACATTTTTTCACCACACCAAAGATTCTGCTTCTAGGTATGGCTGGTATCTGTCTCTCTCCCAACCCCACACCACCTTCCTACAGAATCAAAGCCTCTTTTCAAATTAATAATCACTATCTGGGGTGGATGACCCAGTTAGCAAGGTAAGCACAGGCTTACTTGTGCTTATTTACTAATCTGTAGTGAACAATTGTTAAGTGCTCCTTGCTGCATGGAAAAAGGGGAAACATTGTCCTGCAATTGAGTCTTTTCTCCTTGGTGTCTCCATTCAATGAGGAATTATCAGCATTGTTAAGATGGGTAAGTAAGCACAAGTAAGTCTGTGCTTACCTTGCTTACTGGGTCACCCACCCCTGAAGAGCCCTTCAGGATCTCAGCCTCCACCTCCACTAAATGTGAGCAATATTCTCTGTGGCCCCTTACATTTGTAGTCCTCTTTGAATGCTAAGGAAACATTATGGCCTCTTTAGGCAGCCTACAGGATGGGGAGAGCTAGGCACCATCACTCAAAGTTTTGAGAAGTCTCAACACAAAGGTGACAAAATCCCCAAATACAATATGGAGATGTGCATTAGTTATCTATGTTGTGTAACAAATTACCACAAATTTAGCAGCTTAAAACAACACACGTTTAGTATCTCACTTTCTGTGGGTTAGGAGTCCAGACGCAGCTTAGCTGGGTCCTCTGCTCAGATAATTACAAGGCTCCAATCATGGTGTCAGTCAGCTGGGCTGTGGTCACATATTGAGGCTGGACTGGGAAGTATCCATTTCCAAACTCACTTGGTGATTGGCAGGATTTAATTCCTTGCAGGTGTAGAATTGAGGGCTTCAGTTTCTCACTGGTTGCTAGAGGCCACTCGCAGCCCCTAGAGGCACCCTTAGTTCCCTGCTACATGTCCCCCTCTGTAGACACTTCACAAGATGGTGATTTATTTCTTCAAGATCTGCTGGGGAGAAAGAGTGAGTCTGCTACTAAGACAGAGTCTTATATGACATGATGTAATCATGGGAGTGACTACCCACCTCCTCCTTTGCCACATCCTATCGGTTAGGAACAGGTCACAGATCCCATCAACGCTGAAGAGGAGGAGATTACACAAATGTTTGGACACAGGAGGCAGCATCACTGGGGACCACCTTAGGATTTATCCACCACAGAAGGGAATAAAATAAAAAAGAATTGTGGCAATTCTCTCTGCACAACCCCTCTGCAGCCGTTCAGGAGGGGTGCAGTACCATCACTTAGCACAATCCTGATAATTCCTCTATGAATGGAGCTGCCAAGGAGAAATGACTCAACTGTAGGACAAATTTTCCCTTTTTCCTTGCAGCAAGTAGCACTGCAGGAGGTCTCTAGGCCAAAGAACATCTGAATCCCATCTTATTCGTTACTTTTGACCTCCTGCCTAAATGCAGTATTCAATAAACACACACTGAATTAATTATTGAATGGGGAGGAGAAGAAAGGCTAATCACTTCACAAACACCTCCTAGATTTGAAACTCTGGCGTGTAGACTTAAACTTTTGACATGTCTCCTGGAAGGTGACTTGAAATCACAGTGACCTCTCCACCCCACCCCTGCAGGACCAGATTCCCTTAGCTTGACATTTGTGCATAGCCAAAATCTTTGTTTTTGTTTTTTATTAATGAAGGGTTGCACGCATAATCTTCTGCTCCTGGAGAACTCAGTGGTCCTTCCCCTACCTGCTCTGACCAATTTCTTTTGGATTCTCCTTAGAATTATGTTCTGACATCATTAGAAGTAGGTTTGTTCCATCCTGCTGGTATGCTCCCAGACCCTGTCCTTACCACTGTTTGACTAAGCACAAAATGTTTCCCTCATCAGGTAAATTTAATTAAGAGGCCAGTCACTCATCGAGTCCAATCATCTCTAAGCCAAAGGCTAAAAATAGAGGCTGAAAAAATCCTTGCAGCCACAGAAGCAAATGTAAATCACATTCTAAACCTCTCTGCACAGTGACCTCTTTGTCAAGAGGAAAGCAGCCTCCATTTTTCACCACTTAGAAAGACGAGGTGCGGGATGAACTCCTTTCCCTCCTTTAGATCCATTCTGTAAGAGGATTATTTGATCTTCTTGCTCAAGTTGAAGTTGTTCCTTCCCCTCTTTACTCTCTGTCCCTCAGCAGGGCCACAAATGAAGATGTGTGTTGGCTTGTGGCCCACCAAGACCTGTGCATTTTTTTTCTTCTTATTCTCACAGTGGTCATTTGTAATCTTTTTTACCTCTTATTGTATACTTGTATAGTCTTTCCTTACTTTGATTTTTTTTTTTTTTAATTATCAGTTGTCTTAGTTTGGTAGTGCTGCTGTAACAAAAAACACAAGAAGCGAGTGGCTTTAATGGACAGAAATTTATTGTCTCACAGTTCTGGGGGCTAAGAGTCCAAAATAGGGTCTCAGTCTTAATGATTCCTTCTGTGGGCCTCCCGCTAGTTGCTGGTGTTTGTCAGCAATCCTTGATATTTCTTTGCTTGTACATGGGTCCTCATGTGACATATGTTTTCCCCTCGTGTGTCTCTCTGTCTAGGCTGTTATTTTTATAAGACACCCTGTCTTAGTTATCTAGTGCTGCTGTAACAAAAATACCACAAGTGGATGGTGTTAACAAACAAAAGTTTCTTATGGTTTAGGAGGCTAGAAGTCTGAATTCAGGGCATCAGCTACAGGGGAAGGCTTTCTCTCTGTGTCAGCTCTGGAGGAAGGTCCTTGTCATGAATCTCCCCTGGTCAAGGAGCTTCTCAGCGCAGGGATCCCGGGTCTAAAGGACACGCTCTGCTCCTGGCTTCTTTCTTGGCAGCATGAGGTCCCTCTCCTCTTTGCTTGATTCTCTCTTTAATATCTCAAAAGACATTGACTCAAGATACAACCTAATCCTGTAAATTGAGTCTTTCTTCATTAACATAACAGCCTCTAATCCTGCCTCATTAACATTATAGAGGTTAGGATTTACAAAACATAGGATAATCACATCAGATCACAAAATGGTGGACAATCTAGCCAAGTTAATACATATTTTTGGGGGGCACAACTCAATCCATAATATCAGGTGTTTCATCAGCTTAGACATCATGGGCTATTAGCTTTGTAAAGGTCTTCAAAGAGTCTCAGCCCCCTCTTTTTACAAATGAGAGTAATGGAAACCAAGCAGTTGAGGGCTTGCTGAGCAAGGGTCAAATGGTGAATTTTTCATGAGCAAATTTAGATTCAACTTTAATCCTTTAATTTATTAGACACTACAGTAGCTTGGAGTCCCTGGGTGATGCAAACAGTTAATGTGCTTGGCTGCTAACTAAAGATTGTAGGTTTAAGTCCATTCAGAAGCACCTCAGAAGAAAGGCCTAGAGATCTACTTCTGAAAAATCAACCACTGAAACCCTTGGAGCACAGTTCCACTGTGCCACACATGGCATTTCCATGAGTCAGAATAGACTCAACAGCAACTGATTTTTTTCAGTAGTTTTATGGGAAGCAGCAATGGAGCCCTGGCCACAGCCTAGGGTCCCAGGATTACCAGACTTAATGTGACCACATCATGATTGGCGAGAGGACAGCCACTGAATCACAACTAAGCTACAGCTTGGAAGAACATAGGAGAGGCCATAAGGGCCAAGAACAAGGATAGAATTCCTTCTGGAAGATGATCACAGTCTTCCCACCTGGGTCATATGCATTTCATCATCTTTATTCTCTTTCTAGGACACGTGACATTTTGCAACACCAGCACCAGATTTCTTTAGCCACTAATTTTGCTCCCCTAATCTCCAATCTCCTAGTGACTGACTTCATTTGGTGCACATGCCAAATGAAGGTCTTCTCTTCCTCCACTTGAAACTACTCCACTACTCACGCCCCTACCAACCACACCCTGACAGTACCTGTTCTCTGTACACTGGGTAATTATAAGAGCTTTCATTTATGGAATGCCTATGAAGTACCCTGCATTGTACTTGGTATCGACCGTGCATCACTTAATTTAATCACCACCAAAACCCTGAGAAGTTGATGTTATTGTCTCTACTCTACATATGAGGAACTGAAGGTCAAAAAAGTTATGAACTTGCCTTATGCCTATTTTGTTATACTGTGGGACCAAAATTTGAACCCAAGGCTATCTGACTCCAGAGTCCATGTTATCTGTACACCCTCAGCACTGCATCCTAATATGCCTTGGATTTTTCAGGCATTATTGATTTCAGGTGACCCTATGTGTAACAGAGTAGGACTGCTCTATAGGGTTTTCTTGGTGGTAATCTTTACAGAAGCAGTCACCAGGCCTTTCTTCAGCAGAGCTGCTGGGTGGGTTCAAACCACCAACCTTCAGATCCGTAGTCCAGCAATGAGTTGGAATTGACTTGATGGCAAAAGGTTTGGTTTACAGGTTATTGATTTCAGGATTATCAATTTCAGGTACTCTGTCCTTTGGGACCCCTAAGTACACATACACATATATCAGATCATTTGCTCTTATTTGTGTTTGGAAAAAGAAAATGCCTATATTTGTGTAAAACTAGTTAGTTACATACAATTCTTCAGCCTTTGTTTTGGTGCACACATACTCACAAATATATATGCATATGTATAATTCCCACCATCCGTCTTTCAGTCTGTCATACTGTGGTGACTCCATGTTGCTATAATGCTGGAAGTTTTGCCACCAGTATTTCAAATACCAGCAAGGTCACTCATAGTGGACAGGTTTCAGTGGAGCATCCAGACTAGGAAGAAAGGCCTGGTGTTCTACTTCTCAAAATTAGCTAATGAAAACCTTATGGATCACAACAGAATATTGTCCAGTATACTCCTGGAAGGAAGCCCTGATGACACAGTGGTTAATAGCTCAGCTGTTAACCAAAAGGTTGGCAGTTCGAATCCACCAGCAGCTCCTTGGAAACCCCATGGGGCAGTTCTGCTCTGTCCTATAGGGTCATTATGAGTCAGAATTGATGGCAACGGCACTCCTAAAAGATGAGCCTCCTAGGTTAAAGGGCACTAAAAATACACAGTGCCCACAACAACAGACTCAAGTATACCAATGATCATGAAGATGATGCAGGACCAGGCAACATTTCATTCTGTTGTACGTAAGGTCACATGAGTCAGAGCCAACTCAACAGCAACTAACAACAACGTGTAATATATCTCATATTTTGAACAGGTGGATATTTAAACCCTAGAGAACCCCCAAAATGAACAAAGATCTTTCTGCAGCCAAAGGCTCATCCTCTCAGTATCCCCATCTACCTAGCTGTCCAACCAAGTCGAAGTCATACAGACTATTTGTTTCACAGTTTTCTCAAGTACTTGACAACTCACATCATTTCCCAAGATGCTGAGAAATTAAAGAGATGGGTTTCTGGTTTCTCTGAAGCACTCTGACCTAGCTGGCATTATAGAAAGTAAAAATATTCTGAGATTGATTTGAAGATAACTTTTCTCTTTTCCTCTCATTTCTGAGTTTCTCTCCCCTGTTTACCATTTCCAGTATAATTTTTTTGGTATACCTCTAAGTAGTCCTTTGTGAATCTACACTGGAAGTTTCCTGTTCTTTGAGTTGTTTCTAAAGAAATTGCAGTTTTCTGGGCTCTAATTAAAGTGTCCCACAGGATCTTCTAGTTTTCTTCTGCTTCATGTAATATTGTGCAATTTTTTCTATTGTGTTTTCTGCTCTTCTTTATAGATGCTGAATTCTCCTCCACTGTGGTCTCTGAAATGCCCATAAGAACCATAGATATATGTATGTTTATTATACTTTTCAAAGTTTTAAGCACAAATATTAGATTCTTACTCAACTCAACAATCCAACACTAAACATATGGGGATGATTACATATACTCCACTAATTTGAGGAATCTATAAATATGGATTAGACAGTTTTACCAAAATCTACGACTAGAGATGGTATATTTAGGAAAAAGTCAAAATTAAAGTATTCTAATTTTCCTTATTAAAAAATAACGATGAATGTCTTCTGCTTTCAGATGGATGTAGTAGAGCATTGCAGGCAATACTACCACTATGACACTGAAAAAAAAAAAGCTGGATAAATTACAAAGCTCAATTTTGTAAAGGGTCAGGGAGCTAGTGAAGCAACAAAGACTAGAACTAAAACCCCATGCAGAGAAGAGTCCCTCCTAGGAGATTATTATTGCTAGCTGTTTTCTTTTTGAAAGAAGGAATAGCTTTTATATAGCCTCTCTAGCCAAGGTCTTATAACTCCCACAAAATGATTGGCTGGTACACAATCTTGGAAGGGTTGGTTGATTTACTATGTAAATAGTGGCTTAAAAATCCACCCAATAGGACTGAGCTCCTGTGGTCCAGCTAGGGAACTGATTGGTTTTCCCATCCTAGTAGACTTATACCAATCCCACAGAAGTTCAGAGGGACCTCATTACTATCAAGAAGAGTCTAGAGCAGAGCATGTCCTTTGGACCTGGGGTCCCTGTACTGAGAACTTCCTATACCCAGAAGAAAGTGCTGTAACACCGAAGACAGAGAGATGATGGGCTGGTTGCCCCAATGAAAGAGACAGTAGTGGTGGTCTTGCTGGCCCACGGAGAGAGAGCTGGGCACCTCCGTGCAGGAGGTTTGCCTGCTACTAAAGATCTGTAACACTTGCCCATGCAGGGTAGAGGCCTGAGGATGCCTCATGCAACATGCCTCCTCCCATCCTCCAGGCAGCATAGTAGGAGCCACGCAGGCCTGGGTAGCATGACAGCAAGAAAGAGAACCATGTGGGCCTCAGTAACATGGTGGGAGCTGGTGGCAAAGGCCTAGAAAGGCCAGTGGCAGAGGCTCCAGAGAGCCTGTGTAGGGGTCTTTCTGCCAGTGGGGCAAGGTCCAGTGAGGCCCAGCAGCAAAGCAGAAGCCTCAGGAGACATCCAGGCCCCCAGGGTAGTGTGGTGGTAGCCATTGGCAGTGGTGACATGGAGACAGCATCTGACCTGAACCACAGTGTGCTGACCCAGTGCCATAAGAATGAACATATTGCAGAAGGGTAAGCAGTTCCCCTCTGAGAATCTGTTGTTATTGTTTGCAGTTTGCTTTCTATAAATAATAATAAAAGCTTTCACTTTGCCAACACTGTGTTTCTCATGTGTCCAGCTTGATCACAGATGAACATAGCATCCATGGAATGATTGATGCCAGTGGGTGTATGTGTCTCATTTCTAGCAGTCTTATGGCTGCCTGGAGGATTGAGGCACAGCCTGTCTGCATGTGCAATGCAGATAGACAGATTACATAGCATATTTTTTTATTCTGGGCATGGACTGACTATTAAGCTTGGCCCAAACTGAGGAATGCTATTAGCAAGGCTTTTGGAGGTCACTTGTAGATGGAACAACAGACTGGAAGCTAGCATGTCTTCCCTATGAGACACTTGTGAGCTCTGCAATAGTGCTGAAAACTGGAGAGTATAGGTACAATGCAGAGTGAACCTTCCTGCATCCTCCCAGAGCTTAACAGATGAAGTCCAGTTAGAGGGTGAAGCCTGCAACAAGCACGAAGCTGGCCTCCTCTCAAGTCATTAGCCATATGCTGACCAGTGTGAGAGGAGAGGCTAAAGGTCTGTGATGGTTAAAGCTATGTGTCAAATTGGCTAGGCCATGATTCTCCATGGTTTGGTAGATATTATGTAATCATTCTCCATTTTGTGATCTGATGTGAGCAGTCAATCAGTTGAAAGGGGATTTTCCTTGGGGCTACAGCCTGTAACCAATACATAGAGATGTTCTGGCAAAGCTCGCTGTCTCTGAATTGTGCATCTGACTCATCACCCTCTGACCGCCAGTTCTTGGGACGTGAGTCAGCAGCCTACTGTCTGACATGCAGATGTAGTCTTAAAGGTGCTGATGACACTGCCTCCGTAGTAAAGAGGGCATTGCTACTTCATGGTGTGAGGTAGCGATAAAAATATGCAAAATATCACCACCAATGGATCAAATATTTGTGAGAAACAAGGCTCTAGGTAACTGTATATTTGATACCTTTCTACAATTTTGTCAGAATGAGAAATATAGAGAAGCGGGTTGGTTGGTCCTACTTTCACTATACAAAATGGTGAAAGAAAAAGTTGAGCTCAGGGCTTCAGAGTCAAAGTTCAAGCACCACATAAACAACCTCAAAGTTCCCATTTGTGCCCTGACATAAAGCCTTATTTCTTAGAGTAACAGATCTGATATTGCCAAAATTCAAAACCAGAGTGGCTGAACTACAACACCAACTGTATTCCCACCCTTGAATCATGTCTGAAGTTAAAGTGAGGGCATTGATTGTGAAGAAATGGGATCTTGAAACTTGGGGTGGGGACATATGGGCAGATAATCAGGATGCAGGGGCACTGAGCCCCTAATTTCTGTTGATTCACTCCTGCCAACTGAACCAGCCCCATTGCTCCCATCTGAAGAGATTACTCCATCTTTGTCTGCTTTGTCTCTTCCACCCCCATCTGATGAGATTAACCCACCTGTGCCTGAAGAGCCTTTGTCTGAGATATTGCCTGGGGCATCTCCTGAGGCAGTTGCCTTGCAAGATATTGCTAAATGTCCCCAGGACCAACCTCCACCACCCATTTTTGCTTCTAAACCTATAACTAAACTTAAGTCCCAACAAGCTTGAAGAGATGAAGTAACAGTGTGACCCAGGAGGAGGTAAGCTTGATTTTCATAATATATACAAACAGAAACCTGGGGAATATGTGTGGGAATGGCTATTAAAGGTGTGGGATAATGGTGCAAATTGGACAAATAAATACATAAATTTGGATCACTCTGATTTTATTGATATGGGCCCACTCAGCACAGACACTTCATTCAGTATTTCAGCTTGAGAGGTTAGGAAAGGATCTAATAGTTATTCGGTTGGTACACTGAAGCATGGATTAAGTGGTGGCCTACTCTAAATCAAGTTGAAATACCCGACATGTCTTGTAATACTGTAGAAGAAGGTACCCAAAGGCTTAGGGAAATTGGCATGCTAGAGTGGATTTATCAGGTTAGACCCACAGACCCACATATGGAGTACCCAGAGGACACACCTTTTACTACAACCATGAAGAACAAATTTGTGAAGGGAGCTCCAGAACCTTTGAAGATGGCTGTGATTGCTATTTTATATAAGTCAGATTTGACAGTGGGAACTGCCCTAACTGAATTAAGACACATAATTACAATGGGGCTGATTGGACCCCTTGGTGATAGAGGCCAAGTTGTAGCACTTAATTGACAAAGAGAGGGTGGGCATTGTTACCACAATAGACAGCAGAGTCAAAGCAGTAATTAGAAAAGTCTGACTCTCATGGGACTTATGGAGTTGGATACTTAGTCATGGTGTCCCTAGGAGTTAAATAAATGGGAAATCTACTAAATATTTACTTGATCTGTACAAGTGGAAGAATTCTAGGTCAAGTGAACATCAGTCTAACTTGAACCACCAGAACAGAGAGTCAAGGTCCCTTAATCAATTCCCAGATGTGAGCCAATTTACAGACTCACAATCCTTCAAATGAAGGGGAGGCTGGACCCCGCTTCACTGTCAAAAATTTGTACTGTTAATCTTCCACCAGACTTCCCCAAAGGATCTATAGCCTTTTACAAGAGTGACAGTTCACTGGGGGAAAGGAAATAATCAGACTTTTTGAGGATTACTGGACACTGGCTTTGAACTGACCCTAATTCCAGGAGACACAAAACATCACTATGGCCCACCAGTTAGAGTGGGGGTATTCAGTTTATTAATGAAGGCTTAGCTCAGGTTCTTCACACAGTAGGTTCATTGGGTCTCCAAACCCATCCTGTAATGATTTCTCCAGTTCCAGAATGCATAACTGGAATAGATACACTCATCAACTGGCAGAACCCCCACATTGGATCTCTGACATGTGGAATAAGGGCTATTATGGTAGGAAAAGCCAAGTAAAAGCCATTAGAACTGCCCCTATCTAAGAAAATAGTAAGCCAATAGCAATACCACATTCCTGGAGAGATTACAGAAATTACTGCCACCGTCAAAGACTCACCTATTTGGCATGTGAAAAAACAAACAGAACTTGGAGAATGACAGTTGGTTATCAAAAAGTTAACCAGGTGGTGACTCCAATTGCAGCTGCTGTTCCAGATGTAGTTTCATTGCTTGAGCAAATTAATACATCTCCTGGTACCTGGTATGCAGCTATTGATCTGGCTAATGGCTTTTTCTCCATACCTGTTTCAAAGGACCATCAGAAATTTGCCTTCAGCTGGCAAGGCCAGCAATACTCCTTCAGTTGCCTACCTCAGAGTTACATCAGCTCTCCAGCCCTATGTCATAATTTAGTCCACAGGGATTTTGGCTGCCTTCCTCTTCCACAAGATGTCACACTGGTCCATTGCATTGATGACACACTGATTGGACCTAGTAAGGAAGAAGTGTCACTGACTCTGGACTTATTGGTAAAACATTTGCATGCTAGAGGGTGGGAAATTAATCCCACAAAAATTAAGGTGCCTTCCACCTCAGTGAAATTTCTAGGTGTCCAGTAGTGTGGGGCATATAGAGATGTTCCTTCTAAAGTGAAGGATAAGTTATTTCATCCGGCTCCTCCCACAACTAAAAAGGAGACAGAGTACCTAGGGAGCTTCTTTGGGTTTTGGAAACAACATATTCCTCATTTGGTGTGCTACTTCAGCCTATTTATCAAGTGACTTGAAAAGTTGCTGGCTTTGAGTGGGGCCCAGAACAAGAGAAGGTTCTGCAACAGGTTCAGGCTCATGTGCAAGCAGCTCTGCCCCTTGGGTCATATGATCCGGTTGATCCAATGGTGCTTGAAGTGTCAGTGGCAAATAGAGATGCTGTTTGGAGTCTTTCGCAGGCCCCTATTGGTGAATCACAGCACAGACCCTTAGGATTTTGGAGCAAAGCCCTGCCATCCTCTGCAGATAACTACTCTCCTTTTGAGAAATAGCTTTTGGCTTGTTAGTGGGCCTTAGTAGATACTGAATGCTTAACCATGAGATATCAATCACCATGTGGCCTGAGCTGCCTGTCATGAGCTAGGTGTTGTCTGACCCACAGAGTCATAAAGTTGGACGTGCACACAGCAGCACCCCATCATTAAATGGAAGTGGAATATATGAGACTGGAACTAAGCAGTACCTGAAGGCACAAGTAAGTTGCATGAGGAAGTGGCCCAAACGTCCATGGTCTCCACTCCTGTCACATTACCTTCCATCTCCCACTCTGCACCTATGGCCTCATGGGAAGTTCCTGAGGAAGAGAAAACTTGTGCCTGGTTTACAGATGGTTCTGTGTGATATGTAGGCACCACTCAAAAGTGGATTGGCAGCACTACAGCCCCTTTCTGGGACCTCCCTGAAGGACAATGGTGAAAGGAAATCCTCCCAATGGACAGAACTTCAAGCAGTGCATCTGGTTGTTCACTTTGCTTGGAAGGCGAAATGGCCAGATGTGTGATTATATACTGATTCATGGGCTGTGGCCAATGGTTTGGGTGGATGGTCAGGGACTTGGAAGGAAAATGATTGGAAAATTGAAGACAAGGAGGTATGGGGTAGAGGTATGTGGATAGACCTCTCTGAATGGGCCAAAGAGGTGAAGATATTTGTGCCTCATGTGAATGCTCACCAAAGCATGACCTCAGCAGAGGAGTATTTTAATAATCAAGTGGATAGGATGACACATTCTGTGGAAGCCAGTTATCTTCTTTCCCCAGCTACTTCCATCATTGCTTAGTGGGCTCATGAACAAAGTGGCCATGGTGGCAGGGATAGAGGTTATGCATGGGCCCAGCAACATGGACTTCCCCTCACCAAGGCTGACTTGGCTACAGCCACTGCTGAGTGCCCAATCTGCCAGCAACAGAGACCAACACTGTGTCCCTGATATGGCAACATCCCTCAGGGTGATCAGCCAGCAACCTGGTGGCAAGTTGATTACATTGGACCACTTCCATCATGGAAAGGGCAATGTTTTGTTCTTACTGGAATAGACACTTACTGTGGATATGGATTTGCCTTCTCTGCACACAAAGTTTCTGCCAAAACTACCATCGGTGGACTTACAGAATGCCTTATCCACCATCATGGTATCCCACACAGCATTGCCTTGGATCAAGGAACTCACTTCACAGCAAATGAAGTGTGGTAATGGGCCCAAGCTCATGGAATTTACTTGTCTTACCATGTTCCCCATCATCCTGAAGCAGCTGGATTGATAGAGCAATGGAATGACCTTCTAAAGACACAATTATGGCACCAGCTAGGTGGAAACACCTTGAAGGATTGGGGCAATGTTTTCCAGGAGGCTGTATATTCTCTAAACCAGCATGCAATATATGGTGTTGTTTCTCCCATAGCCAGGATTCATGGGTCCAGGAATCAAGGGGTGGAAATGGGAGTGGCACCAGTCACAATTACCCCTAGTGACCCACTCGCAAGATTTTTGCTTTCTGTCCCCACAACCTTATGCTCTGTGGGTCTAGAGGTCTTAGTTCCAAAGGGAGGGATGCTCCCACCTGGAGACACATCATTGATTCCATTGAACTGGAAGCTAAGAATGCCATCTGGCCTCTTTGGACTCCTTATGTCTCTGGATCAACAAACAAAGAAGAGAGTTACCATAAAGGCTGGTGTAATTGATACTGATTACCAAGAGGAAATTGAATTGATATTACATAATGGAGGTAAAGAAGAGTGTGTCTGGAAGGCAAGGGGTCCTTTAGGGAGTCTCTTAGTTCTACCATGTCCTGTGGTTAAAGTCAATGGAAAACTACAGCAACCCAATTCCAACATGACTACTAATGGCCCAGACCCTTCCAGAGTGAAGGTTTGGGTCACCCTACCAGGCAAAGAACCACAACCAGCTGAGGTGCTTGCTAAGGGAAAAGGGAATACGGAATGGGTGGTGGAAGAAGGTAGTTATAAATACCAGTTATGGCCACATGACCAGTTGTAGAAATAAGGACTGTAATTATTATGAGTATTTCTCCTTTGTATGTGTGTCCATTGTATCATGTTAGGTTCAAATGTGACTTTATAATTGTCTTTATTCAGAGATTATGTATGGTTTAAGGAGATGTGTACAGGTGCCAAGTTGACAAGAGGTGGACTGTGATGGTTAAGGCTGTGTGTCAGCTTGACTGGGCCATGATTCTCAGTGGTTTGACAGTTGTGTAGTGTTGTGACCTCTTCCATGATGAGACTTGATATGATGTGATCACCTCCATGATGGGATCTTCTGCGAGTAACCAATCAGTTGAAAGGGAGTTTCCTTGGGTATGTGACCTGCATTGAATATAAGTGGATATTATGGCAAGGCTTGAGGGCTTTTGCTCCTTCTGGATCCTGAAGCTGGCTCCTGTTAATCTGACCTCCGGTTCTTGGGACTTGACCTAGCAGCTTACCTGCCGATCTTGGGGTTCATTGATCTTCACAGCCTGTGAGCAAGAGCCCTGCTCTATGACCTGCGGATCTTGGGTTTGCCAGCTCCTGAAGTTACATGAATCAGTCCTGATCCACGGACTTGGAACATTACAGCCTCTACAACTGCATGAGCTATTTCCTTGATATAAATCTCTCTCTAGATATATATTTATAAGCTTTATTGGTTTTGCTTCTCTAGTTAACCCAGTCTAAGACATCATAGATTGAAGAAACTCAGCAAACCCCAAGCAGAATAATTACAAAGAAAATCATACCAAAGCATATCTTAAACCTAGAATTTTATTCCCTCATGTATTCATAAATGCCTTTCAAAAATACAAGAAACAAAGATATATTTAGAAAAACATACACTAAATTAACTTGTTTTCAGCATATTGGCATTACACATAATACTAAAGAAGTTCTCCAGGAAGAAGGAAAATGATTCTTGGTAAAAGCACAGAATTTCAGGCAGGAATGACAAAGCCTGGATAGAGTAAATATGTGAGTTTTTAAAAAATCAAGAATATTAACTGTGTAATAATAATTTAATTTTATTATAAAGTAGTACAAAAAGGGTTAATAGTGCCTTGTGTGATTTATAACATGCAGAGGAAAAATATATGACAATTTTGGCACAGATGTTGAGAGAGGACAGTTACACCTTTGTATGAATACTCCATTATTTTGGAAGTGGTATAAGATAACACTTATCAGAGATGCACATTAAAATTCCTAGAGTACCACCATAAAAATAACAAGAACATATGTATACAAAGCACTCGGCTGCTAACAGAAAGGTCAGCAGTTCAAACCCATCAGCGGCTCCACAGGAAAAAAGACCTGGTTATCTGCTCCCTTAAAGATTAATACCCCAACCCCCGCCAAAAAAAAAAAACAAACCCATTGCTATCAAGTCCATTCTGACGCACAGAAACCCTACAAGGCAGAGTAGAACTACCCATAGGCTTTCTAACTCTGTAATCTTTATGGAAGCCGACTGCCACATCTTCCTCCTGCATAGCAGCTGGTGGACCTCTGACCTTTTGGTTAGTAGCCAAGCGCTTAACCACTGCGCAACCAGGCCTCCTAGTCCGTAAAGATTACAGCCTCAGAAACTCTATGGGGGTAGTTCTACTCTGCCACTTGGGGTCATTGTAAGTCGGAATCGACTCAATGGAACATACCAACAACAGGTATGTATATATGTATAATATAAATATATATAATATAAGATAATGTAAAAAAAATTAAGATATTCTTGATTAAGTCAAAAGGTGAAAAGAAAGGATGAATAAAAGAACAAAAATAGGTTGGGTAGATAGAAAACAATGGAAAGATGGCAAAATTAAGTTCAACTATATCATTAATCATCAGATCCCTGGTGCTCCAGTTGTTAAGAGCTCAGCTGCTAATCAAAAGATCAGCAGTTCAAATCCACCAGCTGCTCCTTGGAAACTCTATGGGGCATTTCTCCTCTGTCCTATAGGGTGGCTATGAGTTGGAATCAACTCAATGGCAGCAGCGTTTTTTTTGGAGGGGGGTTGGTATCATTAATTACATTGTATATAAAGGGATTAAACAGTCCAATTAAAAGACAAAGAATGAATTAGAAAACAAGATCAAATTACAGTGAAATCTGTGAGAGACAGAACTCTACAGGACTGCCTTGTTTTTCCAGGTCTTGCAAGCTTTCCACCTTTGACAGGCTTCAGTCTTACCACTTTTCTATCGCTTCTTTTAGAGGAAGATATTTGAGTTTTCCCCTGACAGGTTTCTGGCTTACACAGGTTCCGGCTTTTGCAGGTTTTACTGTATTTTATGTTTGAAAGAGACAAAGAATAAATACGTGGACACTGTTAAGACATTAAGTAAAAGAATGAAAATGGATATAACACTCAAACTTCGTCGAGAGAAAGCTATTGTGGATATATTTATATCAGACAAACTAATCATTAAAGCAAGAATTATTACTAAAGACAAAAAGACACATAGCAGAACAATAAAGGAGCGAGTCAACCAGAAGGCATAAAGTACTAAATTTGTATGCACTTAATAACATAAGTTATATCTAAAGCAAACATTCACAGAATGAAAGGAAAAAATATAGAAATCCACTATCATATTTGGAGATTTTTACCAAGGCTTGCTTTGTAACTGATAAAGCATAGCACAAGCAGAGAAAAAAATTAGTAAAGATAAAGAAAAATAATATGATTAATCAAATTGATGTAATTAATGCATATAGAACACTAATCCCAACATACAAAACGCATACTTTTTTTCAAGATCACATGGAACATTAATCAAAACAGGCAGTATGGTTAGCCATAAAGCTGTTATGTTTGGTGCTGTCGAGTTGGCTCCACAGAACGAAACACTGCCCAGTCCTGAGCCATCCTCACAATCTTGCTGTGTTTGAGCCCATTTTTGCAGCCACTGTGTCAATCGACCTCATTGAGGGTCTTCCTCTTTTTCACTGATGCTCTGCTTTACCAAGCATGATGTCCTTCTCCAGGAACTGGTCCCTCCTGATAACATGTCCAAAGTACATGAGACAAAGTCTCACCATCCTTGCTTCTAAGGAGCATTCTGGCTGTACTTCTTCCAAGACAGATTTGTTCATTCTTCCGGCAGTCCATGGTATATTCAATATTCTTCTCCCTCTACCCCTTTAAAATTTTTAAAGTGATCGTAGTATAGGCTGAGAAAGGTAACGCATAAGCATGGTAGGATTGCTTCAGAGACATTCGTTAGTTAGTTCAGCAGCAGAACATTTAGAATTTAGGATTTTTGCCTAATTTACCGACACTATGGAGGAGACAAGCTTGAAAAGATGACTGGTTTCTACCTTAGAATGATTGGACAGGGTAAAAGAAAGAAGCTACTTCCCTGCTGCTCTAAAGAAGAGCTCTGGGAAGGTGTCAAATCACCAAGGACCACTGGTTCTAGAGTCACAACATATGATTTTGAATCTCAGGACTGTCACTTTCTAGTGATTAAACCTAATTCCCAATTTAGTCACCAAAAAAAATAACATTATGAGGACGAAATGAGATTGTGTGTGGTGGCGTGACTTGTGAAATATAGAGCTATAGATAATGTCTACTGCCTTGAGAAGGTGTGATGGTTGATTTCATGTGTCAACATGGCTAGGCTGTGGTTCTCAATTGTTGGCCAAACACTAGTCTATTTGGTGTCATGGAGTAGTTACCTGTGGTTAGATCAGCCGGCTTTGGGTAGAACAGATTACTTTCCAGAATACGGTCTAATACCATGTAATTACCTTACATCTAAGGAAAATACCAGAGTGATAGATCGAAGGAAAGAATTTTCTAAAATATCAAATAAAATTGAAGCCAAAGAACTCATGAAGGAGTCGACTCATGAGCTGTTTCCTTTGGAAAGAGCCTCCATGTGATTACTACGGAGCTGTCTTTCCCTAATTTTAACAAGTGAACATTTTGGGGACCTAAGGTTGCTTTCGAGGAGCCCTAGTGGTGCAGTGGTCAAGTGTTTGGCTGCTAACTGAAAGGTCAGCAGTTCGAGCTCACCAGCCGCTCCATGGGAGAGAGATGTGGCAGTCTGCTTCTGTAAAGATTACAGCCTTGGAAACCCTATGGGGCGGTTCTACTCTGTCCTGCAGAATCACTATGAGTCAGAATCGACTCATTGGCAATGGGGTTTGTTTTGTTTTCTGGAACGTCCGTCACTTTACACATATATGACCCTTTTGATGCTAGAATATTCTGAGGATTTAGCCATCCACAGTTCAGGAAGGGGCTGTGCAAATAAACCCAGGCTTCTCCTTCACGTCTCAAAGTAGACACGTGAAGTCTGACCAGCTACGGGGGGCTTGCCACGACAGGTAGATGGGAAAGCGGCAGTGGAGAAAATAGCAATGCATGGCAATAGACAAAAATTGATATTTTTAAAGCCTTCATTGATTTTTTAGGGAAAACTTAAATTATTCCATCCCAGCCCTGTCAGAGCCTCCAGGGCACCCTTTTTCACGCAAAAGCATCTCTCCCCGCTTGCTATATACCATACCTTCAGGCAACGTCTCCTAAATATTCATGTAATATAACCCCTTGAGGCATTTTATGGATGGAAAATACGTGTTTACAAATGAAATTATAAAAGAATTATTCCAGATTATGGAATGTTGCACAAGACATATGCACATATCAGAAGATTCCAGCTTGAGCTTTTCCAGCAATCCTTGAAGAAACTGATTTTCCTCTGAAGTGTGGGAAAATCCTGTAACTTCCGCTTTCCTATAGAAAACAAACAAGGGTATGACGATGCTCTGTCTTTTTTTACCTTCAGGCCTCAACAACATAAAGAAAGCAGAGGCTTTCTATGGAGCACACAGATGAACGAAAAACATTTCCTTTCTGTCTCGTGCTGGTGTTATTTTACATAGGTGCACCATGGTGCGGATTGAAGTGGATAAAGGGGAAAAAAATTTTTTTTAATTGTTAATATTTTTCTTAGTCTCCTAGTGCGGCTGTAACAGAAATATAAGTGGATGGCTTTAACAAACAGAAATTTATTTTCTCACAATTCAGGAGGCTAGAAGTCCGAATTCAAGGCACCAGCTCCCAAGAAAGGTTCTGTCTCAGTCAGATGTGGGGGGAAAATCCTTGTCTCAGCTTCTGTAAGCCCAGCTCAGTTCCTTGGAAATGCTCATATGTGCTTCTGCCTTCTCCAGTTTGTCCTTGCTTGTCTCTGTGTCTAATCTGCTCTTTTTATATCTCAAAAGTGATTAGGTTTAAGACACACCCTCTGATGACATGGCCTCACTGACATAAAAAAGCTCACCCTATTCCCAAATGGGATGACACCCACAAGTATACCAAACAAAAACTGCTGCCATCGAGTCGATTCCAGCTCATAGTGACAATGTAGGACAGAGTACAACTGCCCCATATGGTTTCCACTACTGGTGGATTCAAACTGCCAACATTTTGGTTAGCAGCTGTCTTAGTCATGAAGTGCTGCTACAACAGAAATCCCACAAGCGGATGGCTTTAACAAAGAGAAATTTATTTCTTCACAGTAAGGTAGGCTGAAAGTCCAAATTCAGGACGTCAGCTCCAGGGGAAGTCTTTCTCTCTCTGACGGCCTTCTCATCAACGTTCCCCTGGGCTAGGAGCTTCTCTGCGCGGGGACCCTGATCCAAAGGACATGCTCTGCTTCCGGCACTGCTTTCTTGATAGTATGAGGTCCCCAACTCTCTGCTTGCTTCCCTTTCCTTTTATCTCTTACAAGAGATAAAAGGTGGTGCAGGCCACACCCCAGGGAAACTCACTTTACATTGGATCAGGGATATGACCTTAGTAAGGGTGTTACAATCCCACCCTAATCCTCTTTAACATAAAATTACAATCACAAAATGGAGGCCAATCACACAATTCTGGGACTCACGGCCCAGCCAAATAGATACACACATTTTTTGGGGGACAGAATTCAAACCATGACAGCAGCCGAGCTCTTCACCAGGCGCCACAGGTATAGGGGTTAGGATTCCAAACATATGTTTGGATGCAATTCAAGTCATGGCAATATGGTAGAACAGTGGATGATTTTGCAACTATTTTCCCAAACTTTCCATAATATTTAAAGTTCACAAGTAATGTTATGATCACACTTGTTTAATTTAAAGGATCTGGACATAAAACTCATTCAGTTCAGAGTGCTGAACTTGTAACATGTCAGGCTTTCTCTGCATTACTTTGGCAAATGTGGCCCTAGAGAACAAGAAGGATATTCTCACAGACAAGAAAATATGGGAGGATCACAATAGAGGGTCCCGGACAGAGCTGGAGAAAAATGCAGAACAAAATTCTAACTCACAAAAAAAGTCTAGACTTACTGGCCTGACAGAGACTGGAGAAACCTCTAGAGTATGGCCCCTAGACACCCTTTCAGCTCAGTAACGAAGTCACTCCTAACGTTCACCATTCAGCCAAAGATTAGAGAGCCCCATAAAATAAAATGAGACTAAAGGGGCACAACGGTCCAGAACTAGAAGGTAGGAGGGGACAGAGAAGCTGGTAATAGGGAACCCAAGGTCGAGAAGGGGAGAGTGTTGACATGTTGTGGGGTTGTTAACCAGTGTCATAAAACAATAACTGTACTCACTGTTTAATGGGAATCTAGTTTGTTCTGTAAACCTTCATCTAAAGTACATAAAAAAGAAAACATAGGACTCAGCTGGGGGAGCTTCCCATGGATATAACTGATACAGCGTTGCTGCCCAGAAAGTAGTACAACCTTAAATGCTTTCACAAAAATGGCACCAAAGCCCAGACGTGAGTCAAATAGCCAAACAGAATTTTTTTAAAGGCTAAGATTTACTTATTATCCATTCCATACCAAGCACATGTCTTATATTGTCTTGAATATTCACAACAATTCTATGACTATTGCCTCATATTAATTATAAAGCTCAAAAAAGAGAGATAATTAGTAAGTAGTAGGAATGGATCAAAATGCAGAGCATAAACCTGTACACCTGTTGTTGTTGTAAGCTGCTGTACAGTCGGCCCCTGACTCACTGCGACTTCATACATAACAAAACGAAGTGAAACGCTGCCCAGTCCTGCACTATCCCCATGATTGGCTGCAGTTGGGACGGTTGAGATTCATAGCGTTTTCTTTGGCTGATTTTTGGAAGTAGATCACTAGGCCTTTCTTCCAAGTCCCTCTTAGCTGGATACTCCACTGAAACCTGTTCAGCATCACAGCAACATGTAAGCCTCCACTGACAGATGGGTGGTGGCTGTGCATGAGGTGCATTGGCCAGAAAGCAAACCTGGGGCTCCCACAAGGAAGAAGAGAACTCTACCACTGAACCACCAATGACCCTTCAATACCTGTCATACTAAAAAAAAAACAAAAAACAAAATAACTCACTGTCACCAAGTCGATTTTGACACATAGCAACCCTAGAGGACAGAGTAGAACTGCCCTATAGGGTTTCCAAGGCTATAAATCATTACAGAAGCAGACTGCCACATCTTTCTCCCAAGGAGCAGCTGATAGGTTCCAACCACCGATCTTCTGGTTAACAGCTGAGTGTTTACCCACTGCACCACCAGGGCTCCTTATAGCTGTTATACTATTTTTAACTTTTGTAATGGGTATTCAGTACAAAGTGCTTGACCTAATGGATTTTACATTCTAGTAGTGCATTCTGATAGAAGAGGCAAGTTTTATACACACACACACACACACACACAAACACACATGCACGGAGGTGTGTTTGTGTGTGGACAAACATATGAATGTCAGGAGTTACAAGCACTTTGAAGAAAAATAAAGGCATACAGGTTGCTATGAGTTGGGATCAACTCCACAGCAATGTGCTTGGATTTTGTTTTTTTGGAGGGAGCTGGAAAGTGCTGGGTTTGTGTGTGTGTGTGTGTGTGTGTGTGTGTGTGTGTGTGTGAAGGGTGGGGCAGAGGTGATGTTAGATACAGCCATCATGGAAGATCTCTCTGAGTAGAGAACATCTGAGCAGAACCCTCAACGCAGTGAGGCAAATAGATACCTGGGAGCCTGGAAACTGGCTTCTGACCCAGGAAACTGGACTCAGGTGTGGGCGTGGACTTGGTGTGGGGAGATCAAAGAAGGCTGGTGGGGCAAGAGGTGTGGGATTAGCTCAACGGTTAGCTGGAGTCCAGGTCAACTGGGGATGTAGATGTCCTGGGAAGGATTTTGGACTTTATTCATAGCACTTGGGGGTTTTGGAACTCTTTGACCTATTTACATTAAAAATCAAAACACCCAGATGTGCTATAGAAAACTGAATTGGGGGTGGCAGGAAAGGAAGCAGGAAGACCAGTTAGAGGTATAGACTCTGGCTCAGATGAAAGGTTAGCAAGAGTTTGAATGAGGATAGTAGTGCTGGAAGTGGGAGAAATAGACATATTCTGGATTTTTTAAAATAAACTGTATTCTTAGAAGTTTTAGATTTACAGAAATAGCATGAAGACGGTACTGAGAGCTCCCATGTACCCCACACTCAGTTCCCCCAGTTAAACCTTACTTTGTTGTTGTTGTGTGCCATCGAGTCGATTCTGACTCATAGTGACTATAGGAACTTCCCCACAGGGTTTCCAGTTTGGTGGATTTGAACCAACAACCTTTCGGTTAGCAGCCTGAGCTCTTAACCACTAAGCCACCAGGGTATGACATATTTGTCACAATTAATGAAGCATATTGATACATTATTATTAACTCAAGTCTATACTTTATTCAGATGTCCTCAGTTTTTATCTAATGTCCTTGTTCTGTTCCATAATCCCACCCAAGACATCACATTACAGTTAGTCATCATATCTCCTTAGGCTTCTCTTGGCTATGACAGTTTTTAAGACTTTCTTTGTGACATCTTGACAGTTTGAGGAATGCTGATAAGGCATTTTGTAGTGTGTGCCTCAACTGGGGTTTCTCTGATGTTCTTCTCATGATTAGACTGAGGTTATAGGTTTTGAGGAAGAAGATCACAAAAATAATGTTTCATATCCAGGATACATACTATCAATCTGATTTATCACTGTTGATGTTCATCTTGACCACCTGGCTTAGGTAGTGCTTGTCAGGGTTCTTCTCTTTAAAGTTAAACTTTTTCTCCCTTTCAATACTGCACTGTTTGGAATTAGTCACTAATCAGAGCCCACACTTAATGAGTGGGGAGTTAATGTTCTACCTCCTGGAGGGTGGAGGATCTACATTAATTATTTGAGATTCTTCTGCACAAGAGATTTGTGTCTTCTCTCCCGTTTATTTATTCAATCATTTATTTATACAGTATGGACTCATGATATTTCCTTAAATTTTAGCTTATAGTCTAATACTAGTTTATTTATTTTGATGCTCAGATTGCTCCAGCTTTGACCTAGGTTTCAAAGAGTTGGATCTTTACCAACTTGGTTCCAGAATGTGAGGCTGCCATTAAGGTGTGTCAGGGATGTGAGGCCGATGCCCAAAGCTGAGCAAGCAGGGCTGCCATGACCGAGGGACAGAAGAACAACACCTGCTGGGGTGGAGGGGATGGGGTCACCACTCAGATGGATTAGGAGAATGGGGCCACCTAAAGCAGAGGAAGCAGAAGGCCTGGAAGTCCCAGCTAAAGCCCAGGGCTGAGGGGCCTCCACTCAGAATCTATGGCCCACATGCAGAGCTTGGAGAGAGTGGGGCCATTGTCCAGATGATCTCAGAGAAGAGAGGCCTATTTTCAAACCCTGAGAGCCAATGTAATTTGTTCTGCTGAGTTTTGGACTTGCTTGGTGCCCATTATCCCTTCTTTCCCTCCAATTTCTCCCATTTGTAGTGGAAATGTATACCTTGTGCCTGTTCCACCACTGTATTTTGGAAGCAGATAATCTACATTTTAGATGTTACAGGTTCTCAGATGAAGAGGAATTTTGACCCAGGATGGAATACGCCTAATGTCTCACCCATATTTGTTTTAGATGAATCAGAAGATGAGGTTTTGGACTTGAAGTTGATTTAAGACTTTTGGGTTGATGTGATGGGATGAATGTATTTTGCATGTAGCAAGGACATAAATTTTGGGGGGCTGAAGGGTGGATGTTATGGATTCAACTGTGTCCCCCAAACATGTGTGTTGTAAGTCCTAACCTCGATGCCTGTAGTTATAATCCCATTTGGGAATGGGTTGTCTTTGTTATGTTGAGACAGGACTAGTGTAGAGTGTGTCTTAAATCAATCACTTTTGAGATATAAAAGAGATTAAATGAACTAGCGAAAGAAGCAGAGATGGGGGAAGGAGAGATGCCAAGTCACATGAATATTGCCTGGGAACAGAAGCTCAAAGAGACAAGAACCTTCTTCCAGAGGCAACCAAGGAACACTGTTTTTTTTTTCTTGGAGAGTGGTATTAGAAACCAAGGTCTGGGCACTAAGTGTGCTCATTGCCATTGGGGTGTCATTGCTTGGCCTATTCAGCTAACAGAGTAAGGAAATACACAATTTGTATACTAACTCATGTATATGCACATATCTATAAATATTTCTATATGTCACCATCTGTATCTATATTAAGTTAAACGTGAGTTTATACTGATTTCTCCATTTGCATAAATATTTTTTCATGAGTTTTCAAATAAATTGAGAAAATAAGTATGAATATGATTTTGCGATATGCAGATGACACAATCATGCTTGCTGAAAGTGAAGAGGACTTGAAGCACCCTCTGGTGAAAATCAAAGACTACAGCCTTCGCTATGGATTGCACCTCCACATAAAGAAAATAAAAACCCTCACAACTGGCCCAATAAGCCACATCATGCTCAATGGAGAAACGATTGAAGTTGTCAAGGATTTCGTTTTGCTTGGATCCACAGTCAATGCCCGTGGAAGCAGCAGTCAAGAAATCAAATGACCTATTGCATTGGGCAAATCTGGCGCAAAAGATTTCTTTAAAGTGTTGAAAAGAAAGGTGTCACTTTGAAGACTAAGGTACACCTGATCTGAGCCATGATATTTTCAATCGCCTTATACGCGTGCAAAAGCTGGACAATGAATAAGCAAGGCTGAAGAAGAATTGATGTCTCTGAATTATGGTATTAATGAAGAATATTGAATATACCACGAACTGTCAGAAGAAAGAACAAGTCTTTGTTTCACATACTTTGGACATGTTATCAGAAGGGACCAGTCCCTGAAGAAGGACATCATGCTTGGGAAGGTAGAGGGTCAGCAAAAAAGAGGAAGACCCTTGACAAGATAGACTGATACTGTGGCTTCAACAATGGGCTCAAACATGGCAACCACTGTGAACCTGCAGGACCAGGCAGTGTTTCATTCTGTTATACGTAGGGTTGATATGAGTTGGCACCAATGCGGCTGCACCTAACAACAACATGATTTTTGGATTGCACGATAAGACTATGCTAACTGTTCAAATGGCTGTACCATTTGGCTTTCCCATCTGCAAAAAAAAAATGAGAGTTCCTGTTGCTCTGCATCTTCACCACAATTGGTATTGTCAGTTTCTATTTTTGGATTTTAGTCATTACAGCAGGGGTGTAGTGGTTTCTAACTGTTGTTTTAATTTGCAATTTCATAATGACAAATGATGTCTAGTGAATTTTGATATGTTTATTTGCCATCTGCATATCTTCTTTATGGAATACCTGTTCAGATATCTCACTTATTTTTATTAGGTTGTTTCTTTTCTTATCGTTTAGTTTAAAGAGTTCTTTGTATATGTCGCATTTAAGTCTTTGGTAGTTGCTATAAATTGAATTGTGGCCCCCAAAACATATGTTGTAAATCCTGATCCCTATACCTGTGGTTATAATCCCATTTGGGAATGTTTTTTTTTTTTTGTTATGTTTGTGAGGCAATATTAGTGTAGGGTAGGATGTGTTTTAAGCCAATCACTTTCTGAGATATAAAAAGAGCAGATCAGGCACAGAAGAAGCAAGCAGAGATGAGGGAAGAGAGATGCCATACCACATGAAGATCAGCAAGGAATCAAGGAATAGAAGCTGAAAAGACAGAAGGGCCTTCCCACACAGTGGACAAAGAGAGGAAGCTGGTGCCCTGAATTCAAACTTCCAGTTTCCTAACTGTGAGAAAATAAATTTCTGTTTGTTAAAGCCACCCACTTGTGGTATTTCTGTTATAGCAGCACTAGATAACTAAGACAGCAGATAAGTGTTTTGCAAATATTTTCTCCCCGGGTATATCTTGTCTTTCTATTCTCTTAACATTGTCTTTTTCAAAGAAGTTTTTTTTATTTTTTGTTATTTATTTATTTTATTTTACTTTAGATGAAAGTTTACAGAACAAATAGTTTCTCATTAAACAGTTAGTACACATATTGTTTTACGACAATGGTTAACAACCCCATGACATGTCAATACCGTCCCTTCTCAACCTTGGGTTCCCTTTTACCAGCTTTCCTGTCCCCTCTTGCCTTCTAGCCCTTGTCCCTGGGCTCTTGTGCCCCGTTAGTCTTGTTTTGTTTTATGGGGCTATCTAATCTTTGGGTGAACGGTAAACCTCAGGAGTGACTTCATTATTGAGCTAAAAGGGTGTTCAGGGCCATACTCTCAGGGTTTCTCCAGTCTCTGTTAGACCAGTAAGTCTGATCTTTCTTTGTGAGTTAGAATTTTGTTCTACATTTTTCTCCAGCTCTGTCTGGGACCCTCCATTGTGATCCCTGTCAGAGTAGTCAGTGGTGGTAGCCGGGCACCATCTAGTTGTACTGGACTCAGTCTGGTGGAGGCTGTGGTAGCTGTGGTCAGAAAAGTTTTTAATTTTAATGACATCCAAATTATATATTTTTTCTTTTATGTATCGTGCATTTGTTGTTGTATCTGAAATGTCATCACTAAGCCTAAGGTCACCTCCATTTTCTTTTGTTTTCTTCTAGAAATTTTATGGGTTTATGTTTTATGTTTGGTCAATGATCCATTCTGTGTTAATTTCATGAAAGGTGGAAGGTCTGTGTCTACATTCATTATTTTTGTACACGAATGTCCAATTGTCCTAGTATGATTTGCTGAAAAGATCTTCTTTCGCTATTGCATTACCTTTGTTGCTTTGTCAAAGATAAATTGGGTCTATATCTGGGCTCTCTTTTCTGTTGAATTAATCTACGTGTCTATTCTTTCATCAATACCATGCTGTCTTGATTACTGTAGCTTTATAGTCATTCTTCAAAGCAGGAATATCAGTCTTTCAACGTTGTTTTTCCCTCTATATTATGTTGGCTATTCTAGGTCTTTGTCCTTCCATATAAGTTTTAGAATTATATCTACAAAATTGTTTGCTGGGATTTTGATTTGCATTGTATTGAATTCATTGATCAACTTTGCAAGAACATACTAACAATACTAGGTCTTCCAAACTATGGACACAGAATATTTTTCCCTTTATTTAGATCTTTGATTTCTTTCATTAGAGTTTTGTCATTTTCCACTTATTGCTCCTGCACATATTTTGTTAAATTTATGCTAAAGTATTTATTTTCCTTTTTATGGTGATATTATAAATGGTATAGTGTAAATTTTACATTCAAACTGCTCATTGGTGGTATGTACTAAAGCAATTAACATTTGTATATTAACCTTGTATCCTGTGACCTTACTACACTTGTTTATTAATTCCAAGATTTTTGGGGGGGTCAGTTATTTGACATTTTCCACATAGACGATCGTGCCATCTAAACAAAGAAGACTTATTTCTTCCTTCCCAATGTTATCTTTATTTTCTTTTCTTGTCTTCCTGCACTAGTTAAGACTTTCAGTATGATACTGAATAGGAGTGGTAAGACAGGACATTGTTACTTTGTTTCCAATCTTAGGGAGAAAGTATCCAATTTCTCATCAATAAATATAATGTTAGCTGTAGATTTTTTGCAGATGTTCTGTATCAAGTTGAGGAAGTTCTCTATTTCTCCTTCTGTGATATTTGGTAGTTTGTAATTTTCAAGGAATGGTCCTTTTCATCTAAGTTATCAAATTTGTGAGCATAGAAAAACCCGTTGCCATTGAGCTCATTCCAACTCACAGCGACTCTATAGGACAGAGCAGAAATGCCCCATAGGGTTGCCAAGGAGCGCCTAGTGGATTCAAACTGCTAACCTTTTGGTTATTGGTTGAGCTCTTAACCACTGTGCCACCAGGGCTCCAGAGTTGTTCCTAGTATTCCTTTATTATCCTTTTAATGTCCATGGGGTCAATAGTAACGGTTCTTTCCTCTTTTATTTCTGATATTGGTAATTTTTGTCTTTTCTTGGGTAGCCTAGCTAAAAATTTATCAACTTTATTGCTCTTTTCAAAGAACCAGTTTTTTTCTTTTGTTGATTTCCTGCCTACAGTTTCATTGATGTTTGCTCTAATTGTTATTTTTTCTTTTCTTTTGCTTGCTTTAGGATTAAATTGCTCTTCTTTCTCTAGTTTCCTAAACTGGAAACATTCTTCTTTTCTAATACGTGTATTCGATGCTGTACATTTTCTTCAAAGCCCTGCTTTCACTACATTTAACAAATTTTGACAAGTTATACTTTCATTTTCATTTTTTTCAAATTTTAATGTCTCTTAAGATTTCTTCTTTGGCCCATGTGTTATTTAGAAGTTTGTTGTTTAATTTCCCAGTATTTAGGGATTTTCCAGCTATCTTTCTGTTGCTGATTTCTAGTCCAATTCCATTGTGGGTTGCAAACATACTTTGTGTGATTTCTATGCTTTAAAAAAAATTTAAGGAGGATTTTAGGGCCAAGAATGCTGTCTATTGTGGTGAATGTTCCATGTAGCTTGAGAAGAATGAGCATTCCGCTGTTGTTCAATGGAATATTCTAGAAATGGCAACTAGATCAAGTTGATTGATAGTTCTGTTTAGGTCATCTATATCCTCAGTGATTTTCTGTCTGTTTGATCTATCAGTTACAAAAAGGAGGATGTTGACGTCTTCAACTAAAATAATCCATTTGTCTATTTCTCCTTTTCAGTTCTATCAATTTTTTCCACTGTATTTTGATGCCTTCTTGTTAGGTACGTACACATTAAGATTGTTATGTCCTTTTGTAGAATTAACCCCTTTATCATTATGTAATGCCCCTCCTTATCAATCATGATTTTTCTTATTCTCAAGTCTTCTTTGCCTGAAATTAATATCTACCTAGCTTTTATTTTTTAATCAGTGTTAGCATGCTATGTCTTTCTCTATCCTTTTGCTTTTAATCTATCTGTGTCTTTACATTTAAAGTGAGTTTCTTGTAGACAACGTATAGCTTGGTCTTTTTGTTTTTAAGCCACTTTGGCAATCTCTGTCTTTTAATTGGTATATTTAGACTATTTATACTTGAAGTGACTATTAATGTATGGGTCCCTGGATGGTGCAAGCAGTTAAGCACTCAATTACTAACCAGAGTTTGCTGGTTCAAACCCACAAAGAGATGCCTTGGTAGGTCACAGCCTTGAAAATCCTATGGAACACAGTTCTTCTCTGCATACATGGGATCACCATGAATTGAAATCAACTCTACAGCAATGAGTTTGTTTGTTTGTTTTAAGCTTAACATGATTATTGATAATTAGTTGGATTAATATCTACCAAGTTTGTATTTGTAACAGAGCCCTAGTGGTGTACTAGTTAAGAGCTACAGCTGCTAACCAAAAGGTTGGCAGTTCCAATCTACCAGTTGCTCTTTGGAAACACTATAGGGCAGTTCTACTCTGTCCTATAGGGTTGCTATATATTGGAATCAACTTGACGGCAATGGGTATGTTTGTAAACAGTTTTCTATCAATTTTACTTGTTCTTTCTTTCATTGTCCCCCTCTTTTCTGCCTTATCTAGTTTTAATTGAGAATTGTATGATTCCATTTTATTGCTTCTCTTAGCATGTCAATTATACTTATTTTTAAAATATTAGTTTTTACCCTAGAATTTGTGATATAAATTTTTAATCAGTCCAGGTTCAACTACAAATAACAGTACACCACTTCACATGTAGTTCAGGTATTTACTATAGAATTTTGCCAATTCCTCCCTTCCATTCTTTGTGACATTGCTATATAATTCATTTCATTTATCCATCAGCTCTAATCACCCAATAAATTGTTCCTATTATTACTTTCAACAAGTTATCTTTTAGATCAAATATAAATAAGAAAAATAAAATATTTTATCTTACCTCCATTTATTCCTTCTACAGTGTTCTCCTTTCTTTATGTAGATCCTAGTTTCTGACTTAAGTCATTTTCCTTCTTTCTAAAAAGCTTGTTTTAACATTTCTTACAAGAAAGATCTGCTGGTAATGAAGTCCCTCAGTTTTTGTTTTTCTGTGAATGTCTTTATTACTCTTCACTGTCAGAGAGGGTGACACCAAAATGACCCCAGGGTTCTGGATGGTGGCTGCAGTAGTGTAAGTGGGTGGGCCTGTGCTGCCAGGATGGGGCCACCAAGGTAGTGGGGTTAGTGTCACCTGTCACCCAGTGTGGTAACTCGTCACCTCCCCACCTCCCACCCCACCCCCCAGCCTCTCGCCATCATCCGCCAGTCAGAGTGCGGGCCACCTGACTGCCTGCCATTGGGCAGAGAGGAGGGTCTCCGCCTTGGTCAATGGGGGAGGAGAGGAGCTGCTGGAAGCCGCAGGGGGAGGAGAAGGGAGCGGTGGGGCCAGGCCAGGCCACTCTGCCCACAGGGTGGGGGTGTGTGACACCATGAGTTACCAGTACTGGGTGACACCAACCATGGTGATGCCACTGTCTTGCAGCAATTTCAGCTATTATTATTATTAGTTGCCTTTGAGTCCACTCAGACTCATGATGACCTTATGTGTGACAAAACCAAACATTGCCCAGTTCTAGCTACCTTCATGTACATTGGTATGTTTAAGTTCACTGTTGTGACTGTTGTGCCAGTCTACCCCTTGTTTTCATTTGCCCTCTGCTTTACCAACCATGCTGTCCTTTTCTAGTGATTGATCTTTCCCAACAACATGTTTGTCGTTTTGTTGTACTGTAGTGGTGGCTTGAGTGTTGCTGTGACACTGGAAGCTATGCCACCAGCATTTAAAGTAACAGCAGGGTCACCTATGGTGGACAGATTTCAGTGGAGCCCCCAGATTAAGACAGACCCGGAAGAAGGGCCTGGCAATTTTCTTCCAAAAATCAGCCAATGAAAACCTTATGGATTGTGGTGTTGGAGAAAAATATTGAATATACTGTGGACTGCCAAAAGAATGAACAAATCAGTATTAGAAGAAATACAGACTTCTGGGCAACATGGTGCTCTAGACAGAAGCACCACGCTGTCGGTCTACAGCAAAGATCCGAAAAACTAAGCCAAACAGAGAAAACAGCAATCCTGAAACCCTAAACATCAAATGAAGAGATAAAGAACTCAGCCAAGCACCAAATGGAGTGAGAAACTGACAGAGAACAGAGAGCGAAGAAAGATTTATGCAGCGGTCCCCTATCAGCTAACTCAGCACGGATCTGACATCTTGGACTTCTATCGGAGACCAGTGAACAGGGAGTACAAGAAAGCAGCTTCACGGAACTTCCAACAGGAGACAGAACAACTGGTAAACAGCTATATATGCTTTCCCACCCCCCATGCTTCTTCACCCCCACTCAGCCTCCTCTGCTTCCCACAGCCACATTCTCTTGGCCAGGAAGCACCAGCTGCTGGGATCCCACCAGCAAGCACTGGCCGACTCCTGGAGTTGGCTGCTGGTGTTGCTTTTTTCTGCTTCTTCTGATTTCTTCCTCACCTCTCAACACCTCTCCCTCTTTTCTCTGAAATACCTGGCTCCGTGCGCCATCTTCACTTCTTCCTGAAAGGCTGTGAAACTCCGCTCAACTGTGAAACTGCTCCTGGCCTGTGCTGCCACGCTGGGGGGATCCCTGGGCTTTGTTTTTGTTTGTTTGTTTTGAATTGTTTGTTTGTTTTCCTTTTCTTTTCTTGAATTGGGAGCCTGTTCTAGCTGGGCAGTACTGCGCGGCTTGGTACCTATCAGCTCAGTTTGCACAGATGCTCAGAGGGATCCCTGATGGCATTTCTTTTTCGTGTTTTTTTGAGGGTTTTTCTTGTTCTTTTTTTAGAATTTGTTTTGTTTTCTTTTCCCTCTATTTGTCTTTCTTCATTACTCAGTTTCTCATCTCTCTACACCTTCCTTCTCTTCCTGTCCCCTGAATACCTGACACTGAGTGACACCTCTATGACATCTAGACAGGCTATACTTCAATGCCTGGGAGCAACTTCCCCAGACCTCATAGCCTCACCAGTGGGATCCCTGGGAGCTTAGGTTTTTCTTTTTTCTTTCTAATTTTTATTTATTCATTTTTTTCTTTTATTTTTTTCTTCTTCTTTTCTTTTTTGTTTTTCTCCATTTCATAGTCTCTCATCTCTCCACTCCAAAGGCAAGCTCCCCTAACACTCTTTTTTGTTTCTTTGTAAGTTTTTGGCTCCAGTTCCTCTCTCCTCTCTCCCATACCCATCATAGCTCCACACATCACAATCTCTCCCCTCCATCCTGCCTACCTGTACCGTGCACTTAACATCACACCACCAAGAAGCACAGGCACAGCACAGCCTACTGGAACCTGCCCTGCACTGATTACCAGCCCGCCCTGGTGGCTGTAGTAAGTGCCACAAACAACCCATCCCAGCAACTCCTCTTCAGCTAGACCTGACCTGCTGTACCATATCTGAGAGACTGATCCTGCCAATTTGAGAAGGAGGTGAAAACTATCATGCCCACAGATGAGCAAACAACAAAGAACACACAGTCCGCCTGCTCAAACATAGCCAAATAAAACAAACAAACAAAAAAAAAAAAGGACAAAACAAACAAATCTACAATCAATAAATGACAAAAATAACTACTGAATGCCTCGAAGACAGCAGACAATATCAAAACATTTACAAAAACAGGACAGGATGGTTCCAGTAGGCATCCAAAATAAAACACCAGGTGACATTCCAGTAGAAGAAAAGGCACTAGAAGTACCCAACAGGGAATTCAAATCTCTAATAGTCACAATTTTTCAAGAGTTGAAGCAAAAAAGCAGATTAAAATGAGGAAAAAAATAGACGAATTCATGGAAAATACAGGTAAAAAATGGAAGAATTCAGGAAAATAATGCAGGAATGAAATGCCAAAATAAATTCACAACTAGAAATCATACAAAAACAACAATTATAAATCCAAAAGATAAACAACAAGATTTCAGAAATGGACAGCATCATAGAAGGGCTGAGGAGCAGATTTGAAACAGTGGAAGACAGGATCAGTGAAATTGAAGACAAACACTTGGATACAACTCTCAGGAAAACTCAGGAAAAAGAACAAAGAAAAATGAAGAAACCCTGAGAATTATGTGAGATACAATCAAAAGCAAAAATTTTTGAATGATCCGAGTTCCAGAACAGGGGGAGAACACACAGAGAAGATCATTGAAGAGCTGCTGACAGAAAACTTCCTCAATATCATTAAAGATGATAGGCTGGCCATCCAAGAAGCTCAACGAATCCCATATACGATAGACCTCAAAAGAAAATCACCAAGGCATATCATAATGACACTCTCCAAAACCAAAGACAAACAAATAATCATGACAGCAGCTCAAGAAAAACAAAAAGTTACACAGAGAGGAGAAACAATAAGACTAAGCTTGGAGTTTTCAGTAGAAACCATGCAGGCAAGAAGGCAATGGGATGACATATACAAAACCTTGAAAGAAAAAAATTGCCAGCCAAGAATAATATATCCTTCAAAACTCTCGTTCAAATATAACGGTGAAATTAGGATATTTCCAGATAAACATAAATTAAAAGAATATGTAAATACCAAACCAAACTTACAAGAATTATTAAAGGGAGTCCTTCAATCTGAGAACAAACAACTTCAGCTCACAGGCTGAATCTAGGATGCAGGATTGCACCAGCCACATACCAATCTAGGAAATGAACTCTCAAGGACTATCCAAAATCAAAAGAAGTACAACAAGGAATCAGAGCAGTTAATCTGTAAATGACAACAACATCAGAACAATAAAAGAGGGAGTAAACAGTGTAGGTATAGAACCTTTTAATGGAGAGGAAGGCAAAGCGATACCAAGTAATAATAGACTGCTTCAAACTTAGAAAGATAAGGGTAAATTTCATGGTAACCACAAAGAAAGTTAACAAACCTATTCATAAAAATAAAGAGGAAAAAAATAAAGTCTCAGTAAAAACAAAAGAATTGAAAAAAAATCCACAAACAAAAAGAATTGAGCAAAGGAGAGTAAGAGGAACAAAGAAAATGTCGGCACCACAAAAAAAAGCACTGCAAAATGACAGCAATAAACTCACACCTATCAATAATTACACTTAATGTAAATGGCCTCAATGCACCCATAAAGAGATGGAGAGTGACAGAATGGATTAAAAAACAGGATCCATCAATCTGCTGTCTACAACAGACACACCTTAGAAACAAAGACATAAATTTATTAAAAATCAAAGGTTGGAAAAAATATATCAAGCAAACAACTACCAAAAAAGAGCAGGAGTGGCAATTCTGCTCTCAGATACAATAGACTTTAAAATAAAATCCACCATAAAAGACAAAGAAAGACACTAAAAAATGATTAAGGGGATGATCCATCATGAAGACATAACCATAATAAACATCTATGCACCCAATGACAGGGCTCCAAAATACATAAAACAAACTCTAACAACACTAAAAAGAGAAATTGACAGTTCCACAATAATAGTAGGAGTCTTCAACACACCACTCTCAGTAAAGGACAGAACAACTACAAAGAAACTCAGAAAAGATACAGAAGACCTAAAGGGCGCAATCAGCCAACTTGACCTCACAGACAAATATAGAACACTGCATCCAACAGCTGCAAAGTACACATTCTTTTCCAACGCACATGGAATGTTTTCCAGAATAGACCACATCTTAGGCCACAGAGCAATCCTCAACAAGATCCAAAACGTTGAGATAATTCAAAGTATCTTCTCTGACCACGATGCCATCAAGGTAGAAATTAACAACAGAAAGAGCAAGGAAAAAAAATCAATTACATGGAAACTGAATAACACCCTGCTTACAAACCACTGGGTAATAGAAGGAATCAGAGATGGAATCAAAAAATTCCTAGAATCAAACGAGAAGGAAAACACATCACACCAAAACCTTTGGGACACAGCAAAGGCAGTCCTCAGGGGACAATTTAAAGCAATAGATGCACACATCAAAAAAGAAGTAAGGGACAAAATCAAAACATTACACAACTCAAACAAATAGAAAGAGAACAGCAAAAAAAGCCCACAGTCACCAGAAAGAAGGAAATAATAAAGATCAGAGCAGAAATAAATGAAATAGAGAACAGAAAAACAATAGAAAGAATCAACAAAACCCAAAGTTGGTTCTTTGAAAGAATCAACAAAAATCGACAAACCACTGGCCAGACTGACAGAAAAAAGAAAAAAAAACAGAAGAGGACGCAAATAACGCAAATAAGAAATGAAATGGGAGGCATTACAACCAATCCAACTGAAATAAAAAGGATCATAACAGAGTATTAAGAAAAACTATACTCCAACAGATTTGAAAACCTAGAGGATATGGATAAATTTCTAGAAACACACTATCTACCCAAACTACAAAAAAGTGATGTTGAAAATCTGAACAGACCCATAACAAGAAAAGAGATTGAAAAGGTAATAAAAAAAAAACTCCCAACAACAACAACAAAAAAGCCCTGGCCCAGATGGCTTCACTGGAGAATTCTACCAAACATTCAGAGAAGAGCTTATACCAGTACTACTCAAACTATTTCAGAACATAGAAGAGGAAGCAACACTTCCAAATTCATTCTATGAAGCCAGCATAATGCTGATACCAAAACCAGGCAAAGACACCACACAAAAAAAGAAAATTACAGATTAATATCTCTCATGAATATACATCCAAAAATTCTCAGAAACAATTCTAGCCAATAGAATTCAGCATCATATCAAAAAAATAATACACCACGACCAAGTAGGATTCATACCAGGTATACAAGGGTGTTTCAACATTAGAAAATCAATCAATGTAATCCACCACATAAATAAAAGGAAAGAAAAGAATCACATGATCATCTCAATTGACACAGAAAAGGCATTCGACAAAAGTCCAACACCCATTCCTGATAAAAACGCTCAATAAAATAGGTATAGAAGGGAAAGTTCTCAACATAATACAGGGCATCTATGCAAAACCAATGGCCAACATCATTCTTAATGGAAAGAGGCTGAAAACATTCCCCTTGAAAACAGAAACAAGACAAGGATGCCCTTTATCACCACTCCTATTTAACATTGTGCTGGAAGTTCTAGCTAGAGCAATAAGGCAAGAAAAAGAAATAAAGGGCATCCAAATTGGTAATGAAGAAGTAAAACTGTCCAAGTTTGTGGATGATATGATACTATACATAGAAAACCCTAAAGACTCCTCGAGAAAGCTACTGGAGCTGATAGAAAGATTCAGCAGAGTAGCAGGATACAAGATAAACATACAAAAATCAGTTGGATTCCTATACACCAGTAAAGAGAACAATGAAATGGAAATCAGGAAAACAATACATTTATAATAGCCCCTAAAAAAATAAAATACTTAAGAATAAATCTAAGTAGGGATGTAAAAGACCTATACAAAGAAAACTATAAAACACTACTGCAAGAAACCCAAAGGGATCTACAGAAATGGAAAAACATACCATGCTCATGGACAGGTAGACTCAACATAGTGAAAATGACAATTCTACCCAAAGCCATCTACAAATACAATGCAATCCTGATCCAAATACCAATAACATTCTATTCTTCAAAGAGATGGAAAAACTAATCATTAACTTTATATGGAAAGGCAAGAAGCCCTGAATAAGTAAAGCACTATTGAAGAAGAAGAATAAAGTTGGAGGACCCACACTACCTGACCTCAGAACCTACTATACAGCTATGGTAGTCAAAATAGCCTAGTACTGGTAGAACGACAGATACATTGACTAATGGAACAGAATTGAGAACCCAGATGTAAATCCATCCACCTATGGTCACCTAGTCTTCCACAAGTACCCAAAGTCCATCAAATGGGGAAAAGACAGTCTTTTTAACAAATGGTGCTGGCAAAACTGGATATCTATTGGCAAAAAAATGAAACAGCACCCATACCTCACACCATATACAAAAACTAGTTCAAAATGGATCAAAGACCTAAATATAAAGCCAAAAACTGTAAAGTTCATGGAAGAATAAATAGGACCAAAGCTACAGGCCCTAATACATGGCATTAACAGGATACAAACCATAACCATCAACACACAAACTCCAGAGGATAAGCTAGATAGCTGGGATCTTCAAAAATCAAACACTCATGCTCTTCAAAAGACTTCGCCAAAAGAGTATAAAGAGAACCTACAGATCGGGAAAAACTTTTCGGACATTACAAGTCAGACAAAGGTCTAATCTCCATAATCTACAAGAAAATCCAACACCTCTACAACAAAAAGACAAATAATCCTATTAAAAAATGGGCAAAGAAAATGAACAGACACTTCACCAAAGAAGACATTCAAGTGGCCAACCGACACGTGAGGAAATGCTCGCATTCACTAGCCACTAGAGAAATGCAAATTAAAACCACAGTGAGATAACATCTCACCCTGGCATTACTGGCACGAATAAAAACACTGGAAATAACAAATGTTGGAGAGGCTGCAGGGAGATCGGAACTCTTATGCACTGCTGGTGGGAATGCATAATGATATAACCATTTTGGAAAATGATATGGTGCTTCCTTAGAAAGCTAGAAATAGAAATACCATATGATCCAGCAATCCTACTCCTAGGAATATATCCTAGAGAAATAAGAGCCGTCACATGAATAGACATATGCACACTCATGTTCATGGCAGCATTGTTCACAACAGCAAAAAGATGGAAACAACCTAGATGCCCATCAACGAATGGATAAACAAACTACGGTACATACACGCAGTGGAGTATTATGCAATGATAAAGAACAATGATGAATCTGTGAAGCATCTCATAACATGGATGAAATTGGAGGACATTTTGCTGAGTGAAATAAGTCAGTCACGAAAGGACAAATATTGTATGAGACCTCCATTGTAAAAACTCATGAAAAAGCTTACACACAAAAAGTAACAATCTTTGTTGGTTATGAGGAATGGGAGGGGTGGGGGGGAAATACTAAATAGACAATAGATAAGTGGTAACTTTGGTGAAGGGTAAGACAGTACACAATACTGGGGAAGCCAGCACAGCTTGTACAAGAAAAGGCCATGGAAGCTCCATAGACACATCCAAACTCCCTGAGGGACTGAATTGCTGGGTGGAGGGCTGTGGGGACCATGGTCTGAGGGAACATCTAGCTCAATTGGCATAACACAGTTTATAAAGGCAATGTTCTACATTCAATCTTGGTGAGTAGCATCTCGGATCTTAAAAGCCTGTGAGCAACCATCTAAGATACTCCACTTGTCTCACCCCTTTGGGAGCTAGGGAGAATGAAGAGAACAGGATACAAGGAAAAGATTAGTCCAAAGGACTAATGGACCACAGCTACCAAGGCCTCTACAGGACTGAGTCCAGTACAGCTAGATGGTGCCCAGCTACCACCACTGACTGCTCTGACTGGGATCACAACAGAGGGTTCTGAACAGAGCTGGAGAAGGAGGTAGGACAAAAATTCTGACACACAAAAAAAGACCAGACTTACTGGCCTGAAAGAGACTGGAGAAATCCCTTGAGTATGGCCCCCAGACACCCTTTTTGCTCAGTGGTGAAGTCACTCTGAGGTTCACTATTCAGCTGGGGATTGGACAGCCCCATAAAACAAAGTGGGACTAATGAGGCACAGCAGTCCAGGGAGAGGGACTAGAAGGCTGAAGGGGGCAGGAAAGCTGGTGATAGGGAATGCAAGGTTGAGTAAGGACAGTGTTGACATGTAGTGGGGT
Organism: Dugong dugon; assembly: GCA_030035585.1. NCBI lineage: Eukaryota > Metazoa > Chordata > Mammalia > Sirenia > Dugongidae > Dugong > Dugong dugon. The sequence continues at coordinate 221,443,243 of CM057460.1, forward strand.
TCTTAACCATTGTCATAGGGCAATATGTGTACTAACTGTTTAATGAGAAATTATTTTGTTCTGTAAACCTTCATCTAAAGTGAGGCTAGCAGCAAAACTGGAGAACGTAATCGATGTAACTGAATTGTACATGTAGAAATTTTTGAAATGGTGTATCTTTGGCTATGCATATTTTCACCAAAAAAAAAAAAAGGGGGGTCCTCCAAGGCAGAAAAGGGAGCATGCTGACATGTCTTGGGGTTGTTAAAAAAATGTCATAAAACAATATGTGTACTGACTGTTTAATGAGAAAATATTTATTCTGTAAACCTTCACCTAAAGTAGAATAATTTAAAAAAAGATTTAAAAAAAAAAGAAATACAGCCAGATTTCAGCTGTAATCCACCGTTATTTTACTGGAGCCCTGTTGGCATGGTGATTAGACATGAGGAAGAGGACATCTCCTATAATCTTATGATTACATCTCAGCCTTTTAATGGACCTGTGTCCCTGGGCTGTGATCTTCACAAGTGTTTTACAGTTTTGTGAGACAGGCAGGCTAGAGAAGGCTGGAGCTGGGTGATTTCCATCCCCTACATCAGGTACCAAAACTGAAAAATCAAATTGTTGCCGTCAAGTCCATTCTGACTCATAGTGACCCTATAGGACAAAGTAGAACTGCCCCATAGTGTTTCCAAGGAGCAGTTGGTGGATTCAAACTGCAGACCTTTTGGTTAGCAGCTGAACTCTTAACCACTGCACCACCAGGGCTCTCACATCAGGTAAGACTCTGATAAAGTCTTTTCTCTTGATTTTTCCTAGCCTTTGTTATGGAGAATGCTCTGAGTACCTTTCAAAATGATTATTTTTACCCTCCACCTGCCTGGCCACAAAGGGATCTTTCTTGGCTCTTCACTGTGAGAACCTGGTATGGTTCATGGAGGTAAAACCCATGAATGCGCGGAGGCCCTCCTTAACCTGAAGCCCCCAGGAACTTTCACTCTCACCTTAGTTCATGCCCAGCCTCCAGCAATTCATTAAAATTCCCATTTAAGTGTCCTACCACCCATCTGTCAGTCTGTCATACTGTGGTGCTTGTGCGTTGCTGTGATGCTGGATGCTATGCTACTGGTATTTCAAATACCAGCAGGGTCACCCATGGTGGACAGGCTTCAGTGGAGCTTCCAGACTAAGACAGACTAGGAAGAAAGGCCTAGGGATATACTTCCAAAAACTAGTCAATGAAAACACTATAGATCACAACAGAACATTGATATAGTGCCAGAACACCAACAATCGCAAGATGGTGCAGGACCGGGCAGTGTTTTATTCTATTGTACGTCGGACTCAACAACAACTGGTTTATTGCTTCAGTGGCTTCTGCTCCAGGTAAGCAGATTTGAGCTGTTGTATCTCTCTGGATACATCTCTTTCTCCAGATTTTGGAATGTCTGTTTTCCTTCAACATCCATTTTCTGATAAGTCCAAGAAAACTTGTTGATTTTCAGTTTGTGTAAGGTCATTGTAAGGATGGAAGTGATGACTTATAAGTTCTTTATAGACAAGCTGAACCTGAAAGTTCTGGATATATTTTTCTAACATAAAAGAGAATATCTAATTTTGCTGTTGGACTTGACCTGGAGGTGAGGAAAAGAAGTATCGACCGGGAGCTGTTTAGTTAGTGATGATAAAACTCACGTTCACTCTACACAATATCTTTGGGTATAAAGAAAAGCAGCGCATTAGGCGTTATCCCTTACCTTGACTTTGAATTCAGAAGCCTCCCTCAGAGACGCTGACACTATTTCCATTACAAAATGGCCTGACAAACACTGTATACTTCTGGGTTCAAAATTACTTTGCCCTTCAGAATTACCCAAGGGAAATCTCAAGAACAATACATTCTAAATGTATAATTTGAACAATGTCGTGTTATAAACATCTCTGACACTCTGCAGCCTCCAACAACACCAGATCTGGGATGTTCTCTCAGCTGCTCTTGGGCGGCCCTTCCTGCGTGTGTCACTGACAGCACCCTATGACCCCCAGGAATTGGTCTTGAATTTGCATTTAGTGAGGGAGATTACATCCAACCCTTGTCTGTTCAGGAGCTGCGTACCCGTTTATGGGGCAATGGACCAATCTGATACAGATTTTAATCCAGGCTCCTAACAAGGATGTGATTCCTTTCTGCCTGTGTTCTCCCATCTGTAAAATGGGCCTAGTAAGTAATAATTGCCTCATAATGCTGGTAAAGCTTAGCCCTGATATGTGTAGAATAAATGCCCAATCAATGTGAACTCATTGTCATCCTCATTTGGACTGGCTGCTGTCTGCCTGACTCATGCTTTCATAAAATGCTTACCAAATGGTAAAAAGTATTGCTTATTCTGCCTCTGACTAGCACTCCCTGAGAGATTTCTTGAGGAAAAGTAGATTTATTAGTCCATGGCTATAATTAGTCTTTTTTTTTTTCCTTCTGGTCTGTGACCATAGACATTTGCTGGTTCAGAGCATAGATTCTGTTTAACCAAGTTCCTAGAGGTTTCTGCTTCTGTGTATGAAGTGATTCTCCTCTTCTGTATGAGACGGCATTTGAAAACTCAATAATTTATTCTACAAATTTCAATGTTGTTGAGTACTATTGATACAATGGTGAATAAAACAGACATGGATCTCCTCTCAGAAAGTTTACCGTCTACAGAGGAAGGCAGAATTTAAATTCCTAATTCCACCAGGATTAACTATAGCAAGTGCTTGTTATTGTTGTTAGGTGCCTGCAACTTGACTCTGACTCATGGTGACCTTATGTGTAACAGAGTGAAACATTGCCCATTCCCGTGCCATCTTCATGATCTTTGATTTGTTTGAGCTCATTGTTGCAGCCATCGGGTCACTCCATCTCATTGAGGTCCCTCCTTTTCTCTGACCCTCTACTTGGCCAAACATGATGTCTTTTTCTAGTGATTGCTCTTTCCTGGTGCTGTGTCCAAAGTAAACAAGACAAAGTCTTGCCATCCTCACTGCTTAAAAGCATTCTGGTTGCATTTCTTCTAAGACAGATTTGTTTGTTCTTCTGGCAGTACACAGTATTTTCAATGTTCTCTGCCAACACCACTTATGAATAATAACAGAACATTGTCACAAGAGCTATGGTAGAAAAATATAGGAGAGGTGGGCATGCAAACACAGGATTTGGAGACCTGGACCAACGTGGGGGTCAAGAAGGCTTCCCAGAAGTGATTTTGGTTCTGAGACTCTGAAGGATGGAGGGAGAAGCTTAGCTGAGAGGGAAGCAAGACAAATACCTGGGGAGGATGTCATCATGTAAGCAAGAGATCAGCAAACTTTTTCTGTAAAGAGCCAGGTAGTAAATATTTTCAGCTTTGCAGGACACATGGTCTCTGTTGCAGTTATTCAACTCTCTGTTATAGCATGAGCCATAGATAATAAGTAAATAAATGGGTGTGACTGTGTTCCAATAATGGAGCCCTAGTGGTTTAGAGGTTAAGAGCTTGGCTGCTAAACAAAAGGCTGGCAGTTCGAATTCTCCAGCTGCTCCTTGGAAACTCTATTGGGCAGTTCTACTCTGTCTCATAGGGTTGCTATGAGTCGGAATTGACTCAACGGCAATGGGTTCGTCTTTTTTCTTTTTTCTTTTTTTGGTTTGGTGTTCCAACAAACCTTTATTTATAAAACTGAAATTTGAGTTTCATATCATTTTTGTGTGTCGTGAAACATTATTCTTCTTTTGATTTTTTTCAAGCATTTAAAAATGTAAAAATCATTCTTAGATTCTTAGTTCATAGGTCATATGAAAACAAGCGGTGAGTTGTATTTGGCCTGTGTGCTGTAGTTTGCTAACACCTGAGGTCATGGCCAATAGCATTGAGCATGGCCAAGGGCCCTCAGAAATGAGGGATAAATCTCTACAACAAAGTTTACGTGAGAATGTTTTCTTCCCTGGAAAATATGCTTCAGCTTGAAGCTGCCATTTAATAAATGATTAAATGCTAAACAAATATACGGCCTTCTATTGCAGTTGTTTATGGTCTTATCAAATGTTAGTGTTAGGGTCAGGAAAAGGGTATCTAAGACACCTCATTTACATGTAAGAAAAATTCACAATTGCCCAAAGTCAAAGGAGTGTCTAAGACCAAATCATTCTTAGGAAGCCTCATTTCAGATTAATGAAGGAGTCATTTCCTCTCCTCTGGTGATGAATATGCCTTCCAGTTCAAACTACTTAAAAATTCATTCCCAGATGCTAATGAACATCAGCTAGCAAAATATGGAGTATCTCAAGACAGGATTTTTTTTTCCCTAAAGAAGAAAAGCTTAGGAAATGTACATACACTTTAATTAAAATAACAATTAGGTATCAGGTAAAAATACTGAACCTCATTAATTCATATATTCAACAACTAGAGAGAGTACAAGAATGGATAATAGTTGGGAGGGAAACAGTGGAGAATAAAATAGACAGGACCCCTCCCTCATGGAACTTACAGTCTAGAGTGTGTATCAGTCAGGGTTCTCCAGAGCAACAGAGCCAGTAGGATATATATATATGGAAAGAGACAGACAGAGGGAGGGAGGGAGAGAGAGAGAGGCGTACCTAGGTGGTGCAAATGGTTAATGTGCTAAGCTGTTAACCAAAAGGTTAGCAGTTTGAGTCCACCCAGAGGCACCTTGGAAGAAAGGTCTGGCGACCTACTTCCAAAACCTCAGCCATTGAAAACCCTGTGAAGTGCAGTTCTACTCTGACACACTGGAAGTCACCATGAGTTGGAATTTACTGAATGACAACTGGTTTGGTTTTTTATATATGTATATGTATCTGGAAGGAGCTCTGGCGGCACAATGGTTACGTGCTCTGCTATTAACCAAAATATTGGTGATTCCAACCCGTCAGCTGCTCCGCAGGAGAAAGACCTAGTGATCGGCTCCCATAGAGATTTATAGTCTAGAAAATCCTATGGGGCAGTTCTACTGTGTCCTATAGGGTTACTATTTGTCAGAATCACCTTGATGGCACACAATAACAACATGTATCCATGTATATATATGTGTGTGTGTGTGTGTGTGTGTGTGTGTGTATATATGTACACCAAAAAAACAAAACCCATTTCCACTGAGTCAATTCTGACTCACAGCAACCCTATAGGACACAGTAGAACTGCCCCATAGGGTTTCCAAGACTGTAAATCTTTACAGGAGCAGACTGTCACATCTTTCTCTGTGGAGCGGCTGGTGGGTTTGGACCACCAACCACTGCACCACCAGGGCTCCAGTATATAAGTACATATATGTTGCTATGAGTCAGAATCGACTCGACGGCAGTGGGTTTGGTTTGGCTTTTGTGTATGTGTGTGTGTGTGTGTGTGTATAGAGAGAGAGAGACAGAGAGAGGAAATTCAGATAAGAGTTGACCTTCTAGTCTTGAGTCTGAAATCTATAGGACAGGTCAGCAGGCTGCAAACTGAGCAGGATTTCTACATTGCAGTCTTGAAGCAGAATTCCTTTCTTCTTTAGGAAACCTCAGATTTTACTCTTAAAGCCTTCAACTGATTAGATATGGCCCAACCACATAGTGAGGGTGATTTCCTTTACTTAAAGTCAGCTCGTTGTAGATGTTAACCACATCTAAGTACCTTCATAGCAACACCTGGACTAGTGTTTTACCACACAACTGGGCACCGTAGCCTAGGGAAAGTGACATATACGTTTAACCACTACAGAGGGGAAGATAGACATTGAATCCATGCACAAAATTACTTATTTTCTCAACAAAGACAGGTGCCATAAATGAAAAGCATAGGAAACCATGAGGCCATTCAACAGGGCACATCACTCAAGTTGGGAAGCCAGAAATGGCCTCTCTGTTGACAAGACATTTAAGCTGTGGACTAAAGGGGGAACAGTTGTGTCTAAGGCTGGGTTCTCTAGAGAAGCAAAACAAGCAAAGGGTATAAATATATAGAGAGATTTATATCAAGGAAACGGCTCACGTGATTGTAGAGGCTGGAATGTCCCAAGTCCATGGATCAGGATAGAGGCTTCTCTCAATTCACGTAGCCGCAGGGGCTGGCGAACCCAAGATTGGCAGGTCGGCGGAGAGCAGGGCTTCCACTCACAGACCACGAAGATCAACAAGTCCCAAGACTGGCAGATAAGCTATTAGCTCAAGGCCCAAGAAAAGGAGGTCAGATGAACAGGAGGCAGCTGCAGGATCCAGATTGAGCAAAAAAGCCAGAATGTCTCCTTATATTCAAATACAGGCCATGCCCTCAAGGAAACTCCCTTTCAACTGATTGGCAACTCACAGCAGATCCCATGATGGGAGTGATCCCATAGAAACACTGAGAATCATGGCCCAGCCAAGGTGACACACAATCTTAACTATCACAAGTAATTTGCCAGATGGAGCGAAAGAAAGAGAGCATGTGTGTGTGTATGTGTGTGTGTGTGTGTTGGGGGCCAGAGTGGGGAGAGAGACACATTCCATGCATAGGGAACAGCATGTGAAAAGTCTCTAAAGCTGGAAGAAGCATAGAGTATTTGAAAAATTCACCGAAGGCCTTTGGGACCACACATGCTCAACCAAGGCCGGAGTTGCCAGCTCTGGTGGATCCTGCAGGGGCTCACTGGCCTTGTGAGGCATGTGGAGCTTAGTCTTTGTGCAAAGGAGAGTCTCAGAGGGGTTTTCAGCAGGAGAGTGTCACTCTGTGATTTACATTTTAATGGGAGGGTAAGTGAAGGACAAGCACCAGTAATGAAGCTGGGTTTCTAAGGACAGTGATGGGAGTTTCATTGCATGTACAATAAAGGTTTCACCAATAGATTCTTTGTGCTACATTTCACTTTTTGGCAAATCCAGGATAGTAAGAAAATGAATGCGATTCTAACTTTTCCTCCTTTTTGTGCATCAACCAGAAGTGAGCACTCTTGCTGAGGACCCAGAAGGTGTGTTTGGGTCCATACTTGGTGCTGGGAGGGAGTGAAGAGATGGATCTTCTTGTCCATCTCATGCCATAGAATATTCCAGAAACAGCTCTACATTGTAAGGTTTTAAAATATGTGCCGCTCAGAGATACAACATTTAATGTTTCACGAGATTCAGTAGAATATTTTAACAAAAGTTATTTTCTACCTCCAATAAAATAAATTAACACAATACTGCATGGTTCCATTTAAAAACCTGTGAATGTTAAACTTTCTTTCTTATCTCAGTTGTTTTCTGTACACATCTTTCCTCTGCTGAATTCATTTTCAAAAAAGAGGACATAGAGACAAAAGGGGCCAAGTAAATTTATTTTCTCAAAAATAAGAAAAACAAAAAACACCTAATTGTGAACACAGAAAAGACTATTTTTCTTATTAAAATCCATGTGTCATCTGTTTAGGAGCCTTAGTGGTACAGTGGTTAAGAGTTACAATAAGCGACAGCTGCTAACCAAAAGGTTGGCAGTTTGAATCCACCAGCCGCTCCTTGGAAACCCTATGGGGCAGTTCTACTCTGTCCTATAGAGTCGCTATGAGTAGGAATCGACTCGAAGGCAACAAGTTTGGGTTTTTTGTTCATCTATTTAAGTGCAATTACAGTTCTTTAATTTTGGGTGGTGGAGGGAGAGTACACAATGCAAAAATATTCTGGGTCAACATACTACATAGTTGTCGCTCTGGCCAAGCTCCTCCTAAAGGTGCAAATCTCACTCAGCACGGCAGCAGAGAAAACACGCACTGGCAGTGCTCTGCCTCTGTCATCCTGCTCATTCAAAGTGATAGAGAAGCAAAGCTGACTGGTGGCAACTTGCACTTAGTGCCTAATAAAATGTTGCCGTGGCAACAGGAAGTGGACAGGGAGGACCAATGTTTCTGAGAGAGCCAGGATGAAGGAAAGGTAGGAGAGGTGACTCTGAGAAAGCTTCTCATCCTTGACTCTGAGTGGAAACCCTGAATAGATTGGGAGGCAGGGTGGGGGTGAGGAGAACAAGTTGTGATCAGTACAGGTGGTCTCCCATCACTAGGTGACGCAAATGGTTAAGGGCTTGCCTGCTAACTGAAAGGCTGACAGCGTCCACACAAAGGCACCTCAAAAGAAAGTCCTGGTGATCTACTTCCAAAAAATTCACCATTAAAAACCCCACAGGGCACGGTTCTACTTTGACACACATGGGGTCACCATGAGTCACAGTTGACTCAAAGGTAACTGGTTTTGAGTTTTTTGGTAGAGGCTTAAACACAAAGGGAGCAATGAAAGACTCCAAGGGAGATGCTGAGAGCAGGTGCCTAGACTATATTTCTGAAGAGCCCGTGGGAGAGGAGAGTAGAGGACCATGTTAAAGGTGTGTTCTTTGTCACTTGGGGAAACTCTTTGTTCATTGTAAAAATGAAAGTTGTTCCTCTAGAGCTCTGTTGTTGCTGCTATTGAGTGCTTTCGAGTTGATTCCAACTCATAGTGATCCCATGTGACAGAGTAGAACTGTCTTATAGGGTTTTCTAGGGTGTAATTTTTATGGGAGCAAATCACCAGGTCTTTCTCCTGCAGAGCCACTGGGTGGGTTCGAACCACCAACCTTTCAGATAGCAGCTGAGCGTTTAACCATGGCACCACCAGGCTCACCTCTACAGCTCTCTCTCCCCAGAATATAATGTAGCTCTCAGGTCAGTAGTAGACTTCCATTTATGCACATATGACATGGATGAACCCACGTAGTATTTGTCTTAGTCTCCTAGGGCTGCTGTAACAGAAAGGGGCTTTAAAAAACAGAAATTTATTTTCTCACAGTTCTGGAGGCTAAGAGTCCAAGTTAAGGACCTCGCCATGCCAATTCCTTCCTTGTAGGCATCCCTAGGCATTCCTGGGTTCCTTGGTTTGCAGAAGATCCTCACATGGCATGTTCTCCCCCATCCCCTATTTTGTGTTCACATCTGTGTCTAATCTCCTGTTTTTATAACTCAAAAGGGACTAGATTTAAAATCCACCTTACACTGGTGTGGCCTAATTAACATAACACAGAAAATCCTATTTCCAAACAGGATCACATCCACAAGTATAAAGGTTAGGATTCCAGCACATATTTTGGGGGGGGGGGGGGGGAATAATTCAATCCATAACAGTATTATAATACACATGCTTGTAATCTGGATATTTCATGTCTGTGAAAAATATATAATGGGCTTGCTATGTATTGAATTGTGTCCCCAAAAAAGATATGTTGATGTCTTAACTCCTATACTTGTAAATGTGACCTTGTTTGGAAATAGGATATTTTTTTGAAGATATTATCAGTTAAATCATACCAGAGTAGGGTGGGTCCTAGTCCTAATTCCTTCTGAATGGTGTCTTATAAAAGAGGAGAACAGAGTCACACTGGGGGAAGATGCCATGTAAAGACATAGCTACAAGCAAAGGAACACCAAGAATTACCAGGGGATATGAAAAGTTTAAAGAGACAAGGAAGGATGTTCCTCTAGAGCATTCAGAGAGAGCATGACCTCGCCAACACCCTGAATTTGGACTTCTAGCCTCCAGAACTGTGAAAACATAAACTTCTGTTCTTTAAAGCCATCATTTTGTAGTGTTTTGTTATGACAGCCCTAGGAAACTAATACAGGCCACAACCAAAACCTAGAATGTAGTTAAAAATAGAAAAAAAAGGAAAAAAATTTAATGCAGACACTGATTTGACAAGCCCCTAAGACATTATCAGCTCAAATGCCTTAAATGCACCCATAAAGAGACAGAGACTGACAGACTTCATAAAAAAATAAGGCTCATCAATATGCTGTCTACAAGAGACATTTCTTAGAAAGAAAGACATAAATATATTAAAAGTCAAAAGATAGAAAAAAATATATCAAGCAACAGCAACCAAAAAAGAGCAGGAGTGACAAAACTAATCTCAGAAATAGATTTTAAAACAAAATCTAACATAAGAGACAAGGAAGGACATTATATAATGATTAAAAAGACAATCCGCCATGAGGATATAACCATAATAAATATCTACCCAATGACAGTGCCCCAAAATACATAAAACAAAGTCTAACAGCACTGAAAAGAGAAATTGACAGTTCCACAGTCATAGTAGGAGACTTCAAAAGACCACTCTCGGTAAAGGACAGAACATCTAGAAAGAAATTCAACAAAGATACAGAAGATCTAAAGGCCACAATCAACCAACTTGACCTCATAGACATATATAGAACACTCCACCCAATGGTAGCAAAGTATACATTCTTTTCCAATGCACATGGTACATTCTTCAGAATAGACCACATCTTGGGCCACAAAGCAACCCTCAACAAAATCCAAAACACTGAGATAATACAAAGCATTTTCTCTGATCACTATGCCGTAAAAGTAGATATTAATAACAGGAAAAGCAAGTTAAAAAAATCAAATACATGAAACTGAATAACACCTTACTTAAAAACCACTGGGTTCTAGAAGAAATCAAAGATGGAATCAAAAAATTCCTAGAAACAAAAATAAAAACATATCATACCAAAACCTTTGTGGGACACAGCAAAGGCAGTGCTCAGAGTTTGATTTATAGCAATAGACACACACATCAAAAAAGAAGAAAGGGACAAAATCAAAACGTTAGCAATACAACACGAACAAATAAAGAAAAGCAAAAGAAAACCACAGCCACCAGAAGAAAGAAAATAATAAAGATCAGAGTTGAAATAAATAGAGAATAGAAAAACAATAGAAAGAATCAGCAAAACCAAAAGTTGGTTCTTTGAAAAGAATAACAGGAGAGGAAGCAAATAACCCAAATAAGAAATGCAGTGGGGGACATTACAACAGACCCAACTGAAATAAAAAACCACCATAACAGAATACTATGAAAAACTATACTCCAACAAATTTGAAAACCTACAGGAAGTGGACAAATTTCTAGAAACACTACCTACCTAAACTAACACAAACTGAGGTAGAAAATCTGAACAGACCCATAACAAGAGAAGAAATTGAAAAGGTAATTAAAAAAAAAAAAAAACTCCCCACAAAGAAAAAGTCCTGGCCCAGATGGCTTCAGTGCAGAATTCTACCAAACAGTCAGAGAAGAGCTCACATCAGTACTACTCAAACTATTTCAGAACATAGAAAAGGAAAGAATACTCCCAAATTCATTCTATGAAGCCAGCATAACCCTGACACTAAAACCAAGCAAAGACACCGCAAAAAAAGAAAGTCACAGACCAATGTCTTTCATAAATACAGATGCAAAACTTCTCAACAAAATTCAAGCAATAGGAGGTGGGGCCAAGATGGTGGAGTAGTCAGATGCTTCCTGTGGTCCCTCTTACAATAAACACCAGAAAAATGAGTGAATTGAGTATATATGACAATCTAGGAGTCCTGAACATCAAAGACAAAGTTGAGGAGTTGGACTGAGTGGCAAGGGGAGGGAGAGACAGTTCAGAAGAAAGAGGGACTTGCCAGACCTGACCTGGCCAGCACCCTGTAGGCTGGACTGGCCAGTGCGCATGGGCTGAGGCAAGCAGTAGAGGACCTGTTTTCCACACCAGGAGAAAAGAAGCGACAGAGAGTCTGCACAAGCCTCCAGACCCAGGGAAAGTGGTGCTAGATCTGCAAAATTTAATTTCAAGTATCTAACCTACCCCACAGGATCAAAAAAACTCTTTCCCTTCAAAGAAGTACCTATCGCCCATTCACCTGCCCCCTCCCCACTATGCTCCAGCCCTGGGCCAGCTTCAGTAATTGCTGTGCCCCTGAGCTGGAAGTGGGATCTGTCCCTTGCCCCAAGCCATTCTCCTGGCTTTGGAGAGGGAACAAGTTAACAAAAAAAAAAAAAGAAAAAGAATAATAATCTGCCAGCTCTCCTAAGCTGGGACCTCAGGGCAGGCACAGTCCCTTTGCCTAGGCACAGGCATGAGGGGTCCGTGGACTTTAAATGACTTTCACCCCTGCCTAGACCTGTATGGGCCCATTTCAACAGTGTAGGCCTTCATTAGCATAGTACAACAGGATGTATACCTGAAGCCTATTTTCAACTGCAACAGCTAAGGGGGAGTGGGAGATTTCTGACATTCAACACTGCCCTGCCCATTAAGCAGGGTCCTCATCTACTCACATCAGTGGTCTGAGGACTGGTGGCTCCACCTATTCCACATAGGCACCTAATGACAGGGCTTCAAGAATAAGTAGTGCCTCCCAATCCTTATAGCCAACAGCACTGGTGCCCAAAGTCTGGCTGCAAAACCCATCCACCCACCTACGAGCTCTAGAGAACAGGGACATGCCTTCCACCCAGGCACTCGGGGACAGATGTCAGCCCCCTACCTTGCTCAGCACATAACCGTCTACTGCAGCCAAATACCTGTGCCAGCTCCAATCACCCCTATGTAGCCCTGGCTGTCTAGGACTATAGGTTAGAGCCTGCACCACACACTCTATGACCAATGACATATACACCTGAGCTGAATCTACACAAGAAAAGTAAACAGACTTCTGGGCTCACATACCTAGCAGCAGCTCTAACCACCTGGTGACAGGATGCGAGAGCTTCAAAGATGCCAATAATCAAAGTAGCTCACATGACCAGCCTATTTGGGCATATCAAAACAAAACAAAACAAGAAGCTAGGACACAGTAAGCAAATACGATAAATAAATATAATAGCTTATTGATGGCTCAGAGACAACAGTCAGTATAAAATCACATAGAAAGGCAGACCAGGATGGCTTCAGCAAGTCACCAAAACAAAGAACCAAAAAACCTCTGGAGGAAGAAAAGATCTTGAAATTACCAGAGGTATAATTCAAAATATTAATATACAGAGCTCTTCAAGAGATCAGGAAGGAGATCATGCAAAATGCAGAACAAACCCAGGAACAAATGGACAAAGCAACAGAGGAACTTAAGAAGGTTATACAAGAGCATAATAACAAATTTAACAGGGTGCAAGAATCTATGGTGAGACAGCTAATAGAAATATAAAAGATTAACAATAAAATTTCAGAATTAGACAACTCAATAGAAAGTCATAAGAGCAGAATTGAGGCAATGGAAGTCAGAATTAGTGAGACTGAAGATAAAGCACTTGACACCAATTTATTTTATGAAAAATCAGATAAAAGAATTTTACATAATGAAGAAATCCTAAGAAGTACGTGGGACTCTATCAAGAGGAATAACCTATGAGTGATTGGAGTACCAAAGTGAGGAGGATAACTGAAAATACAGGGAGAATTGTTGAAGACTTGCTGGTGGAAAACTTCCCTGATATTGTGAAAGATGAGAAGATACCTATCTAAGAAGCTCATTGAACCCTGCACAGGGTAGACCCCAAGTCACTAAGAAATATCATAATCAAGCTTGCCAAAACCAAAGATAAAGAGAGAATTTTAAGAGCAACTAGGGATAAACGAAAAGTCATCTATAAAGGAGAGTCAATAAGAATAAGCTCAGACTACTCAGCAGAAACCATGCAGTCCAGAAGGCAATGGGATGAGATACATAAAGACTTGAAGGAAAAAAATGCCAGCCAAGAATTATATATCCAGCAAAACTGTCTCTCAAATATGATGATGAAATTAGGGCATTTTCAGATAAACATAAGTTAAGGGATTTTGTAACAACCAAGCCAAAATTACAAGAAATACTAAAGGGAGTCCTTCAGTTAAAAAATTAATAACATCAAGTAACAACCCAAGACTAGAACACAAGACAAAACAACAAGATATCAACCCAGACAGGGAAGTCACAAAAATAAATCAAAGCTAAAACACTGAAAATAGGGAAACAGAGATGTCAATATGTGAAACATGACAGCATTAAAACAAAAAAGAGGGACTAGATAATGTAGTCATAGAACTTTCATATGGAGAGGAAGTCAAGGCAATATCAACAAGTAAAAGATTGGCTTAAACTTAGAAAAATAGAGGTAAATATTAAGGTAACCACAAAGGAAACTAACAATCCTATACATCAAAATAAAAAACATAAAGACTCAGCAAATACCAAATCAACAACAGTGAAGAAGATGACAAGAAAATACATAAATAAAAATGACTCAGCATTAAGCGGAACAAAGAAACTGCCAACAACACAAAAAAATACATCAAAATGACAGCACTAAACTCGTACCTATCAATAATTACGCTGAATGTAAATGGACTAAATGTTCCAATAAAGAGACAAAGAGTGGTAGAATGGATAAAAAAACATGATCTGTTTATATGCTGCCTACAAGAGACACACCTTACACTCAAAGACAAAAACAAACTAAAACTCAATGGATGGAAAAAATATATATCAAGCAACCAACAATCAAAAAAGCACAGGAGTGGCAATATTAATCCCTGATAAAATAGACTTGAAAGCAAAATCCAACACAAAGGATAAGGAAGGACACTATACAATAATTAAAGGGTCAATGCACCAGGAGGACATAACCATAACAAGTATTTACACTCCCAACAACAAAGCTCCAAAATACATAAAACAAACTCTGACACCATTGAAAAGACAAATAGACAGCTCCACAATAATAGTAGGAGTTTTCAGCACACCACTTTCAGTGAAGGACTGAACATCCAGAAAGAAGCTCAATAAAGACATGGAAGGTCTAAATGCTACAATCAACCAACTTGATCTCATAGACATATACAGAACACTCTACCCAACAGCAGCCAAGTTTACTTTTTTTTTTCCAATGCACATGGAACATTCTCCAGAATAGACCACATATTAGGCCACAAAGCAAAACTTAACAGAATCTAAAACATCGAAATATTACAAAGCATCTTTACTGACCATAAAGCAATAAAAGTAGAAATCAATAACAGAAAAAGCAAGCAAAAAATAAAATAAAATACTAGGAAAATGAACAACATCTTGCTCAAAAAGTACTGGATTTTAAAAGAAATCAAGGAAGGAATAAAGAAATTCATAGAATCAAGGGAGAATGAAAACATATCCTACCAGAACCTTTGGGACACAGCAAAAGCAGTGTTCAGAGGTCAATTTATAGCAATAAATGCACACATCTAAAAAGAATAAGGGCCAAAATCAAAACATTAACCCTACATCTAGAACAAACAGAAAGACAGCAGCAAAAGAAGCCCTCGGGAAGCAGAAGAAAGGAAATAATTAAAATCAGAGCTGAAATAAATGAACCAGAAAAACAATTGAAAGATTTAACAAGTTCAAAATCTGGTTCTCTGAAAATATCAACAAAATCGATGAACCATTGGCCAAACTGACAAAGGAAAAACAAAAGAGGAAGCAAATAACCCAAATAAGAAATGAGAGGGGTCATATCACAACAGACCTAACTGAAATTAGAAGAATCATAACAGAATACTATGAAAAACTGTACTCCAACATATTTGGAAACCTAGAGGAAATGGACAAATTTCTAGAAACAGACTACCTACTTAAAAAAACTAAATAAACCTATAATAAAAGAAGAGATTGGAGAGGTAATTTTAAAACTCCCAAAAAAAAAAAAAAAAAGCCCCGGCCCTGACGACTTCACTGGAGAATTCAACCAAACTTTCAGAGAAGAGTTAACACCGCTACTACCAAAGGTATTTCAGAGCATAGAAAAGGATGATATACTTCCGAAATCATTCTAAGAAGCCAGCATAACCGTGATACCAAAACCAGATAAAGACTCCATAAAAAAAGAAAATTACAGATCAACATCCCTCATGAACATTGACACAAAAATCCTCAACAAAATTCTAGTCAATAGAATTCAACTACATATCAAAAAAAACAATTAACCATGACCAAGTGGGAGTCATACCAGGTATGCAGGGATGGTTCAACATTAGAAAAACAATCAGTGTAATCCATCACATAAATAAAATATAAGAACCACACAATCTTATCAATTGATGCAAAAAAGGCATTTGACAAAGTCCAACACCCATTCATGATAAAAACTCTCAGCAAAATAGGAATAGAAGGGAAATTCCTCAATGTAATTAAAGGCATTTATACAAAGCCAACAGCCAACATCATCCTAAACAGAGAGAGTCTGTAAGCATTCCTCTTGAGAATGGGAACCAGACAAGGATGCCCTTTATCACCACTCTTATTCAACATTGTGCTGGAGGTCCTAGCCAGAGCAATTAGGCTAGAAAAAGAAATAAATGGCATCCAAATTGGTAAGGAAGAGGTAAAAGTATCCCTATTTGCAGATGATATGATCTTATACACAGAAACTTCCAAAGAATCTACAAGAAAACTAGTGGAACTAATAGTAGATTTCAGCAAAGTATCAGGATACAAGATAAACATACAAAAATCAGTTGGATTCCTCTATACCAACAAAGAGAACTTTGAAGAGGACATCACTAAATAAATACCATTTACTATAGCTCCCAAGAGGATGAAATACTTAGGAACAAATCTAACCAGAGACGTAAAAGACCTATACAATGAAAACTACAAGAAACTACTGCAAACAACCAAAAGAGACTTACATAAGTGGAAAAACATACCTTGCTCATGGATAGAAAGACTCAACATTGTGAAAATGTCAATTCTACCCAAAGCGATCTACAGATACGATGCAATCCCGATCCAAATTCCAAAGACATTTTTTAACAAGGTGGAGAAACAAATTACCAACTTCATTTGGAAAGGGAAGAGGCCCTGGATGAGTAAAGCATTACCAAAGAAGAAGAACAAAGTGGGAGGACTCACACTACCTGATTTTAGAACCTATTATACCATCACAGTAGTCAAAATATCCTGTACTGGTACAACAAAAGATACATAGGCCAAATGGAACAGAATTGAGAATTCAGATGTAAATTTATCCACCTATGAGGAGCTGATATTCTACAAAGGCCCAAAATCCATTAAATGGGGAAAAACCAGTCTCTTTAACAAATGGTACTAGCATAACTGGATATCCACTTGCAGAAAAATGAAACAAAACACATACCACACACCATGTACAAAAACTAACTCAAAATGGATCAAAGACCTAAATATAAAATCAAAAAACATAAAGATCATGAAGGAAAAAATAGGGACAATGCTAGGTATATGGCATAAACAGAATACAAACTATAAGTAACGACCCACGAACACCAGAAGAGAAACTAGATAACCAGACACTTATGCTCATCAAAAGACTTCACCAAAAGAGTAAAAAGATATCCTATAGACTGGGAAAAAAAATTTTGGGTACAAAATATCAGATCAGGGTTAATCTCTAAAGTCTACAAAACACTGCAAAACGTCAACAGTGAAAAGACAAATAACCCAATTAAAAAATGGGCAAATAATATGAACAGGCACTTCACCAAAGAAGACATTCAGACAGCTAACAAATACATGAGGAAATGCTCTCGATCATTAGCCGGTAGAGAAATGCAAATCAAAACTACAACGAGACACTATTTCACACCAACAAGGCTAGCATTAATCCAAAAAACACAAAATAATAAATGTTGGAGAGGTTGTGGAGAGACTGGAACACTTATACACTGCTGGTGGGAAAGCAAAATGATACAACCACTTTGGAAACCGATTTGGCGCTTCCTTAAAAGCTAGAAATAGAGGTACCATATGATACAGCAATCCCACTCCTTGGAATGTATCCTAAAGAAGTAAGAGCTGACACATGAATAGATATATGCACACCCATGTTCATTGCAGCACTGTTCACCATAGCAAAAAGATGGAAATAACCTAGGGACCCATCAACAGATGAATGGATAAACAAATTATGGTATATACACACAATGGAATACTATGCAATGATAAAGAGCAATGATGAATCCACAAAACATCTCACAACATGGATGAATCTGGAAGGCATTACGCTGACTGAAATTAGTCAGTCACAAAAAGACAAATATCATATGATACCACTATTATGAGAAATCAAGAAAAGAGTTAAACACAGAAGAAAACATTCTTTGATGCTTACAAGGGTGAGGAGGTAAGGAGAGGGGAATACACTAACTAGATAGTAGACAAGAATTACCTTAGGTGAAGGGAAGGACAACATACACTACAGGGGAAGTCAGCACAACTGGACTAAACTAAAAGCTAAGATGTTTCCTGAATACAAGCAAACACTTCAAGGGACAGAGTAGCAGGAGCGGGGGTCTGGGGACCATGCTTTCAGGGGACATTTAGGTCAATTGGCATAACAAAGTGTATTAAGAAAATGTTCTGCATCCTACTTTGGTGAGTGGCATCTGGGGTCTCAATAGCTGGCGACTGGCCATGTAAGATGCATCAGTTGGCCCCAACCCACCCGGAGCAAAGAAGAATGAAGAACACCAAAGACACAAGGAAAACATCAGCCCAAGAGACAAAAGAGACACATAAACCAGAGTCTCCATCAGCCTGAGACCAGAACTAGATGATGCCTGACTACCACCAGTGACCACCCTGACAGGGAACAAAACAGAGAGTCCCTGATAGAGAGGGAGAAAAGTGTGGTGCAGAACTCAAATTCACATAAAAAGAGCAGACTTAATGGTCTAACTGAGACTAGTGGAACCCCAGAAGACATGGCCCCAGACACTCTGTTAACCCAGAACTAAACCATTCCTGAAGCCAACTCTTCCAGAAAAGATTGGACTGGACTGGAAACATAAAATAATACTCTTGAGGAGTGTTCTTCTTAGTTCAAGTACATACAAGAGACTAAATGGTCAGCTCCTGTCCAGAAGCCAGATAAGAGGGCAGAAAGGGATAGGAGCTGGTTGAATGGACACAGGAAACCCAGGGTGGAAAGGGCGAGTGTGCTGTCACATTGCAGGGACTGCAACTGGGGTCACGTAACAATATGTGTATAAATTTTTGTATGAGAAATTGACTTGAGCTATAAAGTTTCACCTAAAACACTATATATATATAATATATATATATATATATGTATTGTTATATATATAATATATATATATAAGGAGCACAGTAAAAAATAATTAATTTAAAAAAATTCTAGTTAATAGAATTCAGCATCATATTAATAAAAATACACCTCGACCAAGTGGGAGTCATATCAGGTATGCAAACATGGTTCAACATTAGAAAATCAATCAATGTAATTCACCACATAAATAAAAGTAAAGAATCACATGATCTTCTCAATCAACATAGAAAAGGCAATTGATAAAAAGTCGAAAACCCATTCCTGATAAAAAACTCTCAATAAAAAAGGAATAGAAGGGAAATTCTTCAACATAATAAAGGGGAACTATAAAAAATCAACATCATTCACAATGGAGAAAGGCTGATAACATTTACCCTTGGAACAAGAAAAGGATGCCCTTTATCACCACTCCTATTTAACATTGTGCTAGAAGTCCCAGATAGAGCAATAAGGCAATAAAAAGAAATATAGGGCATCCAAATTAGTAAGAAAGAACTAAAACTATCCCTATTTTCAGATGATATGATACTAGACATGGAGATCACAAAAGATCCCATAAGAAAACTACTGGAACTAATAGATTCAGCAGAGTAGCAGGGTACAAGATATACAAAATTCAGCTGGATTCCTATGCAGCAATCAAGAAAACTACAAAAGGGAAATCATGAAAGCAATACCATTTATAATCGTACCTTAAAAAAATAAAATACTTGGTAATAAATCTAACCAGGGATGTAAAAATCTACACAAAGAAAACTACAAAACACTACTGCAAGAAACCAAAAGAGACCTACATAAATGGAAAAACATATCATGCTCATGAATAGGTAGACTCAACATGGTGAAAATGTCAATTCTACCCAAAACAATCTACAAATACAATGCAGTCCCAATACAAACACCAACAGCATTCTTTAATGAGATGGAAAAACTAATCATTAACTTTATATGGAAAGGGAAGAGGCCCCGGATAAATAAAGCACTACTGAAGAAGAAGAATAAAGTAGGAGGCCTCATACTACCTGACCTCAGAACCTACTGTACAGCTACAGTAGTCAAAACAGCCTGCTACTGGTAGGACAGACACATTGACCAATGGAACAGAATTGAAAATCCAGATGTAAATCCATTCACCTATGGTCACCTGATCTTTGACAAAGGCCCAAAATCCATTAGGAAAAGACAGTCTTTTTAACAAATGGTACTGGCGAAACTGGATGTCCATCTGTAAAAAAATGAAACAGGACCTATACCTCACACCATACACAAAAACTAATTCAAAACTAAAACCAAGAACTATAAATATCATAGAAGGAAAAATAGGGTCAACCCTAGAGACCCTAATACACCACGTAAATAGGGTACAAACCGTAACTAACAATACACAAACACCAGAAGATAAGCTAGGTAACTGGGATCTTCTAAAAAATAAACACTTATGCTCATCAAAAGACTTCACCAAAAGAGTTAAAAAGAGAACCTACAGACTGGGGGAAAAAATTTGGCTATGACATATCCAAGATCTAATCTCTAAAATCTATAGGAAAATCCAACACCTCTACAACAGAAGTGACAATCCAATTAAAAAATGGGCAAAGGATATGAACAGACACTTCACCAAAGAAGACATTCAGGCAGCTAACAGACGCATGAGTAAATGCTTGCGAAACCTAGCCATCAGAGAAATGCAAATCAAAACTACAGTGAGATAACCATCTCACCCTGACATTACTGGCACGAATCAAAAAAACAGAAAGTAACAAATGTTGGAGAGGCTATAGGGAAAATGGAACTCTTATGCACTGCTGGTGGGAATGCAAAATGGTACAACCTTTTGGAAAATGATACGGTGCTTTCTTAAAAAGCTAGAAATAGAAATACCATGAGAGCCAGCAACCCCACTCTTAGGAATATATCCTAGAGAAATAAGAGCTGTCACATGAATAGACATATGCATACACAGGTTCATTACAGCATTAATTACAATAGCAAAAAGATGGAAACAACTTAAGTGCCCATCAACAGATAAATGGATAACAAACTATGGTACATACACATAAGGGAGTACTATGCAACGATAAAGAACAATAATGAATCTGTGAAGCATCTCGCAATATGGATGAATCAGGAGGGCATTATGCTGAGTGAAATAAATCAATCATAAAATGGCAAATGCTTTATGAGACCACTATTATAAAAACTCATGAAAATGTTTATGCACAGAAAGAAACAATCTTCGATGGTTACCAAGGAGGGGAGGGGCTGGCAGGGAAAAACACTAACTAGACAATGGGTAAGTGGTAACTTTGGTAAAGGGTAAGACAGTACAAAATACTGAGGAAGTCAGCACAACTTGACCAAGGCAAAGTCATAGAAGCTTCATAGACACTTCCAAACTCCCTGAGGGACCAAATTACTGGTTTGAGGGCTGGTGACCATGGTCTCAGGGGATATCCAGCTCAATTGGCATTACACAGTTTATAAAGAAAATGTTCTACATCCTACTTTGGTGAGTATTGTCTGGGATCTTAAAAGCTTTTGAGAGATCATCTGAGATACTCTACTGATCCCACCTCATCTGGAGCAAGGAAGAATGAAGAAAACAAGATACAAGGGAAAGATTAGTCCAGAGGACTAATGGATCACAACTACCACAGCCTCCACCAGACTGAGTCCAGCACAACAAGATGGTGCCCAGGTATCACCACTGACTGCTCTGACAGGGATCACAATAGAAGGCCCTGGACAGAGCTGGAGAAAAATGTAGAACAAAATTGAAACTCACAAAAAAAAGACTAGATTTATTGTCCTGACAGAGACTGGAGAAACCCCAAGAGTATGGCTCCCAGACCCCCTTTAACTCAGTACTGAAGTCACTCCTGAGGTTCCCCTTTCAGCCAAAGATTAGGCAGGCCTAAAAAACAAACAATAATACACGTAGCTCAATCACATATATGAGAGTAAATGGGCACACCAACCCAGGGGCAAGAATGAGAAGGCAGGAGGGGACAGGAAAGCTGGATGAACGGAAACGGGGAACCCAAGATCGAGAAGGGGAGAGTGTTGATGCATCGCAGGGTTGGCAACCAAGGTCACAAAACAATGTGTATTGATTGTTTACTGAGAAACTAATTTACTCTCTAAACCTTTATCTAAAGCACAGTAAAAAATTTTAAAAAAGAATTACCAGCTCAGTTTCTCGCTAATGAGCTCAGCTCATTATTCCTTCCTGTTTGAGTATGACGACAACAGCAATCATACTTCACACTTAAGTGGTGCTGATGGGCCAAGCACTGTTGTAAGGGCTTTGGTGTATTCATTTATCACTGCTTGTTCTTTCTTGCCATCGAGTCAGCTCTGACTCACGGTGACCCTGTAATACAATAGAACAAAATTGTTGTGGCCACCGTGTATTTTGAGTTCCTTCCAACCTAGGTGCTCATCTTCCAACACTGTATCAAATAATGTTCTGATGGGATCCATAGGGCTTTCACTGACTAATTTTCAAAAGGAGAATGCCAGGCCTTTCTTCCTAGTGTGACTTAGTCAGGAAGCTCCGCTGAAACCTGTTCACCATGAGTTGTTGTTAGTTGCTGTAGAGTTCATTTCAACTCATGGTGACCCCTAGTGTGCAAAGTAGAAACGTTTATAGGATTTTCAAGGCTGTGACCTTTCAGAAGCAGATTGCTGGGCCTTACTTCTGAGGTGTCTCTGAGTGGGATTGAACCGCCAACCTTTCAGTTAGTAGTCCGGTGTTTAACCATTTGAGGCACCCAAGGACTCTTCCACCTTGGATGACCATGCTGGTATTTGAAACACCAGTGGCGTAGCTTCCAGCATCACAGCAACACGTTAACCACCACAGAAGAACAAACTGACAGACGAGGTGTGGTCGGCACTGCTTACACTAGCACTATGAAGGGGCACTTTATTGGCCCCATTCTACGGAAATGGCAACAGGTCCCAAGAGGTGAGCAATTCTGGTTATGAAGCAAAACCAAGTCACCCAGCTAGCAAGTGGCCTTGGATGGGAGCCCCAAACCACTGTGCTCTATGGGCTGCCATGCAGCTAGGCCTGGGCCATGAGTCAGACAGGGCCAGCTTCCAAGTCAGCCTGCCATGAACAATTCACCTAAATTCTCAGAGACTCAGTTTGCTCACCTGTCACACACGTAAAGAGGCAGCATCTACTTCATATGACGGCTGTGAGAGCCCAAAGCAAGGTATGGAGCAGAGCCAGCCCTAGTAAATGATTCATAAATAGCATCTCTTCTTCCTCAGAGTCTGAGTGCAAGCTGCCTGCACCACCCAGGATTCCACGCTGCCATAACATCCTTTTACACAGTTCTACTTCACAAGATAGAGCCCGAGTCTTCTTGTTCGTATTCTTAGCCCATTTTCTATAGCATTTTTCACCTCCCCATGTCAGTTTTATAAGACAATGGAGCTGTACTTATTCTCTGCACTGCAAACACATTTCCCAACACTATCATCTATTTATCTTGTTGAGGACATCTTTCTGCCGTATGAGAGGGTTCGTATAAGCAGAATATGTGGATCTGTTCTTCCACAGCTTTTCAGTTTTCTGTGTTTGTTTACTTAGTCTCCTCACCCTTAGACCTACACTACAATTATCATTACTTTATTCTTTAACATATGTCCTTAATCCATCTGCAATGTATTTTTGGATATGGTTTGACATTGGGGTCCAAAGTTATTTTTTTCTAGGTAGGTAGCCAATAAGCTGTGCCAGCAGCATTTTTCCAAATAAGCCAATGTTTCCAAATAAATGTAAATTCTACATTTATCATAAATTAAACATTCCTATATATTAGAATCTACTGCAGTGTAAGAATGTAGATTCCATTACAACAATCGATTCATCTGCTTCTATGCTACAACCATTTTTAGTTGATTACTCTCAATTTGTAGTGTGAATTTCCCTCACTCCTGCTCTCATTATTTTCCAAGTAATTTTCAGGCTTATTTTTTTCCTATGTTGGAAATAGATCATGTTATTCTATTCCAAAAATCCTGTTAGGGTTGCAACTTTGAGAGAATTGATATTTTTATAAAATTCTGTCTTCCTGCTCAAGAGCATAATCTATCTTTCCATCCATTCAGGCCTCATTCTGCAAAATTTGGACAGAGCCTGAGGCCTGCCACTCCGTGCCTCAACTGCCCACTGGCCCAGGCTGGGAGAAGGAAGAGATATTACAGCTGGGAGTGGAAGACAGCTCGCTTCCTTTCACACCTGCCACACCCTGCCTGGTCTTCCAGGTGGACATTGATTAAGCTCCGAGAGACATCCACACCGTCCATAAGCCAGTTCATGGGGATGAATGGGGAGAGAGACCACCATGCACTTCAGAGGCCTGGGAAAGCGCCAGTCCTCCACCACAATGGCCACCACCATACTCACTCAAACACACACACACATGCACACACACCGGCACTAACTGGCTGAATCATGGACTTCAAAAATCAGAAACCCATCGCATTGTCTCGGTGGTTGTTGTGTGCCATCAGGTTGATTCTGACTATAGAGTAGAACTGCCCCATAGGGTTTTCCGGGCTGTGATCTTTAAGGGAGCAGATTGCCAGGTCTTTCTCCCCGGAGCCATTGGGTGGGTTTGAACCACCAACTTTTCAGATAGCAGCCAAGCACTTAATTCTTGTGCCACCAGAGCTCCTTCTTAAAGCCATTAAAACCCAACAAGCAAACCCTTTGTCATAGAGTTGATTCTGACTCATAATGACCCTGTAGGACACAGTAGAACTGCCCCATAGGGTTTCCAAGGCTGTTAATCTTTATGGAAGCCAACTGCCTCATCTTTCTCCCACGGAGTGGCTGGTAGGTTCAAACAACCAACCTTCCGGTTAGCAGCTGAGCGCTTCATCATTGCCCACCGGGGCTCCTTCTTAAAGTCATGACCCCCTTATCAAAATAAAAATTCTCTAAAAGGATAGCATTTCCTACATACTCTTTACACCTGAATGTGCATGACTTCATCAGCCCCACTGTGAGAGGTGCATTTCTAGAGATATAGGAGAGATAGTGAGTGTGGACTATTGGCCCATGCTGGAAGTTGTAAAGGAGGATGTCTAAGGGTGAAAAGAAGTGGAAATGAAAGGCTCAGGATGTCCAGGACAAAGTTAGTCCATTCTATCCTTGGCTCGATTCCATCTTGTGGGTGGATACTTGCCCTGATTTACTGCAGTAGTTTTTTTAGAACAAGAGTTGACAAACTCTTTCTCAACAGATCAGGTAGTTAACATTTCAGACTTTGAGTGCCAATAGGCAATATGGAGGATATTATGTAGAAAGTTATGTAACTATTTCAGATGTAATCGTAATCCCTTAAAAATATAAAAACTATTCTTGGCTAGTGGGCCTCAAAGAAACAGGCAGCCGGCCAGATTTGGCCCACAGTCTATAGTTTGCTGATCCCTACTCTAGGAAGCTTCTTTCAAACTTTGTCCGTGGAATTCCATAATCCAATGCTATTGTCCCACAAAAATGTTGGTAGGTGATCACGCACATAAAAATATTTGAATTTCTGTAAGCAGTTACATTTGAGAAATGCAGGCTATAACAAAATTAAACAACATTCCTTAGCATACGAGTTCTCAGAGATTTTCATGTATAACTCTGCATTATAAGTATTCAAAAGATATGCTGTACAAAAAGACAAATAATCCAATTAAAAAATGGGCAAAGGAAATGAACAAACACTTCACCAAAGAAGACATTCAGGTGGCTAACAGACACATGAGGAAATGCTCCTGATCACTAGCCATTAGAGAAATGCGAATCAAAACCACAATGAGATACCATCTCACCCCAACATTACTGGCACGAATCAAAAAACACTGGACCAATGTCACAAAACAATATGTGTACTAATTGTTTAATGAGAAGCTAGTTTGTTCTGTAAACCTTCATCTAAAGTACAATAATTAAAAAAAATTACTACAGTGAATATATGTTTTATAATTAAAAACAATAAAGATTTTTATTTTGAAACAAAAAGGCAAAAGATATGCAGTACAGAGTTTTCTATATTTTTTTATACATTTTTCATTCTCCCAGGATGTTTCTGACATTTCTCAGGATGTGGTGTTCTGTAACGTGGTTGGGTAATACACTGGAGAGCGTGGCAGAGACCCGATCTTTGACTTTGACTTGTGTGGATGTCCAGTGTCTCAGTGTTTCTGTGAGGAGGTGGTAGAGCAGCAGCTAGAGCCTGGAAGGTGCTCTGTGTCTGGGTTTCAGTCCTGGCTCTGTCTTTCCTGCCAGATCTGCCAGAACTTAACCATGTGACTTTGGCAAGCTGTCTAATCTTTCCAGGCAATATTTTTATCCTTTGAAATTCACACGTGTGTATGGATATGGTGGGGAGGGCACTGTCATTTTTAACTATTGTGGAGTTGGCCCCAGACTCATGGCAACCCCATACTCAATGGAACAATATGCTGCCTGGTCCTGCACCATCCCCATGATAGGTTGTGGATCAGACCATTGAGCTCCATAGGGTTTTCACTGGCTGATTTTCAGAAGTAGATCACCAGACTTTTCTTCCTACTTCGTCTGGGTCTGGAAGTTCCGCTGAAACCTGTTCAGCATCATGTTGCTGTTTGTTGCTAGGTGCTGTCGAATCAATTTTTGACTCATAGCGACCCCATGTGACCGAGTAGAACTGCCCCATAGGGTTTTCTTGAGTGTAATCTTTATGGGAGCAGATCAGCAGGTCCTTCTCCCTTGGAGCTGCTGCGTGGGTTTGAACCACCAACCTTTCGGTTGGCAGCCAAGCACTTAACCATTGCACAGCATCATAGCAACATGCAAAATGTGATCCCAAGATTCATAGTCCCAAAAAGACTTCCAAGTCTAAAGGGCACAAACTGTTATAAACATGAATGAGATCCTCTTGAACCAACTCAGGAATGAACTTCAGATTATCAAAATGTCTGGTGGGTGAAGCATTGACATACGTACTGGTAAACCTGTTGCCATGGAGTGAATTCTGACTCATAGTGACCCTATAGGACAGAGTAGAACTACCCCCATAGAGTTTCGTGATCTTTATGAAAGCAGGCGGCGCATCTTTCTCCGAGGAGTGGCTGGTGGGTTCGAACTGCCGACCTTCCAGTTAGCAGCTGAGTGCTTACCCACTGTGCCACCAAGTAGCAAGCATTAAATATCTAATTTTTATATAACCAAGTCTTAACCCTCATTAAGACATAGAATGCTTACATGGTAATGCAATGGCTAAATGCTCTGACACCATAAATATAAACCAAACCAAAACCAAACCTGTGGCTGTCAAGTCAATTCTGACTCACAGCAACCCGATAGGACAGAGTAGAACTGCGCCATAGGGTTTCCAAGGAGCGGCTGGTGGATTTGAACTGCCGACCTTTTTGGTTCGCAGCCATAGCTCGCGGTAGCTCTCAATCACTGCACCACCTGTATAACATAAAAACGGGGGCAAAGTGAGAAGAATACATGCAAAAATGTTTAACGCTTTCAGTGATCATATTGATGATGGTTGTATTAGTACTGTTATTCTGAGACTTTCGTGTGTAATGTGGGATAAACAAACAAGTAATTATGGGGTGTTCTAACTCTATCGTTCCCCATGTCATTTAGACCGGGATTCTTGGTTTGGAAGAAGGGAGGTACAGATGTATCATAGAAGAAGTTAGTTAGGTAAAAGCTCCACAGTCGTTATTTTTAATTGAAAGTGTCAGCATGAACTCATAAGATCTTCTATATATTTCCACTAAAAAGGCATATGCTTAGAAACAATGACCAACCCCAGGAACAACCAGCACCCCTCAACCAAGATTGCTGTGTTGTGGTTTGATATCACGTTTCCCATTTTTAAAAAACCCAGGACTTCTTAGAGAAATGGCTGATTCCAAGTGTGGTGCAGGAAACGCACAAAATGAATGTCAAACATCCTTTCATGCCATAAAGTATATGTTGTTGCTGTGTGCCGTCAAGTGGATTCCAACCCATAGTAATCCCATGTGACACAGTAGAATTGCCGCCATAGGGTTTCCTAGGCTGTAATATTTATAAAGAGCCTTGGTGGCACAGTGGTTAAGAGCTTGTCTGCTAACCAAGAGGTCAGCAGTTCGAATCCACCAGCCGCTCCTTGGAAACCCTATGGAGTGACTCACTATGAGTCAGAATTGACTCCATGGCAATGGGTAATCTTTACAGGAGCAGATTGTCAAGTCTTTTCTGTCTTGCTGGTGGCTTTGAACTGCTGACCTTTCCAGTTAGCAGCCAAGCACTTAACCATTGTGCCACAAAGGCTCCTTTGCATATGTATACGTACAAAAATGTATATGTACATGTATATGCATATGTACCACAAAATATGCATGCAGACATTTTTTAATAGTCTACATTTATAAAGCATTTTGGCTTTTAAAAGCTACTGGGATCATGTCAAATGAACTCAAGAGCAGTTTAAGGAAGTTCCTTCTGACCAAAGACGGGACAATTTGAGCTTCAATAAGAATCGCAATTACTGTGGATTGAAACACATCAAATATATTTAAACCCACACTTCCATAATGATTTTTTTTTAACGTGAATCAGTCACCTTTGCACAATGATAAGGAACCAATCTGTTTTTTTAAAAACTGGTAAAGAGAAACACGACGGCGTTTATTGCTGTTTTTCTACGAATTTAACTGGGTAACCAAATAGTAAATGTGGAAGTGTCTCTATAAAAGTATTCCAGCCAAAAAATGGAAAACAAGTGACAGAATTACAGCATCACCACTTTGCAACCGTCCCCACAGGTAAAGTGAATTAACAGATTGAGGCAATGGACATCAGTAGCTACAACTATCAAAATAAACAAATAAATAACCAGACTTCATGTGCCTCCTGATGAAGGTACACGCCACTACCTGTTGTCTTAACAAAGGGATCAGATCAGAGTCTGATCAAGTCTCTAAACCGAGCTGCCAATTTGCAGGAAATATAAAGGAAGAAGAGCATGCTGGACCATGCCATGAGTCTGCATTCAGTAAATTCTAGACCGTGGGAAAGTCTGCAGCTCAAACAGCTCAGATTCCTCAGCTGGTGAACTGTAAGGGAAAGACAGGAGAGGCTGGGGATAGAAGGGAAAGCTGAAAATTAAAAGAGACATATGAAATTGTCAAATTGAAAAAAAAAACGTCAAAACTAAAGTATACTGTGTGGGGAGTCACACTTGGGCAGGAAAGCTCTAAAGAAATGGAAGGAAGTTATCTATCAGTATAAAAGTCAGGATAGTGGTTACTTTCAGGGGAGGGAGGGAGTCATGACTGGGATGGGGCACACGGAGAAGCTTCGGGTGGCTGGCAAAGTGCTGTTTTCGACCTGGGAATTGGTAGTTCAGTGGTAGAATTCTCGCCTTCCATGTGGGAGAGGCGGGTTGGATTCCCAGCCAATGCGCCTCATGCACAGCCACCAGCTTTCTGTCAGTGGAGGCTTGCGTGTTGCTATAATGCTGAACAGGTGTCAGCACAGCTTCTAGACTAAGACAGACTAGGAAGCAAGGCCTGGTGATCTACTTCTGAAAATCAGTCAGTGAAAACTCTATGGATCACAGTGGTCCAGTCCACAACTGATCATGGGGATGGGGCAGGACCAGGCAGTTGTTATTTCATTGTGCATGGGCCCTGGCTGGATGGCAGCTAACAACAACTGATTATAAGGATGTTCATGTTGTAATAGTTCATTAAGTTATGCATGTGCTTTGTGTGTGTGTGTTTATCTCATATGTTTTACAATTAAAAGCTTTTAAAAAGCAAAAAACCAATACACTATGTGATCTTCAAAGTTACCTTCCCCCTCAAAGAGTAAATTTGTTTTCACGTACAGGGTTAAATCTTCAGGAAAAAAGATACGAGGTCAGGAGACGGCTTGGGGGGAAGAATTCAATGCAAAAATAATTGGTACTATTCATGCAAGACCATGTCAAGAGAGTTTCTTACAGAATCAATTTCTTGATAGTGAGGGTTAAGACACGTGTGTAGTTAATGGAAGCTGCATACAGCTCAAGTAGTTAAATTAAGCAGCAAGAATATTAACGGGAAGACCGTTTGTCTTGAGGTTTCTAGCCATACCCTACCGATGTCATGCATTTCAAATATCAGATCATAGCATGTTTTAAAAGTGGAATGTTCCAGAAATTTGGAATATCTACCAGAATTACTGATGTAGCCTTGACTGGAGACTTGCAAATTGGACCTTGCTGTGATTAGTCCAGCTGGATGATTGAATTAGGCTTGCCTGTTCTTAGGAGTGGAAGAAGACTCGTTTGCTTTCCCTTATTATCAGCCTTGACAATCACTGTTTTGTCTTATGCATTTCATTTGAAGTATTTATATGAAAAATAAGCCATGATACCATTTTTAACAATATTTTATCGTGTTTTTAGTGAAAATTTACACAGTACTCTAGATTCCCATTTGACAATTTCTATATAAATTGTTTTTCAGTGACATTAGTTAAATTTTTTATAACGTGGCAACATTCTCTTTCATTGTGTCTAGTTGTTCCATTCCCAGTACTCTAGGTTCCCTGCCCCCTTATCTTCTCATCTTTGCTTTAGAGTAAATATAATAACAGTTTGTTTTAAAGAGTTATGTTCACCGTTACATATATTGTTACATTAGTTGGGCAAGTGGTCTTACTGTTATTATTAGCTGCAGTCAACTCTATGATTGGTTTTGGATCAGAACGTTGTGCTCCATAGGGTTTTCATTGACTGATTTTCAGAAATAGATCACCAGGCCTTTCTTCCTAGTCTGTCTTAGTTTAGAAGCTCTGCTGAAACCTGTTCAACATCATAGCAGCACACATGCTTCCACTGACAGACGGGTGATGGCTGTGCATGAGGGGCATTGACTGGGGATTGGACCTGGGTCTCCCACATGGAAGGCTAGAATTCCACCATGGTTAAAGCTGAAGGGTTTGCATGATCGGTGTGGCCTTTGACGGAAGCAGACAATAGGCTGGGAAGTGTGCTTTTACTACCCGCAATCCAATTTATTCCATTACCTCCTTGGATTAAGTATCCACTCAGCTGGACCAAGCACATATTTGAATTGGGTTAACAAGGTTTTTCAAAACCTGAAATCACTATGATGGAGAAGTGTTACTCAGCGGATCATCTTATTCCTTATTTTCAATTATATTTTTTCGTTGTTTGCTCCAACGTAAATTACAAAGCTTTATTAAAAATAAATAAAACTTACTTAAGAGTCTTCTCAAATTATAAACTGAATATCTAGATATCCATATATCTATCTATCTCTCTCTCTATCTATCTATATGTATATACACCAATCAGTTGCTGTCAGATCAATTTCGACTCATGGCAATCCCGTATGTGTCAGAGTAGAACTGTGCTCCATGGAGTTTTCAGTGGTTGATTTTTCAGCAGTAGAATGCCAGGCCTTTCTTCCAAGGTGTCTCTGCATGGACTCAAACCTTCAGTCTTTAGGTTAACAGCTGAGCACATTAACCATTTGTACCTGTAGACCTGTATTTCCTGGCTCTCTGTCCAAGGTCCATATACAGACCTTGGAATATTGATTTCTAAGAAGCCTGATACTGAGCATAGTTTTGTTGCCTCTGAGATAACAAATCAACTGCACCCGACAGGATTTGAGGGTGGAAGCAAGGACTAGAGAAACACAAGAGGGGAAAATATGAAAGAGGTCAGATGACATTAGATCATATAGTGCAGAGAAAAAATAGAGGAGAGATTTTAAGTAAACCCTTGTAAGGAGTCCTGGGAGGGAAGAAATGTGCATACAGGTGCACTCACCTGGGGATTCACTTTTTATGTTGTTCAGGTCCATAAATTAAGCTTCTGAGGTGGAGAACTGGAGCAAGAAAGCTCAAGTTGAGGCTCTCAGAAGCAGGAAGAACCTTAGAGGTCATCTAGTCCAGGTCAGCCCAGCCCCAACTTCATACGACATTCATGAATTTCTTACACAGCATCTCTGACAAGCTGTCAGCCAGCTACAGAGTCAGGACCCAGAAGGAGGGACCTAGGAGACTTGAAGACAAGCAGCCTGAGCCAGCAAGGAGAACAAAGGTAAATGACATCTATCTTCATGGCTTGACTACTAACCTAAAGATTGATGGTTTGAACCCACCCAGTGGTACTGTGGAAGAAATGCCTGGCGATCTGCTTTCATAAAGATTACAGCCAAGAAAACCCTATGGAGCACAGTTTTACTCTGTAGTACATGAGGTCGCCATGAGTCAGAATCAGCCTGATAGCAGTGGGTTTGGTTTTTGGTTTCACCATTTGAAAGTGAAAAATTCAGTGGTGTTTATTTAGCACATTCACATAATGTTGCACAACCACCACCTCTATCTTGTTCCAAACATTTCCATCACCCCAAAAGAAAACCCTGTATCCATTAAGCAGTCACTCCCTATTCTCCCCTCCCCGTAGCCCCTGGCAACTATCAATTTATTTACCTTCTCTATGGATTTACCTGGTGGCTAAGTGGTTAAGAGCTCAGGTTGCTAACCAAAAGGTTGGCAGTTCAAATCCACCAGCTGCTCCTTGGAAACCCTATGAGCAGTTCTACTCTGTCCTACAGGGTCGCTGTGAGTCAGAATCGACTTGCTGGCACACAACAACAACAGCAACATGGATTTACCTATTCTGGCTACTTCATATAAATGGAATCATATAATACGTGGCCTTTTGTATCTGCCTTCTTTCATTTAGCAAAGTGTTTTCAAGGTTAATCCACATTAACAAGGAACCCTGGTGTCATAGTGGTTAAGAGCTGTGTCTGCTAGCCAAAAGGTCGGCAGTCTGAATCCACCAGACACTCCCTGGAAACCCTATGGGGCAGTTCTACTCTGTCCAGTAGGGTCGCTGTGAGCCAGAACCAACTTGATGGCAATGGGTTTGGGGTTTTTTGGCCCACAACACAGATCTTTTTTTCTCCTTATATTCTTCCTTTCCTCTATTTCAAGAAGGTAACCAGTTTCCTAAAATTTCTTTGTTTCAGGCAGAAAATAGAAGCTTCTGGAATTCGATAACTCTCCTCTCTTCAGTAAAAATCTAAGATTTTCCAAAAGTTTGTGCAGGGAGTGTTTTTGAGGGTAACCAAGGAAGAGAGTAGGAAATTCTTCCATTTTGCAAAGTTAGAGGTTGTGACTTTGGTTAGGGGAGAAGGATTAGGAAGAGCAAAGACCCTCATAAAACTTGGTAGCAGCACTCAGGAGAGGGCAACCTCACTGGGTGAGGCCCCAACGAGGCTGTTGGGTTGGGTGCCATCAAGTCGGTTTAGACTCAGAGTGACCCTATGTACCAACAGAACGAAACACTGCCTGGCCCTGCGCCATCTTCACAATCGTTGGTATGTTTGAGCCCATTGTTGCAGCCACTGTGTCAATCCATCTCGTTGAGGGTCTTCCTCTTTTTCGCTGGCCCTCTACTTTACCAAGCATGATGTCCTACTCCAGGGACTGGTCCCTCCTGATAACGTGTCCAAAACATCTGAGATGAAGTCTCACCACCCTCGCTTCTAAGGAGCATTCTGGTTGTACTTCTTTCAAGGCTAGACTTGGATTACCAGGCAGAGAGTCCTGTGCCCCCACAAGCATGGCAAAAGTAGGGGAAGAAACAAAAACCAGTTGCTATCAAGTTGACTCTGACTCATGGCAACCCTATGTGTGTCAGAGTAGAGCTGTGCTTCATAGGGTTTTCAAGGGCTGATCTTTTGGAAGCAGATCACCAAGACTTTCTTCTGAGGCACCTCTGGGTGGACTTGAACCTCTAACTTTTCGTTAGTAATGAAGCACATTAACTATCTGCACCACCCAGGGACTCTGCAGAATGGAAAAGAAACCAGAGAACAGCCTCAAATTTGGGGCCACAGAAGAAGCTGGAGGTGGGTAAATGCAGGAACGACCAGGAGCAAAGTCCTTCCCCAGGCCAAGGCCACGCTGGAATGAGCAGCCTCTTGCACACCTGTTTGTGGAATGTGACTGCTGGGCCCATGAAGCTCATGTCTGTTTCCAGCCCATCACCCTCTGGGTACCCAGTGCTGACAGCTCTGGGTAGGATATCCAAGACAAATTTTCTTTCCTCCCCCTCAGTATCTCTTAAAGAGGATTAATTGTGTTTACTGAGAGTTAGTTGAAATTTTGTCCTGCAGCTGAAACAACTGTTTTGATTGCCTAGATGGGCCCATTCGGGGGAAGCCCCTGTCCTCTTAGGAAGCCTGGAGGGGCTTCAAGAGGCCCCACCAAGAGGTGGGCACTTATTCTTTCTCCTGGAGGGAATCTGCTGATCTGAGGGCCCCGACTCAGCGTTCAGTCCTTCCAATTAAGCCCTGATTACAAACCTGCAGCCGCGATTTCTCAGGGTCATCAGATCTCTCTCACTGTTTTATGGGAAGAGACTCAAGCCCCGGGAAAGAAACCAGACAAGAGCACAAGATCAATAGGTGTGACGCTCTGCTGCAACCAGTTCCCTGAACTTTCAGATTAGACTCCCGAATCAGAGGAGGAATTCTGAAATAAATAAATAATGGATAGATGGATAAATCAATCCATAAGAAGCATCACCTGGCTCACGCCAAGTAAGTAACCTGAGTAACCTTGGAAGCAGAAGCACTGGCGTGTCACCGTGGATGACAATTTTGGGAGATGGGCCTGTTAGAAGAGACTGTCTTGAAAGTGCTGATGTTGTATCTAAAGACCTAGTTGCCTTGATTCATGGAGTGTCACTGCCAGTATTGGGGGTGACGATGGTTTGCTAATTCTTTGAGCCAACAGTTTTCACTCTGTTGGTAACTGAAAGGTTGGCGATTAGAACTCACCCACCCATGCTACAGAAGAAAAGCCTAGGGATCTGCTTCCATAAAGATTTCAGCCAAGAGAACCATATGGAACAGTTCTACTCTGTTCTACAGGGTCGCTATGAGTCAGAATCTACTCGACAGCAGTGGGTTATATAAAAGGCAATAATAGCAAATGTATAGAGACCAAAGTTTAGCAGTGGTTATCAGAGGTGGGAGGGAGGAAGAAAGGGAGGTTTTTGCTTACGGAGCACTGAGTTTTGGTTTAGGGTGGTAGAATAATTACATTGATTAGGGTAGGTTTGCATAGCTGATTAACATCATTGCTGTCAATGAGTTGTACGCCAGTAAAAAGTTGAAATGGCAAAAGTTTGCGATACATATATTTATAACAACAATGAAAAAAATAGCAGCTTCTAAGGCTGTTTATGTACAATCAAAAACCTCATGGGATTTGGTTTCTTGGTTGGAGGTTTAGGGTCATGGCTGCATGGAACATCCCAGTTAATTGGCCTAATATTGTGTTTAGTGCTTCCGTTTTATTTCCTAGTTCGTTGTGCAGTGCCTGGGGTCTTAAAAGCTTGCAAGCAGCCACCCAAGGCACAGCGGTTGCTCTCTATTCACCTGCAGCAACAGAGGAAGAATGAGTCAGGAACTGGAGGTAGAAATGGAATGTGTGGACAATTGCCTCCATGAACAACTGCCTCCTTTGCCATGAGACCAGAAGACCTGGATGGTGCCCAGCTACCATTACTGAACGTTTTTATCAAAGATTCTACAGAAGAATCCTGATCAAAAGGGAGAAAATGAAGAACAGAATTTAAAATTCCCATGAAATCCAGACTTTCTGGAGCATGAAGCCTGGATGAACCACTGAAACTATTGCCCTAAAATAATCTTTAAACCTTAAACCAAAAATATCACCTGAAGTCTTCTTAAAACCAAACAATAATTTAGCTTAACTAGTAAAGAATGTCTGCCTTGAGCTTTGTACTCTTTTAAGAACTATCTATGTGGGATCGAACTGATAACAGCAACTCAAAAGATCAGATAGGAAACCTAGGGGGCAATGAGTTTGTGTTAATGAGGGAGGAACAACTCAGAAAAGGAAGGTGAGAATGGTTGCACAACTCGAAGAATGTAATCAGCATCACTGAATTGTACCTGTAGAAATTGTTGAATTGGTATATGCTTTGCTGTGTGTATCCTCAAAAACAACAGCAAATAAAAAAATTTTTAAAGAAAGAAACAAATTCTGGAATAACCTTAAAATGGAGCCCTGGTGGCACAGTGGTTAAGACCTTAGCTGTTAACCAAAAGATCACGGTTCACATCCACCAGCCACTCCTTGGAAACTCTGGGAGGCAGTTCTACTCTGCCCTATAGGGTTGCTATCAGTCAGAATCAACTTGACGGCAATGGGTTTTTTGGTAAAATGATTGCAGGTATTGACCATGTTGTAGAACACCATTCAGTAACATCGAACAATGTTCTGATCATAAGTGATGAAGCAGTTTATGAAAGTGTATCATATGATCCAATTTTTTGGTATATTGGGTGTATGAGTGTGTGTAATAGTTAAGAATTCTATAAGCAAGATCGTCTAAGAGGAGGTAATAAGTGCTGTCATTTTATTTTATTTGCCTCTAATTTCTGATTTTTTTTTTTCTTAGAAAAAAACACATTGCTGTCGTAAGAAGGAAAAAATGAAGCTCTTTAATGTTCATGAATTTTTAGTAAATCTAATAAGCCTGTTTACTATAATACACCTGCTAAACTATAATAGGCATAAGAAAAGTGACCACAAATGTTATTGGCTTCCCTTTAGTGTACTGGATCTCGCTGCCAGAAATAAGAGAAAAATGTATTCATAGCAAACTCAGAGGAGGGTGTGTGTCCTTACCCTTATTCTTCAGATTCCCGCTGGGTAACTGCCACCACCATCATCATCATCATCACCACTGCCACCTTGGGTGCATCATGATTAATTCTCTCAGTAACTGGCACCCATTGAGCATCAACCCTATACTGGGTGCTACTCCATTCCAGGAAGCCCTTTGGCTGAAGCCTCAGGTATTAAATCCAATCAGTTGGAGAAAACAGACTTTTCCCAGAAACTAGTAAGGGTGATGTTTTCCCCAAACCTGCTCTACACACATGTGGTCTCCATGAGTTGGAATCCACTCAACAGCAACTGGTGGCTTTTGTGTCACCATACAGAGACAGGAAATCATGTATTGCTTCCAGTGATTCAGCTTGACTGTGAAAGTGGCCCCAAGTGATCCACTCAGCTCCCAGCTCCTCTTGGCTGGGAGGATTAGCCACAGGTTTGCTCCATGCACAAAAATGGGTTGCTTCTCCAGAAATGTCTCGGAGACAATGCATGCACTTTTTTTTTTTTTAATTTAAATTTTGCACAGAACACTCTTAAATATAAATACAAAAAGAAAAGTCTTATTCTGGGGCTAGGAGCTTAGCTGCCACTTGAGAGGTGTGGTGTCTGATCTTTTGGAAAAATCAAAGTCTTTGACTTCTGCTGAATGTTCCAAACTGGGAAGAGGTGTACAAATAATTAAAACCAAAGGAACACCACTTGTTTGGGACAATTTTAAATTTATTCTATTTTTTCAGAGTAATATAAGCACATGTCTAAAATGTTAAATAATATCAATGAGTCTATAATAAAAAGTAAGAGTAGCTACCCAACTCCTCCCTACTCTTAATACTGCCCCACAGAAAAATTAACTTTTAACTTTTTAAATGTGTCCATATTTATTTCTTTATAGAATTACCTCTAAATAAGATCCTTAATTTGGCATGTCTTTACTTATCAAGTTCAAGCATTATCTAATGGCCTCCTGCTATGAGAGATGAGATCTAAATTTACAAAAGCATTTTTAATTCTTTCTCCTATTTCCTTCCTGTCTTAGTCATCTAGTGCTGCTATAACAGAAATACCACAAGTGAATGGCTTTAAAAACAGAAATTTATTCTCTCACAGTCTAGGAGGCTAGAAGTTCGAATTCATGGTGCTGTCCCCAGGGGAAGGCTTTCTCTCTCTGTAGACTCTGAGGGAAGGTCCTCATCATCAGTCTTCCCCTAGTCTAGTAGCTTCTCGGCGCAGGGACCCCAGGTCCAAAGGACGCACTCCATTCCTGGCACTTCTTTCTTGGTGGTATGAGATCCCTATCTCTGCTCACTTCTTTCTTCTTTTATCTCTTGTAAAATAAAGGGTGATGCAGGCCACACCCAAGAGAAACACCCTTTATTTTGGATCAGGGTTGTGACTTCAGTAAGGGTGTTGCAGCTCACCCTAAACCTCTTTAATATAATCTAATCTTTCCTCATAAACCACAGGCAGAGATTAGGATTTACAACACACAGGACAATTACATCAAATCACAAAATGGTGGACAACCACACAATGCTGGGAATCATGGCCTAGCCAAGTTGACACATATTTTGGGGGGACACTATTCAATCCATGACACTCCCAATATGGTTATGACTGATTTTTTTTCCTTTGTAATTGCCTTTATACAAAAAGAGAAAAAAAAAGCCAAACCGGTTGCTGTCAAGTTGACTCTGACTCATGGTGACCCCACGTGTGTCACAGTAGAACTACGCTGTACAGGGTTTTTAATGGCTGATTTTTAGAAGTAGATCACCAGAGGTGCTTCTGAGTGGACTTGAACCGCCAAGTTAGCAGATTCAAGTTAGCAGCTGAGCGTATTAACCATTTGTGCCACCCAGGGACTCAGTTGCCTCTATAGTTTTTAATAATTTATCTTCTTCTTTAATCAGCTATGGACACCAACTCATGACTTTCTACTTCTTAAAATGAGTATATGAATGCCCCTCCCTTCCCTTTGCCTCTTCTTCTTCTTAATATCTTTCATGTAAATTCCCTTTTTTTATTTTCAAGGTTAACAATATATACATTTTGTTCTGTAACCATAATTGTGCTTGGTCTCTAGGTTAATTCTGAAAGATAAAAATCGATAATATCAGATATAAAGCTATAACTAATTTCCTTTTTGTATGGATTTTGTATAGATTCTGTTTTTTTCTAGTGTGGTTGATAGTCTCTCTCTCTCTCTCCCTACCTTTCTCCCTCTCTGCTTTTATCTCTATCTCGCAAAGTCTGCCTTTATCATATTTTTATCATCATCTAATGTTTCAAGTAACATTTTCGGCATTTTCAGGTAGTCCCCGATTTATGACGTATTCGAGTTTCAGTGACCTGCACTTACGACTGCCTTTGTTTTGTTTTGTTTTTTCTGGACATCTTATCATTAGTAATATGTCCTACATACACTGTTGCAGTGAGGAATTTGCTGATGTTATCATTCTCAGATGTTCAATCTCTGATGTTCAATTGTATGATTTACTGTTCAAAACATTGCTGTATAGATTTAGTTTTCTAAACTAAATTAGGGGCTTCAATTGCTTGAAAACGTGGACCCAAACACTGATCATTTTGCTAAAGCTGACAGGCAGATTCGGGAAGCAGTGAGATGCTACTGTGAAATATATGAAGAAAAAAAAAGGATCATACAGACAACTGTCACTAATTTTCTGACTAGAAACACCATCCCCATTCCCAGGGATAATCCAGATGATCCAGAACCTTCCACGAGTGAAGTTATCACTGCAACTGACAAAATGCCACTGTTGTCCAACTCTTCTTCATGGTCAGAGTAAATTTTTATGATTTGCGTATTTTTTTATGTATGCATGTGTATATTAAAATATATCTGTAAGTTTGTATGTAATGTTTCCAACCCCTAAAGACAAATAAAGTTTGGATTTATAAAGATATTGATAATAACAGGCAGTAATGAAAACTAAAAAAAAAAAAAGAAAAATGAGGTATTCGACTTATTGCAGAATTGACTGACGACAGAGTTATTGGAATGGATCCCTGTTACAAGTCAGAGACTACCTGTGTATGGAATCTTATTTCTTCCCTTCTACCTCTTTTATAGAGCCCTTTTGTTCTAGACTAATCACTCTCTAATTATGTTGCAGAACTATCACTATGGGTAAGACCAGCTTTTTCCGGACATTAAGTCTTCTTCTTTTGGTTCATTCCCTTGTTTTGCTGGAACACATCCTCCAATAACTTTGTCACAAAGGTAGCACTGGAAATAAAACTTCTGAGTTCTTGCATAATCTGTCTTCACACTTAGTTGACAATTTTGTGCATGTAGAATTCTAGGCTGTAAGTCATTTACCTCAAAATTTGTGTTGCTGGTAAGAATTCTTCAGCCAAACTGACTCTGATCCTTTGTAGATGAACAGTTTTTACTCTCTGGAGGCTTTTAGAGTCTTCTGTTAATGGCTGATGGTCCCTGGGTGGTGCAAACGGTTTACACCCGACTACTAACCTAAAGGTTGGAGTTCTGAACCCATCCAGCAGTGTCATGGAAGAAAGAGCTGGTCATCTGCTTCTGTAAAGATCACAACCAAGAAAACCCTATGGAGCAGCTCTGCTCTGTAACACACATGGTGTCGCCATGAGTCAGAATCAACTGGACAGCAATGTGTTTGGTTTTTGGTCTTTTCATTAATTGCTGCATTTTGAACCTTCACAATAATGTGTCTTAATGTGTTTTTTCTCATCCATTATGTTAGGATCAGGGAACCATTTCAGCTCAAGGACATGTGCCTTCCTCAGCGCTAGGATACAACCTTCTAGTATTTCTTCAAAATTGCTTCCCCTGTGTTTTCTTTGTTCTCTCTGAAAATCCTGTTAATTGTATTTTGGATTCTGTATTTTGGATTCTTAAATTGATCCTCTTTGTCTCTTACGTGCTGCCACATATTTCTGTTCCTTTGTTCTACTTTGTAAGAGATCTCTTTGACTTCATTGTTATATTTTCTGTTGAATTTTGTGATCAGAAATTTTTTTTTCTTTCCACAAAAAGTTTCTTGTTTTGTGATAGTCTTTTTTTGAAAATGATATCCTTATTACTCAGCCATAAAGAGAAAGGAAGTCCTGGTGTATGCCACAACATGGTTAAACCTCTCAAACATCATGCTGAGTGAAATAAGTCAGTTGCAAAAGGACAAATTCTGTATGATCTTGCTTACGTGAAATAAACATATAGAAAAACAAATATTTATTAGTGGTTACCAGAGGTGGGAGGAAGAGGGAAAGGGGGGATTTTTGCTTAGAGGGCATTGAGTTTATGTTAATGGTGGTGGAATATTTTAGAAAAGGATAGTGATATGTTTGCATAACATGAAGAATATAATCAATGTCATTGAATTTCACATGTAGGCATTGTTGAATTGGCTAGTGTTTTGTTGTGCATATTTTCACCACAATGAAAGACAGTAAAAAAATAAAAATTAAACATCATTTATCTATTAAGGATTTTCTATCTTGTCAAATCTCCCTGAGGACACCAGTCAGAGTATTTTTTTGTTTTGTTTTTGCAGTATTTCAGCAGAAATTTATTATTTTTTATAAAAATATCCCTGTAGTTAGTTATAACAACAAAATCATTTTTTGTTAAGTCCAGCTTACCTGTATATAACCTAGAAGGCTAAAACGCTATGCTAATTTACTTTTTGAACCTTCTAATGCGTTCTGGTCAGAGCTGTCATTATTACCCAATCACACTTTTTTTTATTGTACTTTAGATGAAGGTTTACAGAACAAACTAGCTCCTCATTACACAGTTAGTACACATATTGTTTTATGACACAGTCAGAGTTTTTTAGAAGTATCCTTTCATTATTTGTTTTTACCTCAGTCATTTTCTTCTGCTTGTTTATATTGTCTTTTGCCTTCACGTTGCACACTGTCCTCAAATGTCAGCGACCCCTCGTTGTCCACCCATATTTTAAACTCACAGTCACAAAGCTGTGAGCTCTGTGTCTGTAACTGAGCCTTCTCTTCCAAGGTTTCGCTCCAGCCTGAACAGGATGGAAATAATCCAGGCCACGAAGGCCCGAGGGTGCATTACATCCAGGCACCAGCTCTCACTAGCTGCCCTGGTACTCCTTAGAAAAATTGTTCAGTTTCTTTAGTGAAGAATTCTTAAAGAATTCTTTGCTTTTTTGCCTGAGGGGTAAACATCTGCTTATTGGCTGTTCAGTGCTCAAAGGGTAGGAAGAAGTTTGTCAGGACCCAACTCTTGGTAAATCCTCCTACATCTCACTCCCACCCTCAAAGGGGTCTCTAGGATTCTACGGGGCAGATACGGGGCAGAGGGGAAGACGAACAACTAGGGGCTCTCCTGGTAGCATTCCCTGCTGGGTCTCCCTCCTTCTTGTATATCAGTTCCAATGGGTTCACTCACTTTCCTCTTCAGGAAATGTATAGAAAGCTGTCATTCACTGATTGCTCCCCTCCAACTCTCTTTGTGATGGTAAGCTAATACATTTTTTTATTCCTTTACTCTCTTTTTAATAGGAACTTGAAAGCAAGAGAAAAGAAACATATGTGCTCAGACTAGAGCGTGAGAAGTAATCAACCCATGAAAAGGAATAAGATTTCGGCAGCCATGAACCAACGTGACGGTGCAGGAAACGATTTCCAAGAGAGGTTGTAAACAAGGAAAGTCGAATATTGGTGGGTTTTCTTGAAAATTTTGATGAAATCTCACTAAAAATGTCGACTAATTTGCTAGGCATGTAATATGCCTGTGGGGAGAATTCTCCCAATACTTTGTCTCCATGCTTTTCCTTCCAACCCACCCCTGGAGCAAATGCTGTCTTGCAAAATGCAGTCTGTAAGGTGGGAACGATGAGCTGGACCAATTCCTCCCAAATGGAACATGCATTCCATTTC
This sequence comes from Dugong dugon, assembly GCA_030035585.1. Classification (NCBI taxonomy): domain Eukaryota; kingdom Metazoa; phylum Chordata; class Mammalia; order Sirenia; family Dugongidae; genus Dugong; species Dugong dugon. Next base: position 221,485,771 of record CM057460.1, read on the forward strand.
CCCTAGACGGGCTAAGCCATAGCAACCTCCGTGGGTTGCCACATGTCCTGCTCCAAGGGGCTGGAGAGCTGTGAGCCCGCCTCTTCGCCCGTTCACAGGGAAACGGAGAAGGTTACGCTGAAAACCAGCAGCTGGAAAGGTTTCCCTGAGGAGGTAGCATTCTTGGGCCTGCAGAGAATTTTGCGGCGTTTCTTTATGCATTTTTAATCAATTCTAAGCTACTTACAAATATGCGCAATTACTTTCTGCACTTCGCTTTGTAATAAGATTTAATGACTCTGCTACAGTCCTCTGGGTGTACATTGATAATCTGACTCTATGATTTAAAATTTCGCTTTGGCCATGGAGGAGGGTATAAACTCACATGACGGCATTTTTAGATTTTTTTTTAAAGGAAATCACAAGTTGGAATTATTTTAACCTTCAAAATATCTCCAACGCTAGAGAATGATGCATCTCATTTATTTGCCACATAGAGTCTGATTAAAATATAGGAGAAAAGCCCTGGGGGACAGAAATTCCTTTTCCTTGAAAACATTTTACTGATTATCTTAAGAAGAGAGGCCCAGAGGCACCCGAAGAGGGCATCTAGTCCATTTGCAAATATTAGACATGGAATGTTCTCCAAGTGCCCTTGAAGAGCCTCTCGCAACGCATCAATCATTCGGAGGACTGCCTGTTCCCATCCCCCGGGTATATGCTGACCAAGATGTTCCATAACAAATAATAATAAATACGGTTAATATGTTTCATGTGCTCGTTCTATGCCTGGTATTGATCTAAGTATCATAAAAATAAAAATAAAGTTGCTGTCGAGTAGATTCTGACTTAGGGCAACCCCATGTGTTACAGAGTAGAACTGCTCATGGGGTTTTCTTGGCTGTAATCTTTACAGAAGCTGATCACCAGGTCTTTCTTCTGCAGCATGGATGGGTGGGTTTGAACTGCTAACCTATTTGTGGCACCTAGGGACCTCTAAGTGTCTCTAAGTGCCATACATCCTTATAAAAACTGCGTGAGGGAGGAATTATGGGCATTTCCATCTCAGATGTAGAGACAAAGGCAGAGGGTTGCATGTTCTCTTTGAGAGTGTCAGGGAGCTACAGTGCCCATGTGTATTGGGAAGGGACCCGTAGACACGCATCTTCCTGTGACTGTTGCTACAAACCTTTTAGCTTAACTTTCTGCAGACCGATGAATCCCCACTGCTCCAACCATGCTAGTGCTAGCCGGCTCCTCGTTCTGCTTTTCCATGGAAGGTGGTATGGATTGAATTAAACAAAAAAAAAAAAAAAACCAAAGCAATGATGTCCAGTGTATTCCGACTCGTAGAGACCCCACAGGACAGAATAGAACTGCCCCATAGGGTTTCCAAAGAGTGGCTGGTGGATTCGAACTGCCATCCTTTTGGTTAGCAGCCAAGCTCTTAACTACTGCACCACCAGGGCTCCATGGATTGAATTGTGTCCCCCCAAAATGATGTGTTAAAGTCCTAACCCCTGGTACCTGTGAATGTGACCTTGTTAAAAAATAGGGTTTTTGAAGATGTTATCCGTTAACAGGAGATCATACTGGACCAGGGTGGATGCTAATCCAATACAGTGGTATCTTTATAAAAGAGAAGGGATACAGAGACACAGAGTGGGAAGAACTCCAAGGAAAGCCAAGGAACATCTGGGGCTGTCAGAAACTAAGAGAAACAAACAAATGAAAAAGGATCTTCCTAGAAAGCCTTTGGAGAAAGCATGGCCCTGCCAACACCTTGATTTCAGGCTTCTAGCCTCGCAATCCCGGAGACCATAAATTTCTGTTCTTATAAGCCACCCAGTTTGTGGCACTTTGTTATGACAGCCCCAGGAGACTAATACACAAGGACTGTGACACAGAAGGAGCCCTGGTGGTGCAATGGTTAAGTACTCAGCTGCTAGCCTGAAGGTCTGAGGTTCCAACCTACCCAGCAGCACCACGGGAGAAAAGACCAGCGGTCTGCTCCCATAAAGAGCACAGCCTAGGAAACCCTATGAGGTAGTCCTTCTCTATCCTATAGGTTTGCTCTGAGTTGGAATCGACTCACAGCATCCAACAACAACATGATACAAAAGGCAAGCAGGAGACTTAGTCAGCCCAGGGCCACTGTGTCGAGTGCCTTCCCATGTTGAAGACTCTTTCCCAGCATGGCCCCCAGTCTCTCATTGTGCTGTCCAGTGGATCCCGACTCAAGTATATTAAAAAAAAAAAAAAAGTGTATGAGTAAGGTTGGATGAAGTGGGCATGACAAGACTTTGGTTCTTGACTTAGTAGCTGGAGAGGTTGTGAGTAGGGTCAGGAGGCATTAGTACATGCCAAGGGGTGGGGAGAGAATGTCAGTACAACAGGAAAGAGTGAAGCCAAATGCCAGCACCTCCAGCTGGCAGCGCTGGCCCAGTGGGCCCAAGCTGCCTCCCATGGGGAGGTCTGTGGGGACAAAGGACTTCTGTGGGAGAAGGTTTCCCCAGTTGTAAGGCATATCTCCCTGTGACAGGGAAAGGCTGCTTGTGGACGAAGGAAAGGTAGGTCTCAGCAAAGTCATCCTCTCATGTACTACACATCCTCAGTGTCCATGGTGGAGCGAGTGCCCAGTGAATGTGGCAGAGAAGGTGGAGGGAAGAAACAGGAACCCTGTCAGACCAGGACAAAAGTACAGATAGTGCAGGTGGAAAGCAGGGGATTGGCGAAGTGGCCAGCGAGGCTGATGAATCTTTTTGGAGGAAGCTTGCTTTCCATAATAACCAATCCACCAGAAAGCACAACCTCTCCAAAAATCTCCCTCTGTTCTGCGAGTAGTTGTTGACCGAATGCACACTTTCCAGAAAACCTTTGAGGGGCTTGGAGTTTCAATTACTATGATTAAAAGAGAACCATCTACTTAGAGAAACAACTCGTGGAGAACATTTGCATAGCACACTTGTGCACTGAGAATGGGCTAAACGGTGGGAGTGGCGGTGATGCAGAATGCATCTGCAGAAGGGCAGTGTTGGGCTCGTATAACGGTATCCTTGGCAGGAATTGCAAAAATTGCAAGAATGAGAAAACCACTCTCCCCTTCCAAAAACTTGAATATGCAAGCCCATATCATAGACTCATTCAGGCATTTTGCAGGGCTTCTCCCACTTTAAAGGATTGACAATTTGACTGTCTGGCAGAGAGAATATTGGCTTTAGAAGGGAATGTATAGAAAGGCTGTGGTGTCACGAGGGGGATGTGGACCGAGCCAGGTGACACTGTCAGAGGGAGTGATAGCAGAAATGACTGTCTATAAAAATTCTGTGCAGTGTTTCCGCAGAAATTTATTCTTTTGTAATAATATCCCTGTAATTAGTTATAACAACAAAACATTTTTCATAAGCCCAGCTTACATCAATATACCTACAAGGCTGAAACGTTATGCTAATTTACTTTTTGAACTTTCTAATGGGCCGCTGTCAGAGCTGTCCTTACCCAATGGCAATGACGCTCCAAGTCACGTGGTTTTGCATGCGCCTGCTACAGCATGTGCTGTTGATTTCCTTGCAGTTAGTGTTTTTATAGTCACTGATTTTCTAGCGTTTTAGCTACGATACTGGGGTAATTAGTATTTATGAACCTATAACAGTAACATTTTTGAGCCTGAAGTGGTAATTAAAGGAAAAGAAGGAGTGATATGTGGGAATTATGATTTACATGTAATATTAGTACAAAAAAATTACCAAGGCTTCTGTATGGTCTGGTACAGGAGGAGGTCCATGGGATGGGGAAGCGATACCCTGAGTTACCACACTGGGTGACACCAACCCTAGTGATGCCACTGTAGAAAGGAACAAATATTTATTGAATGCTCTGAGATCTTGGACTCAGAAATGACCTACAAGTTGCTAAAGCTATATCGCAGGGATGAATTTCACAATTTACCAGGCTGGCTCTGCCAGGTGTGCATTTAGTGGACAACTGCTCACAGAGCAGAGGGAAATTGTTGGAGAGGCTGTGCTTTCTGGCAGATTTTTTATTATGGAAAGCAAGCTTCCTCCAAAAAAGATTCGTCAGCTCAGCTGACCACTTCACCAATCCCCTCAATAATAGTTAATCTCAATAATACAGTGATGTAAGAACTACTGGCTCCATTTTACAGGTGAGGAAACAGGCACATGAGGAAAAGTGTCTAAAGGCAGATAGCTAGTAAACGCAGAATCCCAACTCAAGCCAGACCTCCAACACAACAAAAAATTTTAAATGGAATTTTTTTTAAAAAGGAATACCATTTACAGTAGCATCAAAAAACATTAAATACCTAGGACTAAATCTAGCAAAATCTAGGCAAGTCCTCTATGGTGAAAACTAAAATACGATACTGAGAGAAATTAAAGAAGATCCAAATAAATAGAGAAATAGCACATGATCACAGATGGGAAGACCCAATATTAGTAAAATGCGTAGTCTCCCCAAACAGATCTACAGATTCAACACAACCCCGGTCAAAATGCCAACAGGATTGGTTGGTTGGTTGTTCGTTTTGGCTTTTGGTGGAAATTGATAAGTCAATTCTCAAATGTATATGGAAGAGCAAAGGATAATCAAGACAATCTGGAAGAAAACGAAGTGGGAAGGCTTACGCTACCAGCTTCTGGCTGGTCATTAGGAATTTTTATACTTGGGATAAAATGTAGGAAAACAACAATAAAAGTTCCACATTGCAGTTGAGTTATGTGACCCACAGCCAGCTTGCAAGTTGAAATCTATGATGGGACTTGGGTCCATGTGTGTGTGCTAGACCTGCTCTATCGCAGCCTCAGAACTTGGTGGGAGGGAGAGACACCATTGCTCTAGCCTTCCTCTCCCCCAACCAGCACCACAATGCCACTGGCCACAGCAGAAGTAAGCCTTCCCAAGCACAGCAGCCCCATGGTCTCCGAGGTCAAACTTTAAAATACACTTGCTGAAAAGAATCTGTAACTAGATACTTGCAATGTCCTCATTCTGTTCCCAAAGGGTACAAACAACCATCCAAAATCCCTCACGTAGGTTGACATTCAAAAAGTTTTCTAGAAAAGAATAGTTCCAAATATCTGATATTTGTATACTTTCCTCAAGATTTCAGAACGACTTGACCAATACAAGGAGTAGTACTGACAAGTTAAATAATGAGTCCAAGCTGTGAAGTATAAAATATCCTTTTCATGATACCATGGAAACTCATTCAATAAAATAGAGAACGTTTGATATTTTGGTAAGATGAAAAAAAGCAAAATCATATTCGTGAGAACTACCCTTTATTCACAAAGATAATACCTTAAACAATCATCCTGCTTTTAGATCTCTTAAGATGCAGTCTTAGTCTCCTGGTGCTGCTGTAACAGAAACACTGCAAGTGATGGTTTAAAGAACAGATATTCATTTTCTCAGAGTTTAGGAGACTAGAAGTCCAAATTCAGGGCATCAACTCTAGGGGAAGGCTCTCTGTCTGCTCTGGGGAAAAATCCTTGTCTCAGCTTTTTTAGCCCTGGTGTTCTTCCTTTCCTTGGAAATTTCCACATAGCATCTATTTTTCCCCCATTTGTGCTTGCTTGCCTCGGTGTCTGTGCTACTCCTTGTAGCTCAAAAGTCATTAGGTTAAAGTCTCAGAGAAGAAACTAGTCTACAGGGCTAATCGCCTGCACAAGCCATAACCTCACCCTGAGACCAGAAGAACTAGATGGTGCCCAGCTACTACCACCGACCATTCTGATCAGGGCCACAATAGATGGGCCTGGATAGAATGGAAGAAAAATGCAAAACAGAACTCAAATTCTTAAAAAGTCCAGGCTTACTGGACCAGTTGAAACTGGAGGACGCCCTTAGACTATCACTCTGAGATACTCTTTAAACCTTGAACGGAAGCTATCCCCTGAGGTCACCTTTTAGTGACATAGCAGATAAGCACGCAAAATGAAGACTGTTACCTGTGAGTATGGGGCTCCATTAAAAAACCATCCACATGAGGCAAAAGGTCAACAATTACTCTAAAGGAAAGATGAGAAGGCAAGGGGTGAGGGGGCAAGGAAACAAGAGTGCTGGAAAGGGAGCAACCAGAACCCAATTAATGAGGTTGACACAGTGTGAAAAATGCATCCAATGTCACTGAACGACTTGTGCAGGTATCGTCAGATGGGAACCTAATTTGCGATGTAAACTTTTACTGAAAGCACCATAAAATATTTCTTTAAAAAAAGTCATTAGGTTTAAGACACACCCTATGCTGATATGGCCTCACTACATAACACAGAAAACTCTATTTCCAAATGGGATTACATCCAAGGGTATCAGGGATAGGATTCCGACACATATTTTGGTGGGGACGTAATTCAACCTGTAACAGATGTTGTATCACAGATTAATTGTTTCATACTTGCCACCAAACTGGAAGTCTTGAGGGGAAAGCTCGGTTACCCCAATTCATTTTTTATCTGAAGCACTTGGTATGGGCATGGTAGGGCTCTGAAGAGAATGCTACCAGATGAAGGTTTGTGCAGTTTTCAAACCTGATTCCAACAGAAGCCCCCATTATGAATTATTGAAAACCTTCCAACACAATTACCTTTAGGCAATAAATCTTTAAAGTCTGGTACTATTTTAAAGGGAATGTTTACAAGCTGAATTTAGACAATAAAAAACTTGATAAAGGTGATCCAATCAAGTCTTATTCTTAACATAGTCAACCAAGATGACTTATTCCGCCGGTGCTCATTTGAGTATATTTGTCCAGCTAACCAAAAGGTAGGTGGTTTAAACCCACCAGCTTCTCCGTGGGAGAAAAGACCTGGCAATCTGCTCCCATAAAGGTCACAGCCTAGGAAACCCTATGGGGCAATCCTATAGGGTCGCTACGAGTCAGAATCCACTCAACAGCACATAACAACAACATGGTAATTTTATGTTTAATCTTTTTTGAGAAACCATCAAACTGTTTTCCACAGCAGTTGCACCATCTTAAAATCCCATCAGCAATGGATGGGTTTCTATTTCTCTGAACAAATTTTTCCCTGTGAAAGGAGTCCATGCATTACTCAAGCAGCAGGGAGAGCTGTGAATCCACAGAATGAATTTGAACCCTGCCTATTATGCACATTACCATTCATGTGACCTTGGGCAAGTTCCTTAACCTCCCTGAGCCTCGGTTTCCTCATCTGTAAAATGGAAACAATAATCCTCCCCTCACAGGCTGGTTGGCAGCATTCAGTGAGAAAATATAAGAAAGTGTCTGGGACATAGTAGAACATCCCTTCTTCTTCTCATCAGAATCCTTCACAAAAACTCGATCTGGATTTTAAACATGTGCCAGTGTGTATGGGTTGTTTTGTGTACTCCCCCGAAAAAGATATATTGAAGTCCTAACCCCTGTCCCTGTAAATGTGAACTTGTTTGGAAATAGGGCCTTTGAAGATGCTGTCAAATAGGGTGATATGAAGTTATATATGGAGTACAGCAGGTCCTAATCCTATATGACTGGTGTCTTTATAGGAAGAGAAGATACACAGACACAGACAGGCAGAGGGAGGAAGCCAAGTGACACTGAAGCTGTAAGCCAGAGACCACCTTGAGGTACCAGAAGCTGAGATAGAGGCATGGGACAGGTTCTCCCTTAAAGCCTCAGAAGGAATCAACACAGCTGACACCCTGGTCTCAGACTCCCAGTCTCCAGAACTGTGAGACAATAAATCCCTGTTTGTATGGCCTCCCAGGCTGTGATGCTTTGTTCCAAGAGCTCTAGGAAACTAACTCACCAATGATCCTCACGTCTGCTTTATCTTTCTTTCTTTTTTTTTTTTTAATTTGGTACCGAGGATGTTGCGAACCCCTAAAATCTGAACACACATTCATACATTCACACAATAGCACTTACGGTGCACCTGGTGTGTAACTGGCCTTGAGACAGGCACTAGGACAAAACATGAACAAGTTAGGGCCCCAACCTTCATGGTTGGGATGTTTAATTTTGTGTGTACACTTGGCTAGGCTGTGGTGCCCTGTTATCTGGTCAAATACTAGTGTGGATGCTGTTATGGAGTAGTTGCATGTGATTAAATCGATTGACCTCAAGTAAAGCAAATTACTCTCCATACTCTGGGTGGACCTCAACCAATCATTTGAAAGTCTTAAGAGCAAAAAAGGGAGTTTCTTTAGGGTGTGTTCTGCCTCCAGACTACAAATAGGCATTTTGTCAGAACATTCTTTCTCTTCATCCTTCTTGTCACCTGACCTACAGATTTGGGGACACAAGTCTGCAGAAGTTGCCAGCCTATATCATCTGACCTATAGATTTTGGACTTGCCAGCCCCCTACAATCACATTAGTCAATTCTTGTGTGTATATATATATATATGTAGTATGTGTGTGTGTGTGTGTGTGTGTGTATACCAAAAAAACCATTACTGTTGAGTCAATTCTGACTCATAAGGACCCTATAAGACAGAGAAGAACTGCCCCATAGGGTTTCCAGGGAGTGGCTGGTGGATTTGAAACACTGTCATTTTGGTTAGCAGCCTGAGCTCCACCAGGGCTCCACATATATGAAGCAAAAAGACAGTTACCATCATGTTGATTCCTATTTATGGCGACTCCATGTGTGTCAGAGTAGAACTATGCTCCATAGGGTTTTCAATGACTGATTTTTCAGAAGTAGATCACCAGGACTTTCTTCCAAGTGCCTCTTGGGTGGACTTGAATCTCCAATTTTTTGGTTAGCAGCCAAGACACCAGTGCTTATACATTCCTTCTGTGTTCTAAAGAGTTCCCCTGCAGTACCAAATACTCACATCGTAGCAATATTAAAATCGAACCCGTCATATCTCAGATTTGATGAGGCTCAAGATTACAGGTACCAACCACCCCTCCCAGTCTAAAGCAAGGTACTAGTACCTACGGAAGAGCCCTGGTGGTGCAAAGGTTAAGCGCTCATCTGCTAACCAAAAGGTTGGCAGTTGGAACCCACCCAGTGACTCCACGGGACAAAGACCTGGTTATCTGTTCCTGTAAAGATTTCAGTCTAAAAAACCCCATGGGGCAGTTCTACTGTTCACATAGGGTCGCTATGAGTCAAAAATCAACTTGACAGCACCTAATAACAACAACAGTACCTTTGGGACTTTTCAAAGAGCTGAGTAAACCATTTTGCACCCTAAACACAAAACTCTTTTCCAAACAATTTCTGTGGGGAGAGTTTATGCAGAACTGTGGCGTCTTACCTATCCCCTCTCTTGAGATGGGGACCAGTGCTTGCCTATTATTTCAAAGTCAAGTAAGAAGGGTTGCGAGGGCAACTCTGGGAGGTCTTATTATGTGTGCCTTGGAATTGGAGGATTAAGAGGTTGCAGTATCCAAATGCAAAACTGGAAATGGGTGGGTGAGAGGCTGTGGCTAGGATCTGGCAGCAGAGCAAACAGCAGTGGGCACCTGGGGAGCTAACCACACATCCATCAAAGGAAAATGGAGACATGTTTTCTCTTAGGTTCCTCTTGGGTTGAGCTCCCCCACAGTGGACCGTGACAAGGATATGAGTGCAAGTTGTACATGTAGGAGAATGAGGAAGTAGCCAGGGAAGGGGAGGAAACCAACAAATCGTGGGTTGTTGGGCAGCCAAGAGTCCCTGGGTGGCACAAACAGTTAAGTACTAGGCTACTGTCTTAGTCATCTAGTGCTGCTATAGTAGAAATACCACACGTGGATGGCTTTAACAAAGAGAAGTTTATTCTCTCACAGTCCAGTAGGCTACAAGTCCAGATTCAGGGCATCAGCACCAGGAGAAGGCCCTCTCTCTCTGTCGGCTCTGGAGAAAGGTCCTTATGTTGCATCAGCCTTCCCTTAGCCTGGGAGCATCTCAGCACAGGAACCTCAAGTCCAAAGGACACACTCTGCTCCCGGCACTACTTTCTTGGTGGTATGAGGTTCCCTTGTGTCTCTGCTCACTTCTCTCTTTCATATCTCAAAAGAGATTGGATTAAGACACTACCTAATCTTGTAGACCTCATCAGTATAACTACTGCTAATCCACTTCACTACATCATAGTGATAGAGTTCACAACACATAAGGAAATCACATCAGATTACAAAATGGTACACAATCATGCAATACTGGGAATCAAGACCCAGCCAAGTTGACAAATATTTTTGGGAGGCACAATTCAATCCATGACAGCTACTAACTGAAAGGTTGGTGGTCTGAACCCACCCAGAGGCACCTCGGAAGAAAGAACTGATGATCTGCTTCTGAAAGTTCGCAGTTATGAAAACCACATGGAGCACAGTTTTACTCTGCAACATGTGGGATTGCCATATGTTGGAATCAACTGGACAGCAGTTGGTTGTTGAACAACTTAGTATTGTAAGCAATGGGGCTCACACCTGCAGGGGATCCTCCCAGAAAACTGTATGGAACACACTTCACAATAGCCCACTTAGGGAATGAGGAAGCTGGGACATTGATCATCCAATCCCTGTCCGGCACTGGCTAAGGGCTGCTCCTGAGAGTACTAACTCCTTGGTACATCCAGCTGAGCCCACACAAATGCTGAGAAATACCTCTTGAACAGTCACAAGTTTTATGAAAATGATGAGGGCCCGAGGGATAAGCTGAGGGCACTGAGCAGCTGCTGCAGCATCTTCTTGACCCTTCCAAGAAGGCCTCCAATCAGGGGTAAGCTCAGCAGAACGAGGCAGAGAAGAAGCTGAGGGGAGGTTCATGAATGCAGAACAGTGTGGGCATCACAGGGTCAGCAGGTAGATGTTCCTAGTGGAAAGTAAGGTGTCAGCAATGACCATATATGAAGCCCAGAGAACACCAAAACCATACCGCCACAGTAGCAGTCACCTCTACCCTTTTCTGCCCTTCACTTCTCCTCACTTTCTCAGTTCCAAGCCTGAAGGAGCAGTGAGGTAGGCAGGGAGGGCAACAGAGGACCAAAAACAAACAAAGAAACCAGTTGCTGTTGATGCTGTTGAGTCAGCTGCAACTCATGGTGACCTCATGTGTATCAGAAGAGAACTATGCTCTGTAGGGTTTTCAATGGTTGTGATCTTTCAGAAGTAAATGGCCAGGCCTTTCTTCTGAGGCACCTCTGGTTGGACTTGAACCACTAAGCTTCTTGTTAGTAGCTGAATGCTTACCAATTTGCGCTACCCAGGGAATCCGACAGAAGACCAGGGGTAAAATAGAAAAAATTGCCTAAATGATCCCCGCCTTAGTCAGATTTCCCAGTTTGAGACAATATCAATCTGAGCAGGAGAAACCTTTAATTTCAAATAAAGTTTGGGGTTTTGGCTACTATTATGGCTTGATTTGTGTCTCCCAAAAAGATATGTTAAAGTCCTAACCCCTAGTATTTGTGAATTTGAACTTGTTTGGAAATAACATCTTTGCAGATGTAGTAAATTAACATGAGGTCATACTGGAGTACGGTGAACCCTAATCTATTATGAGTGGTGTCCTTATAAAAGAGGAGAAGAGACACAGAGACAGACATAGAGGGAAGATAGCTGTATGAAGATGCAGGCAGAGATTGGAGTGACGAGCTACAAGCCAAGGAATGCCAAGGACTGCTGACAACCACCAGGAGCTAGGAAAGAGGCATGGAAAAGATTCCTTCTCAGAGCCTCCAGAAGGAATCAACCCTACTGACACCTTGACTTTGGACTTCTGGCCCCCAGAACTGTGTGAGAATAAACCTCTATTGTTTTAAGCCACCAAGTTTGTGGTGCTTTGTTCTGGCAGTTTTAGAAAACTAAAGCAGCTGCTAAACTGGAATGAACATTTTAAATACTAAACCAGGACTATTTTGGAATCTAAAATTGTCTAAACACCATTTTATCATTCAACATAGGTTTAAGGAGTTATTGACTTGGCTCAAGATTTCATCCAAGAAGGGGTGGATACAATAGTCCACAATCGACAGCAGGCGTAGGGGGAGAATAAAGTAGTGTTCTGTTTATACCTCGTGAAGTCTTAAATAGTCTAAGTAAAAAGTTACTCACCTTTGCACTGAGGGGAAGGAAGAAAATTCTGACATCTCAGATGCAAGCAGGTACTGAACAAAGGGAGAGTAGCCACAGCTCTAAAATTACAACGAATAAAAGAAATGGAGCATTAAAGAAATCTACTTCATCTAACATTGTTATAGTCTTAAAAATGACAACTATCCAGGGTTCTAACTAGAAATGATTTTTCCCCTCTAATAATCATTGTCCTCTGCCACATTCTTTTCTTCAATGTATAATCCACAATTTTAAATATTCAGTTTTCCAGTTTATTTGGTACTCTTCCGTTTATGTTGCATCAAATGAAATCTACCCTTTGTAGAAGTTCTTTAGTTAATTAATGGCTCATGAGCAATAAGACAGAATGGTCTGTCCTTGCATGTGTTCTTCCCTTACACTAGAGCAACAATATCACAGGATGTGAAAAGTTGGTGTGTTGAATTGGGCTGACTGGTTTGTGGTTCACACTGTAGGATTTTGCACACATGCCCATGACTTCAACTATATCTAGGTCTACAGCATCTTCTGTGCAGTCTTCAGGATGCTGCCTTCTCCTCCTGGTTCTCCTACTTCTCCAATGGTTTTGTTGGGAGGACAGTCTGCTGCAGTCCCTGTGCTTCTCACCAGGCTGCTTGGGCCCAGAACATTCCCTGATAATGGAGGCTGGCAATTGAACCTCCCTCTGTCTCAGTTTCTCCTTCCTTATCAGGGAAATTCTCATTCTACTTTGATCAACAATCAACGCCCATGGAAGTAGCAGTCAAGAAATCAGATGATGTATTGCATCGGGTAAACCTGAGGCAGAATAACCCTTTAAAATCTTAAAAATCAAAGGTGTCACTTTGATGACTAAGGTGTGCCTGACCCAAGCAATGATATTTTCAATCTCCTCATATATATACAAAAGCCAGACAATGAAAAAGGAAGACCAAAGAAGAATTGATGCATTTGAATTGTGATGTTGGCTTAAGATATTGGATATACCACGGACTGCCAGAAGAATAAACAAATACGTTTTGGAGGACATACAGACAGAATTCTCCTTAGAAGTAAGGATGGTGAGGTTTCTTCTCACTTACTTTGAGCATATTACCAGGAGGGACCAATTGTTGGAGAAGATTATGCTTGCTAAAGTAGAGGGTCAGTGAAAAAGAGGGAGACTTTCAATGAGATGGATTGACACAGTGGCTGCAACAATGGATTCAAACTTGGCAATAATTGTGAGGATGACACAGGACTGGACAGCATTTTGTTCCATTGTACACAAGGTTACTATGAGTTGAAGTCAACTTGACAGCACCTAACAACAACATGGGTGTAATGAGTACATATGTGTGTATGTCATATTATTCTTGATCAACCCCATTTCTGTATCTGTTCCTGGTATGCAGGGAATGATGACTCTCAACAGCAGCATGAGAACGGTGCATGCAGACCACCAGCCCTGCGGTGGATGCAGGGAGTGACCCCTACTGGCCATGGAGAACCAATGCCCATTAGCAAAACCAGCCTTGCTCTGTCTCTTCTCTATATGAGTCTTTACTTTTGTTGTTCCAACCAGTGTCTGTGTGTAAGTCGTGTCTTTCTTGGTGACCTCGGATCTTGGCTTGACAGTTTGGCATAGTGAGCAAGTTGATAGGTTTATTCATTCTTGCTGTTCCTGAAAATGTCCCCTTTTCTTCCTTCTATCCCTTGAGGGCTGGTACTCCCTAAGCATTTGTCATAAGCTCACCCCTTTCCTCCCTCTAGCTGCTCTCACTGCACTTTAACAAAATCTTTGTCACCAACCTTGACCTCTATCCTGAGTTTCACATTCATTTATCTAATACAGTGGTTTTCAACCTTGACAGCACAGAATAATCACCCAAGGAGCTTTTAAAAAAGTACCAGTGCCTGGGCACCCATCCTGGCCACTTAGATCAGAGTCTCTGGGATGGGGTCTGAATATGTATACATTCTTAGAGCTCTCCCAGATGGTTTGAATGTGCCTCCAGGAGTTAGATTGACTGGTCTAACCTACAAGCAACACTTCATCCTTCCAACTCATTACCTTTCTTCATTACCTGCACCTCTCATAGATCCTGCCTCAGTTTGTGGTTCCGTAGCACTGTTCAGTCTGATAACCCTCTGATCCAGTTTCCTTAAACTGTCAAAGGAAACTTTCTAATATATAGATTGGATCATGCCTGTCCCTTCCCCTAAACACCTTCCTGCTTCTCATCGCTGGCATGATAAACCCAAGCACTTCAGCAGAGCATTTGAGGCTCCCACTCACTTCTCCTGTCACACCCTGTTTGCACGTGATGCTCTAGGTACCCTGCATTCCTGTTGAGTTTTGAAGTCCCAGAATCTCAAAGCCCCCACTTCTTAAAATCTAGGAACTCTAGATTCAGCCTTTGGCAAATCTAAAGTAATTGAAAGTCCCAATGGCCCAACATTGCATCCCTTACCTATTGCTGCTTAACAAACCACTCCAAAACTTGGTGGTTTGGAATAATAACCATTTTATTTGCTCTTGATTCTGTGGGTCAGTAATTTGGGCTGGGATCAGCTGAGCGGTTCTCTTGCTGGTCTCCCATGAGGTCACTCACACAGCTGCAGTCATCTGACAGCTGATGATCTAAGATGGTCTCATTCACATGCAGGCAGTAGAACTCTCCAGCAGGCTAGCCCTGGTTTCCTCACATAGTAGCAGCATTCCATAAGAGTGAAAGCAGAAGCTGCAAAGCCACTTAAGGCCTAGACACAGAACTCCCATGACATCACTTCTGCTGCATTCCATTGGTCAAAGCAAATCACAAGGCACACCCAGATTCAAGGGGTGGGGGAATAGACTCCACCTCTTGATGGGAGGAGCTTCAAAGAATTAGTGGCCATTTTTAATATATTTCCCCAATTTACTAGCAAGACACAGAAGCAGATTGAAGTAAGGAGGTAGGCAAAAGATTAGTGGAGTGAATGTATCAGGACTATTTGGCTACTAACAAATGTCTGTGGTATGTCCCTTTAGCAATTTGTTGGATAAAGTCTATACAATGACCTCTCCTAATCATTTCTAGTCACCATTTTTAGCAGGATAGTTTGTTAGTCAAATATATATTTGGGATGATCTAAATATATTTCTACTTTATTTCTCCAACAGCATATACTTTTCCGAAGAGTAGGAAAGACAATAATGTTCATTTAAATTTTAAAAAAGCACATAACCTTGAACTTACGCTCAAATAAGTTCAATATAGTATTTATTGCCTGTGATGCACCTTAGCACTGTAAATATATGAAAAGTTTTTGAGAAGAAAATAACATTGAAATTGATACTATGTGTATATGTGTGTGTGTACATATGGACACATATGGCATACACACACACATATATAATTGTTTCAAGTAAACGCAGCAGTTACGAGCTCAGGCTTTTAGGTGAGACAGATTTGGATTTAATTTTGTTTCAACTACTTCCTAGCTGTGTAAACTCTGGGAACTCTTTTAACCTCTATGTCCTTTACTTTCTGTTTGGCAGCCGGGCAGGACTGCTGAGAGATTCAAAGGTGACAGAGTTCACAGGCATTTAGCACAGTGCCTGGCACGGAGCAAGCGTTGAATAAAAACTCATTGCCGTCCAGTGGATTCCAGCTCGTAGCGACCCTATAGGACCAAGCAGAACTGCACCGTAAGGTTTCCAAGAAGCGGTTGGTGGATTCGAACTGCGACCTTTTGGTTAGCAGCCAAGTTCTTGACCACTGCACCACCAGTGTTGAATAGATGGCAGGCATTTCATGTACAGGCAAATCTCTAATTTCCTGGAATAGGCTATGTTATTTTACAAACTATCTTTAGAATATTGGTGTGAACCATGCAAAGCATTAAACCAATACCTGTTGATATGCTGTATTTGCAAGAATGGATTTATCTGTTTATCCTTACTGAAAACTTTTGCATTTACACATTCAGTATTACCTGATATTCTGTTATTATGTTGTTGTTGTTGCCACCATCAAGTCAGGCGCTGACCCGTGATGACTCCATGCACCGCGGAACGAAACGCTGCCTGGTCCTGTGCCGTGCGCATGATTGGTTGCAGATCAGACAATTCTGATCCATAGGGTTTTCATTGGCTCATTTTTGGAAGTAGATTGCCAGGCCTTTCTTCCCAGTCTGTCTTAGTCTAGAAGCTCCCCTGAAACCTGTTCAGCATCATAGCAACACTCAAGCCTCCACTGATGGGTGGTGGCTGCGCATGAGATGCATTAACCGGGAATCGAACTCGGGTCTCCCACAGGGAAGGTGAGAATTCTACCACGGAGCGATCATCGCTATCTTCACATCGCCTTACTGGTCCTCTATTTGATAGAGTCAAACATACTTTAAATCTCTAACATGAGTCTTCCACGTAAAGGACTATAATAATGAAGCTGAGCTCTACACAGAATTACCAAAAAAAAGCAATTTCTGCCTGTATAGTCAGGCAACTGCACAATCCTATTAGCTGAACTCTGGCTCAGGGTTTGCTTTCAAAGACGCATGGGGGAGGGGCAACTGGAGGAAGAAGGAGACAGCGCAGGGATGCGGGAAGAGGCGAGTCTCCCATATGATTGTGATGAATTGGATGCATCTTTTAAACCATATTTTCTTTTAAATCACCTCATGTCCCTATAAAAGAACAAACTACTTTTAATCACATTTTCCTAAAAGACAAAAACAAGCGTTTACAAAATTCTAAAGAAACTCCAAGGATGCAGATTACGCCACAGCTCAGGGTGAGTTACAATGACCAGCGGACGGGATCAGCCTCTTGAAAAGGAATGTGGTAATTGAGTCCCTGACAGACCCTGAACTGGGGCATCGCCGCTGGGTGCCTCCATAATGCAGTGGATTTTAATTGCTTCTGCTGGCATTTGATGTCTTTGGTCTGATTCAGAGTCCTTTTCTAACAGTCCTATTTGACCACAAGTCAGGTACAGATAAAAAAGGCAGCCAAAACGCCCTCCCTCCTAAAGGCAGCTGTATTATTTTATAGGCATTGTTATTTAAAATTTAATGACAGTGGAGCTAGGAGAGAATTTGAGCAGAAGCGCGATGAGCAGACAGAGGGCTTGTTCTGGAATAAGCAGGTCGGCTGCATTGAAGCGAGACTGAGCTACACCTGCATCTGGATGAACAGATCTTGCCTCTGTTCACCAGTGGCTAGAAGCTGACGGTCAGAATGGTAAAATGGCTTCAAGAGCACAGCAAGCCGGAAGTAGCCTGGACCAGGGAGTGTCTTGAATGAAGCCACCACACTGCTCTTACCTACTGCAATATTCTGTTGCATTATAAAGCAGCTTGCACTGCAGCGGAGCGAGGCAGCCGGATGATCTGTTTCATCAGGTGTGCCATTCTCCCAGGGAGACGCGGCCAAGGAACCACATGTCTTCTCTCCCACCTGCTGGCAGTTTCCTGAAATGCAGGGTGCACCTGGCCATCAGCAGGGCCTCCCTCGCCAGTGTCCAGGTCCCACTGTGCTCCCTGTCATTTGGAACCAAAGTGCGGCACAGAGGTAACTCCCATCAGGCTGAACACATCACATCCCACTCAGCTCCCTTTAAAATGCACCTGTGTCTCTACTGGTAATTCTGGGTTGTATACAAGAACAGGAGGGTGTGGAATGGGTGAGGAATATTCCATGGTGTCCACTCTGCAGCAAAGTTGAATGAGATCTTCCACCAAGCCCAGAAATATTTGCAGTTGAGAAAAACAAGTGTTTTGATCTCCAAAAATCTCACTGTTTCAGACACTGGGAGGGTGCAATGGTTAAGAACTCGGCTGCTAACCAAGAGTTGGCAGTTCGAATCCACCAGCTGCTCTGCAGGAGAAAAGACGTGGTGATCTGCTCACATAAAGATTATAACCAAGAAAACCCTATAGTGCAGTTCTACTCTATCATATAGTTGGCATCAACTTGACAGCACACAACAACAACAACAGGCAAAGAATGGAGTCCCTGAGTAGTGCAAACAGTTAACCACTCAGCTGCTAACTGAAAGGTTGGCAGTTCCAGTCCACCCAGAGGACCTCAGAAGAAAGGCCTGGCAATCTACGTCCAAAAAAGCTAACCATTGAAAACTCTATGGAGCACAGTTCTACTTTGACACACATGGGGTCACCATGACTTGGAGTCAACTCAACAATAACTGGTTTTAGGCAAAAAAATATTCCTCTGACCACAACACTGACCCTTAAAGTTAGCAACTTTGTGTTCTAGAAACCACACCAGATGGTGGGGCTCGGGGATGGGAAAAGGAGGCAGGGATTCTGACTAACCATTGCACTCCCAGACCAGAAAAATTAGTCTTTCAGTCATATCCAGTCAATTAACTTGACCAATCTTGTGTCCTGTGTCTTAGCCCATAACACAATGGAAAGAGCTGTTTGAAGGAGAAGGTGCGTCTTGGGTGAGGGTTGTAGACTGTGGAAAGAATTGATTGGCTTGAATCCATCAACCATTGATGCCTTGATTCTGGAGCATTTGAAGAGGTAAATAAAATCTGACAGAATAGGAAATCAAAACACAATGACCACTATTGTATTGTAATGTAAGAGAAAAGTTAAATGGTCTACACACACCCAGGAAAGGAACTGTCGCATAAGAAAGAGGTGACTAAAACAGCCAAAGAGACTTTTTATAAATAAGTCTTAAATTTGATGCAGAAGGGTCTGTGGACATCATGGATGGTCTGTCACGAGAAAGGAAGACTCACGAAAACACATAGAAACTTGTACCCACAAGTCCCAGAGTCAGGAAGGCACAGCACTCCTCGACACAGGACCACCCAGGGGATTGCAACCGGGGCAAGGCAACAACAAGCTGGAACTGTAGGAGAGGGCTATCTATGGCAAGCAGGTGGGGTCTCAGAGCTAGTGCTGCTGAGAACTAATTGGTCAGTTTAAAAGTTTCTAGTACATTAGCAAGGAGCCTGGGTGGTGCAATTGGTTAAGTGCTCGGCTGCTAACCAAAAGGTCAGCGGTTTGAACCCACCCAGTGGCTCCACAGGAGAAAAGACCTGGAGTTCTGCCTCCCTAAAGATTACAGCCTATGTAGGGACCATGGTCTCGGGGAACATCTAGCTCAACTGGCATAACACAGTTTATAAAGACAATGTTCTACATTCTACCTAGGTGAGTAGCGTCTGGCGTCTTAAAAGCTTGTGAGCAGCCATCTAAGATATTCCACTGGTCTCACCCCTTCAGGGAGCAAGGGAGAACGAAGTAAACAAGACACAAGGGAAAGATTAGTCCAAAGAATTAATGGACAACAGCTATCACGGCCTCCACCAGACCGAGTCTAGTACAACTAGATGGTGCCCAGCTACCACCACTGACTGCTCTGACTGGAATCACAACAGAGGGTCCTGAACAGAGCTGGAAAAGGATGTAGAAAAAAATTCTAACTCACAAAAAAGAGACCAGATTTATTGGTCTGACAGACTGGAGAAAACCCGAGAGTATGGCCTCTGAACACCCTTTTAGCTCAGTGGTGAAGTCACCCCCGAAGTTCACTGTTCAGCCTGGGATTGGACAGCCTCATAGAACAAAACAGGACTAATGAAAGCACAGCAACCCAGAGAAAAGGACTAGAAGGCAGGAGAAGACATGAAAGCTGGTGATAGGGAACCCAAGGTTGAAAAGGGATAGTGTTGACACGTCATGGGGTTGTTAACCATTGTCATAGGGCAATATGTGTACTAACCGTTTAATGAGAAACTATTTGTTCTGTAAACCTTCATGTAAAGTGAAAAAAAAAAAAGAATTATCTATGTGAAATCAAATTGACAACAGCAACTCAAAAAGTTTGATGGAAATCCTAGGGGGCAGTGAGTTGAAGATAGTGGTGATGGATAATTTGGAAAAGGACAGTGAGAATAACAGCACAACTGGAAGAATGTAACCGATGTCAGTAAATTGTACATGTAGGAACTTTTGAAATGGTGTAACTTTGGCTATGTATAGTTTCACCAAAAGAAAGTTCTCCAAGGTTGAGAAGGGAGAGTGTTGACATGTCGTGGGGTTGTTAACCAATGTCATAAAACAATCTGTGTACTGACTGTTTAATGAGAAACTGTTTGTTCTCTAAACCTTCATCTAAAGTACAATACAAACAAATTGAAAGAGAAAAAAAGATTACAGCCTAGGAAACCCTATGGAGCAGTTCTACTCTGTAACACATGAGGTCACCATGACTCAGGACCCACTAGAAAGCAACTAATAACAAGAAGTTCATTAGCATAGGTAAAGGGAGAAATTTTAATCAAGGACACTTAAATGGAGCATGGCCAGGAGGGGCAATGGGTAACTACAGCCTTTGAGAGACTGGGTTACATGATAATGAGGGGTTTCTATCACAGGAACCATCTGGGACATGTCCAGAAGGGCCAGTTACAGACCACACCCTACTGAAAAGCTGTGTGATAAGAACGGCCTTGTCAGAACTGGGTGAAAGGGCAATGAGAAGGAATTAATGGATGCCACACAGCAAACTATGTAGGTAATGAACTGGCCTTATGACAGTAACCATCTTCACAGAGTCAGCATAATTTTGGTGTCATCAAGGAAGTATTGGCCTCAGCAAGGCAAGGTGTTAAACATTGCCCTCTGTGGAAAGACCTTGAATCCATATGGTGGCCTGGGGTATGGTGTATACAGCAGTTTTCAAAGTGGACTCATCAGACCAGCAGCATCAGCTTCACCTGGGAATTTGTTAAGTATGCAGATTCCAAGTCTCCTCCTGAATCAGAAACTCTGGGGTGGGGGCCGGCAACCTGTGTTTTAACAAGCCCTCCCTCCAGGAGTTTGAGGAGCATGCACCTTTGGTCCTAACGAGTGATTCAACCAAAAAAGACAAACCCATTGCCACCGAATCGATTCTCCTCATAGTGACTATGTAGGACAGAGTAGAACTGCCCCATAGGGTTTCCAAGGAGCAGCTGGTGGATTTGAACTGTTGACCTTTTGGTGAGCAGCAGTAACTCTTAACCACTGCGCCACCAGGGCTCCTAATAGCCACTGGTTTGGAGAAAGGTGGCAGTTGGGTTGTTTGTTCTTTTGTTTGTTTGGTTTTGTTTGTACTGTGGTGAAATATATATAACAAGACGTTTACCATTTCAACCATTTTTACGGGTACAATTCAGTGACATTAATTATTTTCCCCATGCTGTGCAAGCATCACCACTATCGATTTCCAAATTCTTTCATCACCTTTAACAGCAACTCTGGGCCCTAGTGGTGCAGTGGTTAAGTGTTTGGCTGCTAACCAAAAGGTCAGCAGTTCAAATCCACCAGCCAGTCTTTGGAAACACAACAGCGCGGTTCTACTCTGTCCTATAGGGTTGCCATGAGTCAGGAACAACTCGATGGCAACTGATTTGGTCTGGTTTTTTAACAGAAACTCAGTGCCTCGTAAACAGTATCTCCCCACCCTACTCCCTCCACCCATCCCTGGTAACCACTAACAAACTTTGGTCTCTATGCATTTGCCTATTCTGGGTATTTCATATAAGTGGGATCATACAATATTTGTCTTTTCATGTATGATTTATTTCACTCAGCATAATGTTTTCAAGGTTCATCCATGTGGTAGTATGATTCAGAACTTCATTTCTTTTTATGGCTGAATAATATTGCATTTTATGAATATACCACATTTTGCTTATCCATTCATATGTTGATTGACACTGGTTGGTTTCTACCTACTGGCTGCAATAAATACTGGTGTACAAGTATCTGATTCCTTGCTTTCAATTTTTTTTAAATTTTATTGTGCTTTAGGTGAAAGTTTACAGCACAAATTACTTTCTCATTCAAAAATTTATACACCAATTGTTTTGTGTATAAATTTATCACCACATTTATCGCCCACAATGTATCACCACTCCTCCCCTTTCCACCTGGGTTCCCCATGTTCATTTGTCCAGTTTTCCTGTCCCTTCCTGTCTTCTCGTCTTTGCTTTTGGGCAGGCATTGCCCATTTCGTCTCATATACTTTACTGAACTAAGAAGCACATTCCTCACTTGTGCTATTGCTTCTTTTATAGGCGTGTCTACTCTTTGGCTAAAGCTGGACTTTGAGAGTGGCTTTAGTTATGAGTCAGCAGGGTTTCCAGTGGCCATAGTCTCAGAAGTTCCTCCAGTCTTTGCCAGACCAGTAAGTCTGGTCTTTTTCTGTGGATTTGAATTTCATTCTACATTTTTCTCCCACTTTCTCCAGGACCCTCTATTGTGATTCGTCAGAACTGTCTGTGGTGGTAGCCAGGCACCATCTTGTTCCTCTGGGCTCAGGCTGGTGGAGGCTGTGGTTCATGTGGTCCATTAGTCCTTTGGACTGATATTTTCCTTGTGTCTTTGGTTTTTTTCATTCTCCTTTGCTCCGGACAGGATGGGATCAATAGCTATATCTTAGATGGCTGCTCTCAAGCTTTTAAGACCTTAGATGCTACTCACTAAAGTAGGATGTAGAACATTTTCTTTATGAAACTATGATATGCCAATTGATCTAGATGTCCCCCAAGACTATGGTCCCCAGCCCTCAGCCCTGGTAGCTTGGTACTTCAGGGTGTTTGGATGTGTCTAGGAAACATCTAAAACTTTGCCTTGGTCAAGTTGGGCTCACTTCCCCTATATTGTGGGCTGTCTTTCCCTTCACTAAAATTAATACTTGTCTGCTATGTAGTTAGTGATTTTCCCTTCTCACACTTCCCCTCCTTTGTAACCATCAAAGATTTTTTTTAACGTGTATAAATTTTTTATAATGAGTGTTTATAATAGTGGTCTCATACAATACTTTGTCCTTTTGTGATTGACTTATTTTACTCAGCATAATGCCCTTCAGATTCATCCATGTTGTGAGATGTTTCACAGATTCATCATTGTTCTTTATTGTTGGGTAGTATTCCATTGTGTGTAGGTACCATAATTTTTTATCCATTCATCTGTTGATGGGCACTTAGGTTGTTTCCCATTTTTTGCTATTGTGAATAATGCTGCAATGAATATGGGTGTGCATACGTGTATTCGTGTGACAGCTTTTATTTCTCTAGGGTATATTCCTAGGAGTGCAATTGCTGGATTGTACAGTATTTCTATTTCTAGCTGTTTAAAGAGATGCCATATCATTTTCAAAAGTGGTTGTACCATTTTATATTCCCGCCAGCAGTGCATAAGAGTTCTAATCTACCTGCAACATCACCAACAATTGCTATTTTCTGTTTTTTTGATTTGTGCCAGTAATTCTGGGTGAGATAGTATCTCATTGTAGTTTTGATTTGCATTTCTTTAATGGTTAATGATTGTGAACATTTCTTCATGTGTCTGTTAGTTGCCCGAATGTCTTCTTTGGTGAAATGTCTGTTCATATACTTTTCTCATTTTTTAATTGGATTATTTGTCTTTTTGTTGTTTAGGTGTTGAAGTATTCTACAGATTTTAGAGACTAGACCCTTGAAGGATATGTTGTAGCCAATTTTTTTTTTCCCCAATTTGTAGGTTCTCTTTTCACTCTTTCGATGAAGTCTTTTGATGAATATACATGCTTAATTTTTAAGGGCTCCCAGTTATCTAGTTTATCTTCTGGTGTTTGTACATTATTAATTATGATTTGTATATTATTTATGCCATGTATTAGGGACCTTAGCCTTGTCCCTAATTTTTCTCTCATAATTTTTATAGTTTTAGGTTTTATATTTAGGTCTTGATCAATTTGGAGTCAGTTTTTGTGTAAGGTGTGAAGAATGGGTCCTGTTTCATTTTTTTACAAATGAACACCCAGTTTTGCCAGTACCATTTGTTAAAAAGACAGTCTTTTCCCCATTTAATGGACTTTGGGCCTTTGTCAAAGATCAGCTTACCATCAGTGAATGGATTTACATCTGGATTTATCAATTCTGTTCCATTGGTCCATGTATCTGTCATTGTATCAGTACCAGGCTGTTCTGACTAACATGAATGTACAGTGGGTTCTGAGATCAGGTAGTGTGAGGCCTCCCACTTTGTTCTTCCTCTTCAATGATGCTTTACTTATCCAGGGCCTCTTTCCTTTCCATATAAAATTCCGTCTTGTTAAAGGAAGCTTCTTTAATTTTGGATTGGGATTTGGATTGAGATTGCATTGTATTTGTAGATTGTTTTGCGTAGAATTGACATTTGCACAATGTTGAGTCTTCTTATTCATGAGCATGGTATGTTTTTCCATTATGTAGGTCTCTTTTGGTTTATTGCAGTAGTGTTTTGTAGTTTTCTTTGTATAGGTCTTTTACATCCCTAGTTAGATTTATTCCTAAGTATTTTATCTTCTTTTAGGAGTAATTATAAATGGTATTGTTTTCCTGATTTCCTTTTTGAAGTTCTGTTTGTTGGTGTATAGGATTCCAACTGATTTTTGTATGTTTATCTTGTATCCTACTGCTTTGCTGAATCTTTCTATTAGTTCCAGTAGTTTTCTTGTGGAATCTTTGAGGTTCTTTATGTATAGTATCATATCATCAGCAAGTAGGGATACTTTTACTTCTTCCTTACCAATTGGTTGCCCTGTATTTATTTTTCTTGCCTTATTGTTCTAGCTAGGACTTCCAGCACAATATTAAACAGGAGTAGTGATGAAGGACAGCCTTGTCTTGTTCCTGTTCTCAGGGGGAATGTTTTCATCCTCTCTCTGTCAAGAATGATGTTGGCTGTTAGTTTTGTACAGAGTCCCTTTATTACGTCAAGGAATTTCCCTTCTATTCTTATTTTATTGAGAATCTTTATCAGGAAATAGTGTTGGACTTTTATCAAATATCATTTCTGCATCAGTTGAGATGATCATGTGATTCCTTTCTTATGTTCTACTTATTTGGTGGATTGCGTTGATTGATTTTCTAATGTTGAACATTTCTTGCATACCTAGTATGAATCCCACTTGGTTCTGGCGCGTTAATTTTTTATATGATGCTGAATTCTATCGGCTAGAATTTTGTTGAGAATTTTTACATCTATATTCATGAGAGATATTGGTTTGTAATTTTCTTTCTTTTTTTTTTTTTTTTTTTTTTGGTGTCTTTGCCTGGCTTTGTTATCAGAGGTATGCTGGCTTCATATAATGAATTCAAGAGCATTCCTCCCTTTTCCATGTTCTGAAATAGTTTGAGTAGCACTGGTGTAAGATCTTCTCAGAATGTTTCATAGAATTCTCCAGTGAAGCTGTCCGGGCCAGGTTTTTGGTTTTTGGTTTTTTTTTTTTTTTTTTGAGGGGGTTGAGGCAGAGTGGTGGTAAGTTTTTTTTTTTTTTTTTAACCACCTCTTCAGTCTCTTCTCTTGTTATAGACCTGTTCAGACTTTCTATCTCAGTTTGTGTTAGTTTAGGTAGGTAGTGTGTTTCTAGAAATGTGTCCACTTCCTCTAGGTTTTCAAATGTGTTGAAGTTCAGCTTTTCATAGTATTCTATTATAATCCCTTTCATTTCAGTTGAGTCTGTTGTGATGTTCCCCATCCCATCTCTTATTTGGGTTATTTGCTTCCTTTCCTGTTTTTCTATTGTCAGTTTGGCCAATGGTTTGTAGATTTTATTGATCTTTTCAAAGAAACAACTTATGGACTTACTGTTTTTTTTTTTATTGTTTTTCTGTTCTCTAGGTCATTTGTTTCAACTCTGATATTTATTTTTTCCTTTCTTCTGTTGTCTGGGAGCTTCTTTTGCTTCTCTCTTTCTATTTGTTTAAGTTGTATGGCTAACATTTTGATTTTGGCCCATTCTTCTTTTTTGCTGTGTGCATTTATTGCTATTAATTGACCTCTGAGCAATGCCTTTGCTGTGTCCCAAAGGTTTTGGTATGTGTTTTCATTCTCATTTGATTCTAGGAATTTTTTGATTCCCTCTTTGATTTCTTCTATTACCCAGTTGTTTTTAAGCAAGGTGTTATTCAGTTTCCATGTATTTGATTTTTTTCCCTTGTTCTTCCTGTTATTGATTTCTACTTTTATGGCATTGTGATCAGGGAAAATGCTTTGTATTATTTCGATGCTTTGCATTTTATTGAGGGTTCCTTTGTGGCCTAAAATGTGGTCTATTCTGGAGCACATTCCATGTGTGTTGGAAAAGAATATACACTTTGGTGTATATTTGGGTGGAGCGTCCTATATACATCTATGAGGTCAAGTTGATTGCCATGGCCTTTAGATCTTCTGTATCTTTGTTGAGTTTCTTTCTAGATGTTCTGTCCTTTACAGACAGTGGTGTGTTGAAGTCCCTTACTATTATTGTGGAACTGTCTATTTTTCTTTTCAGTGTTGTTAGAGTTTGTTTTATGCATTTTGGAGCCCGGTCTTTGGGTGTGTAGATATTTATTATGGTTATGTCTTCTTGGTGGATTGTCCCTTTAATCTTTATGTAATGTCCTTCCTTGTCTTTTATGGTGGATTTTGTCTTAAAGTCTACTTTATTTGAGTTTAGTATTGCCACTCCTGCCCTTTCTTTGTTGCTGTTTACTTGCTGTATTTTTTTCCCCATTCTTTGATTTTTAATATATTTATGTCTTTGTGTCTAAGATGTGTCTCTTGTAGACAGCATATTGATGGGTCATGTTTTTTTTTATCCATTCTGCCACTCTCTGTCTCTTTATGGGTGCATTTAAGCCATTTACCTTCAGTATGATTATTAATAGGTATGAGTCTATTCCTATGTTGGGAGGGTGAAAAAAAGAAAGAAAGGAAAAGAAAATAAATAAATAAATAAAATAAATGGCAGTGTGTTGGGGCCCAGCAGCGGGGGCAGGGTGGACCCAGAGCAGCAGCAGCCAGTGCACTGGTGGCACTCTATGTATGGTGGCACTGTGGGGAACTGTGGGGAGGGGAGGTAGGTGGCCTACGGGGCTAGGTGGGAGGGAGAAAGAAAGGGAAGGAAGGAAAAAAGAGGGAAAAAATGGCAGTGGGGTGGGGGCCAGCGAGTGAGGGCAGGGTGGACCCGGAGGCTGGTGGGAAGGGAGGAGAGGTGGCTTACAGGGATAGGTGGGAGGGAGAAAGAAAACAATGGCGGTACAGCAGGAGCTGGCAGGTGGTTTCCTGTTTTTGGTTTATGATAGTTCTATGCTTAACTTTTTGAAAAACAGTCATACTGTTTTCCACAGTGGCTGCACTATTTTACAATTCCACTGGCAATGGACAAGAGTTCCAATTTCTAAACATCCTTACCAACATCTGTTATTTTCTGCTTTTCTGATAATAGCCATCCTAGTGTGGGTGAGCTGGTATCTCATTGTGGTTTTTCGATTTGCCTTTCCCTAATGACTAATGAAGGAGCTCTTGTGATACAGAGGTTAAGCGCTCAGCTGCTAATGGAAAAGTCAGCTGTTCAAACCTACCAGCTGCCCTGCAGGAGAAAAATGTAACAGTCTGCTTCCATAAAGATTACATCCTTAAAAACCCTATGGGGCAGTTCTACTCTGTCCGATAAGGTCACTATGAGTTGGAATCGACTCAATGGCAATGAGTTTGGTTTGGAATGACTAATAGTATCAAGCATCATTTCATGTGCTTGCTGGCCATTTGTATACCTTCTTTGGTGAAATGTCTGTTTAAGTCCTCAGCACTGGGTTGTATTGCTCTTTTTCCATTGTGCCACAGCAGCAGCTACCCTCAGAGAAAACAGAGAGACAAAATGTGCTGCAAAAATGCTCTCCTGGTACTTTGAGTTATACCTCTCTCCCAGAAAGATATCTACCTTGCTGCTTAGTCCACACTGTAGAAATTCCCTACTTATTCCCCAGAAACTGAGGCTGGGAAGTCCAGGGGCTAGAGAAAAGGAGAAGAAAGGAGCCAGAGCCAGGCAGAAAGTGTGTTCCTCCACCCAGCAGGGCTCCTGGCTGGCATGCCCACTGGTTCACCCTGCGATCTCCCATCCATCCTTCCTTCCTGATAGGGAAGCCTCCCAAGAGCCCTGAGCCCGCTCAGTTGGGGGCTCCTCCCCTCAGCCTGCTCAGCAGGAGTCTCAGCTGAGCACCCCCACTCCCACGGAAGGCTATGACCCCTTCAAGGTTGCCTGAGTAGATATGCACGGAGCAGGGGTTAGGTAGGGAAAGGAGAGAGCAGCTGGGCCATCTGTTTGTTTATGCAGGAGCACCAGGGAAAGGAGAGAGAGAGATGGGGGGGCAAGGAAGGGGAGGGTTTGTCCCCACCCCACACGGCTGTGAGGACCAGGTCTAAGTCACGGAGGAGAGGGGGCTGGATCCAGAAGCTAAGGGAGCTGGGTCTATGGAAGACTTAACAAGGACTTACTACCCAGAGACCAGCAAACTCCATGTGGGGTGAGGCAAGTGGAGGCCCAGCTGGCCACTGGCTGAGACAGTTCATCTCCCCAACACCAGCCAGCAGTGCAGCCCTGAGGAGGGGCCAGAAGAGAGCCTGGGCAGATGTTATCCCCTGACATGCACCTGGTATTCCTAAAAAGGCTTCTGGATGTTTGAGGGAGGTGAGGGTGACCTGTGAGGCAGCCTTCGAGATGGGCTGCTTAGAACTCCCTCCAAGGGAGAGCTTGCCCCCAGGAGGGCGAGCTGCCACACCTTTGATGTCTTAGTCTACTGGAGCTGCTGTAACAGAAATACCACAAGGGGGGGTGGCTTTAAATGACAGAAATTTATTTTCTCACAGTTCAGGAGGCTACAAGTCCAAATTCAGGGCACTGACTCTAGGGGAAGGCTCTCTCTTGTGGACTCTGGGGGAAGATCCTTGTCTCTTTCAGCTTCTGTATCCCCGACGTTTCTCAGTTCCTTGGCGATCTCCATATGACATCTATCTTTCTCCCATTTGTGCTTGCTTCTCCGTGTCTAATCTGTTCTTTTCATAGCTCAGAAGTCATTAGATTTAAGACACATCTTAGACTGATATGGCCTCATTAACATAACAAAGAAAACCGTATTCCCAAATGGGATTGTATCCACTGGTACAGGAATTAGGATTCCAACGCATGTTTTGAGGAGACACAATTCAATCCACAACATTCCAGGTCCTCCCAGTAATCTCCTGAGGTCCAGCTCTCCCTAACTGCCCTGACACTGGTGGAGCATGCTGGAGAATTAGAGGTGGTCCTGCCTAACCAGAGCAGGACCCCTCTGCAGGCAACAGGTACACTGGAGTTCCACAGCCTGGCCAAGACTTTCTCTGAGCACTATTGCAGTGTAAGGCGCTACCTTCCCAGGCCCCCTCCCTCCCTCTCTTCCTGCACAGGTGTCAGCTCTGCATCAAGGCCTGAGCCTCTCCCCACCGACTGCTGTCCCCTCCCCACTGATCCTTCATTGGTTGCCCCATATATAGTTTGCACTTCCTGTTCCTCCTTGGCTACTGCTTCCAGGAGGACCAGAGGGAACACTTCCTGTATGAGGAGATGGTGGCCAAGAACTAGTCAACAGTAAGATTCTCACGTGCACATGCAATCTGGGGGGCTGGGATCCATTGGACCAGTAATCGTGGATAAGCTTGGAGGCTCGATTCCACCCAGAGGCACCTTGGAAGGAAGGCCTGGTGATCTACTTCTGAAAAATCAGCCACTGAAAACTATGGAACACAGTTCTACTCTGACACGCATGGTGTTGTCATGAGTTAGGATCAACTGGACAGCAACTGGTATTTCCCAAGGGGGCTCACATAAGAGAATTTTAAGTTGATTCATCTGAGGAGCACCATCCTGTTTTACCAAAGCAGAATTTCAATTTGAATTGTACTAGAAATGTTTGAAAACCACATTGCATGTTAAAAATGATCAGACATCACTCAAGTCATTTACAGACATAATGAATCAGCAAGAATGGAAGCTCACACAAGTCATCCCAGGAACGCCAGGCAGAAACAGAAATACAATTTGCTTCCTGCATTACCAGCAATAAACAATCCTTTATATCATAATGTAAGATCTAAAAATAGTTCACTTTAAATTTTGAGCCCATGTACATAAGGAAAGGAGGTTGTGCATAAAAGCCAGTTATTCATTTATTCTCTGCATTAAAGGCTTCAACAGTAAGAGCCCAATTAACAGAAAAGACCGGTGGGAAATTATGCACTCCTTTTTGTTTATTACAGAGGGATTTTACATTCATATTTCATTGAGAGGAAATTATGTACATGGCTTACATAATTCACACATGGCAGTACTCCCTCTGAATTCAGATCTCTCACAAATGATTGTGCAGAAAGAAACGAAATGGAAAACAGTGATTTTTAGAAAGATGCCACCACCATGTCATTAACAGTTGTGAACAGCATTTCCCAATGCCGTGACCCAGAGTCAAGTCCATTGCCCTGGACAAATGGGCAATCCTCATAGCTGTGACTTTGAAGAAGTGCTGGGATCATGACTCAGGAATTCTGGGTTCAGGTCCTGGCTTAGGAGTGACCATTTATCCATAGATATTTTATCAGTTCTAGGCATGTGATGCAAATTACCTGTAATCTTCTCTCCACTACGTCATTATGCAAGTAAGGAAACAGGATTATTGAATTGTAGGGCTGGGGTTCATCCACCAACTTGCTATGACCATGAGTCCTAAATTTCTGTTCTGTCAAATGAGATGGGATAACAAATCATCTTTAAGATACCTGGGTGGTGCAGACAGTTACCATGCTTGGCTGCCAATGAAATGGTTGGAGGTTTGAGTCCACCCAGAGATGCCTCAGAAGAAAGGGCTGTCGATCTACGTCAGAAAAGTCAGTCATTGAAAACCCCATGGAGCACAGTTTACTCTGACACATATGGGGTCTCCATGAGTTGGAGTCAACTTGATGGAAACTGGTAAGGCTCTTGTACTGTATGACTCTCTAAAGGAGACTGTGAACATTCGCAGGATATCAGAGAAATAAAAAGAAATAACAGGAATAGGGAGGCGGGGCCAAGATGGCAGAGTAGTCAGAAGCTTCTCGTGGACCCTCTTATAGCAAAGACCTGAAAAAACAGATGAATCGATTATATGTGGCAATCTGGGAGCCCTGAACATCAAGACAGAGTTGAGGGACCAGACTGAGTGGAGGGGAAGGGAGAGAAGGTTTGGAAGCAGCAAGGAGTTGCCAGACCTGACCCAGAGAGAGCCTGAGCCCTTCAGGCCTGATCAGCTCGGGGGTGAGCGGTGAGGCAGGCAAGCAGCAGTGCTTGGGAGGCATGTTTTCCTCACCGGGAGAGACCCAGCGCAAGAGAGTCTACACGGCCACCCAGCAGAACCAGTGAGAAGCAGTCCTGGATCAGCGAAAGATAAGTACTTGTGTACGGCCTACCGCGCGGATCAAACACACCCCCCCTTGGGCAGAAACCTGTCTCCCATTTACCTCTCTGATCCCTGCTCTCCACAGGGTCCTGGACTAGCTTCAGCAATTGCCGAGTCCCCTGGGCCCGAAGTAGGATCCGTCACACGCCCACAGCCATTCTCCCTGCCTTGGAGAGTGAACAAATTAACAAACAGGGGAAAAAACAAACTGCCAGCTCCCCTAAGCCAGGAACCCCGGGTAGGCACAGCTCCTTTGCTAGGCACAGGCATAAGGGATCCATGAACTTTGAGTGCCTTTCCCCCTACATGGACTTGTGTGGGCCCATCTCAACAGCGTAGGCCCTCATTACCACAGACTGGGAAGAAATATGCCTCAGTGTTAACAAAGGTTGCTCCAAGATGGTGGATTTATGGTGACTTATTCTACTTCTTCACATTTTTTCTGCTTTTGACATTTTCTACAATGAGCATGTATTTCTTTGGTAATAAAAAATTAAACATTTTTAAAGCAAATATTTAAATTCTATCATCCAGACTTTTCACTACCCCTCTAGACACATCAACATAAAGAAAATAAAAATTCTCACAACTGGACCAATAAGCAACATCATGATAAACTGAGAAAGAATTGAAGTTGTTAAGGATTTCATTTTACTTGGATCCACAATCTACACCCATGGAAGCAGCAGTCAAAAAATCAAACGATGCATTGCATTGGGCAAATCTGCTGCAAAAGATCTCTTTAAAGTGTTAAAAAGCAACGATGTCACTTTAAAGACTAAGGTGAGCCTGACCCAAGCCATGGTATTCTCAGTTGCCTCATATGCATGTGAAAGCTGGATGATGAATAAAGAAGACCGAAGAAGAATTGACACATTTAAATTGTGGTGTTGGCAAAGAATATTGACTGTACCATGGACTGCCAAAACAACGAACAAATCTGTCTTGGAAGAAGTACAACTGGAATGCTCCTTAGAAACAAGGATGGCAAGACTACGTCTCACATACTTTGGACATGTTATCAGGAGGGATCAGTCCCTGGAGAAGGACATCATGCTTAGTAAAGCAGAGGGTCAGCGAAAAAGAGGAAGACCCTCAACGAGATGGATTAACACAGTGGCTGCAACAACGGGCTCAAGCATGACAACAATTGTGAGGATGGCTCTGGACTGGGCAGTGTTTCATTCTGTTGTACATAGGGTTGCTATGAGTCAGAACCGACTGGTTGGCACGTAACAACAACAACAACAACTAGACCCTATGTCAGTGATAAATGCTGTAAATTCATACACTGTAAGCACAAAGCAGAACTTCAATTTATAAATTTGACTTGGTTTGAACCATTTATTTCCAGTAAAATTTCACAATTTCAAATAACAATCACATCTAAAAAGTGGAAATGGGTTTAAAAAGAAAGAAAGAAAAATGTATGGTCTGTAATTCCCTGTAACATACTTGGCTAACCTCAGAAGAGTCTAATCTACTTAATCTGGTTTGTTTGGAGCAAAGCATTCAATTCTGAGAATGGATACCTCCTTTTCAATGCATTTACAAACCACCTGTCATCCACCTCTTATATGAGTTTCTGCTTTATTGATAAATGGCCAATTACCTTCCAAAAGAATTTTTAGCTAAGCCCAGGTCTTTTACCTATTAGCTACTTAGAGCAGCCAGTTCAAAGCTGCTGGGCTTTTTTAAGGATGCCAAAACTTCATCCTAATAAACATTTCACACCAATTTTGGGTAGAACAATCACAGTTATAATGGTTTTCTATTTTGTTTTAATAAATGACTCAAGATGTAGCTGGTTAATGGTCTCCGGGAACATCTAGCTCAATTGGCATAACACGGTTTATAAAGAAAATGTTCTACATTCTACCTTGGTGAGTAGCGTCTGGGGTCTTAAAAGCCTGTGAGCAGCCATCTAAGATACTCCACTGGTCTCATCCCTTCGGGAGCAAGGGAGAATGAAGAGAACAGGATACAAGGAAAAGATCAGTCCAAAGGACTAATGGACCACAGCTACCACGGCCTTCACCAGACTGAGTCCAGTACAAGTAGATGGTGCCCGGCTACCACCACTGACTTCTCTGACAGGGATCACAACAGAGGGTCCCAGACAGAGCTGGAGAAAAAAGTAGAACAAAATTCTAGCTCACAAAAAAAGACTAGACTTACTGGCCTGACAGAGACTGGAGAAATGCCGAGTATGGCCCCCAACACCCTTTTAGCTCAGTAATGAGGTCACTCCCAAGGTTCACCGTTCAGACAAAGATTAGACAGCCCCATAAAACAAAACAAGACTAATGGGGCACAACAGTCCATGAACAAGGACTAGAAGGCAGAAGGGGACAGCAAAGCTGGTAATAGGGAACCCAAGGTTGAGAAGGGACAGTGTTGACATGCCGTGGTGTTGTTAACCATTGTCATAAAACAATATGTGTACTAGCTGTTTAATGAGAAACTATTTGTTCTGTAAACTTTCATCTAAAGAACAATAAAAAGAAAAAAGAGTGGTGTCACCTTCTCAAAGCAGAGGAAAAGCACAAGTCACCCTTAAAAAAAAAACTTTAAGAAGATAAACATTAATATGCAGAAAGTAGGCTGTGATTTTTTTTTTTTTAATTCTGAGCATTAGCATGTATAAGATAAAAGCAGAGGCATTTGGGTATCTTTACTAAAGGTTTGTTGTAGCTGTTATTATCTACTATCAAGTTGGCCCCTGATTCATGGCAACCCCATGCACAATGGAAAAAAACACTGCTCAGTCCCGGGCCATCCCCATGATCTGTTGCCAGTCAGACTGTTGTGATGTATAGGGTTTTCAGTGGCTGATTTTAGGACGTGGATCGCCAGGCCTTTCCTCTTAGTCTGTCTTAGTCTGGAAGCTCCACTGAAACCTGTTCAGCATCATAGCAATATGCAAGCCCCCACCGACAAATAGACAGTGGTTGCTCATGAGGTTCATTGGATGGGAATCGAACCCGGGTCTCCCACATGGAAGGTGAGAATTCTACCACTGAACCACTGCCCCCTTTTCTAAGCACAACATACGCTGAATAAGGTGAATGAACATTAATGAAATCTTAGGAGATGGGAGGAAGGGGGGGAAAGTACCAGAAGCGTGTGAAAGATACAGCAGAGCGGTTCTCCCAGCAGCAGTCTGACGGATGATAACAGCGTTAGTAACAAGAAGGAATCAGCAGTGAGGAAGAAAATAAGATCTTGTGGGGAGTCAAAACTGGCATGAGAAGTATGTTATTGTGTTTGTAAAGATGAAAACAGTCACAGCGTGGATTATGAATATGCAGCTATTATCAATGATTCTGTAAGAAGTGTGTTATTATCTAGATTATTAAACTAGCAGCTTGGATGCAACTATTATGAAACGATCGTGCAGAAGGGATATTGCAGGACTGGAGCCTCACTGGGCAGGTAAGGGAAGCCTGAAGTGAAGTAGAGGATACAAACGGATCTAGGGAAGGGGGATGAATTCAGAGAGGGGGAATAAACAGTTGCCATCAAGTCGATTCCAACTCTTGGCAATCCTGTGTGTGTCAGAGTAGAACTATACTCCATACGGTTCGCAATGGCTGATTTTTCAGAAGTAGTTTGCCAGGCCTTTCTTCCATGGCACCTCTAGGTGAATTTGAACCACCAATATTTCAGTTAGCAACTGAGCACTTAACTATTTGCACCACCCAGGAAGGGCTCATTTTTTGTCCTGTTCTTGACCATAGCACATATCATGAAGACCGTATTTTCAAACTCACGTACAATGTACACATATCACTTTGTACAATTATAGTCAGCATATTCTGTATATTTCTTAAAATATGTGTCAGTAATTCTTTTTGGTGAATCAAATTCTACTTTAAACGTACCAGGCTAGATAATGCATGCATGATTGTTTTGGAAAAAATCATTTGCACAGGAATGTCAATTATGAATAATAAGGTGCCAATTTGTGACCAGGGTTCTCGTTTGATTTTTAAAACTCAGAATGTAAAATTCAACAGTAGTAAAATAAATAATGGTGAGCTTTTGCAAATGAAAAATTCTCATGTCAAATGGATGCTTCTCTCTCTTGGCTTGTGTTTTGTGTAATTCTGTTTTAGAAGATAAATCTAGCTGCTACATTCAGGATGTGTTGGCCTGAACACAAGTTTATTGCAACCAGGCCAGGCCTAACTTAGCTTACAAAGGTTGCAGAAGCCAAAAAGAAAAACCTAGATGAATGAGACAGATTGAAGGAACAGCGGAAGCAATGATACAATTTGGTGGCTGATTGTATACAGGAGACAAAGACCTCGGGCAATGGAAACAAACCCAGGGAGAACCTGGGCAACTAAAACATACTATTGCCGTTGCTAAGTGTGAACTAGAGTTCAAAGTTGGCAGCAGAAGATACAAAGCTCACTGGAGAATCCAGCACAACTTGTACAAGGAAAGGTCATGGTACAATAGACACTTCCAAACTTCCTGAGGCACCGAATTGTTGGGCTGAGGGATACGGGGACTATGGTCTCAGGGAACATCTAGCTCAATTGGCATAACACAGTTTATAAAGACAGTGTTCTCATTCTACCTTGGTGAGCAGCGTCTGGGATCTTAAAAGCCTGTGAGCAGCCATCTAATACACTCCACTAGTCTCACTCCTTCGGGAGCATGGGAGAATGAAGAAAACAAGATACAAGGGAAAGATTAGTCCAAAAGACTAATGGACCACAACTACCATGGCCTCCACCAGATTGAGTGCAATACAACTAGTTGGTGCCTGGCTACCACCACTGACTGCTCTGACAGGGATCACAACAGAGGGTCCCAGACAGAGCTGGAGAAAAATGTAGAACAAATTCTAACTCACAAAAGAAGACCAGAGTTACTGGCCTGACAGAGACTGGAGAAACCCCAAGAGTATGGTCCCTGGACACCCGTTTAGCTCAGTAATGAAGTCACTCCCACGGCTCACTGTTCAGTCAAAGATTAGACAGCCCCATAAAACAAAACGAGACTAATGGAGTACAACAACCCAGGGACAAGGACTAGAAGGCAGGAGGAGATAGGAAAGCTGGTAATCAGGAACCCAAGTTCGAGAAGGGACAGTGTTGACATGTCTTGGGGTTGTTAACCAATGTCAAAAAACCATATGTGTGCTTACTCTTTAATGAGAAACTGTTTGTTCTCATCTAAAGTACAATTTAAAAAAAAAAAAAGAAGAAGATACAAAGCTCACACAGGCACTGATGGAACAAACCTTTATTCACATAGAAAAGAGAGCAAGGTCAGCTTCTCTAGCAGCTTCCAGTCCCCCATGGCCAGTAGTTCACTTCCTGCAGCCAACACAGGACAGGTGGTCTGCGCCCACCCCTCTTGTGCTGCAGATGAAGGACCTCATTCTCTCCCTGCCAGCACAGATATAGATGGGAGGTTGGCCTGGTGCCATGTGGTATCTACACACGAGCAGAACAGAGAAAGTTACTGTGTGCCCAGTACAGAGAAAGATGCTTCCCTGATAAGAAATGGGAAACAGAAATTCAGTTCCCAGCCTTGCTATCAGAGAATGTTCCCAGCCAGGCCAACTGTCCTCCCAACACTAAAAAATCAGATAGTTATGAGCAGAAGCCAGCCTGGGGTATATGGACAGTGAGTCAGAGGAGCAGACCTGATCTGGTGTCCTTGGAAGTGGCCTGAGTACTGGAATCACTAAAAATCAGCATCTTAGGCTGAGGTGTATATGTTACACTTGTGTAGATGTAGTGACTGTGAGTAAGATTTCCAAGGTCATAATGATCCCCACGGAGCCCTGGTAGCATAGTGGTTAAGAGCCATGGCTGCTAACCAAAACGTCGGCAGCTCGACTCCACGAGCTGCTCCTTAGAAACCCTGTGGGGCAGTTCTACTCTGTCCTATAGGGTCCTTATGAGTCAGAATCGACTTGACAGCAATTTTTTTTTGTATACACACACACACACACACACACACATATATATTTTAAAGAATTGACTAATGTGATTGTGGGGAGCTAGCAAGTCCAAAGTCTGTAGGTCAGATGATATAGGCTGGAGACTCCTGAAGACTTGTGTCCCCAAATTTGTAGGTCAGGTGACAAGAAGGATGAAGAGAAAGAATGTTCTGACAAAATGCCTATTTATAGGCTGGAGGCAGAACACACCCTAAAGAAACTCCCTTTTTTGCTCTTAAGGCTTTCAAACGATTGGTTGAGTTCCACCCAAAGTATGGAGGGTAATCTACTTTACTTAGAAACCCTATGGGGCAGTTCTACTCTGTCCTACAGGGTCACTATGAGTCGGAATTGACTTGACAGCAATGGGGGGTGGGTGGGGGAGGAGATGATCTCCACAGGCACTGATAAAATTGAATTCCTAGATCCAGAAAGACAGGACAGAGAGCTGGAGAACCCCCACCAGCATGATTCACAATATGTGCAAGAGAGGGAAACAAGGGTTAGCATAAGGCAAGGCCTCCTCCCTAATTCCAACAGATGCCCACAAGGACCATGCGCACTGAGCCAGGACGCTCTGTTTAGATTTCAGTAGCATGCCGCAGTCAACCAAGTCTCCATTCAACACCCAAACTCATCCTATAGCTGCCCTATTTTTCTATTAGAAATGGCTGCGAAGGAGAAAAAAAATCTAACTCAAGGTAAAGCATTTTCAGAAAATTTACTGCTTGAAGTAAATTAACAAATCATTCCTGAAAGTTCAGAGTCAATGTTGTCGCTTTGTTAGATATTTCAGGCAAGAAGCCCTGCTGGCCCAATGGGTACCAGCTAAGCTTCTAAAGGTCTGCAGTTCAACCCATCCAGCCACCCCGCAGAGGAAGATCTGGCCATCTTCTCCTGTAAAAATTACAACCTAGAGAACCCTACAGGGCCGGTTCTACTGTGGAAATTGTGCACACAACTCTGAGAAATACATCAGAGCTAATCACTAAAGGAGGTAGTCATGGTTCAGTGGTAGAATTCTCACCTTCCATGGGGGAGACCCAGGTTTGATTCCCAGCCAATGCACCTCAGGCACAGCCACCACCTGTCTGTCAGTGAAGGCTTTCATGTTGCTGTGATGCTGAACACGTTTCAGTGGAGCTTCCAGACTAAGATGGACTAGGAAGAAAGGCCTGGATATCTAATTTCTAAAATCAGCTAATGAATACCCTGTGAATCACAATGGCCCAATCTGAAACTGATCTTGGGGATGGTGCAGGGCTGGGCGGCATTTCATTCCATTCTGCGTGGGGTCGTCAGGGGATCGATTCCATGGCAGCTAACAACAAACGCAATCATTAGAGAAAAATTTACACCCCAAATAATTTTAATCGAAAAATGAGATTTACATTTGTAAATTTTTAAAAAATCCATATTGGAGCATTTAAAGGTATAAGTCGGATAATTGTATTTGAGATACTCTTCTAAGAGAGAGACTCTTCTCTGCTATTAAGAACATGCTAGCCTTTCAAAAGAAGCAATGTAGGACCTAAAAGTGTTCCTAGGAGCCAGAAAAAAACACATATTCATACGATCACTCTCAAAATGGATAATTTATCATTGTTTTTCAAGCCCTCCCTCCTCCCTGTACATTCTTAACTAAAATTAATCTAAGAACACAACCACACGAGAGCTTGGGGCCTGGGTAAGAAGCCAACGATATTGCTGACTCCTGTGTCACGTCTTCTTTTAGACATGTGTCACGCATGTGTAGCTGCCACCTTAACATGAGTCATATATTTTTCAAAGCAAGAATGACACACATCAGAAGCACTAGATCCCTTACATGCTAATTGCAATTACACAGCAAAACATAATGTGCTGCCAAAATATTCACGGGATAATTGCCCTGGGATGACAAGATAATTCTTCCTATTCTTCCCAAACAGAATGTAGATGCCCCGTCTAATTACTTTGCAATCTTCTAGGCAAACATTTTTGCTAGGTCTCAGCCAAGCACATATCGTTCCCTGCCCACCTTCTTGCCAAGCATCTTTCATAATGTCAAAGAAAGCATGTGGTGTGCCAAGGATCAGATCAGAGGTTCCCAACCTCAGCACCATTGGCACAGTGCCCAAAGATTCTTCGTTATAGGCTAGCTGTTGTGGGCATGTAGGATGTTGAGCAGCATCGCTGGCCTCTGCACACTAGATACCAGTAGAACCCCCTCCCAGTTTTGACAATGAAGAATGTTTCCAGACATGCCATTGTCCCCTCAGGGGCAAAATCATACCTGGTGGGAATCACAGGATCAGACACATTTGCCTGGTTGGTAAGAAGATCCTGTGAATAGGGAGGCTCATGGTACACATTAACCAAACCAGTTGCCATCAAGTCAACTCCAAATTGGGTGACCCCATGTGTGTCAGAGTAGAACTGTGCTCCATAGGGTTTTTAATGACTGAGTTTTTGGAAGAAATTGCCAGGCCTTTCTTTCAAGGTGCCTCTGGGTAGATTCAAACCTCCAGCCTTTCGGTTAGCAGCTGAAAGCATTAATCGTTTGCACCACCAGGGCTCCATTTTTACCACCTAGGGACTCCAAAAGATCGTCAGTTCAAATCCACTAGCCGCTCCTTGGAAACCCTATGGGGCAGTTCTACTCTGTCCTGTAGGTTGCCATGCGTCAGAATCAAGTCAACGACAAAAGGGTTAGGGACTTCTAGTAGTTAAAAAAAAAAAACTTGGCATTCCCTCCTCCTCTAGTCCTCCTCTAGTCCCTCATCTTCCCATGCCTCCAGGAGCCCGCCAGCTGCCCTCTCCTTGCTGAAGTCCCAATTCTAAGAAATCTCCAAGACCTTCCTCCCTCCAAGAGTCTCAGCTCCAAATTAACCTCTGTCTTCCTCGTGTTCCATAGCACTCCCTCATCACCATCTTTGGAACCACGTACATACACCTTTTCAAAACATCTATTTCCCCATTGTTACTGGTCTCACATCAGTGTTAAGAGGAAAGCAATTTGATTGAAATATAAAGTATAAATTAATAATATATTTAATTGTTATTGTTGTTGTTAGGTGCCATCAAGTCAGTTCCAACTCATAGTGACCCTATGTACAACAGAATGAAACACTGCCCGATCCTGCGTGATCCTCACAATCGTTGTTGTGCTTGAGCCCATTGTTGCAGCCACTGTGTCAATCCATCTCGTTGAGGGTCTTCCTCTTTTTCACTTACACTGTACTTTACCAAGCATGAAGTCCTTCTCCAGGGACTGATCCCTCCTGACAACAATAAATTTAATACTCTTAGGGTATTTGGTGTGCAGAAGTCTCTCACATGTTTACAAGGAGATAATCTGGTTTGAGAAAGCCACTTTCAGTACCATTTGCATCAGATGAGTTCAGCTGAGCCTTCCCAAGCCCCCAAGCCGGCAACTCTCTAGGTTCTAAGATAGTCTTTATTGTTGTTGTTACGTGCTGTAGAGTCAATTTCAACTCATGGTAACCCCACCTGTTACAAAGTAGAACTGTTCCATTGGGTTTTCTTAGCTGTAATCTTTACAAAAGTAGATTGCCAGGCCTTTCTCAAGCAGAGTCACTGGGTGGGATCAAACAACCAACCTTTTGGTTAGCAGCAGAGTACTTAACCGTTTGTGCCACCAGGGCTCTGTAAAGATAGTGTAGCCCTGAATAAGTAACAGTTGATGCTAATTCTCAGTCCTGGATTTATTCAGCTTAGGTTGTCTCTGATTATTCCAAGTAATAAATTAAGAAATTTCCAAAAGATTCTCAATACATCATTGTAATTTGCTTTAAGAAATAATTGCTTAGAAATGATGTAATTGCCTTAGAGCAGAAGTCAGCAAACTTTTTCTGTGAAGGGCGAAAGAGTACATATTTCAAGCTTCGTGGGCCAAAACAGTCGCAACTACTCAACTCTGACATTGTAGCATGGGAAAATGTCATAGACACTATGTAAGAGAATGAGTGTGGTTGTGTTCCAATAAAACTTTATAGACAAAAGCACTCTTTTGACTCAAGGGACATAGTTTGCCAACACTTGCCGTAGTGGCTCCTCCTCATTCATTCATTCAACATTAACTGAGTGTCAACTCTGATCTAGGCATTGGAATGCATACTGGAGATGCCAAATAAAGCACTGACTCAACTCTTAAGGAGCTCAAAGCCAAATGGGAGAGTAACATATACACAATAGATCCAGGAAAGAAGGATGGGGGTTGCCTTAGTTACCCTGAGTCCCTGTAATAGATACACCACAAGTGGGTGGTGTCGGAGACCAGAAGAACTAGATGGTGCCTGGCTACCATCAATGACTGCTCTGACAGCGATCATAACAGAGACTCCCAGAGAGAGTGAGAGAAAAATATAGAACAGAATTCAAATTCATGAAAAAGACCAGACTCACTGGTCTGACAGAGACTGGAGGCACACCTGAAACTGTGGCCCCCAAACACTCAGCCAACCCAGAACTGAAACCATTCCTGAAGACTACTTTTCAGACAAAGATTAGACGGGCCTATAAAACAAAAAATAACATGCGTGAGGAATGTGTTTCTTAGTTCAATCAAATCCATGAGACCAAATGGGCAGCTCCTGTTCAAAAGCAAGACGAGAAGGCAGGAAGGGACGGGAACGGGACGGATGGACACAGGGAACCCGGGTGGAAAGGGGGAGTGTGCTGTCACATTGTGGGGATTACCACCAATGTCACAAAACAATATGTGTGTACATTTTTGAATGAGAAATTAACTTGAGCTGTAAACTTCCATCTAAAGCACAATTTAAAAAAAAAAACCCACTACAGTACGCTGAGTTCTTTTGTTTGCTGAAAAGATGATGTAAAAATCAGAATCACCTTTGAAGGCCTCGTTCAAAGCTGTTAAATAATCAAAAGAAGTTGCTATGTAAAAAAAAAAAAATTCTCACAGTTCAGAAGGACAAAATTCTGAATTCAGGGTTCCGGCTCCAGGGGAAGGTTCTCTCTCTGTCCACTCTGAGGGAAGATCTTCATCTCTTTCAGCTTCTGGAGCCCTTTGGTGATCTTCAAGTAGCATCTCTCTTACCCCTGCCTTCCACCCCCCCGTACTCCCCCACTTTGTGCTTGCTTGTCCCTATGTCTATGCTGCTCCTTATAATTCAGAAGTGAGTAGGTTTAGGACACACCCTGCAGTGGTGGGGCCTCATTAACATAACAAAGAAAATCCTATTCTCAATTGGGATCACATCCATAGACACAGGCTTTAGGACTCCAACACATATTTGGAGTCCAACACATATAATTCAATCCATAAGGGGATCTAGTGGAAACCCTAGGGGATCAATTCCCCACCTAGGGGTGGGAGTGGAAGGTGGTTTAAATAACAGCTTCACTAAAGAGTGCTCTGTAGCTGCTGCCCCACTGATGGAAGCCATTGCTCTCTGAAGAGGCTACTCCTATGCCTGGGCTGGAGCAGCCCATTCGGTCTTCCTGCCAGATGGCACTTCCCAGTATTGCCATGCCTCAGAGGTCCCTCCTCTGGGCCTCCTGTGCTCACAGACAAAAGAGGCCACACCTCTGAAAGGTCCCATCCTCCATAACTTCTATCATATTTTGGCCATTAACCCTGCCCCAGGCCAACCTAACTGAAGGACACAGATGTAGCTGACCATAATCCTTTCACTGCCTCCACTGGG
The DNA here is from genome assembly GCA_030035585.1 of Dugong dugon. Classification (NCBI taxonomy): domain Eukaryota; kingdom Metazoa; phylum Chordata; class Mammalia; order Sirenia; family Dugongidae; genus Dugong; species Dugong dugon. Next base: position 221,528,676 of record CM057460.1, read on the forward strand.
GCTGGAAAACCTAACTCTTATCTCACCAGAGACACCACTCAGGTTCCGCCATATTACATTCAGAGTGTATGTTTCCTTTGTTATAAGGTATGGACACAATTGGAACATGCTGGATCTCCAGTTCAGACTGTGAAGGTGTCTCATTTCATAATATTTAGCAAAGCCTCGCCATGGACTGACCTTCTGACTGTGGAGCTATGATTGGACTACATTTTACTTCTCCCTTTACGTCTGTAGCTTCACAGGGAAAGTGGAATGATATGCTTTTCCTCTGTTTCTAACCACGAAGTGTAGGAACATTGGAAGAAAATAGTTCACAGAAACGAAAATGAAACACCCACTCCTGGAGTATTATGGGAAACATTCCTTTGCCTCTACAGCACTGATAGTCAATGTTCTCTCTGAGTATTATGATACACATATATCTATAGTTTCTAAAATTGTGCCCACCACAAAATTGTCCCAAGGTGCACATGGAGAAAATTAACACATCAATTTTAGTAGCAAAAGCATTAGGGAAGAATGACAATGAACAGCTTAAGCTAGTTTAAGAACAGCAGCAATGGCACAGAACCACCTAATGAAGCCTTCTTGTGATCACCTTGGAGAAGTCCCAAGGTTATAAACAAAGAAGAATGCTCTAAGTTAAAGCCAGATTCATCTTCTAAGGGCCTTTGACCTACCCTACTCAGAAGCCTAAGCCAACACCATGGATCCTACAGATCTTCTGTTTGTAGAAAGGGGCAGAAATGTAGGGATCTTGGCCACTAAGGCAAAAGGCAGACCACAGAGTGGGGAGCATTGCTACCCCTGTTCTGGCCACATTGCTACTGAAATGAATGATTTTTCTGTGAGTGTTTTCCATGCGGCATGACTGGCCTCTGACATGACAGATGCTGAAGACACCTTCTGTTCATGGGTGTTCTCTCACCAGCCTGCCCTCATCTCCAGAAGAGGAATGACCATCTGTAATCTCAATGCCTTGCACAGATTACTGCACCATATGCACAGGGAACAGGGCTACAAAAGAATGGGGCTTAGACCTGGTAAATGCTCATGGAAGGTGTATTAGCTTCCTATTGCTGCTGTAACAAATCACCATAAACACAGCAGCTTAAAACAACACAAACGTATCATCTTATAGTTCTGAAGATCAGAAGTCCAAAACGAGTCTTACAGGACTAAAATTAAGGTGTCAGCAGGGCTATATTCCTTCTGGAAGTGCCAAGAGAGAAGCTATTTCCTTGCCTTTTCAAATTTCTAAGAGCCACCTGCATTCCTCAGCTTGTGGTCCCTTCCACCATTTTCAAAGCACATGACTCCAACCTCTGCTTCATCATCACATCTCCTTTTCTGACCCTTATGTCTCCCTTTTATAAGGACTTTTGTGATTACGTTGGGCCCACCTGGATAATTCAGGGTAATCTTCTCATCTCAAGATCCTTAACTTCAAGGCCTCTGCAAAGTCCCTTTTGCCACATAGGGTAACATATTCACAGGGTTCTAGGGGTTAGGACATCAATGTCCTTGGATGCCATTATCCTGCTGACCACAAAGATAAGGGCAAAGTCCAGGGATGAAGTACTGTTTGTCAAGGACAGAGTATAGGGCACTTGGAAATGGAGGGACAATTAAAAGTACTACTGGGCTGACTGTGTTAGGCTGGGTTCACTAGAGAAGCAAAACCAGAAAAGTGTGTAAGTATATATATAGAGAGATTTATATCAAGAGGTTGTTGTGGAGGCTGGAACATCCCAAGTCTGTGGGTCAGGATAGAGGCTTCTTCTGACTAATATAGCCACAGGGGCTGGCGAACCCGACTGGCAGGTCAGAGAGCAGGGCTCTTGCTCACAGGCTGCAAAGACCGACGAATCCCAAGATCGACAGGTGAGATCACACGTAAGTTGCTAGCTCAAGTTCCAAGAACCAGAGGTCAGACGAACAGGAGCCAGCTGCAGGATCCGGCTTGATCTAAAAGCTCTTAAGCCTTGCCAGAATGTCCACTTACACTGGATGTAGGCCACATGCCCAAGGAAACTCCCTTTCAACTGACGGGCTACTCACAGCAGATTCAGCAGATCCCATCATAGGGGTGATCACATATCAGATCTCAACAGAAAGTGATCACAACACTATAGGACTGACAAAACACTGAGAATCATGGCCCAGCCAAGTTGACAGACAATCTTAACCATCACACTGACATATTTTACTAATGAAGCTAAACTGTTGTGTGGTTCAAAGCACACTTCTGGGAAAAATTTATGGTGGTGAAATAATTTGGAAAGGGATAGTGAGAATGGTTACACAACTTGAAGAATGTAAACAATGTCACTAATTGGATACATAGAGTTTGTTGAAATGGCCTATGTTTGCTGTGTATGGGGCCCTGGTTGCACAGTGGTTAAGCATTCAGCTGCTAACCAAAAGGTTGGCAGTTTGAATCCACCAGTTGCTCCTTGGAAATCCTATGGGGAAGTTCTACTCTGTCCTATGGGGTCACTATGAGTTGAAATCAACTCATCAGCAATGGGTATTTTTGGGTTGCTGTGTATATTTTCACAAAAGAAAATTAAATTTTTTTAAAATGTACTACTGGCTGAGAGATGTGAAGGAAGAGGTAGGAATAAGGAGCAGAAAGGGGGAGGCTGCCAAATTTGGAGGTAGGGAACACTTGAAATGGGAGCACTACTCTGGAGTCAGGAGACCCACGCTGTAGGATGGCTCAGCTACCTTTCTCTGTGACTTTGGGTGACTCTCAAGACACTTTGCCTTTCTGAAATTTCTTCGGCTCTCTTCTCCAGCTTAAGCCCCTTCCTGCTCTGTGCCTGCACCATGTACTCTGCCTTCCCTCCAGTTAACGCTGTCTCTGCTAATCGTCCTCTAGGCTCTAGGTCCCTCACCTTTCCCCAGAATCATCAGATCACTCTCTTAGCTCATCTGGCCTTCCTTCTCCACTGAATCACTCACTTAACCCATAAACGTGCTGTAATATCCCTGCTTAAGAACACACCCCCCAGAAAAACAACAAAACCCATTGCTGTTGAGTCGATTCTGACTCATAGCGACTCTAAAGGACAGATTAGACCTGCCCCATAGGGTTTCCAAGGAGCACCTAGTGGTTTCAAACTGCAGCCGTAGCTATTACCACTACGCCACCAGGGTTTTCACCACACCCCCAGGGTGGTAAATTTGGCAATGAATGTAGGTGATAGTTACACAACATGATTGATATAATTGGCTCACTGAATTGTACATGTGAAAAATGTTGAAATCACCAATATTTTATTATCTACACTTTTACAACAAAAAAAAGAACATTCCCTTAACCCCATGCTTGCGTCCAAATGCCCCTCATTTCTCCCCTCCTTTTTGTAGAAAAATCCCCTCTTTAGTTACCTATGACTGTCATAACAAAAATACCATAAGTGGGTGACTTTAAAGAACAGCAATTTATGTTCTTACGGTTCAGGAAGCTAGATGTCTGAATTAAGGGCGTGGCTCTAGGGGGAGGTCCTTCTTTGTCTAGTTAGCTTCTAGTGGCTGCTAGCAATCCTCAAGGCTCCCAGGCTTGTAGATGTACCTGCCACATGCGGCTGTCTTCATATGTCTTTCCCCGTGTCTCTTTGCGTCTTTTCTGTTCTTCTTATAACTCAGAAGGGATTAGGTTTAGGACCCACCTTACTTGGGAATGACCTTATTAACATAATAAAGAAAACCCTATTTCCAAACAGGATCACATCCACGGGTATAGGGGCCAAGACTGCAATTAATATTTTGGGGGGGACACAAATAAATAGTACTCCCCAAAATAGGAGTCTATGTTGGCTGTCTCCACATCCTCACCTCCCATTCCATTGAGCCTCATCCATTGAAGTTTTTATTCCCTAACACTTCTCTGCAATGCTCTTGTCAAGAATGATGATGACTTCCATCTTACCAAGGCCAGTGGGCAGTTCTCTCATCTTTGCTTACTTATCAGTGCATTTGACATGGTCGATTGCCCCTTCTTGTTTGAACATTTTCTTCTCCGGCTTTCTTGACTACCTGGTTTTCTTCCTACCCACCCCCACCCCCCTGCCATCTGCATCTTCTCACCCTCGTTTGCTAACTCCTGCTCTTGCTCTTCTTGTCTACTTGTAAACAGTAGGTGTCCCAGGCTCAGTTCTCAGACCCATTCTCTTCCTACACATACTTTCTTGGTGAGCTTAATCAGTTCCACCACTCTAAATGCCTCCTGCATGCCAGTGATTCCTGGATTTGTATTACCAGCTCAAACTCCCTCCTTAACTCTAGACTCATATATCCAACGACCTAGTCAACGTCTCCTCTGGGATGTCAAATAAACATCTCAAACTCAACATGCCAAAGATGAACCTTGGATCGTCACTCCAACCCTGCTACTCTCAAAGCCTTCCCCACTGCACCAAATCCATTCTTTTGGTTGCTCAAGCCAAAATTCTAGGCACTGTCTTTGCCTTTTCTCATGTATGGATGACCTCATAGATCCAACTCAGCAGCAATGTCTACTGGCTGTATATTCAGTGCTTATCCAAAAGTGAAATCAGTTTGTCCAGTCTCCACAGCAACCACCCCAAATCCAAGCCAGCATCATCCTTCACCCCCGATATGATATAGATACCACATTGACTTCCTCTCTTGCTCCCCCTATAGTCTGGTTTTGACACAGAAGTCAAATAAATTAAAACAAAACAAAACAAAAAAAAAACCCTCAGATCTTGTCTTTTCCCTGCAGAGAACTTTCCCATGACTTCCTAGACCACATAGAAAAAACAAGCAAACAAACAACAATAAAAACCCAAGCTCCTTGTGATGCCCCACATGGTCCCACATACTCCGACTCAGCCTGTCGCTGGTCTTCTTTTCTGTGACTTTACCCAGACTCATCACTCTTCAGCCACACCATTCCTCAAGCAAAGCCTCAGAGCTTTGCACTCACTCACTTTTGGTTCAGATTCACTCTCTGACTTGTTCAATGTCTTTGCTCAAATGTCACTTTCTTAGAGAAGCCTTTCGGAACCACCTGACCTAACACAGCCCTTTCTTTCCTCATCTCTTCTCCCTATCCTCTTGCAGAATGCATCATTGCCTGCAGTTGGAACACACAAGTCTATTCCTCAACTTGTTTACTTTCTGTCTCCCTACTAGAATGTGTCTGGGTGATACAAATGCTTGACACCCTTGGCTGCTTATCAAAAGGTTGGAGGTTCAAGTTCACCTAGAGGTGCCTTGGAAGAAAGGCCTGGAGATCTACTTCTAAAAAAGCATCCATTGAAAACCCTATGGAGCAGTTCTATTCTGACACACATGGTGCCACCATGAGTCAGAATCAATTCAAGGGCAAGTGGTTGGTTTGTTTTACTTTCACAACAGAAAACACAGAGGGCTTCCAATTAAGCCAATTCCCACCAAAATCTAATTCTAACGTCACGAAAAGTAAATACAAATGTATCAGTTTTTTTCTGGGCTTACTATCTGATTTCAGACAGACCTTATCAGATTCTTTAAAGACCCTGGACCATTGTACATTTCTGTGGGTAATTTAACCGTCATTGTTTTTTTTATAACCCAAATGATTTCTTGATAATTTTGGGTTGCCCAATAAAATTTTAGTGATCTTACTTTTCTTTGGTCTAAGAAAGCAAAAAGTAATTAACTAGACCAGATGCGTTATTTGAAGAGGAAAAGGGAGAAAATGAAGAAAGGAATTAAAATATATATATATACTTTAAAATACGGTTGAGAAAAGTAGCATCCAAACCATTTTGTATTAGAATTACAGAATTTTCCATTTAGGGAAGTGAGACAAGTTAATTACATAGTTACCATGAAATAAACTACGCGGTAATTACACTATAACTCCTTTAGAAACCATAGTAATGACACTGAACTAAAATAGATGGACTTGCTAAGTTCACACACAATGGGAGGATGTTTAACCTGTGCTCCAAGTACTTGATTTGAATATTGCACCGTCAATGACTTTTGATGCCAATGTTTAAAGATAATGATTTTAAAATATAGACGGATTTCTAGAAATGGTCCCTAGCACAGTATTTCATTTCCACAAATGCAAGAAAAAGCTCAGTTAACTCCTGCCAGGCAGCAAGAAAGTTGACAGTAATTCTGTCTAAATCACATGACGATCGTCAAAGAAAAATATTAACAGTCTCAATTTTAGAAAGGGGGTTTGGGTTGTGGGTGCACATTTACATACTGTACGTCAAATTTGAAAGGAAGCTGTGTCAGACTAGAAACGGCTGTGTTGAGAAGTGAATGGTAAAGTATATTTTGCACAGAACAAGCAATTTCCTTGGGAGTTAAAAAGCCTGGTATGTAGCCAGCCCCCCAAAGGCTCAAAACAACCACCTTTTTGTAATACCATTTTACACAATTCAGATTATTCAGCTGTCCGGAAACAGGAGGTGGGGTAAAAATACATGGACTATGGAGATAGTCCAGCCCTGATCAATCTGGTAGAATGAAAAGAATAGGAAAATTTGTTGGTGTTGTTAGTTGCTGTTGAGTTGGCTCCAACTCATGGTGACCTTACGTAAACCAGAGTGAAGCAGTGCCCAGTCCTGTGTCATCTTCATTATCATTGGTATGTTTGAGTCTATAGATGTGGCTATTGTGTCAATCCTTTTCACTGAGGGTTTCCCTCGTTTACTCTGGCCCTCTACTTTGTCAAACAGGATGTCCTTTTCAAGGGATTGGTCTTTCCTGATGACATGTCCAAAGTAAGTCAGACGAAGTCCCTCCATCCTAGCTTCTAAGGCACATTCTGGTTGTATTTCTTCTACAACTGATGTGTTCCTTCTTCTGGCAATCCACAGTATATTCAATATTCTTCACCAACCCCACAATTCAAATACATGGATTCTTCTTCTGTCTTCCTTTTTCATTGTCCAGTTTTCACACGCACGTAGGCTTCTGGAATCTTGGATTCTAGCACTGGGTGTTTTGAGTAACTCACTAACTTCTGGGACTGCCTTTACCAAAAAGGTTAGACTCTCTCTGGGCCCTCCTTACCTAAGACTCAAGGATTAAGTTGCCAGGAGAAGCAAGTTAAGGGTTTGTAACCATCCGCAGGGTTTCTCTGTGCTCCACCAAGTCTCCTGCCTGCCCTCCCTCCCTGCCAGATGGGTTCAAAGGTTGCTCTAGGGATGGTGGTCACAGCTCCCGGCTCTGCTGCTCCATCACCAGGTCTCCAAGTTGGCTGCTGCCCAGATTTAAGACTACATTTCGGGACGGAGCTGCCAAGGCCTTTGTGGGCTTAATTCATCAGACAGTGTTCTGCTAAGTTGATTCCAGGCTAGATGACGGGCATGAGAATAAGAAATAAGATTAGAGATTAGCAAACACAGATGAGGGGAAAAGGAAAATTTCTAATTGCCCATAATTTAAACCTTATTTGTCTTCGACACTGGCAAAGCCAGGCCATCTCTGAATCCATGGAGAAATGTGTTTATTCCAATGATGATTCTGTTAACTCTGACCCTGCTCCTTTCTATACACACACACACACACACACACACACACACTGTAATTTGTTCCTGGGTTGTGGGCATCTCCACTAGGTTGTGAGATTCTTGATGGCAGAAAAGTGTCTTCTGCTTCATCTTCGTATTTCAAGAGATGTTTGTTGAGTGAATAAACGCGTGTTCAGGTCAGAGCAGAGTTTGACTTCGTATCACCCTCAATGCTACTGTCTTTGGGAAAAAGACTTTACCTAATCTACAGAGGAAAACATAGTTCCAAGGCTGACTTTGTTAAAAGTATGATAATCCAAAAAGAACAAGTTGTTAGAATTAGTCTGAATTTAGAAATAAGGTGCATTTTAGAGTTGTTGTGATCACTTACCGTCGTATGGTGACTAGCAGAGACTATACCAGTTGTACCAGTTGCCCATGGAGTCAGCTATGACTCACGGTGACCCCAAGTGTGTCACAGTAGAACTGTGCTCCACAGGGTTTTCAATAGCTGCTTTTTTGGAAGTGGATTGCCAGGCTTTTCTTCTGAGGCACCTCTGGGTGGACTCAAACCTTCACCCTTTCAATTAGCAGCTAAGCATGCTAACTTTTGCACCACCCAGGAACTCCTAGCAGAGGCTAGAACCCAGGATTCCAGGTGCTTCTTTCAAATCTAATTTCACTCCACACGTTGCTTAGGGTTTGACTAGTATTTATCGTGCTGCCATTCCAACATGCAACATATCTAAATTCGCTTCAGCCACCATTTTGGAAGAACCCATGTCTTTGGGGAGAGGTGTAGTTCTGTGTATGTTGACGACAGACAGAAACTAACTTGACTTTCCTATTACTGTTCTAGAGTGGACATTAGCCAAAATGATCAATGTGAAACTTCTCCATCACCCCTCCTGAACCTATTGTCAGGGAAGGACTTCATATCAGCCATGTTGGTGAGTATGGATATAAACCAGTGTATTACCTACTCAGATCTGGTATGCTAAACCTTAGCTCTGACAGTGTAGCATTGAGATTTTGAGCCCCGTGAAGGCGTTTCAAAACACACAGGGAAAAAATATGTTGGAGTTCAGCCCACCATCACACCTCTGATTTTCCTGAGTTAAACCTACTTTATTTCACCCAGAGGTGCCTCGGAAGAAAGGCCTGGTGATCTGCTTCCAAAAAATCAGCTATTGAAAACCCTATGGCGCACAGTTCTACTCTGACACACATGGGGTTGCCGTGAGTTGGAATTGACAGCAACTGGTTACCGGTTAAGCCCATTTCAGTCTCCCCACCACCACCCCCATGGAGGTATGAGTACACTTTGGTCACTCACATCCACACAGACAAGGTCTATGCCAGGACAACAGGAAGCACCCTACTGAAAAGAGACATGGTCCAGGTAATCACTGTGCCTAAGTAGAACCCTGCCATCTACACCTATAAATCCAGCCTTATCCCCCAGAATGCAGCCTTCTCACCCCAGGCCACAAAGTACCGAGAACATGGACTTTATGGCAAGAATCTAAAATCAAAATATGATTTAATTCCCCAAGACCTCTTCAGTACAATACCTTTTGTAAGTCTCACACAGCCCTGTGGGGATACCCCATCACCCCATCTTGAAGGGGCAGAACAACCGGGTGGGTGGATTGTAGATCCTAGTGGCCACTTCTGGGGTTCAGGTCTCTGCTGGGGCATCTTCACCAAATACCCTGACCACTGATACCTCTGTTTTCTCATCTGAAAAATAGGGATGATAACAGAACCTCCCCCATAGATTTGGTGTAAGGATCCTTGAGAAGGCAGAGATAAAATATTTGCAGGTGTGGAACATGGTAAGTGCTCAATAAATGCTGGCTGTCATTATTACAAATCACAGCTGAAGACGTGAAGTCTCGGGGAGGAGGCTGAAATATCAGCTGGTGTGATGTAGGGAGGGCGCCCTGGTGGCACAGTGGTCAAAGTGCTTGGCTGTTAACCGAAAAGTTGGCAGTTTGAAACCACCAGCGCCTCTTCGGGAGAAAGATGTGGCAGTCTGCTTCCATAAAGATTACAGCCTTGGGAACCTTATAGGACAGTTCTACTCTGTCCTATAGGGTCTCTGTGAGTTGGAATCGACTTGATGGCTGTGGGTTTGGGTTTGGTTGGTGACGTAGGGCCAAGGACAGAATTCACATCTTCTAAATCTAAATCTGTGAATAATCCTACTAAGTTATCCAGGCAATTCTGGCCACTGCTCAGAAGTGAAATTTTACTCCTTACTTTGGAGGAATAAGCAAATTGGGTGTGATGATAAGTCACTGTCACAAAGAGAATCACACTTTGAAAATCAAACCTCTGGATATTATATACACACGCATACATATATATATATATATATATACCTGTGTCTGCAATACAACACATACACACGTATGCATATATACATATATGTTCACATGTTTATATTTTCTAACACAAAGTAATGTTAATTTTAGAAAATTTGGAAAATACTGCAAATAGATAAAATAGTAATATGAAAATAATTAAAAGTTACTCATAAACACATCTTCTCAAAACCAGGCTTTGTCAAAGTTGACATTCTGGGATATGTCTTTTATGGCCTTGGGTTATGCATACATTTTGTGATAATAGCTCTGTTATGATGCTCAAAAATAGCTCTGTTATGATGCTCAAAAATATGTCTTGTGAGTCCTCACCCCTATACCTGTCTTTACCAAGCATGATGTCCTTCTCCAGGGACTGATCCCTCCTGATAACGTGTTCAAAGTATGTGAGATGAAGTCTCACCATCCTTGCTTCTAAGGAGCATTCTGGCTGTACTTCTTCCAAAACAGGTTTGCTTGGAAAAGCACATCATGCTTGGTCAAGTAGAGGGTCAGCAAAAAAGAAGAAGACCCTGAATGAGATGGATTGACACAGTGGCTGAAACAATGGGCTCAAGCATAACAATGATTGTGAGGATGGTGCAGGACTGGGCAGTGTTTCCTAGGGTTGTAATTAGGGTCGCTATGAGTCAGAATTGACACGGCACGTAATAACAACATACCTGTCTTTATAATCCCATTTGGGAATGGGCTGTCTTTGTCATGTTAATGAGACAGGATTAGTGTAGGGTGTGTTTTAAGTCAATCCCTTTTGAGATATAAAAGAGATTAAACAAGCAAGGAAGGGGAGGGGAAGAGATGCCAAGCTGTGTGAAGACAGCCCAGAAACAGAAGCTCAAAAGAGACAGGGACCTTCCCCAGAACTGACAGAGAGAAAAAGCCTTTCCCTAGAGCTGGTGCTGTGAATTTGGACTTCTAGCCTCCTAAACTGTGAGAAAATAAATTTCTGTTTGTTAAAGCATACCACTTGTGGTATTTCTGTTATAGCAGCACTGGATAACTAAGACAAGCACTGTATATACAACTTTGTATATAATGTTCTTGTTTTCAGTTCTGGGGTATTCTTGATATGCTATATTAAGAAGTTATCTATTTGCAATAGCCAAAAGGTGGAAACAATGTAAGTGTCCATCAAGAGATGAATGGGTAAACAAAATGTGATATATCCATACATTTGAATATTACTCAGCCATAAAAAGAAATGAAGTTCTGATCCATGCCGTGACAAATAAACCTTGAAAGCATGATACTGAGCAAAAATAAATTCAGACACAAAAGGGCAAATACTGGATGATCCCACTTATATGAAATAGTTAAAACAAGCAAAGGCATAGGGACCAGTTTATTCGCGGTTACCAACCAGGAGCTGCGGGGTGGGGAGGATGGGAATGGGGAACTATTACTTACAGGGTACTGAGTTTCTGTCTAGGGGATAAAAACATTTGAAAATGTATAGTGATAGTTGCACAATACGGTGAACTTAATGTCATTGAACTTTATACTTACAAATGGTTAAAATGGCAAATCTCATTATATATATTTTGCCCCAATAAAAAATAATAATAATTTATCAGATTTTACCAGACAAAATTTGGCAAAGAAAAAACATCTCTCACTACTTCCCTGTGTGTTTTTACTTTTGGGGAATTTGGGGGTGTCAATCACACAATCTGTCGTTCAGGAACCACCCAGTGCCTGCACCCACATTTAGGTCTTCCTACGAGGGAGACGGACAGGTGGGATTTTTCTCTCCGTGAAGCACGTTGAGTAGCTTGGAGGTTAAGTGTTTACTGAATTCTGCACACAGTCCGCTGCCTGAACAGCAGGTTTAAACAGACGGGCGTCCTGGCTGTGTCCTGTCTGGGGACAGGTGAGGTATACTGGCTGCCTGAGAGTGTTAGTCTCAGGGCGGGAAGGCTGAGGCCCCTGGCAGCTGTGGCTCCTCCTGGAAGCTCCTCCGGAGGCGGATGCCATTCACGCAGAACTCTCTGCTCCTGTGTGGCCTGACTTTGTTGCTTGGTAACGAGAGCACCTAATTATTCTACTGGGAGGTCAGGGAAATGTCAGCAACCCCATTACGTGGACCCAAGAAAGCCAGCATTAAGGCAGCAATCTGCATTGAGAATTTTAGTTTTCAGCTGGAGAGTAGGAAGAAAAAGAATCCCAAAATTCAGTGCCTTTGCGATGGCGGAAGCAAGATGACTGGGAAAATAAAGTGTCATGCGAGAAAAGGATGATAAAAAGGAAGTCAGGAGAGCTTTTTGTGCTGGCTTTTGAGTTTTTGTTTTAATTCCTGAAATTGTTCACAGATAAAGAGCAGTGAATGGTCAAGGAGAGAAAGTACTTTTTCAAACGTTAGATAAAGAATTGTTTTCTAGGAAAGGTTTGTTAAGAATCACGGTTTTTGTCTGGCTTTGTCTGGTTTCGTTTGGGTTTTGTTTTTTATATATTTTTTTAAGTTGAGTTTTCTTCTCTACTAATTCTAGTTTATCAGGTTTAAAAATAATCGAATTGTCTTTTTTACCCCCTGTTAACAATTTCAGTCCATTTTTGTCTGACTTGAAGTATTATCTGGCTGTAATTGCCAGGGTTTTATTTTCTAAAGAAATCCTTTGTTTATTCTTGGTATTTTGACAGCAGTGGACTTGTGCCCCTGAACAATGAGGCATGGGTGTGCAATGCACACAAATTGTTCCTGCAAGTTCTCTGTCCCTCCATTTTTCTTAGCTGGGTCCACTTTACGAACCGGGGTATTGGGGACCCTGCTTTCTTCGTTGTCATCTCGAAATAATGCAATGCATGGCTGTGGGGGTGTCATGGAAAACCTTTAGAAGTGGCAAGTCCCAGTCTTCATAGATATGAATAACTCCACACCATTCCAGGTACAAACGATGCTCCATTTCTTTATGTACTCTAAATCAAATCAAATTCTGCATGCAGTCTGGCAACAAACCATGGTCTCTCTCCCAGCCTTGGGTGGCACTGGACGCCTGAGAATTGCCTGTCCAGTTTAAGATGCTCGCAAAATGCTGGTAATTGCCCCCTGGGGCAAGAAGGCTCAGAACAAAGAAGGAAGAACTCTGGGGGGAGAGAGGGGAGAATTAAATTCCCTCCTTGATGATTCCTCTAACCAATGAAAATTGGTGGAAAAATTACTTTAAACCACTAATTGTTGTCTGGCTCCCGCGTTCCTTTTATAACGCGCTGCTTTGTTTGGTAAATGCTGACTTGCTCTCAGCACCTGCCCTTGACTGTGTTTTCTTCCTTCAGTTCGGCAGTGATTGGAGGGGTCTGGGTCTGCAAGGGTTGGTCCACGGGCGCCCTCTGCTGGCCTTGAGGAGGAACAGCCTAGTCAAATCAGCCACTTCCAACCTGAGGTAGTGGCGCAGTGGATAAGAACTACCAACCAAAAGATCAGCAATTGGAATCCACCAGCCACTCCTTGGAAACCCAATGCGGCAGTTGTACTCTGTCCTATAGGGTCGCCATGAGCCGGAATGGACTCTAAGGCGATGGGTTTGGTTCTGTGGTTTTATGTCGTTTCCAGAGTGACGGCAGCTAACTACAAGAATTTCTTTTAGAGACATTTTATTTAAATCTCTGGTTTATTTTGGATACCCATTACTGCCCAGAAATATCCCCAATGCCTGACAGAGCGCAAAAAATAATTGGTTAGAAAGCTATGTGGAAAATAACATGCAGAAAGAAAAAATGGTCTCTGAGGAATAGGGCGCCAGAGAGAAGGGGTGAACTGAAGGGCACCTTCTGCGTACAAGTCTCGGGCATAGCTCCGGATCTACTTAAACCCTTCTTACATCGCTGTAGGCCGGGGTCCACACGCTGGGGACCACTGAGGGGTCACAGCAGGTCCCCAGGGATGGCCCCTAGGTGGGGAAAATGAGGAGGAAGAAAGGGTGTCAGGGCCAGGGCAGGTTGGAAGGACGCGGCAGGAACTGTCCGTCTGTCCTCCGTCTCGCTCCCTCTGTCATTATCCCCTGCCCTTCCTCTCTTTCTTCTGCCTCACTCTCTCCAGGGAGTAAAATGGCATGGCATCCCCAAAATGGAGCTATGAAGGGCTTTAAGAACCGTATATGCCCAATCCCGTTATGTTAACAGTTCAGGGGGCTATGGAGATTTGAAAAAAGGACACAGACTCTGACCGTGTTGAGGAAGGAGACGTGAGGAGGCGTGGGCAGGCCCACAGACACAGTCCTTTGAAGAAGTTGATTCAAACAATGGAAATGTCAAAATCCAAGAGGCCAAATCCCAAAGCGGGGGGAGGGGAAATGGGCTCTGTGATACAGAACAAAAGGCAAGCCTCATCCCCCTACCCCTTGTCTGCCTCACTAACTACCTCTGACTCCCGCTCAGTGGAAGGAAAGAAAGAGGGAGGGAGGGAGAGAAATTAAAGAGAAATGAAAAGTAGGAAGAAAAAGTGAAAGTATGCACGGCAAAGGGGCTGCTGGCCTGCAATAAATCCCCACATCCCACAGCAAATCAGACAGCTGTGCCTCTGGTGAGGTTGAACCAAGAGCCCTAGTTTACCCTTGCTTATGCAAAAGGTGGAGCTGTGGGTTAGGGCATAAGCACAGACCGGTCTTAGAGTGTGTGTGTGTGTGTGTGCGCGTGTGCACGTGCGTGCATGTGTGTGCACATTTATGTGTGTGTGCACTCTGCACATCTTTTTTTTTTTTTTTTTTTAACAAATCCACATTTCAGAGGAAGAGCCTGGGTTTGCAATCGGTTGTTAACTCAAAGGCAGGCAACTCAAACCCACCTGGCGGTGCCACAGAAGAAAGTCCTGGCAATCTGCTTCTATAAAGATTACAGCCAAGAAAACTCTACGGAGCAGTTTTCCTCTGCATACATGGGGTCGCCATAAGTCTGGGGCAACTAGACAGCAGCTAACAACATTTCAAAGGGAAAAAATAAACTATCAAGCCATCTCTCGGTTTATTCCTTCACGGCAGCTCGTATTTTAAACTCTAAGTTTGAACAGGTAGCTCAAAAATACGAAATTCATTCATTTAAAAAAGGAAAGATGGAAGTATTGTCTTTTAAAAAAAAAAATCCAGGGGAAAATAAAGGATCATGAGAAATCTGGCAGGTTCTGGTAAATTCACAATTTTCATGGAGCTCGTATTTGTCAACTGTCCACTCTACAGCTGGCAACATCTGTACAAATCAGGCTGCAGACAATTATTAACTAGAAGACACAGGTCATGCAGCAAGCATTTCCAGAATGCACAGTGGCCTTCATGTGACTGCCTTGAAACTGCATATCTAGCACTTATCAACATAGCCAATCCGGACAATCCTATCTTAGTTGTCTAGTGCTGCTATCACCGAAATACCACAAGACCCACTTTAACAAACAGAAATGTATTTTCTCACAGTTCAGGAAGCTAGACGTTCAAATTCAGGGCTATGGCTCTAGAAGAAGTCTTTCTTTCTCTGTCAGCTCTAGGGAAGGTCCTTTTTCCTTGGTTCCTTGGTGATCTTCATGTGGCGTGGCATTTATCTTCCCCCACCTCTGCTTGCTTCCTCGCTTGTCTTTAATCTCTTTTATATCGCAAAAGAGATTGACTTAAGACACACCCTACATTGATACTGTCTCATTGACATAACAAAGAAAACTCACCCCCAACGGGAATTATAAGCACACGTATAGGGTTTAGGATTTACAATGCATATTTTGGGAGGACACAATTCAATTCATAACACCATTTCAAATACTGGTGGTTGCGTTCATGTTCCACCTAAGTCTCACTCCCATGAGCTACAGATCCTCCATGAATTTCACAGTAACAGAGAAAAGCATCTCCTGTAACATCAAGTTCACAGTCATGTTTTCTGCATTGAATTTAGAAGAACTGATGAAGTATAAATGAGCCTCAGATCTAAGTCATTGTCATGGATTGAATTATGTCCCCCCAAAAATGTATCAACTTGACTAGGTCATGATTCCCAGTATTGTATGATTGTCCGCCATTTTATCATCTGATGTGATTTCCCTATGTATTGTAGATCCTATCAGTGTAATGTAATAAGATGGATTAGTGGCAGTTATACTGATGAGGTCTACAAGATTAGGTAGTGTCTTAAGCCAATCTCTTTTGAGATATAAAAGAGAGAAGCAAGCAGAGAGACATGGGGACCTCAAACCAGCAAGAAAGTAATGCTGGGCGCAGAGCACATCCTTTGGACCTGAGGTTCCTGCGCTGAGATGCTCCCAGAACAAGGGAAGATTGATGACAAAGACCTTCCTCCAGAGCCGACAGAGAAAGCCTTCTCCTGGAGCAGACGCCCTGAATTTGGACTTGTAACCTACTAGACTGTGACAGAATACATTTCTCTTTGTTGAAGCTATCCATTTGTGGAATTTCTGTTACAGCAGCACTAGATGACTAAGACAGTCATGAAACCCAAGTTTCTGGAGAGCATTGAAGAACTCTATTCTTAGCGAGTTTCTTTCACTCAGGAAGCACTTATTTGGGACATTCTACGCCCAGGTACCAGGTCAGCCACCTGCTCAAGGTGGCTAGAAATTGAATGCAAACCAATCCTTGGAAAGAAAGACCCATTCTTCATGGTGCACTCCCCTTTCCATCTTCGTTCCACACTGTCCTTAGGGTAGGGTGAATGATGTTGGCAACTCCATCCAGGTAAGCAGGAGAGGCCCACCCAGTGGGATCCTTCCCAGAGTTTAAACAAATTTCACCAGCTAAATACCACCAGAATGTTCCTTAGAAGCCAGAATGGAGAGGCTTTGACTCGTTTACTTTGGACACACCATCAGGGAAGACCAATCACTGGAGAAAGACATCATGTTTGGTAGAGTAGAGGGTAAGCGAAATAGAGGAAGACCCTCAATGAGATGGATTGACACAGTAACCACAACAATGAGCTCAAACATACTAATGATTATGAAGATGGTGCAGGACTTGGCAGTGCTTCATTTTGTTGTACATAAGGTTGCCCTGATTTGGAGCTGACTCAATGGCAGCAACAACAGATATCACCTATAGAAGCCCAAAAAACCAAACCCATTGCCTTGAGTCGATTCCAACTCATAGCGACCCAATAGAACAGAGGAGAACTACCCCACAGTTTCCAAGGTGGATTTGAACTGCTTACCTTTTGGTTAGCAGCCGTAGCTCTTAACCACTGTGCCACCAAGGCTCCACCTATAGAGAGGTGCCTATTTAACACAGAGATAAAGCTATGATTGCACTCAAATTTGAAGTTTTTAATGATTCTTCAGATGTGTTTTGATATCAAAAACATTTTGGTCTTTCATTCATTTAACAAGTGTCTTTGCAGCCCTTTCTCTTTGGGAGGCATGGTTCAGGAAGAGAACAAGACATACAAAGTCCCTGAACTTATGGGGATAGGCAAGAAACAAATAGTAAATATAGAATGGGGTCATAAATACTTTGGAGGAGAATAACAGGGAAAGATTGTCCTTGATTGGAGTGGGGACACCCACTTTAATTTTCAAATAGCGCGGGCAGGAACACCTCATGTCTAAAGTGTCATTTATGCAAAGACATAAGGGAGTGAGAGAGGATCCTGAGAATTATACCCAGTCATCCTTTTTTTATATCTTTCAGTTCTTCAGGGACAATGTCATAGATTGAATTGTGTCCCCCAGAAAATGTGTGTAGCAACTTGACTAGGTCATGATTCCCAGTATTGTATGATTGTGTAATCTGATGTGATTTCCTTAAGTGTTGTAAACTCTAGCACTATGATGAGGTTATATGTGATCTCCTTATGTGTTGTAAGTTCTATCATTGTGATGAGGTTATACTGATGAGGTTTACAAGATTAGACAGTGTCTTAATCCAATCTCTTTTGAGATACAAAGAGAGAAGCAAGCAGAGACACATAGGAACCTCACACCACCAAGAAAGCAGTGCCGGGAGCAGAGCACGTCCTTTGGACCTGAGGTTCCTGCGCTGAGATGCTCCCAGACCAAGGGAAGACTGATGCATCACAAGGACTTTCCTCCAGAGCCAACAGAGAGAGAAAGCCTTCTCCTGGAGCTGATGCCCTGAATTTCGACTTGTAGCCTACTGGTCTGTGAGAGAATAAATTTCTCTTGTTAAAAGCCATCCGCTTTCGATATTTCTGTTATAGCAGCATTAGATGACTAAGACATACGGCCATATAGATCTATATTTTATACCAGTTGCTGTCAAGTGGACCCCAACGCCTGGCAACCCCATGTGTGTCAGAGTAGAACTGTGCTCCATAGGGTTTTCAATGGCTGATTTATTTGGAAGTGGATCACCAGGCCTTTCTTCCAAGGTGCCTCTGGGTAGATGTGAATCACTAACCTTTTGGTTAGCAGCTGAGTGCATTAACTGTTCACACCACCCAGTGTCTTCCCTATATTTTATAGATATATATATATAATTTGTCAATCACATATGGAATGTCTTCTTGGTGAAAGATACAGCAATGCAATAATAAATGACAAAAGAATAGAAACACCTGTGGTCCTTATGTAGAATAATAAAGCACAAATTGTTACTCTTTTGTGTACTGTTACTGGAGTCCTTGGCTGGTATGAAGAGTTAACACATTTGGCTGCTAACTAAAAAGTTGGAGTCCACCCAGAGGTGCCTCAGAAGAAAGGCCTGGTGATCTGCTTCCAAAAAAAAAAATCAGCCATTGAATACCCTGCGGAGCACAGTTCTGTTCTGACACAATGGGGTCACCATGAGTCAAGGTCAACTTGATGGCAACTGGTTTTTTTATTGTTACTATTTTGTGTTTTAAAGTCAGCTTAAAATATTCATTTTATGGAAAAATTAAGAAATGTGCTGCTCTTTTACTCAGAATTCAATGAACAGCTTATCAGGTCAGTAATTGATTTGGTAATATTGATGTAACAATGAATATAATTGAAAAATAGTAATAATACTCCTTCTTACAATAGCCCTGGACGTGTTTATGCATTGCATTCATTGGTGTTTAGCAGAGTGGGCCTTCAAAAATGTTTGTTGTAAATGCAATGATCCAATTAGAAAATGTATGATAATCTTTGAGACAAGTGTAAAAATGCTGAGAAATTTTGAAGGAAGCAGAAAATTTTAGAAACCATCTGGAAATCTTAGATAGATGACAGTAATTAGTCCACTGTTTAGAAACAAGTCCTAAACAAGAAAACTTGAAGCTGGTCTCTCATTTTCTCCTAAAATAATTGGCTGGTTTTCAAATCCAACAGTTTTGGGTTTCAAAATGTCACTTGCAGCCAACCCCACTTCTCCCCCTAGACAGATTCCATATGTCAAGTCAGGGGGTCCATGATTTGAATGCTTCTAGCCCCTTGTCCTCAACATGCCAATCATCCCCAAAACTGCTGACTCAGCCTGTCCTCATTGTAATGACCTACCTGCTTGCTTTTCTTACCCTCACCCTTCAACTTGCAAAAGCTGAAGCCTATTTCCCCTACCTATAGGCCAAGTCCATCCCAAACACCCAGAATTTTCCTGCATCTAGTGAAAAGAAAGTGGAGAAGCCTTGATTTGGTAGTGGGGAGTGACTCGAACATAAGTCAATTTATCTTCCAGCACTTGACCCTGTGCCTGCAACAGTATTGCTGTTAGTTGTCATCAAGTCAACCTCCATTCATGGCGACCCCATCCATAACAGAACGAAACATTGCCCCGTCCTGCACCATCATCATGACCATTGGTATCTTTGGGTCTCTAGCTTTGACTATCGTGTTAATCCATCTCACTGAGGGTTTCCTTGTTTTCTCTGGCCCTCTACCAACCATGATGGCTTTGCTGGACACACAGGTATGCTATGTTGTAATTGCCCCCTCATCATTTTCCTAGCTGTTAATGAACATAATAGCTATTAATGGACATAAAGTAAAGTATGTGCTTTTGGGGGATATGACTATCCTCTGATGAAACCCAGAACTCTGTTAAGCTATCTTAGAGGGGTAAAGGAAGAGGGGCTGTTCTCTGGCACCAGTAATCCCAGCCCACTCTGAACACGGGCAGTAAATGATGTCCATTGCCTACAGGGGCCTTTCCACTTTCATGACTGTCTTTCACCTTCTATTACCCCCCTTTTATTGCCTTTTCCCCTACCTATTCTCTGTGCATGCTATTTGGCATGTAGACATGGCTGTCTCATTAGTATTTAATCCTGGGAAACCGGAATTTAGGCATTCTCCTCCCAAGACGCGCACTGAGGCGTGCTCAGATACAATCTAACCCTGTGGACAGGAGTCTAACTTCAGGGAACCTAGGCTGATGATGATGTGTGCTGTTCTACTCATCCCTGTCCTGTTTATTCTGTAAGTAATAAATGCCTCTTAATCACCCCGTTAGAAGTGTCTGGTCTGCGCTTTGCTCCAAATGGACTTCCACTAAGAATTTGTGAATACAGTGACATTGGTGATTGGTCCCTGGATCACCAGACCCACTTCAACTGGATATTGTCTATGCCCCAAACTCTATTTTGCTCCCAGCCTCCTTCCCTGCCAATTGCTATCTTGGCTCCAAGTCCTGTCCACCACCAAGGCCCTGGTCCCCACAGAGCTTGTTGTTGCTGTAGGTGCCGTTGAGTCAGTTCCATCTCACGGGAGGCTCATGTGTGCAGAGTAGAACTACTCCATAGGATTTTCAAGGCTGTAACATTTTGGAAGCAGATCGCCAGATCTGTTTTCTGAGGTGTCTGGTGGGTTCAAACCACCAACCTTTTGGCTAGTAGTTGAGCACTCAACCATCTCTTCCACCCAGGGATTCCCCAACAGAGCAATTCTTCTCAGTTACCATTCTAATTCTTGTGTTATCATCACGGTATGACCAGTGCACTTTCTTTCTTAGAATTTTCTTCAAAGCCACCACTTTACCTCTAGACAGTGTTCCTGGCTTCCCATTAGCTGCCAGTCCACCCTACACAACCCAGCATTACTAATGCCCCTTTCTTCTTTTCTCTGGCCCATATTAACCTCTTCCTAGTCTTTATTTTCCATAAAGAAACCATTAATTTGTGGGAAGGCCAAAGAAGGATACAGGACCACTAAGTTGTAGAGCTATCTTCTTGTACAGTAAAGGATTAACTTAGCAAGTTAGGAGTGTCTATGCCCTATGTATTAAAGATTTGGCCCTTGACTAACTCCAGGAAGTCACCTCTAAGCCCTTGGAATATCCTGCCTATTAAGAGTATCTTTGTTTACCTGGGGGTCTTGGATCATGCCAGATAGTTTACACTAACAATTGGATTTATGGTGGGGGCCCTGGGCCATGCAGTATCAGTTTAACCTCTAGAAGGATTGTAGACTAAGGTCAACCACATGGACAGATGGTCAGTCATGCCTATGTGACTGAACTCTGTATAACCCTTGATACCAAGGCTCAGGTGAGTTTCCTTGGTTGGCAATACTACATATGTGTTGCCACATATCACTGTTGGGAGAAGAGAGCACAATCCACACAACTCCACTAGGAGAGGACAACTGGAAGCTCACACCTGGTCTCTCCTGGACTCTGACCTATGTATCTCTTCCCTTTGCTGATTTTAATCTCTATCCTTTGACTGTAATAAACCATAACAATTACTATAACAGCTTTTCTGAGTTCTGTGAGTCCTTCAGTGAATTCTTAAACCTAAGGGCAGTCTCAGGGATCCTTGAACTATACTTCTTAAAAATCTAAACTACAAGTCCATCTCAAAGGAAACTATAATAAAAATTAACTATGCCATTTTTTCCCTCAAACTGGGCCCCCTGGGCAGTTGGATTAAGGGTACACAAAGCCACAGGTTAAATGTAGTACATTCTCCTACACAATCGATTTTACTTCACACTATATCTAGAAAAATATTTAATCAATATATTTTGTAGAAAATCAAAATTTTGAATGACATTTGAATATTAAAACACAAGACTTCAATACTAAATTTATACTACTTCAGACCATTCTAGGCTGGGTTCTTAGACATATTAGTGGTATAAGCTGTCCTTCCTCTGTTGTAAAAATTCTGTTGGTGGAGGTTTGAGGAGCCCTGAGCCTTTAACCAAAAGAGAGCTCATTATCAGCTTCCTCATTTCTTAATGGATGTTATTTTAATAAGCAGAACAAAGGTTCCACAGCTCCCTGGTGTGTAAATGATGTTGAAGGCTTATTGGGCTAGAAACAGGCTGAAATTTTTCTACTCAGGCAGAGTTCATGTCTTAAATCATATCCCCAGGGTGCAGTTAATTTATTTCAATTGATTGGAGCTCTTCACATTTTCTGGGAGCTAGGTTGACAATGGAAGCAGAGCACGGTGTCTTAGTTATCTAGTGCTGCTTTAACAGAAATACCACAAGTGGGTGGCTTTAAGAAACAGAAATTTATATTCTCACAGTCCAGGAGGTTACAAGTCCGAATTCAGGGTGCTAGCTTTAGGGAAGGACTTTCTCTGTTGATTCTGGGGAAGCTCCTCAATCCTTGGTTCCTTGGCGATCTTCATGTGGTGTGGCATCTATCCTCCTCTATGTCTGCTTGCTTTTCTATGCCTATTCTCCTCTTTTTATATCTCAAAGTGATTGACTTAAAACACAACCTACACTGATACAGTCTCATTAGCATAACAAAGAAAACCCATTCCCAAATGGGATTATAACCACAGGTACAGGGGTTAGGATTTACAACCCATATTTTTGGGGGGAACACAATTCAATCCATAACATACAGTGACTCTGGCTGAGAAGGGCACATTTCTGCAGACCTTTGTGATAAATCTGTAAGAAAGGGCCTCAGAAGTAATGCACCCCCATATTGTTAGAACTAATGCCTATACTTCAAAGAAAAACTTAAACTAAGTGGACACATGATATCTTTATGGAAATTCCTTAATGATTAGCGGATATTACAAATCTGAAAAAACGGTGATAGTTACCATGTTCCTGGATGGGTGACTTAATATAGTAGAGATAATAATTATTGTTAAATTAACCTACATATTCACTGTGATTCTGATCAACTCAATTGCATTTTTATAAACTCAATTTAGTAATTCTAAAATTCAGAATTATTATTCTAAATAAATGTTTAGAAAATTGTAAGAAATTTTCTAAAAATTTAGAGTGTATATTCTATGGGAGTATATATACATCCCACTCTCACTGCCATTGAGTTGATTCTGACTCATAGCGACCCTGTAGGACAGAGTAGAACTGCCTCATAAGGTTTCCAAGGCTGTAAATCTTTATGGAAGCAGATTGCCTTATCTTTCTCCCACAGAGCGGATAGTGGATTAGAACTGCTGACATTTCAGTTAGAAGCTGAGTGCTTTTAACCACTGTGCCCCCAGGGCTCCTTGTATTTATACATAGTGTATAGCATACATATAAAACATATAGTATATATAGTATACATTGTTGTTGTTATGTGCCTTCGAGTCAGTTCTGACTCATAGCGACCCTATGTACTACAGAACAAAACACTGCGCAGTCCTACACTATGCCCACAATTGTTGTTATGTTTGAGCCCATTGTTGCAGCCACTGTGTCAATCCATCTAGTTGAGGGTATTCCTCTTTTTCACTGACCCTTTACTTTACCAACCATGATGTCCTTCTCCAGGGACTGATCCCTCCTGATAACTTGTCCAAAGTATGTAAGACGTAGTCTCGCCATCCTTGCTTCTAAGAAGCAGTCTGGTTGTACTTCTTCCAAGACATATTTGTTAGTTCTTTTGGCAGTCTATGGTATATTCAATATTCTTCGCCAACAACACAATTCAAAGGTGTCAATTCTTCTTCAGTCTTCCTTATTCGTTGTCCAGCTTTCTCATGCATATGATGCCATTGAAAATACTATGGCTTGGGTCAGGTGCATCTTGGTCTTCAAGGTGACATCTTTGCTTTTCAACACTTTAAAGAGGTCTTTTGCAGCAGATTTGCCTAATGCAATGCGTCTTTTGATTTCTTGACTGCTGCTTCCATGGGTGCTGATTGTGGATCCAAGTAAAATGAAATCCTTGACAACTTCAATCTCTTCTCCGTTTATCATGATGCCTCTTATTGGTCATTTGTAAGGATTTTTGTTTTCTTTATGTTGAGGTGTCATCCGTACTGAAGGCTGTGGTCTTTGATCTTCATCAGTTAAGTCTTCAATTCCTCTTCACTTTCAGCAAGGAAGGTTTTGTCATCTGCATAATGCGGGTTGTTAATGAGTCTTCCTACAGTCTTGATGCCCCGTTCTTCTTCATATAGTCCAGCTTCTAGGATTATTTGCTCAGCATACAGATTGAATAGGTATAGTGAAAGGATACAACCCTGACGCACACCTTTCCTGACTTTAAACCATGCAGTATCCCCTTGTTCTGTTCCAACAACTGCCTCTTGATCTATGTACAGATTCCTCATGAGCACAATTAAGTGTTCTGGAATTCCCATTCTTTGTAATGTTATCCATAATTTGTTATGATCCACACAGTTGAATACCTTTGCATAGTCAATAAAACACAGATAAACATTTTTCTGGTATTCTCTGCTTTTAGCCAGGATCCGTGTGACGTCAGCAATGATATCCCTGGTTCTACGTCCTCTTCTGAATCCGGCCTGAATTTCTGGCAGTTCCCTGTCGATATACTGTTGCAGCCACTTTTGAATGGTCTTCAGCAAAATTTTACTTGCATGCGATATTAATGATATTGCTCGATAATTTCCACATTCTGTAGGATCACTGTTTTTTGGGAATAGGCATAAATATGGATCTCTTTCAGTCAGTTGCCCAGGTAGCTGTCTTCAAAATTTCTTGGCATAGATGAGTGAGCACTTCCAGCACTGCCTCCGTTTGTTGAAACATCTAAATTGATATTCTGTCAATTCCTGGAGCCTTGTTTTTTGCCAATGCCCTCAGTACAACTTGGACTTCTTCCTTCAGTACCATCAGTTGCTGATCATATGCTACCTCTTGAGATGGTTGAATGTGGACCAATTCTTTTTGATACAATGACTCTGTGTATTCCTTCCATCTTCTTTTGATGCTTCCTGTGTCGTTTAATATTTTCCTCATAGAATCCTTCACTATTCCAACTCAAGGCTTGAATTTTTTTTCTTCAGTTCTTTCAGCTTGAGAAATGCCAAGCGTGTTCTTCCCTTTTGGTTTTCTATCTCCAGGTGTTTGCACGTGTCATTATACTTTACTTTGTCTTCTCAAGTCACCCTTTGAAATCTTCTTTCAGTTCTTTTACTTCATCGTTTCTTCCTTTTGCTTTAGCTACTCAATGTTCAAGAGCAAATTTCATAGTCTTCTGACATCCGTTTTGGTCTTTTGTTTCTTTCCTGTGTTTTTAATGACCTCTTGCTTTCTTCATGTATGATGTCCTTGATGTCATTCCACAACTCTTCTGGTCTTCAGTCATTGATGTTCAACACCTCAGATTTATGCTTGAGATGGTTTCTAAATTCACATGGTATATACTCAAGGTCATACAGAATATATATTCTAACATATTAGAAAATGAAGGATATATATTCACAAACAGGTAAAATGATTTTGAAAATGAAGAACACAGCTCAGGATCAGGGTGAACGTGACTTAACAAAACCTTTGTAGCAAAAGCCATGTGGTTCTGGCATAGATGTGGAGAAATTGACCAATGGAACAATTGAAGAAGCTTAGCGATAGTCTTACACCAACTTCTATATATGATAAAGGCAGCACTGGAAAGTAATGTGGGAAGAAAGAGTTGTTTAGAAGATGATATAGAAGAAATGAAATCATTACAGATAAAAATAAAGCTGTATTCCTAGCTTATACCATATAAAAATTTAAGCCCCAGATAGATTAAAAATCTAAATGTTAAAGGTAAATCTATAACCCTAATTGCAAAAGATGTAAGAAAATATCTTTGTGATCCAAAATTAGCATCACTCCCATCTCTGTTTCTATGGTCACTTCACCTTCTCCTCTTCTGGGTCAAATCTCCCTCTGCCTCTCTATCATAAGGACACTTGTGATTGCATTTAGGGCCTACTCAGATAATCCAGGTTAATCTCCTCACCTCAAGATCCTTAACTTAATCACACCTACAAAGTGTTTGCCATATACAGTAAAATCCACAGGCTCTAGGGATCAAGAGGTGGACATTTTGAGGGGTTATTACTCAGTCTACCACAATCAAAAATAAAAATTCCCAAGGGCACAAGGTAAGAACATTTTTGATAACAGTGGCAGAGCCTGAAAGGCTGGACAGAAATTACGCTATGGTGTGCTGAACAAATAATCTGAGAAGCTGGACTATATGAAGAAAATTGCAGCATCAGGATTGGAGAAAGATTCGTTAACAACCGAAACACAGATGACAAACCTTGCTTACCGAAAATGAAAACTACTTGAAGCACTTACCAGTGAAGGTAAAAGATTAGAGCCTTCAGTATGAGTTATACCTAAATGTAAAGAAAATGAAAATCTTCACAACTGAACCAGTAAACAACATCATGATAAACGGGAAAAAAAGTTGAAGCTGTTAAGGATTTCATTCTATCTGGATTGAAAATCAATGCCCATGGAAACAGCAGTCAAGAAATCAAATGACGAACATACTGCATTGGGCAAATCTGCTGCAAAACACCCCTTTAAAGTGCTAAAAAGCAAATATGTTGCTTTGATGACTGAGGGGCACCTGACCCCAGTCAGGCCAAAGTTGGACAAGAAAAAAAAAGAAGACAGAAGAAGAATTGATGTGCTTAAATTGTGGTGTTGGTGAAGAATATGGAATATACCATGGACTGCCAGATGAACAAACAAATCAGTCTTAGAAGAAATACAACAGGAATGCTCCTTAGAAGCAAGGATGGCGAGACTTCATTAAGAGATGTCATTAAGAAAGACCCGTCGCTAGAAAAGGGCATCATGTTTGGCAAAGAAGAGGGTCAGTCAAACAAGGGAAACTTTCAATGAGATTAACTGACACAATACCCACAACAATGGACTCAAACATATCAAAGATATGGTGAAATTCATGTGATATTGCACACTACAGATTAGTAAGTAAACACAAGTAAGCCTGAGCGTACTTTGCTTACTGGTTAATCCTCCCCTGGGTATGGTATAGCTGTCCGGAAATGAAGGAAGATCTAGTGTTTTCCAGCGAGGCTTAATGAATTATAAGACTCTTCACTGTCTGGATCACAATTATACAGATTAGATTAACAAACTTCCAGGCAAGGCATGAGAATACAAGAGATAGTGAAAAGGGTAAATAGAAACGATTTGAATACCAAAAGGTAGTAAAAAAAAAAAAAAAACCCTTGCTATTTAGTCAATTCTGATTCAAAGCAACTCTATAGGACAGGTAGAACTGCCTCATAGGGTTTCCAAGGCTGTGATCTTCAAGGAGGCAGATTGCGACATCTTTCTTCTATGGAGCAGCTGGTGGATTCAAACCATCGAAATTTCGGTTAGCAGCTGAGCACTTAACCTGTCCACTGCGCCACTAGGCCTCCTTAAAAGGCAGTGGACATCTGTTTTTAAATGCTAAGCCACTAAAATGCAGGCAACTGATTCTGGAAAGCCTAATTCTAGGAAGAACTCAATCTCCATAGAGTAACGAGATGGCTCCCACGAGCTTGGGTGTGGGGTGAGGAAGACGGAAGAGAGCTTAAATGGAAACATATGGCAGAAGATTAAACAACGTCCCTTCAATCCCCAATTGCCCACTACCCCTGCTGTAATTACATGCCATCAGATTCAAAGCCAACAGATGTTCAAGACCTAAGCCAGGAATCTCCCACTTGGCCACTGCCTTAGAAGGACAGAGCTGCTTTACATTGAACTATAAGTTGGAATCCTTTTTAGACTTGTTCACCGTAATTGAGAGAATAGAGGTAAACCAGAACATTAACAATGTTCTTCCTGACAGAGGACTACCCTCTCCACGCTGGTATGCATGAATTTAAATACAATGAAGGCGGCTGTTGGAATGTGAACTCAGTAAATTGTCACTGGTCTCTTTTGAGCTCAGAGAATTCCTGCTTTAGCTCTTATCTTGGGAGACAAATTCTATCTCATAGGTTGGTTTTTTTTTTTTTTATTTGTTTGTTTTGTTTTTCCTTGATCCTACAGTAAATAAATATCTTCTTCCATTGAAATGAACTTTTTAAAAAAGCAAAAGTCAAGTTTTCTTTCTCCTTCCTTTAGATAGAAGAATAATTTGAAGTACAGCCTGTAAGAAGAGGCTTTCTTGTTCGTGATTCATTTATCGAAGCTTGCATCAGTCTCCTAGGGCTGTTGAACCAAAGTACCACAAACTGGGTGGCTTATAAGAATAGAAATGTATCCTCTCACCCTTCTGGAGGCTACTAGTCCAAATTCAGGGTGTCCGCAGGACTGAATTCTCTCCAATGGCTCTAGGGGAAGATCTTTTCTTCTCTCTCGGTTTCCTTGGCTTGAGGCTACACCGTAACTCCATTGTCATATAGCCATCTTCTCTCTGTGTCTCTGTCTCTGAGTCTCTTCTCTTTTATAAGGACACTAGTCATATAGGATTAGGACCCCACTCTATTCCAGGATGACCTCATGTTGACATCTTCAAAGACCTTATTTCTAAACAAGGTCAAGTTGATAGGTACAGGGGTTAGGACTTCAACATATCTTTTGGGGGAACACAGTTCAAACAATAGCAAACTTTGATTTTTGTGATCCTTTTCAGGAGTAACTTAATTTAGATTCTGGGGAGAGGGGATATCTCCCAACAACTAAGAGTGACTACTGAGGTAGATAGATTGCTGTGTATTCTTTCTGATTTTGAAGTTTTGTGTATTATTAAAAGTCTGATTCTGATGAATTTGGTGTGAAATTCTATGAACTGTCTGGCCTTTCCAACAAACGTGGCGTAGGCCTTTAATACCGACCATTCTTCACCCAGGCTCTTCATAGTATGCATCTAGGAGAGTTCTAAGGACCCAACAAGAACAATGACATCTGTCATGTGTGGCAGCCGATCCAGTCTTTTAAAGGCAATGTGTTATAAAGGTATTTCCCATATATGCATTAGAACAGAACCTACAAAATCATGGGGCTCAAAATTGTTCCGGGGTGAAACCCAGCCTATGGAATTTTGATAAACTCCCAAGCTATTCTAATTAGTAGCCAGGCTTAAGAACAAGCGATCTAATCTAATGTTACTTTAAAAAAAAAAAAAATAAGGTATTAAGGCCCTTGATTTGCAATCTCAAAGACCCCAGACGACCAAGGTTATTTCTAATGATCTATTGGTTACAGGTGAGTAGGTGAAGCAGCATGATGCAATGGTTAATAATAAGCCCAGCTCTGGAATCAAACATCTGGGCTTGAATCCAGTTGTGTTACTCACCAGCTCATAATTCTGAGCTAGTTGTTTAACTTTCCTCTCTGTGAGATAAGAATTGTAAAGCACCTTTCACTTTCTGTTACATATTCTAAACCAAACCAAACCCGCTGCCATCGAGTCAATTCGGATGTATGGCAACCCCATGTGTTACAGAGTAGAACTGTGCTCCATAGGGTTTTCTTGGCTGTAATCTTTGTGGAAGCAGATTTCCAGACCTTTCTTCCATGGTGTCACTGGGTGAGTTCGAACCTCCAACCTTTAGTTTAGCAGGCAAGCACAAACCATTTGTGTCACCCCAGGACCTCCTGTGACATATTAAGAGATCAATAAATGGTAACTGTTATCATTTTTAACACTGAAATAATAATTACCTGATCCTAACTTCATTGCCTGTACTGATCACACTAGGATTTGTTCCTGCCAAAGAGAAATTTTATAAACTTCTGGGGTTTAGGTCTTCTTTGGCATCTAATTTGCTTTGTTCATCCTCCCCACCTTTCCTTGAACCTTCACATGGGCCATCCCTTTCTCCTCATCCTTTCCCTCCTATCCATTATGCCCCAGTTTTAACTTGCCTGATTACTTTTAACCCACAGCTTGCCCTGATTTTCACTGCAATGACACGTCCCATTCAAATGTTTAAGTTCCAACCCTAGTTCTCTAGTTTGGAAATCTTGTCCCGAATCTGACCCAACCCCCAATTCTTGATTCAACACATCTGGCCCTGGTTCCTTACCTTGCTCATAAATTAATAGCTGGGGGACCCCCAGAAGTACTCCTTTTAAAGTGAGAGACATTACAGTGATGCCCACCATAACCACTATTATTAAGCATTGACCTAGAAATACTGGCCAATACAATTAGAAAAGAAAAATAAAAAGAAGATAAATATGTTAAAGAATAGGGCATAATTATGATTATTGTCATATATCATTATGTACCTAGAAAAATCAAGAGAATAAATTTAAAATTAGTAATATTAAAGATAAATTAATAAGTTAAAAGTTTACAAAAATTTTGATGTGTAAAATTAATAGCTTTCCTGTATACTGCTAGAAAATATCATAGAGAGAAAAATTTATAATTGTCATTTGATGGTTAAGATTGTGTGTCAACATGACTGGGCAATGATTCTCAGTGGTTTGGCATTTGTATGATGTTATGATCACCCCCATGCTGGGATCTGCTATGAGTAGCCAATCAGTTGAAAGTAAGTTTCCTTGGGCATATAGCCTGCATCAAATATAAGTGGACATTCTAGCAAGGCTCGTGGGCTTTTGCTCACTATGGATCCTGCAGCTGGCTCCTGTTCATCTGACCTCTAGTTCTTGGAACATGAGCTAGCAGCTTACCTGTGGTCTTGCCTGCTGATCTTGGGACTTGTTCATCTTAGCCTGTGAGCAAGATCCCTGCTCTCTAACCTGTCGATTTTGGGTTTGCCAGCCCCTGCAGGCTACGTGAATCAGGAGAAGCTTCCAGCCTAACCCACGGACTTGGGACATTCCAGTCTCTACAACCACCTAAGCCATTTCCTTGATATAAATCTCTATATATATGTATTTATACTGGTTTTGCTTCTCTAGAGAACCCATCCTAAGACATTTGGTACCAAGAGTGGTCCTAGAGAAACAAAATTGTAAGGATGAGTTTTCTAAATTGCTTCTCAAGTCTGGTTAGTCTTAAAGATGTTGATGACTCTGCTTCCAGCGTTAAAGAGGGCACTGCTAATCCATGGCACGAAGTGGCAATACAAATACGCAAAATATCACCACCAATAGATCAGGTATTGGTGAAAGGCAAGGCTCTGGGTGAACATATGTGTGATACTTGCTACAATTTTGTCATAGTGAGAAGTATAAGGAAGCTGGTTGGCCAGTCCTACTTTTTGCTAGACAAACTCATGAAAGAAAGAGATGAGCTCAGGGCTTTAGAGTCAAAGCTCAAGTGCCACATAAATAACCTCAAAGTTTCCACTTGTGCCTTGAAAGAAAGCCTTATTTCTTGTAGTAACACAGCTGATATTGCCAAAAACCAAACCCAGAGTTTTATCATAAGAGTGGCTAAATTACAATGCCAACTCAATCGCCAGCCTCGAGAGGTGTCTGACGTTAAAGTGAGGACATTGATTGGGAAAAAATGGGATTCTGAAAATTGGGATGGGGATATATGGGCAGATAATCAGGAAGCTGGAGACACTGAGCCCCTAAATTCTGTTGAATCACTCCTGCCAACAGAACCAGCCCTCTCACTTGCATCTGATGAGATTGCTCCATGTTTGTCTGCTAAACCACCCTCCCCAGCAAAACTAGTAGCCTCTCCACTCCCATTTAATGAGATTAACCCAGCTGCAACTAAAGAAACTTTGAGTCATTGCCTGGGGCATCAACTGAGGCAGATGCTTTCTAAGACAATGCTGAATGTTCTCAAAACACTTCCCCACCAAATTTGACTTCTAGACCTATAACTAGACTTAAGTCCCAGTGAGTCCCAAAACGTGAAGTACAAAGTGTGACCCAGGAGGAGGTATGCTACACTCCAAAAGAACTTCTTGATATGTACAAACAGAAACCTGGGGAATATGTGTGGGAATGGCTATTAAGGGTATGGGATAATGGTGAAGGAACATAAAGATGGATCAATCTGAGTTTATTGATATGGGTCCAGTAAGCACAGATTTTTCATTCAATGTTTCAGCTCGAGAAGTTAGGAAAGGATCTAATAGCTTATTTCATTGGGTCACTGAAGCATGGATTACACGGTGGCCTGCACTAAATCAAGCTGAAATACCAGATATGCCTAATCTGTTCTGGTATACTGTAGAATAAGGTATCCAAAGGCTTAGGGAAATTGACATGCTAGAGTGGGTTTATCAGGTTAGACTCACAGACCCGTACATGGAGTGCCCGGAGGACACAGCTTTTACCACAACTGTGAGAAACAAATCTAAGGGAGCCCCAGCATCCTTGAAGACTACTGTGATTGCTACTTTATGTAAGTCAGATTTGACAGTGAAAACTGTCATAACTAAATTAAGACACCTAACTACACTGGGGCTGACTGGACCTTGTGGTGGTAGGGGCCAAGTAGCGGCACGCAATCAACAAAGACAAGGTGAGCATGTTTATCGTAATGGACAGCGGAGTCAAAAGAGTAAACAGAATAGTCTGACTTGTATGGACTTATGGCATTGGCTACTTAGTCATGGTGTCCCTAGGAGTGAAATAGATAGGAAATCTACTAAACCTTTACTGGATTTGTACAAGTGGATGAATTCTAGGTCAAGCAAACAGTGGTCTAACTTGAATCACCAGAATAGGAAGCCACAGCCCCTCAATCAGTTCCCAAACTTGAGCAAGTTTAAAGACTCACAACCCCTTGAATGAAGGGGAGGCTGTGTCCCCTTGAGGAAGGACTCCAAAACAGTCTCCGAAACTTACACTGTTAATCTTTCTCAAGCCTTCCCCAAAAGGATCTACAACCTTTTACGAGAGTGACTGTTCACTGGGGAAAAGGAAATAATCAGACTTTTTGGGGATTACTGAATACTGGCTCTGACCTGCCACTAATTCCAAGAGACCCAAAATGTCACTGTGGCCCACCAGTCAGAGTGGGGGCATATGGAGGTCAGGTTATTAATGGAGTCTTAGCTCATGTCATTCTCACAGTAGGTCCAGTGGGTCCCCGAACTCATCCTGCAGTGATTTCCCCAGTTCCAGAATGCATAATCGTAATAGATACACTCAGCTACTGGCATAACGCCACACTGGATCCCTGACAAATGGAGTAAGGACTATTACAGTAGGAAAAGCCAAGTGGAGGCCATTAGAACTGCCCCTACCTAGGAAAATAGTAAACCAAAAGCAATATCGCATTCTTGGGGGGATTGCAGAGATTACTGCCACCATCAAGGACGTGAAGGATGCAGGGGTGGTGTTTCTCACCACATCCTCATTCAACTCGCCTATTTGGCCTGTGCAAAAAACAGATGGATCTTGGAGAATGACAGTGGATTATCAAAAACTTGACCAGGTGGTGACTCCAATTACAGCTGCTGTTCCAGATGTAGTTTCATTGCTTGAGCAAATTAATACATCTCCTGGTTCCTGGTATGCAGTTATGGATCCGGATAATGCCTTTTTATGTATTCCTGTTTCAAAGAACCATCAGAAGCAGTTTGCCTTTAGCTGGCAAGGACAGCGATAAACCTTCAGTTCCCTAACGCAACACTACATCAACTCTCCAGCCCTAGGCCATAATTTTGTCCGCAGGGACTTTGGTCGCCTTTCCCTTCCACAAGACATCACATTGGTCCATTACACTGATGACATTATGCTGATTGGACCTAGTAAGGAAGAAGTGTCAATGACTCTGGACTTATTGGTAAAACATTTTCATGCTAGAGGGTAGGAAATTAATCTCACAAAAATTCAGGCACATTCCACCTCGGTGAAATTTCTAGGGGTCCAGTGGTGTGGGGCATGTGGAGGTATTCCCTCTAAAGTGAAGCATATGTTATTGCATCTTGCTCTTCCCACAGCTGAAAAGGAGGCACGATGCCTAGTGGGCCTCTTTGGATTTTGGAGGCAACATATTCCTCATTTGGGTGTGCTACTCAGTCCTATTTATCAGTGACTTGAAAAGCTGCTAGTTTTGAGTGGGTACCAGAACAAGAGAAGGCTCTGCAACAGGATCAGGCTGCCACACAAGCTGCTCTGTCACTTGGGCCATATGATCCGGCTGATCCAATGGTGCTTGAAGTGTCAGTAGCTGATAGAGATGCTGTTTGGAGTCTTTGGCAGTCCCCTATTGATGAATCACAGTGCAGACCCTCAGGATTTTGAAGCAAAGCTCTGCCATCCTCTGCAGATAACTACTCCTTTTGAGAAACAGTTTTTGGCTTGTTACTGGGCCTTAGTAGAGACTGAATCCTTAACCATGGGCCACCAAGTCACAATGCAGTCTAAGCTGCCCATCATGAAGCAGGTGTTGTCTGACCGACAGAGTCACAAAGTTGGACATGTACAGCAGCACTCCATCATTAAGTAGAAGTGGTATATACGAGATTGGGCCTGAGCAGCACCTGAAGGCACAAGTAAATTGCATGAGGAGGTGGCCCAAATGCCAATGGTCTCCACTCCTGTCACATTACCTTCCATCTCCCAGTCTGCACCTATGGCTTTATGGGGAATTCCTTATGACCATTTGACTGAGGAAGAGAAAACTCGTGCCTGGTTTACAGATGGTTCTGTGTGATATGCAAGCACCACTCAAAAGTGGAGCGGCAGCACAACAGCCCCTTTCTGGGATCTCCCTGAAGGATGGTGGTGAAGGAAAATCCTCCCAATGGGCAGAACTTTGAGCAGTGCACCTAGTTGTTCACTTTGCTTGGAAGGAGAAATGGCCCCATGTGCGATTGTATACTGATTCATGGGTTGTGGTCAATGATTTGGCTGGATGGTCAGGGACTTTGGAAGGAACATGATTGGAAAATGGAGACAAGGAGGTATGGGGAAGAGATATGTGAATAGACCTCTCTGATGGGCCACAGAAGTGAAGTTATTTGCATCTTATGTTAATGCTTACCAAAGAGTGACCTCAGCAGACCAGAATGTTAACAATCAAGTGGACAGGATGATGCGTTCTGTGGAAACCAGTCATCCTCTTTCCCCAGCTACTCCCATCATTGCTCAGTGGGCTCATGAAAAAAGTGGCCCTGGTGGCAGAGATGGAGGTTATGCATGGGCCCAACAACACGGACTTCCACTCATTAAGGCTGATTTGGCTACAGTCACTGCTGAGTGCACAGTCTGCCAGCAGCGAAGACCAATACTGAGTCCCCAATATGGCACCATCCCTCAAGGTGATCAGCCAGCAACCTGGTAGCAAGTTGATTACATTGGACCACTTCCAACATGGAAAGGGCAAAGTTTTGTTCTTACTGGAATAGACACTTACACTGGATGTGGATTTACCTTCCCCGAATGCAATGCTTCTGCCAAAACTACCATCCATGGACTTACAGAATGCCTTATCCACCATCATGGTATCCCACACAGCATCGCTTCAGACCAAGGGACTCACTTCACAGTAAACAAAGTGCCACAATGGGCCTCTTGCTCACCTTTCTTTGGAATAGGCACAAATATAGATCTCTTCCAGTTGGTTGGCCAGGTAGCTGTCTTCCAAATTTCTTGGCATAGGCGAGTGAGCACTTCCAGTATTGCATCCTTTCGTTGAAACATCTCAACTGGTAATCCATCAATCCCTAGAACCTTGTTTTTCACCAAGGCCTTCAATGCGGCTTGAACTTCTTCCTTCCATACCATAGGTTCTTGATCATATGCTACCTCCTGAAATGGTTGAATGTCCATCAGTTCTTTTGGTACAGTGACTCTGTGTATTCCTTCTGTCTTCTTTGGATGCTTCCTGCCTTGTTGAATATTTTGCCCATAGAATCCTTCATCATTGCAGGTCGAAGCTTGAATTTTTTCTTCAGTTCTTTCAGCTTGAGAAATGTGGAGTGAGTTCTTCCTTTTTGGTTTTCTAGCTTCAGGTCTTTGCACATTTCATTGTAATACTTTACTTTGTCTTCTAGAGCCACCCTTTGGAATCTTCTGTTCAGCTCTTTTATTTCATCATTTCTTCCATTTGTTTTAGCTACTCTGCATTCGAGACCAAATTTCACAGTCTCTTCTGATATCTATTTTGGTCTTTTCTTTCTCTCCTGTCTTTTTAATAACCTTTTGCTTTCTTTATGTATGATATCCTTGATGTCATCCTACAGCTCATCTGGTCTTTATGGGAGCAGATTGCCAGGTCTTTTCTCATGTGGAGTGGTTGGTTGGTTCAAACTGCTGACATTTTGGCTAGCAGCCAAGTACTTAACCATTGTGCCACTAGAGCTGCTTTTTACTAGATAGTTAAACAGACAATCCTAAAATATGGAAATGTTTTATACTGCAGAAAAAATATATCAATAAAAAAGGGTAAAGAATTTATAAATAATGACAATTTCCTATTTAAATTCAGTTCATCATTAAAGTGCACTTCAAATCAATGGGAAAAAGAGAAGCTGTTTAATACAGAGTAAGGCAAAAATTAACTGTTTATTTAGGGGAAAAATAAAACTGGAGTTCTACCTCATTTCTTACATCAAAACTAAACTGCAGATGGATGACAGATTTAAATAGAAAAAAAATTAAATTGAATTGTAAAAGTTCTAAAAGAAAGCAACAGGTAAATGAGTTGATAATCTTCTAGGCATGATCCAAAGATCAGAAGTCATGAAGCAAAGATAGATACACAAAAATTCAAAATTCTACATAGAAAATAGTCATTTAAAAATGTCTAAAGTCTCATGATTGAAAAGGGGTTAATCCTATTTATTTACAGAGCTTATTCAAATCAGTAAGCTAAAACTAACAGCTCAACTTAATACATGATCAACTGATATGAAAAATACATACAAAAGGAAAAAGGAAGGAAGGATGGAAGGGAAGGAGGGAGAGAGGAAGGAAGGAAGGAGAAAAAAGTCTGGCCAATAAACACATGACTTCAAGAAACCAATAATGGAATTCCATTATTCTCCAAAAAGATAGGAAAAATAAATGATACTTTGTGCTGAAGAAGGATGTGAGAAAATGGGTTCTCTAATACTCTGTCAGTGAGAGTAAAAATTGATGCAAATGGTCTTGGGGGATATTTGACAGTAAGTTTCAAAATTTGAAAACAATGCGCACACTCTTCAAAATTTACATAGACATATTATCCTAAAAGTTATTCAACACATATTTACCAGATTATTCATTGCAACATGGCTTATAATACAATAAAAATAAAAACTGTAAACCACCAAAATGTTCATCAGTGGGGAAGTGATTAAAACAATTACTTTACCTCCACAGAAGCTACCAAAAAAGGAATAAAGTAGGTCTCTATTTGCTGAAATAAAAAGATCTATAAGATATTGTCTTAAGTAAAAATAATTTAAACACAAAACAGAGTACATTATTTGTGATCCTTTTGTGTAATAGAATATATGTTAAATAGCTAGATTGTGTACTTATATATAATACATACATACACATATATATTACAAGAAACTAAATAATAAAAAAGTCTCCTTCACCATACTCTTCTTCTCAAAGGAGCCACTGTTAAAAGTTCATCATTTATTAGTGTTATTATTACATATTTGGTATTTTGGTGGTGGTAATAGAAATAGTATTGTTTTAAACTTTTCTAATTGTTGCTGATACATATAAATACATTTTTATCTTGATCTTATTCCAGAGACTTTGTAATTTCAAATATAAATCCTAATAATTTAGCTGTGAATTCTTTTAGATTTTCTATGTATACCATTACATTGTCTGTGAATAAAGATAGTTTATTTCATCCTTTCTAATTATAACAACCTTTATTTCTTTTTCACATATAATAGAGAACCTCCATTATAATGCTAACATCAGAAAATATTTCCTTTTTATGTTCTCTAGAAGGTTTTAGGTGGGGTTGGTATTATTGATTTTTTAAATATTATAGAAATTACTACTGAAGTCACATATGCCTAGAGTTTTCTATGAAGGAAGGTTTCAATTTCAAATTCATTAAAAGATATAAGTTTTTAGGTTCTCTATCTCTCCTTGTGCCCATTTCAGTAACTTGTGTTTTTCTCATAATTAGACTATTTAATTTAAAATTTCAAATGTTGGCATGCATTTGTTTATGATACACTTTTATTCTCTGTTAAGTGTTTATAGGATCTGTAGCAATGTCCCATTTTTCATTGTTACTATTGGTTAATGTGTATCTTCCAGGAACCTTGTTGAGGATTTATCAGTTTTATTTTCAATAGACTTTTCAAAGAGCCAACTTCTGGCTATGTCAATTTATTCAACGTACATTTGCTTGTATTTTGTTGATTTCTGCCCTTTATCGTTTCTTTTCTTCTACTTCCTTTGGGTTTATTTATTTTTTTCCTAAATTCTTGAGTTGATTACTTAGATATTTATTTTCAGACTTTCTCCTTTTCCTATCGAAACATTTAAGGTTACAAATTTTCCCCTGAATATGGCCTGCATCCCACAGGTTTTTATATATCATATTTTATAATCATTCAGTTCAGTATGTTTTCAAATTTCCGTTGTGATTTTTTTCTTTGGCCCATAGGTTAGTTGGAAGTGTATCAACTAATTCCCAAATATTTATGAATTTTATAAGCTATCTTTTTCTAATACTAACGCTAGCTTAATCCCACTCTGATCAAAGAGCATACTCTGTATAATTTTAATCTTTGAAATTCTCTTAAATTAGCTTTTTTTAAAACCAGGCATATGCATAATTTTGGTAAATACTCCATATGCATATGAAAAAAGATTCTATAGTTGATGGGTGCCATGTTCAAGATATGTGAATTAGATTAAGTTTATTTATCATGGTGTTCAGATTTCCTATATTTTTTGTCTTCTTGTTCTATCAGTTACTGAAAGGCTAGCTTTGAAATCTTTCAATATGATGGTAAAGTTTCCTGTTCCTTCTTTTAGCTCTATCAATTTTAGCTTCAGTTATTTTGAAGCTATGTTATTAGGTGTATGCAAATTTTGAATTGTTATCTTCTTAGTAGACATACCTTTTTATTATTATAAAATGTCCCCATATATTTCTAGATACCCCTAATATCTCTTTGATATTAATCTAGTTATGCCATCTTTCTTTTGTCAGGATTTTCATGTCATTTTTTTTATCCTTTTGTTTTAAAGATTTTTGTATCCTGTATTTAAGAATTATCTCTTACAAGAAGCATAGAGTCAGTTTTTATTAAATAGTTTGGAATCTTTGTTCTTTAATTGCATATTTAATATATCTCCATACATAACATAACTGCTTATAATTTGAATTTAAATCCTCTATGTTGCTATTGTTTTCTATTTTTTCCACATGTTCTATGTTGCCTTTTTTCCTCTTTTTTGTCTTCTTTTAAATTCATTTAATATTACATTATTCCATTATTGCTCTCTATTACTTTGTTAGCTACACTTTCTTTCATTATTCTTTTAGCACCTCTCCCAATAAATATTTGATTTATTAAGTATTACTACAAATTAATACTTTATCAATTCCCTGAAAAAAATCTCTTAGAATAATTTATCTCCATTTATTCCCTTCCCACTTTTTATGCTGTTGTTGTCATATATTTTAATTTTATTTGTATTTTAAACCCCAGAATACATTTCTATCTCAGTAGTTCCTCCTTCCTTCCTGCATCTCCATGATTCCATCTGGAAAGAAGAAAAAGACGAAATTTTCATCTGCCTGAAAAATTCTTCTTAGTATTTCCTTTAGTGTGGGTCTGATGATAACAATTTTCGTCAGTTTTTGTCTGCAAATGTCTTTCTTTTGCCTTCGATTTTGAAAGGGTATTTTCTTCAAACATGGAATTCTAGGATGGCAATTATTTCCTTTCGTCTGTTTGAAGATGTCCTCCCCTTCTCTTCTAGTTTCCATCATTTCTACTGATAAGTAAGCTATCAGTCTTAATGCTATTCCTTTTGAGGTATAATTCCTTTCCTCTGTTGCTTTTTAAGATATTTTTTCTTTGTGTTTTTGGTTTTCAGCAGTTTTACGATGGTGTGCCTAGGTTTGTGAGAATGTGTATGCGTGTGTGTGTGTGTGTGTGTGTGTTTATCATGTTTGATTTTCTTACTTCTTGAATCTCTGCTTTATATCTTCAATTATTTTTTGAAGATTCTTGGCTATTATCTCAGTAAATGTTGCTCTTCTTCTTTCTTTCTTTCTTCTTTCCTGAGGCTTTGTCATGGATTGAATTATGTCCCCCCAAAAATGTGTGTATCAGTTTGGCTGGGCCATGATTCCTGGTATTGTGTGGTTTTCCTATATGTTGTAAATCCTGCCTCTATGAGGTTAATGAGGGAGGATGGGTGGCAGTTGTGTTGGTAAGGCAGGACTCAGTCTACAAGATTGGATCGTGTCCTGAGGCAATGTCTTGAGATATAAAAGAGAGAAGTGAGCAGAGAGACAGGGGGACCTCATACTATCAAGAAAGCAGCGCCAGG
This sequence comes from Dugong dugon, assembly GCA_030035585.1. Lineage (NCBI taxonomy): Eukaryota > Metazoa > Chordata > Mammalia > Sirenia > Dugongidae > Dugong > Dugong dugon. The sequence continues at coordinate 221,568,968 of CM057460.1, forward strand.
AGCAGAGCGTGTCCTTTGGACCAGGGTCCCTGCACCGAGAAGCTCCTAGTCTGGGGGAACACTGATGTGAAGGCCAAGAGAGAGAGAAAGACTTCCCCTGGAGCTGGTGCCCTGAATTTGGACTTTTAGCCTACTTCACTGTAAGGAAATAAACTTCTCTTGGTTAAAACCATCCACTTGTGGCATTTCTGTTATAGCAGCACTAGATGACTAAGACAGGCTTCAGTTATGTATATGTTAGATCTTTTTCCGTATGTCTCTTAAGACTCTCCTCTGAGTTTTCAATTTTTTTCTGTTCTCTGTGCTTCAGTCTCTATATTTTCTACTGACCTATAGTCTAGGTTTACTAATCCTATTTCAGCTATATCTAATCCACTGTTAAACTAATCTGTTTAATTCTAAATTTCAGTTCTAGAATTCCATATATTTTTTTTCTTAGAGATTCTAATTCTCTATTGAAATTACCCATCTGGACTTCTATTTTCTTGGATGTACTAATCACAGTTATTTTAAATTTAAAATTAAATTTCCTGTCTCTTAATGACAATATCTAAATTTTCCATAACTTCTGTTCCTATCATCTGTATTTTTATTTTCTCTCAGTCTTCAATCCTTTGTTCTTGTTCCCTGCTTTGCAAGTAACTTTTATTGAATTTCATTTATTTTGTATTTAAAATTATAAAGATAATTTGAAGCTCTCTATTACATTATTTTCTTGCAGAGAGGAGTTAATTTTGCTTCAGACAAGCAGTTAGTATAACATCAGATCAAATTAATACCACTTTGAATTTTAGTTATTCAGAGCCAAGTTTCAAATTTTGTAAAGTCTGGTCTATTTCCAATAAGCTGTTACTCTTATTTAATATTTATTTCCTGCCACTTCATGAGCCGTCACTAACACTCACTTCCTGGCATATTGCCCTAAACTCACCTTGTTTGTTCCTGTCATGCTCTGATTCTGAGCACATTTCTGCCTAAAGATGAGATATTGGTTCTTTGTCCCTGGATATCATTTTGCCTCTGGGCTTTTGAACATGGTTTTTTCTCAGGACTCATTTATTGCAAGTGACAAACAACTGAATATAGCTTAAACAAAGGGAAATTTATTGGCTCATGTGCTGAGAAGGATACTGGATTGGCTCCCAGGAGCAAAGGAGCAGCTATGAGAATCATAGATTTAGGAGCTAAAACCAAGACTCAACACTACCAAAACTTTCTTTCTATTGGTTTTTCATATCTTCTGGTCTCCTCTGGGCTTTATCTGAAATCAAACTCTCCACATGACAGATGGGATGACCTAACTCACACTAAGCTGGGGGAAGAGGCCCTGTGATCAGGAAAGACCTCTCCCAGAAGTCTATATGAGCTGACATTTATATCCACGAGAAAGGATCACGTGACCAAGGTGGAGAAGGTGTTCCTCAGAAAGAGACAATATGACATGTAAAGACAGGAGGATAGAGGAGTGCATAGCATGTCTGGGGAGCAGCAGGTAGACCCAGAGGCAGATTATCCAATAGGCAAGGTAGTGCTTACCTTGCTTACCAGATTATCTGTAGTGAACAATTTCACATTTTTTTTCACCACATCAAAGATTCTGCTTCTAGGTATGGCTGGCATCTGTCCCTCTCCCAACTCCATAGCACCTTCCTACAGAATCAAAGCCTCTTTTTAAATTTACAATCCCTGACAGAGATGGATGACCTAGTAAACATGGGCTTACTTGTGCTTACTTACTAATCTGTAGTGAACAATTTCACATGAATTTCACCACATCTTTGTTTACTACAAATCACCATGCTTGCCTTGCTTACAGGGTAATTCACCCCTGGGTAGACCAGTGTGGCTGGGGCACAGAGCACTGCCTGCTTCTACTGGAAACCACAGGCAGGACTGATCCAGGGCCTCAAGGAGTTATTCATGAGCCCCTATGTGCTGCATCTGCTGGGAGGATCAAGCCTGGTTTTGCTCCAGAACTCCCATGCATCACCTCAACTGCAGCTTTCTACCACCAGCTTCCACCCTTCATGAAGGAGCTGGTACTTCTAGTCTCCCCTCCACTAAGCTCTGCAGGTAGAACTCACACAGCACCTGGGCCCCTCAGTCTGCCTCCACGGTAATAGATGAGGACGCATGAACGAGGACGCATGAACAGGGACCCATAGATAACATTCACAAACACTCCACATCTGACAAACACACATGTGATAGGGAAGGGCATTGAAACTTATTACGTTAACTGAGAGTATCTTTCTCCTCCATTGATGTGTAATGGATGAGTTTTCAGGTATAACTTCTAGACATTCTGCATAACAACAAAAATCATGATTTTAACAATCTCACATGTATACCTTTTCACATAGTAATATACTTGTCATCAGCTAGACCAATTATTAAATAACTAATTAAAATTGTTTCCATTTCCTTGAAACACCTAGTTTCACAACCAGTGAGTGCTATCAACCTGCCGCCATCTTGCTTTAAACAAAAAACATAATCTAAGATGAAACCTCTCGAACAATCAGAAAATCTAACCTTGCAACTCATTGTAAATAAGGCAGATAAACTTATGGGTGGTAATTTACATGCCAGTTTATCCTGCAGCCAGGGAAATGAGGACAAAGAAACCTCTTCCACGGCTCTGACTTTTCAGCTGCAAACCAGAGAAGAACTAGACACCAGCCTTGCCCAGGAATGCACTGGGGCTGTAATTTGTCTTCACTATCTCTCTGTGTCATTCTGTTAAGAAGCCATTTTCCTTCTGGCAAACAAGGAGGAGGGATAAGGTGGTGCTTTAATGATCTGGAGGGGATGACGCTTACAGATGTAAGTTCATCTAGCCCACTGGGGCTAAAAGCACCATGTCTTAGGCTGGATTCTCAAGAGAAGCAAAACCAGCGAAGCATGTATGTGTATATATATATGTGTGTGTGTGTGTGTATATATAAAGAGAGAGAGGGAGGGAGATTTCAAGGAAATGGCTCACACAGTTGTGGAGGCTGGTAAGTCCCAAATCCTTGGGTCAGACATCAGGCTGGAGGCTTCTCCTGACTCACGTGGTTGCAGGGACAGATGAACCCAAAATTGGCAGGTCAGACAGCAAGCTGCTGGCTCATGGGGCTGTAGGAGATGGTGAATCCCAAAATCTGCAGGTCAGAGGGCAGGTTGCTGGCTCACATCTCAAGAACCAGAGGTCACAGGATGACGAGTCGGATACAGGATCCAGAGAGAGCAAGCTTTGCTTGAACATCTATATACATTAGATGCAGGCCACACTCCCAAGGAAACTCCCCTTTCAACTGATTGCCTGCTCTCATCAGATGACAAAGTGGAGGATGATTACATAATATCTGCTATACCACTGAGAATCAAAGCCTAGCCAAGTTAACACATAACGTTAACCATCACAATCCACCCCTTGTCAACTTGGCATCTGTACACATCTCATTAAACCCTACATAATCTGTAGATAAAGACAATTATAATGTCATACTTGCACCTACCATGATACAACTAACATGTATACAACTAAAAACACACTAGCCCTGTGTACATCCTATATTTTATAATAAGTAATGGAATAAGGGAGGGAAGAAAACAAAGATATTTGCTATATATATGTATATACATGTACATATATATACACACGTGTATGTTGTATGTATATACACACTCATACACGTATGATAAAACAAGGAAGAAATACTAAAAACAATTACAGTCCTCATTTCTGGAACTGGTCACATGGTTATAGCTGATATTTATAACTACTTTCTATGACTATATGTTCTGTATTCCCCTTGCCCTCAGCAAGCACCTCAGCTGGTCATGGTTCTTTGCCTGGTGGGGTGACCCAAACCTTCATTCCTGAAGGGTCTGTGTCATTAGCAGTCATGTGGGAATTGGGTTGCTGTAGTTTTCCACTGACTTTAATCACAGGGCATGGTAGAACTAAGAGATACTCCAAGGATCTTCTGTACTCCAGACATACTCTTCTTTACCTCCACTCTGTAATATCAATCCAATTTCCCCCTGGTAATTAGGATTAATCACATCAGCCAATACAGTAACTCCCTTCTTTGCCTGTTGATCCAGAGGCATGAGGAGCCCAAAGTGGCCAGATGGCATTTTTAACTTCCAGTTCAATGCAATCAGTGTTGTGTCTCCTGCTGGGAGCATTCCTCCCTTTGGAACTAAAGACCTCTAGACCTGAAGAGCACATAGTCTTGTGGACAGAAAGCAAAGATTTTTTGAGTGGGTCACTAGAGGCAATAGTGACTGGTGCCACTCCCATTTCTACCCCTTGATTCCTGGACCCATGAATCCTGGCTATGGGAGAAAAAAAACACCATATATTGGACACTGGTTTAGAGTATATACTGCTTTCTGGAGAATATTGCCCCAACCCTGCAAGGTATTGTCACCTAGCTGGTGCCCTGATTGTGTCTTTAAAAGGCCATTCCATTGTTCTATCAAGCCGGCTGCTTCAGGATGATGGGGAATGTGGTAAGATCAGTGAATTCCCTGAGCTTGAGCCCATTGCCACATTTCATTGTGCTGTGAAGTGAGTTCCTTGATTCAAGGCAACGCTGTGTGGAATACCATGATGGTGAATAAAGCATTGTGTGAGTCCACAGATGGTAGTTTTGACAGAAGCATTGCATGCAAGGAAGGCAAATTCATATCCAGAGTAACTGTCTACCCAGTAAAGACAAAACGCTGCCCTTTCCTTGATGGAAGTGGTCCAATGTAATTAAACTGCCACCAGGTTGCTGGCTGATCACCTCAAGGGATGGTGTCATATCAGGGACTCAGTGTTGGTCTCTGTTTCTGACAGATTGGGCACGCAGCAGTGGCTGTAACCAAGTCATCCTTGGTGAGTGGAAGTCTGTGGTGCTGAGCCCGTGCATAATCTCCATCCCTGCCACCATGGCCACTTTGTTCATGAGCCCATTGGGCAAGGATGGGAGTGTCTGAAAAAAGAGACGGACTGGTTTCCACAGAATGCATTATCCTTTCCACTTGATTGTTAAAATTATCCTCTGCTGAGTTCACTCTTCGGTGAACATTCACATGAGACACAAATATCTTCTCTTCTTTGGCCCATTCAGAGAGGTCTAGCCACATGCCTCTTTCCCATACCCCCTTATCACCAATTTTTCAGTCATGTTCCTTCCAAGTCCCTGACCATCCAGCCAAACCACTGACCACAGGCTATGAATCAGTACATAATCACACATCTCACCATTTCTCCTTCTAAGCAAAGTGAACAACCAAGTGCACTGCTCGAAGTTATGCCCATTGGGAGGATTTCCCTTCACCACTGTCCTTCAGGGAGGTCCCATAAAGGGGCTGTAGTGCTGTCACTGTGCACTGCCAAGTGGTGCCCACATATCACTCAGAACCATCTGTAAGTCAGGCACAAGTTTTCTTTCCCTCAGCCATCTGATCATAAGGAACTCCTTATGAGGCCATAAGTGAAGACTGGGAGAAGGAAGGTAATATCACAGAAGTGGAGACAAAGCACATTTGAGCTACTTCCTTATGTAACTTACTTGTGCCTTCAGGTTCTGCTCGAGTCCAGTCTCATATGTACCATTTCCATTTAATAATGGAGTGCTGCTGTGCTTGTCCAACTTTATGACTCTATGGGTCAGATAATACCCAGTTCATGATGGGCAGCTAAGGCCACATAGTGACTTGGTGGCCCATGGTTAAGCATTCAGTCTCCATTAAGGCCCAGTAATAAGCCAAAAGCTGCTTCTCAAAAGAAGACTACTTATCTACAGAGAAAGGCAAAGCTTTGCTCCAAAATACTAAAGGTCTGCACTGTGGTTAACCAACAGGGGCCTGCCAAAGACTCCAAACAGCATCTCTATCTGCTCCTGATATTTCAAGAACCATTGGATCAGCCAGATAGTACAGCCCAAGAGGCAAAGAGGCTTGCACAGCACCCTGAGCCTATTGCAGAGCCTTGTCTTATTCTGGGCTCCATTCAAAACTAGCAGCTTTTTTAGTCACTTGATAAATAGACTGGAGTAGCATACTGTAATGAGGGATATGTTGTCTCCAAAATTCAAAGAGGCCCATCAGCTGCTGTACCTCCTCTTTAGTTGTAGGAAGAGCCAGATGTAACAACTTATCCTTTGCTTTAGAAGGAATAGCTCGACATGCCCATCACCACTGGACCCCATGAAATTTCACTGAGGTGGAAGGTGCGTGAATTTTTGTTGGATCATTTTCCCACCCTCTATCATGCAAATGACTTACCAATAAGTCTAGAGTCATTGATATTTCTTCCTTACTAGGTCCAATCAGTCTAATGTCATCAATGTAATGGACCACTGTGACATCTTGTGGAAGGGAAACGTGATCAACATCCCTGCAGACTAAATTATGACACAGGGCTGGAGAGTTGATATACCCCTGAGACAGAACAGTGAAGGTGTACTGCTGGCTTTGCCAGCTGGAGGCAAACTTCTTCCAGTGTTCCTTTGAAGCTGGAATCAAGAAAAAGGCACTGGCCAGATCAACATCTGCATAGCAGATATCAGGAGATGTATTAATTTGCTCAAGTAATGAAACCACATCTGGAACAGCAGCTGCAATTAGAGTCACCACATGGTTAAGTTGAATATAACCCACTGTCATTTTCTAAGACCCAGCTGTTTTTTGCACAGGCCAAATAGACGAGTTGAATGGGAATGTGGTGGGAATCCCACCCCTGCATTCTTTGAATCCTTGATGGTGGCAGTAATTTCTGCAATCCCTCCAGGAATGTGGTATTGCTTTTGGTTTACTATATTCCTAAGTAGGGACAGTTCTAATAGCTTACACTGGGCTTTTCCTACCATAGTAGCCCTTACTCTACCTGTCAGTATGGATCCAATGTGGGGGCTCGGGCAGTTGCTAAGCATGTCTATTCCAATTATGCATTCTGGAACTGGAAATATCACTACAGAAATCACTACTGGATCCCCTGTGGGATGGACCTGAACTAAGACTCCATTAATAACCTGACCTCTATATGACCCTACTCTGACTAGTAGTCTCCACTGAAGTTTTGGGTCTCCTGGAATTAGTGTTGGTTCATAGCCAAGGTCTAGTAATCCCAAAAAGTGATTATTTCCTTTTCCCCAGTGAACAGTCACTCTCATAAAAGGCCATAGATCTCTTTGGAGAAGTCTTGGAGAAAGATTAACAGTATAAATTTTTGACACTACAGTGGGGTCCTTCTTCAAGAGAACCTGGCCTCCCTTTCATTCAAGAGGTTGTGGGTCTGTAAACTGGCTCAACTCTGGGAATTGATTGAGGGGCCATGACTTTATTCTGGCTATTTGAGTTAGACTACCATTCACTTGACCTAGAATTCTTCCATTTGTACAAATCAAGTAAATATTTAGCAGATTTCCCATCTATTTCACTCCTAGGGACATCATGACTAAGTAGCCAATGCTATAAGTCTATACAAGTCAGACTATTCTGATTACTCTTTTGACTTTGCTGTCCATTATGGAAACCATGCCCACTTTGTCTTTGTTGATTAAGTGCTGCCATTTTGGCCCCTACCACCACAAGTTCCAATCAGCCCCATTGTAGTTAGGTATCTTAAGTCAGTTAGGGCAGTGCCCACTGTCAAATCTGACTTACATAAAATAGCAATCACAGTAGTATTCAAGGATACTGGGTCTCCCTTCACAAATTTGTTCCTCCCTGTTGTGGTAAAAGGTGTGTCCTCTGGGCACTCCGTGTGTAGGTCTGTGGGTCCAACATGATAAATCCACTCTTAAATGCCAATTTCCCTAAGCCTTTGGAAATTTTCTTCCACAGCGAACCAAGGCAGGTCTGGCATTTCAACTTGGTTTAGTGTAGGCTACCACTAATCCACACTTCAGTGAACCTAGGAAATAAACTGTTGGATCTTTTTCTAACCTTTCAAGCTGAAACACTGAATGAAGACCCTGTGCTTTGTAGGCCCATATCAATAAACTCAGAATGATCAACTTTATGTTCCTTGTACCATTATCCTACGCCTTTAATAGCCATTCCCACACATACTCCCCAGGTTCCTGTTTGTACATATCAGAAAAATCAAGCAGTTCTTTTGGAGTGTAGTGTACCTCCTCCTGGGTCACACTTCGCATTTCACCTCTTGGGGTTTGCTGGGGCTTAAGTCTAGTTATAGTTCTAGAAGCAAAAATGGGTGGTGCGGGTCGGTCCTGGGGATATTTAGCAATGTCTTGTAAGGCCTCAGGCAATATCTCAGATAAGGACCCTTCAGGCACAGCTGGATTAATTGTCAGATGGGGGTGGAAGGGCTAAGGGCTTTATTGGGGATGGTGATTTAGCTGACAAAGATGGAGCAATCTCTTCAGATGGGAGTAAGAGGGCTAGTTCTGTTGCCAGGAGTGATTCAACGGAATTTAGGGGCTCAATGTCCCCAGCTTTCTGATTATCTACCCGTATGTCCCCATGCGAAGTTTCAGGATCCCATTTCTTCCCAATCAATGCCTTCACTTTAACTTCAGACACCATTCAAGGTTGGGAATTCAGTTGGTGTTATAATTCAGCCACACTTACTATATGACTCTGTGTTTGGTTGTTGGCAATATCACCTCTGTTACTACGAGAAATAAGGCTTTCTCATCCCTTCGGAAGCAAGGGAGAATGAAGAGAACAGGATACAAGGAAAATATTAGTCTGAAGGACTAATGGTCCACAGCTACCAAGGCCTCCACCGGACTGAGTCCAGTACAGCTAGATGGTGCCCGGCTACCACCACTGACTGCTCTGACCAGGATCACAACAGAGGGTTCTGGACAGAGCTGGAGAAGGATGTAGAGCATAATTCTAACTCACACACACAAAAAAACAAGATTTACTGGCCTAAAGGAGACTGGAGAAACCTCGAGAGTATGGCCCCCAGACACCCTTTTAGCTCAGTGGTGAATTTACCTCCGAGGTTCACTGTTCAGCCTGGGAGTGGACAGCCCCGTAAAAACAAATGAGACTAATGAGGTACAGGAGTCCAGTGACAAGGGCCAGAAGGCAGAAGGGGACAAGGAAGCTGGTGATAGGGAACACAAGGTTGAGTAAGGATATTGTTGATGTGTTGTGAGATTGTTAACCATTGTCATCGGGCAATATTTTTAGTAACTGTTAAATGAAAAACTATTTTGTTCTGTAAGCCTTTATCTTAAGTGAGAATAACAGCACAATTGGACGAGCGTAGTCAATGTCACTGAACTGTGTATATAAAAATTTTTGAAATGGTGTATCTTTGGCTATCTGTATTTTCACCAAAAAAAAAAAGGTTGAGAATTTAGAGGGTTAATATGTTGTGGGGTTGTTAACCAATGTCATAAAACAACATGTGTACTACTGTTTCATGAGAAACTATTTGTTCTGTAAGCCTTCACCTGAAGTACAATAAAATATAAAAAAGAAATAAAGCTTTCTTTCAGGGTACAAGTGGAAACTCTCAGGTCTTTTAATGCTGCACTTGAGCTGTAACTCTGAAGCCCAAGCTTAGCTCTTTCTTTCATCTCTTTCTCTAACAAAAGCACGACCAACAAACCAGTCTCTCTATACTTCTCATTCTGACAAAATTGTAGAAAAATATCAAATATGCAGTCACCCAGAGCCTTGTTTCTCACAAATAGTTGATCCATTGGTAGTGATATTTTGCATATTTCTATTGCCACCCCATGCTGTGGACTATCAGTGCCTTCTTCAATACTGGAGGCAGTGCTTTAAGACTAGCTAGACTTGAGAACCACTTCAGAAAACTCATCCTTAAAATTTGGTTCCTCTAGAACCACTCTTGGTACCAAATGTCTTAGGCTGGGTTCTCTAGAGGAACAAAACCAGTGAAGAGTATATGTACATATGATTCAGACCGCCACTTGGAAAAAATAGGAAAGACCTTCTGGTAAGCTGAAAGGTGATCTTTTCTGGTATAATAAGAGTAAGAAAGAAGTGTATACTGTTGTTTGTGGTTAAGTCACACAGGCAAAATTAGTGCTGGATGGGGTGTTAACTTTAGAAAACTTATCACGTACTTAGATTGTGGATGGTAATTTTAATATTCCTGTGTGCCTGACCTTAAAATGTCTCTCTGAAGATTTTATTAAGAGCACTTTATGGAAACACATATTAATTTAATGCTTGCTCTGGTCACCAGATGCTGGTCAGGTTCTAGGGTATATTTCTGGCTAGAGCGAAAAGCAAGCAGAGCTATTTCAAAGATTATCCTCTTTGCTTGATTTATGCTAATTTCTTGTTAGCATTTAAAATTAACTCCTTATTTTGATTTAGTATTAAAAATCAGGTATCCTTCCCTGCTCTAAACAGCAGAAAAACGAATGGGAGAGAGCTTGTTTGGACACCTGATGAGTTCATCCCCAAATTTAATGTAAAAGCAGAGATTATTGGTAACACATCTTTGATGTCCCTGGGTGGTACAAACAATTAATGTGCTCAGCTGCTAACAGAAAGCTTGGAGGCTCAAGTATACCCAGAGGCACCTTGGAAGAAAGTCCTGGTGATACTTGGAAAAAATCCACCGTTGAAAAACCCTAAGGAGCACAGTTCTACTATGACACACATGGGGTCACTTAGAATTGGAGTCCACTGAATGGCAACTGGTTTTGGTTATATGCTCTTTGAATGATTTATATTAAAAATATAAAAAAGTGAGACACTTGCCCTAGATGACTGACTCAATTATATGTTGCATTTATCCATTTGAACGGCTACGTCAACACCTACTCTTAAAGGATGCTCTTCACCCAGGCCCTCAATGCCTTCATATCAGCCTGTCAACTCCCAGGGAGCTAATTGTCCTCTGGTTTATTCGTTCCTCCTTTTAATAAAAAATGAGCATCTATTACGTGCCAGGCTGTGTTCTAGACATTGAACAAAATTCCTATCCTCATGGAGCTTATGCAGTACTGTTTATATTTCTATATGTGTATATAGTCAGCATAGAGGTGTTCTCAAGCAGGTTCAGCATCACTTGATAAAGGTCTACATCCTTCCTGCCACATCTGCTCTGGGTTGTGGTTCCTTTTGGTCCTGTGCTACAGAGAACACCATCATATCACCACCATCTTGAACCATGTGTGTTTGTTGCACACCAACACACATCTTGAGGGTTGAGTCAATCACACTCATTATTGCATGCTTCGTAACTGTACACGTTTGCAAGCCCCCTCCTTGATTTTAGTTTGCTTATTAGTTAATTTGTTCATTTATTTTTGTCCTCATACCCCACTCCCATTTCCTCTTCTCCATAGGCAATAATATTAATGTGTCTAATGGGTATCTTTTCATTTGAAAATAATCTTTAAGAAATGTACTGTTGGTTTGTATGCATGTATGTATATATATTTTTATTGTTGTAAAAATATAAATAACACAACATTTGCCAGTTCAACATTTTTCACATATACAATTCAGTGAGATCAATTACATATTTTAATTTTACATAAATGACTAGGAATGTGAACTCTTGAGCCACGTATCTTGGATTCAAGTCCAAGATCTGCCACTTAAAATCTGTGTGGCCTTGACCTTGACATTTTCTCTTTCTGTCTCTATGTCATCATCTATAGAGTGGTGCTAATAATAGCAACCTACTCCCTGGATTATTGTGAGGATTAAATTAGTTAATACATGTAACATGCTTAGAAGGAAGGCCTAGTATGTAGCAACTATTATTACTAGCCTATCACAAATGGTTAAGCATGTGAATACTAGCAGAAAGGACAGTCCTGGTGATCTGCTTCTGAAAGGTCACAGCCATTGAAAACCCTGTGGAGCACAGTTCCACTTTGCACACATGGGGTCGCCATGAGTCAGAAGCGGCTCAACCGCAACTAACAGCAACAGCATCCTTAAACACAAGCCAGTCTTCTTTGTATTCCCTGGTAAATTCTAGAGACACTGGCTGGTTTAGCTAATTAGTTCTGGAAACAAGGCCCCTTATTGTCTCTAGCTAGCTTATGTGTGGGTTGCCCCTGGGTCAGCTGCTTAGCCCCATCAGGCCCAATCGGTGGCCACCTCTGGACAGAGACCAGCTTGATGGTTTCCTAAGCAAGGCTTATGGGCAGGACCACTTTGATTAGGAGAGGAGAGTGGTCATGTTGTAGCAATCTGAGTCCAGTTTGGAGACAGAAACCACACAGTTGGTTAAACAGGGAAATTTTAATATAAAAAATGGTTAACTATGATAAAAGAGGGGCTATAAGAAGTCTGTCAGTTTGTGGTGGCTTGCATGTTGCTACGATGCTGGAAGCTATGCCACCGGTATTTCAAATGCCAGCAGCAGAGTCACCCATGGTTGACAGATTTCAGTGGAGCTTCTAGACTAAGACAGATTAGGAAGAAAGACTTGGTGATGGTGATCTACTTCTGAAAATTAGTCAATGAAAACCTTGTGGATCACAGAAGAATATTGTCCAATATAGTGCTGGAAGATGAGCCTCTTATGTTGGAAGGCACTCAAAATGCACAATGGCTGCAACAATGAATCTGAGCACATCAACAATAGTGAAGATGGTGCAGGATCAAGCAATGTTTTGTTCTGTTGTACACTGGGTCACCACGAGTCGGGGGCAACTTGAGGGCAACTAAGAACAACAACAAATAAGATATAAGGAGATACAATAAGGCACTCTGGAGGTGAAGGAGAGCACCTACAGGAGGACACACTTGGAAGGGGTTCAGATCTCATTGAAGGTGTGGTTCAGCCACATGGATAGCAGAGAAGTTGGCTGGCTTGACCAGGCCAAAGCTGGTCTGGACCTGCTGGACAAGCAATAGGCATCCGGAAAAGGGCAGGCAGTGTGGGCATGCAGGAGGAGTCCAGTGTAGAGGGACAGGAGACCTTTAGAGCTCACAGCTACACTGGGCTTAGTTTTCCTGTCTAGAGAACTGTAGGAAGGTTCTCACTAGGCTGAAGAGCCCTCATGGCACAATGGTTAAGCACTCAGCTGCTAACTGAAAAGTCGGTGGTTCAAACCCATCAGGAGCACTACAGAAGGAGAGACCTGGTAGTCTGCTCCCATAAAGACTTCAGTCTAGAAAACCATATAAGGTAGTTCTAGTCTGTCATATAGGGTCTCTATGAATCAGAATCGACTCGACGGCACACAGCAACAACAACAGGCCGAGGCAGCAAGATCTCAGAGGGCCTGTATTCTGGACTGGTGGCTGGGAAAGGCTCCCCTAGATGTCCTCACACTTACACCAATGTCTTTGCCCATGCTGGAGACATCAGGAGAGCCTCTTCCTCCTGCAGTGTCCCTCCAGTGCCCTCTACTGAGAAAGCCGAACATTGTGCTCACTTTGTTGTTCGTTCCCGTTGAGTCAATTTTGCCTCATGGTAACGCCATGTGTTACAGAGTTGAACTGCTCCATAGTGTTTTCTTGGCTGTAATATTTATGGAAGCAGATCGCAAGACCTTTTCTTCAGCACTGCTGCTGTGTGGGTTCAAACCTCCAACCTTTAGGTTAACAATTGAGCATAAACCATTGTGCCACCCAAGGACCTTGTGCTCATGTTAAAAAAGGAATACTTAAAGAAATTCTTTTGTTCATCACAGAGCATATATAGAAGAGTACATTTATTGCTGAGAGGTAACAAAATGAGACAGACATACATGTCCACTACACATTCCATCCTGTTACAGAAAATGTTACCAGGTGTCTTAGTCATCGAGCGCTGCTCTAACAGAAATACCACAAGTGGATGGCTTTAACAAAAAGAAGTTTATTCTCTCACAGTTCAGTAGGCTACAAGTCCAAATTCAAGGCATCAGCTCCGGAGGAAGGCTTTCTTTCTCTGTCGGCTCTGGAGGAAGGTCCTTGTGATGCATCACTCTTCCTTCCCTTGGTCTGGGAGCGTCTCAGCGCAGGAACCTCAGGTCCAAAGCGCTCTACTCCCAGCACTACTTTCTTGGTGGTGTGAGGTTCCCATGTGTCTCTGCTCACTTCTCTCTTTTAAGACACTATCCAGTCTTGAAGACCTCTTCAGTATAACCTCATCATAGTGAAAGAGTTTACAACACGTAAGGAAATCACATCAGATTACACAATCATACAATACTGGGAATCATGACCCAGTCAAGCCGACTGACATTTCTGGGGGTCACAATTCAATCCATGACACCAGGCTAAGTCATAGGAAATATCACCCATCTGCATCCAACACTCTGCCCTTCTAGAAAATTACTTGATTATGTCAAACCTCTCATTCATTCATTCAACAAATTCATTGAATTTTCATTATTGGCGATAGCTATGTTCTATAAAGTTGCCATGAACATTGAATTAGCAAATACCGAACCCTTGCTCCTAGAGGAAATATAAGATTAGGTTCCCCTGAGCCTCTGGTCACAATATTTTTGTCAACTAATCAATACATAACCTTGTTTTATGTGTGTTTCTGTTTAAAGACATCTTATTTAATGTCTATTGTTGATTCATTAACATTGAACTGATACCAACAGAATTATAACTCATGCCTGAACGAAGCTTATCTAACACTCATAATCTCTCCGTAAGACACATCACAGCCTTTTTGCATGGAGGAACACTAGACAGCACTTCAGCACGATGCTTGGGTGCCATTTCAAACAGCAAAATAATCAACAACAACAAAAAGTCACAAAAGTGTGAAAAACCCGGCACTAAATAGACCATGAAATGGATACTTGTTTACAGAATGAAAACGGAAACAAGAAGGCAGAGCGTCACCTTGCTCAGTCTCAGCTGGGACCATGTGCTTCAGGTGATTCAAACTTTTCACTGCTCTACATATGTCTGTGAATGACTGTGGGATGTGTCAGTGTGTTCGTGTGTGTGTGTGTGGATGTGTGTGGGTGTGTAACAGAGAAAGAGTCAGACAGACACAGAGAAGCATAGAGAGACAGACAGACAGAGATAGATCTGTTTATCATATTTTATTTTCCGTTCAAACTGGACTTACTTGTTGATGCAAAAAATAAACAGGAAGATGGCCTGAGGCTGCAGAGTCTGCACAAGTGTCATTAGTACGAAGAGGTAGGAGAACAGCAAAACAGTGCAAACAACCTAAGTGCCCATCAACGGATGAACGGATAAAGAAAATGTCAGACATACATACAATGAAATACTATGCAGCTATGAAGAAGAATGATGAGTTCTCAACATATATTACAATGCAGATGAATCTGGAGGACATTATGCTGAGTGAAACAAGACAATCACAAAAGGACAAATATTGTATGATCACACTTTTATAAGAAGACAAGAATAGGTATACATAGAGAAATCAATGTTCACTGGTGGTTACCAGGGGTGAGAGGGTGTGGGAGGGGGAGTCACTCTCTAGATAGTACCAAAAAAAATATTAAAAACCATTGCCATTGAGTCAATTGCAACTCATAGCAACCCTATAGGACAGAGTAGAACTGCCCTACAGGCTTTCCAAGGAGTGGCCGGTGGCTTTGAACGGTCAGCCTTTTGGTTAACAGCCTATCTCTTAATCAGTGCTCCACTCTAGATAGTAGACTCTTGTTATTTTTGATGATGGGAAAGGCAATACTGAATGTGGGTAAAGCGTGCAGAACTTGACCAAGGTAAATGATGACACCAAGAAGTACACAAGAATAAGGGAGGTTTTTAGTAAATGCTAGAACATATACAATTTTACAAAAACAGCAATAACGACCAAAAAATATGTGTTTGGTTACACAGGTAGATGTGTATGCATATATGTGTATAAGAAAGTATATGGTGTGTATATACAGTTGTACATATAGGTGTATCTGTAAGCATATATATATGTATATATGTGTGTGCTGCATGTATACTCGTATATATAATAAAACACATAAACTGGACAGTTACAGATACTTCCTAGACATAACTAAACACCTCGTGGGAGTGGTTTACTGGATTTGAAGGTTTAGGACCCCAGTCTCGTGGGACAACTGGGTCAATTGGCATAACATAGTTCATAAATTTTATGTTCTACATCCTAGTTTAGTGAGTAACATCTGGAGTCTTAAAAGCTTGCAAGAAGCCATCTAAGATGGTCTCTACTCATGTGGCGGAAGAGAGAAAGAAGGAAACCAAAGGCTCCAAGAAGAAACTAGCCTATAGGACCTATAGCCTACATAACCACAGCCTCATCTATCCTGACACCAGAACCAGATGGTACCCAGCTACCACTACCAACCGTTCTGACTGGGGACATAATAGATGGTCCCAGACAGAATGGAAGAAAAATGTAGAACAAAACTCAAATTCTTAAAAAAGACCAGACTTACAAGATTGGTACTGTCATTGATTTAATTGTGTTCCTAAAAAATATGTGTCAACTTGGCTAGGCCATGATTCCCAGTATTGTGTGGTTGTCCTCCATTTTGTGATCTGATTATCCTCCATTTTGTGATCTGATTATCCTCCATTTTGTGATGTGTTGTAAATCCTAGCCTCTATGCCTGTGGTTATGGTCCCATGTCCGTTATGTTAATGAGGCAGCAAGATTAGGTCATGTTAATGAGGATAAGGTTATGTTAATGAGGATTAGGGTGGGATGTGTCTTGATTCACTGCCCTTCACTGCCCTACAAGAGATAAAAGCAGAAAGAAGCGAGCAGAGAGAGAAAGGGAACTACTACTACAAAGAAAGAAGAGCTGGGAGCGGAGTGCGTCCTTTGGACCCAGGGTCCCTGCGCTGAGAACCTCCTAGACCTAGGGAAAGATTGATGCCAAGACACATGGACATCTCCAAGGAACACTGGGCCCACAGATGTTTAAAGGAGAGAACCTTCCACCAGAGCCAACAGAGACAGAAAGCCTTCCCCTAGAGCTGATGCCCTGAACTCAGACTTCTACCCTCCTAAACTGTTTGTCAAAGTTTTCCACTTGTTGTATTTCTGTTATATCAGCACTAGATAACTAAGACAGGTAGAGACTAGAGGAACGCCTTGAAATACCCTTTAAACTTCATACTGAAACCACACCCAGAGGTCACCTTGCAGCTAAATAACAGATGGGTTTATAAAATAAACAATATCACCCATGAGTATTATCATGGGGGAAAAGACCTCAGACTCAAATTTAATTAAAAGAGATTTTTATTAAATCACAACAAGGATAATTATTGCAATGAGGGACCCGCTAGTGTGCATCAGGCACAAGAGACTAGCAGAAGCCACTAAATTACAGTCAGGGAGCAGCTAATATACTGTCAAAGAAGGAGGTAAAGATACATTATTGTCAAAGGCAGGATAACAAAGTGAGACCTTAATAATGATTGGTTACAGAGCTTCTGTTGACTAGTTACCTATTTAGTGACATTACATTGATTGGTGGCTTACAAGTTTTGTTTTAAGACCCTTTGGGAACAAACTGTAGAGATGAGCTGTCTGAGATAAGTTTCCTTTGGAAACAAGCTAACAAAATTCTGACTGGTGCTTGATAAGGTAAGATAACTTCTTAGTGATACGGGTACTTCAACACCCATGGAAGCAGCAGTCAGAAAATCAAAAGACGTGTTGCATTGGGCAAATCTGCTGCAAAAGACCTCTTTAAAGTGTTGAAAAGCAAAGATGTCACCTTGAAGACTAAGGTGTGCCTGACCCAAGCCATGGTGTTTTCAATCACCTCATATGCATGCGAAAGCTGGCCAATGAATAAGGAAGACTGAAGAACTGACACCTTTGAATTATGGTGTTGGCGAAGAATATTGAATATACCATGGACTGCCAGAAGAACAAACAAATCTGTCTTGGAAGAAGTACAACCAGAATGCTCCTTAGAAGCAAGGATGGCGAGGCTACGTCTTACATACTTTGGACATGTTGTCAGGAGGGATCAGTCCCTGGAGAAGGACATCATGCTTGGTAAAGTACAGGGTCAGCAAAAAAGAGGAAGACCCTCAATGAGATGGGTTGACACAGTGGCTGCAACAACGGGCTCAAGCACAGCAACAATTGTGAGCCTGGCATAGGACAGGGCAGTGTTTCGTTCTGTGGTGCATAGGGTCGCTATGGGTCAGAACAGGCTTGATGGCACCTAGCAACAACAACAACATATCAGTACTGTGCGCCTTTGAAAAATCATGTATATGAGACTAAATGGTCAACATTTATCCTAAAGTAAAGATGAGAAGGTAAGGAGGGACAGGGAAGCCTAGATTAGTGGAAACAGAGCAATTAGAATGGAAATAATGAGAATGTTGGCGATGTCACTAAAATGTAACCAATGCCACTGAAAAATAGGTACAGAAATTGTTGAATGGGAACCTAATTGGCTGTGTAAACTTTCAGCAAAAACACACCCAAAAATTATAGTAAAAAAATGAAAGAAGAGGTAGGAGTAGCTCACACATAATTATGCCCAAAAGCTGACACTTCACTGAAACCATCCTGAGGCTCTCTTGGGGTAGCTCTCATCTGGGGTAGACAGAAAGTACCCGTCTCTTTCTTGGCACCTCTGAGCAGCATCGCTTTACAAACGGACTTTCTTCAGTTCCTGAGCACGTAGCCACTCCTCTGTTGGGAAGAGGCTGTGGGTTGAAAGTCCTCCCAGTGGAGAGTTTGCAGAGCAGGGGAGTTAGCTGTTTGGTTGAGATGAACTGCTGGCAGGAGACAAGGGCAGTGTGGTTCGCTGTTGTTGAGGAATGCTAGCCCCACCCCAGTGAGTGGAGCATGCACAAGATGCTTCCTTCATTATTCGAGCATCCGAATAGCATTTTGCAAACATAAATGGCAGTTTTTGACAGATTGTAGCTCTCACTGAGTGTGTCTCATTGCTCTAATTTGGCTGAGTCCTGAGCATATTGCGATATGCATTCCCTAAAAAAGACTTTGCTGGGTTTCTGCCATCTCCCAGAGTGCATATAAAGAGATGGCTATTCCCCATAACTGCACCCCTCTCTAACATATATAAAACACATATTTACCAATTAGCAAACCAGAGATGGGCGGCCAACTCTTAGGTGTCTGATTGATTGAAACAATTTCGAAGATCAAGTTTCATTAAAGTCATCAATTACCATTATGTCTAGCATGATAGATATTTCATATTCACTCTGTGGAGACCATTTGCTTAGTCAGAAGTACATGTTTTCCTACAGGGTGTAAAAATAACTAAGATTTGGAATCTTAGAACATCTGGAGGATTGAACAGCAACGAGTCAAATACTTTTGACGTCAGCATGATGTTACAGCGTTTGAAGAAGTCCAATAAATAAGAAAAATGTTAAATATGAAAAACGTTAACTATGGCAATACATTAAAAATAACCATTGCATACAATTTCAAGCACCAGTGTCCACACATTTTAGAAAATTAGGTGTTCAACCAGCGTATTTCATTAGTTACAATTCACTCTGATTTGGGGGAATATGCATTTGGAATGAGTAGCTGGGTTACTATAATTTGCCCAGCGCAGGCTACATAAACTAACAAATAAAAGAAAAAAAAACAGTTGCCATGGAGCCAATGTTGACTCAGGGCAACCCCATGTGTGTCAGAGTACAATTGCACTCCAGAGGGTTTTCAATGGCTGGTTTTTCAGAAGCAGATTGCCAGGTCTTTCTTCTGAGGCACCTCTGGGTGGATTCAAACCACTAACCTTTTGGTTTCAAACCACTAACCTTTTGGTTAGTAGCCGAGTGCTTAACCATTTGCACCACCCAGGGACTCCAGTGGACTGCATACATTATTTTTATCTAATTTTATTTATTTTAATAGAATTTATAAAATAAAGTAACCCACAAATCATTACTCTTCCTTCCAAAGCATTCTGTCAGGGTTGGAGGCTTAGTCAACCAGGTCATCAGATCTCCCTTCTGCAAGCAGTGCATCAAAAGATCGCGACACAGTGAAGCAAACTAATTTCCTTACGCATTTAACTAGCCAGAGAGTTTTCTGCTGCCTCATCTGGGCCCAGCAGTAACTCCAAGGGGTGATGAAGGCTTAAGAGAGAAAAGCTGGCCAGGTCCTGGTGGCTCACCAGAAGGATGAAATGGAGACTCAGGGAAGAGGTTTGGCAGGAAAAGTGGCCAACAGAAACTGGTCATTAGCGCCCCTCCTCAGGTGGTGTCCAGGGCAGGCACCATACCTGCCCTTCCTTAGTTACACCTCTGCTATCCGGGCCAGCAATTCCACTTTAGAAACTATTGTCACCAAAACAACAGTGTATTATTAGTTTGATAGGCCTGTCGTAACCAAGTACCACAAAATGGGTGGCTTAAAATGACACAGATTTAGTCTCTGACATTTCTGGAGGCTGGAAGTCTGCTTTCAGGGTGTCACCTGCGCCATGTTCTCTCTGTAGGCTCTATGGGAAAAATTCTTTCTTGTCTCTTCCGGCTTCTGGTAGTCCCAGGCAGGCATTCCTTGGCTTGCAGCTGCAGTGCCACTCCAATCTCTGCCTCTGTCTTCACACGGCCCTCTTCTCTCTGCGTGTCTCTTCTCTTTTATAAGGACGCCACTCATATTGGATTAGGAGCCATCCAGCTCCTTTATGACCTCATGCTAACTTAACCAATAACATCTTCCAAGACCCTATTTCCAAACAGAGTCACGTTCACAAGTACCGGGGGCTAGGACTTCAACATATCTTTTGTGGCAATACAATTCAATCCATAACAAATGGTATATTTTACAATTACTAAAATAATAGTGTATGCCAAGAATAATTGGAAATAGCCTTTCTGGTCCCGTCTGATGCGTTACTAAAATGGCATTAAACATGTCAGGTAATAACAGTGTCGGTAGAAAATCTTGAAAATATTGCAATATATAAAGAAGGAAATACTATTGCTAAATTTACTGCTCAGAGCTAATTAGGAGACCTAAATATCCGTGTGTGTGTGTAAACAAATGTGTTTAAAAAAAATTTAAAACATGAAACGTGCATATTTTGCAACCTGCTTTTTTCGTTGGTTGTCACGGTGATGGTTAAGATTGTGTGTCATGATTCTCAATGTTTTGGCCGTTGTATAATGTTGTGATCGCTTCCCTGTTGAAATGTGATATGTGATCACCTCCACGATGGCATCTGCTGAGTGGTACTGGCAGGGGTGGGGCCTGTGGCGGCTCACCGCCCCCACAGCCTTCATCTCTCTGCCCTCCGCCACCTACTTCCTTCCTGCTCGCCTTCCCAAGGTTTTTGGCTTGTTCCAGACCCAGAAGCTGCTCTTGTCTTCTCACCTCTGGTTCTTGGGACTTGAGCTAGCAGCTTACCTATTGATCTTGGGATATGTAGATCTTCACAGCCTGTGAGCAAGAGTTCTGCTGCCCGACCTGCTGATCTTGGGTTTGCCAGGCCTTGCAGCTATGTGGATCAGGAGAAAATGTTCAGTCCCTTGTCTGCTGATCTTGGAATTCCTCGACCTTCATGGCCTGTGAGCAGAGCCCTACTCTCTGACCTGCCAATCTTGGGTTCATCAGCCCCTGCAGCTACGTGAATCAGGAGAAACCTTGTGGTCTTACCTGCCGATCTTGGAATTTGTTGACCTTCACAGCCTGTGAGCGGGAGCCCTGCTCTCCAACCTGCTGATCTTGGACTCTCCAGCGTCTGTGGCTGTGTGAATTGGGAGAGACCTCTACCCTGATCCATGGGCTTGGGACGTTCTAGCCTCTACAATCACTTGAGCTGTTTCCTTGATATAAATTTCCATATATACTTATACACTTTACTGGCTTTGCTTCTCTAGAGAACCCAGCCTAAGACAATCACTCATGAGAGTTTCCCTATGTCATTAAATATTTTTTATAATTGTCAGTAACTTTAACATATTCATATCTGTCTCAGTAGTATTACATTTTATAAATGCACTTTAAGTTATTTATTCAACTTCTATTTTTTTACATTTAAGGTGTCTGCTGCCATTTTTCGCTATTAAAAAATAATGCTGTAATAAACACATTTGGACCTAATGAATGTGACTATATATTTTCTTAGAAATAAAAATACAGGGACTGAAGTTATGAATGTATTAAAAGTTCTTGATACATAGTGCAAGTTTGAGAGGTAAAATGCTCTTGTACCAGACTTATTGGTCTGACAGAGACTGGAGAAACCCTGAGAGTATGGCCCCCAGACATCCTTTTAGCTCAGTAAGGAAGTCACTCCTGAGATTCACTCTTCAGCCAAAGATTAGACAGCCCCATAAAACAAAACGAGACTAAACGCACACACCAGCCCAGGAACAAGGACTAGAAGGCAGGAGGGGACAGGAAAGCTGGTAATAGGGAACCCAAGGTCAAGAAAGGAGAGTGTTGACATGTCGTGGAGTTGTTAACCATTGTCATAAAACATGTGTACTCACTGTTTAACGAGAAACTATTCCTTCTGTAAACCTTCATCTAAAGTACAATAAAAAATTTTTTTTTTAAAAATGCTGTTTTTGGTTTGAATATTAGTGAAGGTGAACATTTTTCAAATATTTATTAACGATTGTGTGCTGCTTTTTGTGAATGTTTTGCTTATGTTCTTTGCTCATGCTTCTATTGGGATCTTTGTTATTTTTGTTTCTATTAACGTGTATGTGTGGGTATGTGTGTGTAAGATATTAAGCTCACGTCTATCATATATGTAAATATTTTTCCAGGTTAGTGGTTTGCATTTTAATTTTATTTATGGTGGTGTTTTTAAATTTATGAAACTTTTACATTTTACATATTCAAGTGTGTTGGTCTTTTGTATTGCAATTTTTCATTGTCTTTTGCCTCAGAAAGTCCTTTCTCTCCCCAGTACCAGAAAAAATATTCACTTATGTTTCATCATAATTTTTTATGGTTTGATTTACATATATCTGGAGTTTTAACCTATTTGGAATTTGTTTTTGTTATAGGTAATGCTTTCTCTTTATAAGATATTCAGACTATACATAAAATATGAGGAAAAAAGAGAAAAATCACCTATAATCCCAAGCCACGGAGATGATTACTGCCAATATTTTGTGTGTTTATTCATTTGGTAAATAGTTTTATTTTTAGTATCTACCCTGTACTGAAGGCAGTGGTAGTTCAGTAGCAGAATTCATGCTTTCCATGCGGGAGACCCGGGTTCAATTCCCAGCCAATACGCCTCATGCACAGCCACCACCCATCTGTCAGTGGAGGCTTGCATTTTTCTATGATGCTGAATAGATTTCAGTGGAGCTTCCAGACTAAGACAGACTAGGAAGAAAGGCCTGGCGATCTACTTCTGAAAATCAGCCAGTGAAAACCCTATGGAGCACAACAGTCTAATTCGAAGCCAATCATGGGGATGGCACAGGACTGGGCAGTGACTCTTTCTGTTCTGCATGAGGTCACCATGAGTCAGTGCTGACTGGATGGTGGCTAACAGAACAACAACACTCTGCTCTGGACACTGAGGAAACTATGATGAGCAAACCAGGCGGGATCTGGTCTCCCCTAAACCTGGGGTTGTCTTCCCTGGGGGATTATGAAGCCCAGCCATCCCCACCACTGTGCTGCTTTGAGGAACTCCCTGCTCAACCGCCAACGCCATGCCAGCCAACACAGGCTGACCGTGAACCACTGTGGCCCATGCCACATCCTCCCTGGGGAGTCAAATGCCCAATTTTCTGACTAGATATCACAGGGGGTGCTAGAGATTTGAGCTTTTCTGTATCAGAGGCCTTCCAGATTCAGGACCCCAGTGTCCACGTCTGAGAGCTACCACAGAAGCATGCTCCCTGCCCCAGGGTACCTCTGGCCAGAGGGTCCTGTGAGGAGCAAGCCTGCACCATTTGACTGTGCAAGAAAACTTACCTTTATCTCCCTTTTCTTGTAATGGTCAACTTGGTGGCTGGGAGTCAGAGGCAGGTTTTTCCTCCATGCAGGGTATCTAGGATCTTAGACCCTCCCTTCAACAGCTAGGAGGACTTGTGCTCTAGTGCCCGGCTGCCCAGAGTCTGTTGAGGTGGACATTAGTCAAATGGTAATCAAACATTCATCCTTCCAGACTTAGGTATGTAGGATTTTTCCCTTTTATAAAATATATTTTTGTTGCTGTCATGTTGGCTCCAACTCACAGTGACTCCACGTAAAACAGAATGAAACGTTGCCGGATGCTGTGCCATCTTCATGATCATTGGTATGTTGGAATCCATTGTTGCAGCCACTGTGTATTTTGAGTGCCTTCCAGTTTAGGGGGCTTAACTTTCAGCACTATGTCGGACAATGTTCTGTGGTGATCCATAGGGTTTTTGTTGACTGATTTTTGGAAGTAGATCTCCAGGCCTTTCTTCCTACTCTTAGTCTGGAAGCTCCCCTGAAACCTGTCCACCATGGGTGACCCTGCTAGTATTTGAAATACGTGTGGCATAGTTTCCAGCATCACAGAAACATCCAAGCCACCACAGTACCACAAACTGACAGATGGGTGGTCATTGTAAAACATAATCACCCCATATCATACACCTACCATAGACATCTTTCAATGTTAATAAACTCAGAGCCACAATATCATTTTTTTAATAATTTATTTTATTTGTTGTTGTTGTTGAAAATATACACAGCAGAACACACACTAATTCAAAAATTTCCACATGTACAATTCAGTGACATTGAGTGCATTCTTCAAGTTATACAACCATTCTCACCCTCGTTATCTGGGTTGTTCCTCCCTCATTAACAGAAACTAACTTTCCCCTAAGTTTCCTATCTAATCTTTGGAGTTACTGTTGTCAGTTTGATCCCACAGAGATAGTTCTTAAAAGAGCACAGTGCTCAAGGCAGACATTCTTTACTACTTAAGCTAAGCCATACAATATCATTTTTTACGGCTGCATTTGTTTTCAAGTGTAAAGACACAACATAATTTTCTCAACAGGTTGTTTCCAGTTTTAGTTACAAAGAATGCTTTAATAAACATATATATGTATGTATGTATGTGCATATATATTGCATATATGTGTGTATCTGTATGTATGTAGGCATATATGTGTGTGTATATATATATATATATATATATGTATATATATATACATATATATATATATATATATATATATACACGTTTTCATCCTATTGGGATATATTTCTAAGAGTGAAATTGCTCAAAGCATACGAATTTATAAAATATTGATACCTTTCGCCAAATGAGCAAAGCATGAGAGCACCTGTTACCCCAAACCTCTGCAGCTGTTGTTGCTGTATGCCGTGAAGTCGATTCCTACTCATAGCAACGGTATAGGACATAGTAGAACTGCCCCGTAGAGTTTCCAAGGCTGTAAATCATTACAAGAGCAGACTGCCACATCTTTCTTCCGCTGAGCAAACACCGACCTTTAGGTTAGCAGCCAAGCACTTAACCACTGGGCCAGCAGGGCTCCTTACACCTCTGCTAGTGCCAGGTTTTACTACTCTTTTAAGCCTTTACCAATCGGATAGGTCAGATGTTAATTTCTCTTTCCCTCTCTCTATGCCACATCTCCTGTCTCTCTCTCTCTACTAGATCATTCTTTGCAGTGTAGAAACCTATTCGACCATCTTCCCATTTTAAAAACAAAACAAAAACCAAAAAAGCAAGCTCTCTCTGACCCCATGTCACCTCCTGTCTACTGTCCCTGTTCTCTATTTCGCTTCGTAGTTAAACCTTAGTGTGTCCTCTCTTCTCTGTCTTGGTGAGCTTTCACTCTTCAGCTCTTTACCATTTGCCTGTATTCCCACCTGCCCCAGGAAGTGACTCTAGCTCCCGGTGACGATCACGTTGCCAGTTTCCATAGGTTGTAGTCCTGTCTTGTCCCATCTTAACAGTGTCATAAATATCCTTCAGAACATTCTCCGAGGACTGTCCCCTCATAGTTTCAACGGCACCATGGTTTTGTAGGCATCATTTACCTATTCTGCAAGACTTTCTCTCTGTTTTTCTTTAGGATAACTAACCAAACAAGTTGGTTGACATTTTTTTCCATTCAATGGAATGATTTCTTTGCCCCATACAAATGTGGCTTAAGTTTATGGTCACAGAAAATTCTTTTTAAATATTATAAGCTCTCCCTATGAAATATGTTCTTCACCGTGTTTATAATAACAACAGCCTCTGGCATTTCTATAACCAGTAAACCAATTGCCATCAAGTTGATTCCGACTCATGGCAACCCTGGGTGTGTCAGAGCAGAACTGTGCTCTGTAGGGTTTTGAATGGCTGATTTTTTGGAAGTAGATTGCCAGGCCTTTCTTCCATGGTGCCCCTGGGTGGATTCGAACCTCCAACCTTTCAGTTAGCAGCTGACACATTCTTCATTTGTACCACCCAAGGATTTTGGCATTTTTATAGTCTTTTATAAAACATTTTTACATCCACTGGATCATGAGATACTTGCCTACCTAAATGGAATTATTCTCGTATTACAAACATGGGTGTTGGGGCCTCAAGAGATTAGATAGCTCCTGCAATATTGTAGAACAAGGTTTTTCAGCCTTAGCCCTACTAACATTTGGAGCCTGTCTTAGCCCAGGTTCTTTAGAGAAGTAAAACCAGTGAAGCATATACTTATAGAGAGAGTTTTATCTCAAGGAAATGGTTCTCACAGCTGTAAATGCTGGCAAGTTCCAAGTCTGTGAGTCAGGTGTCAGGCTGAAGGCTTCTCCTGACTCACATAGCTGCGAGGGCTGACGAACTCAAGATTGGCAGGTCACATGGCAGGCTGCTGGCTCACAGGCTGTGGAGGCCAATGAATCTCAGGATCAGCAGGCAATAAAACAGGCTGCTGGCTCAAGTTCCAAGAACTGGAGGTCAGATGATGATGGTCCAGATGCAGGATCCAGAGCAAGTGAGCAAGCAAGCTTTGCTAGAACATCCATATATATATATATATATATATATATATATCGGATGCAGGCCACACCCCCAAGGAAACTCCCCTTACAACTGATTGGTTGATCACATCAAATCACATCATGTAGGATGACTACATCATTACATAGCTGCCAATTACATCATTACATAACTGCCAAACCACATCATTACATAACTGCCAGGCCACAGAGAACCATGGCCCAGCCAAGTTGACACACAATCTTAACAATCATAGTCCACCCCGGTCGATTTTGTACCTGTACACATCTCCGTAAACCATACACAATCTCTAAATAAAGACAATTAAAAGTCATACTTGCACCTAACATGATGTACCTAACATGCTTACAACTGAAAATGCACTGGCCCCATTTACATCTTATATTTTACAAGTGAAGAAAACAAAAGTATTTGACGCACAGATACAAGTAAGAAATACTCATGACAATTACAGTCCTCATTTCTGCAACTGGTCACTTGCTAAAAACTGGTATTTAGAACTACCTTCTTCCAAAATCCATTCCATATTCCCTTTACACTCAACAAGCACTATAGCTGGTCGTGGTTTTTGCCTTGTGTGGTGACATAAATCTTCATTTCTGAAGGGTCTGGGCCATTAGCAGTCATGTTGGAATTGGGTTGCTGTAGTTTTCCATTGACTTTAATCACAGGGCATGATAGTACTAAGAGACGACCTCAGGGATCTCCTGTATTTCAGACATACTCTTATCTCCATTATGCAGCACGAATCCAATTTCCCTTTGGGAGTCAGGATGAATCACACCAATTAATATGGTAACTCCCTTCTTTGCTGTTGATCCAGAGACATGAGAAGTCCAAAGTGGCCGGAGGCATTCTTAACTTCCAGTTCCATGGAATCCATGTCATCTTCTGGTGAGAGCATTCCTCCCTTTGAAACTGAGACCTCTAGACCCACAGAGCATAGGGTCTTGGAGACAAGAAGGAAAAATTTTGTGAGTGGGTCATGAGGAGTAATAGTGACTGGTGTCAATCCCATTTCCAGCCCTTGATTCCTGGACCCATGAATCCTGGCTATGGGATAAACAGCACCATATATAAAACTTCGATTTAGAGCATATACAGCCTCTTGCACGGCATCCTGAACCTGTTGCGGAGCCATCTCTTGTTCTGGGCTCTACTCAAAACTAGCTTTTTCAGTCACTTGATAAATAGGCTGGAGTAGCACACACAAATGAGGGATATTTTGCCCCAAAATCCAAAAAGGCGCAACAGGCATTGTGCCTTCTTTTTAGTTGTAGGAGCTGCCAGATATAACAATTTGTCCTTCACTTTAGAAGGAACATCTTGACATGCCCTACACTTCTGGACTCCTAGAAATTTCACTGAAGTGGAAGGTGCCTAAATTTTTGAGGGATTAATTTCCCACTGTCTAGCATGCAAATATTTTACCAGTAAGTCCAGAGTCATTGACACTTCTTCCTTACTAGTTTCAATCAGCATAATGTCATCAATATAATGGACCAGTATGACATCCTGTGGAAGGAAAAGGCGATCAAGTTCCCTGCAGATTAAATGATGACATAGGGCTACAGAATTGATATACCTCTGAGGTAGGACAGTAAAGGTGTATTACTGGCCTTGCCAGCAGAAGGCAAACTGCTTCTGGTGTTCCTTTAAAAATGGAATTGAGAAAAAGACATTGGCCTTATCAATAGCTGCATACCAGGTACCAGGAGATGTATTAAAATTTGCTCAATCAGAAACCACATCTGGAACAGCAGCTGCAATTGGAGTCACCACCTAGCTGAGTTTACAATAATCCACTGTCATTCTCCAAGATCCATTTGTTTTTTGCACAGGCCAAATAGGCAAGCTGAATGAGGACGTGGTGGGAAACACCACTCCTGCATTCTTCAAGTCCTTGATGGTGGCAGTAATCTCTGCAGTCCCTTGAGGAATGCAGTATTGCTTTTGGTTTACTATTTTCCTAGGTATGAGTGGTTTCAATGGCTTCCACTTGGCTTTTCCTACTGTAATAGCCCTTACTCCATTTGTCAGGGATCCAATGTGGGAGTTCTGCCAGTTGCTGGAATCCAGAAATCACTACAGGATGGGTTACAAAACCAAATGGACCTGCTGTGAGATGAACCTGAGCTAAGACTCCATTAATAACCTGACCTCCATAAGCCCCCCCTCTGATTGGTAGGCAACAATGGCATTTTGGGTCTCCTGGAATTAGTGTCAGATCAGAGCCAGTACCTAGTAATCCCTGAAAAGTCTGATTATTTCCTTTTCTCCAGTGAACAGTCACTCTCATAAAAGGTTGTAGATCCCTTTGTAGAAGGCTTGGAGAAAGATAAACAGTATAAATTTTTGGCAGTATAGCAGGGTCATTCCTCAAGGGAATCCAGCCTCCCCTTCGTTGAAGGGGTTGTAGGTCTGCAAACTTGCTCAAGTGTGGGAATTGATTGAGGAGCCATGACTCTATATCCATTCACATGACCTAGAATTCTTCTGCTTGTACAGATCAAGTAAATATTTAGTAGATTTCCTATCTATTTCACTCCTAGGGACACCATGACTAAGTAGTCAATGCTATTAGTCTGTACAAGTCATAATATTCTAATTACTGCTTTGACTTCACAGTCCATAATGTTAACCACACCCCTTGTATTTGTCAATTGAGTGCCACTCCTCTGCCCCTACCACCATGGGGTCCAATCAGCCCCACTGTAGTTAGGTGTCTTAATTCAGTCAGGGCAGTTCCCACTGTCATATCTGACTTACATAAAATAACAATCACAGCAGTCTTCAGGGATGATGAGGCTGCCTTCATAAATTTGTTCCTCACTCTTGTGGTAAAAAGTATGTCTTCTGTGTACTCCGTGTGTGGGTCTGTGGGTCTAACGTGATAAATCTACTCTAACATGCCAATTTCCCTAAGCCTTTGGATACTTTTACTACAGTATACCAAGACAGGTCTAGTACTTCAAGTTCATTTAGAGTAGGCCACCACTTAAACCATACTTCAGCAAACCAACCAAATAAACTATTAGATCCTTTCCAAATCTCTCAAGCTTAAACATTAAATGAAGAATTTGTGCTTAGTGGGCCCATATCAATGAACTCAAACTTATCCAACTTTAAGTTCCTTGAACTATTATTCTACACCCTTAATCACCATTTCCACACAAATTCTTCAGGTTTCTGTTTGTACATATTAGAAAAGTCAAGCAGTTCTTTTTGAGTGTAGCGTACTTCCTCCCAGGTCACACTTCGTACTTCACCTTTTGGGGCTCATCGGGGCTCAAGTCTAGTGACAGGTCTAGAAGCAAAAATGGATGGAAGGGTGGGTCCTGGGAACATTCAGCAATGTCTGGTAAGGCACCTGCCTCAGGTGATGCCCCAAGCAGTGACTCAGATGCTTCTCCAGGGGATGACTCAGACAAAGGCTCTTCAGATACAGCTGGGTTAATCTCATCAGATGGGGGTGGAAGGGATAATGGTTTTGCTGGGGAGGGTGGCTTAGCAGACAAAGATGGAGTAATCTCTTCAGATTGGAGTAAGAGGGCTGGTTCTGTTGGCAGGATGATTCACTGGAATTTAGGGGCTCAGTGTATTCAGCTTCTTGATTATCTGCCTATATGTCCCCCTCCCAAGTTTCAGGATCCGATTTCTTCACAATCAATGCCCTCACTTTAACTTCAGGCACCATCTGAAGTTGGGAATTCAGCTAGCATTGTAATTCAGCCACTCTTAAGATAAGACTCTGGGTTTGGTTTTTGGCAATATCAGCTCTGTTACTATAAGAAATTAGGTTTTCTTTCAGGGCACAAGTGGCAACTCTGAGGTCATTTATGAGGTGCCTGAGCTTTGACTCTGAAGCCCTGAGCTCATCACTATCTTTCACCACTTTGCCTAGTGAGCGCAGGACAAATAGCTTAACTATACTTCTTATTCTGACAAAATTGTAGGAAAGCGCCAAACATGCGATCACCCAAAGCTTTGCGTCTCACCAGTACTTGATCTATTGGTGTCAGTATTTTGCATATTAATATTGCCACCTCATGCCATGGATTCGCAGTGCCCTCTTTACTACTGGAGGCAGAGTTATCAACATCTTTAAGACTAGTCAGACTTGAGAACCAATTTAGAAAACTCATCCTTAAGACTTTGTTTCTCTAGAACCACTCTCAGTACCAAATGTCTTAGTCTGGGTTCTCTAGAGAGGCAAAACCAGTGAGGTACATATGTACACATATCTATAGAGAGAGAGAGAAAATTTATCTCAAGGAAATGGCTCACGCAGTTGAGAGGCTGAAAAGACCCAAGTCTGTGTGTCAGGTATTAGGCTGGAGGCTTCTCCTGCAGGGGCTGATGAACTCAGGATTAGCAGGTCAGATGGCAGGTTGCTTGCTCACAGGTTACAGAGGCTGATGAATCCGAGACTGGCAGATAAGACAGCAGGCTTCTTGTTCACAGGCTGCGGAGGCTGACAAATTCCAAGATCGATAGTCAGTACAACAGGCCACTGGCTCAAGTACCAAGAACTGGGGGTCAGATGATGACACCCCAGATGCAGGATAAACAGAAAGCAAGCGAGCCTTGCTAGAATGTCCATACATATATTGGATGCAGGCCACATCCCCAAGGAAACTCTTCTTAGAACTGATTGGCTGATCACATCAGATCACGTCATGGAGGATGACTACATCATCACATAACTGCCAAATTATATCATGCCAAACCACTGAGAATTATGGCCCAGCCAAGTTGGCACACAACCTTAACCATCATAGAGCCAGATAATGCTTTGTTGTGGGAAGGCTGTCCTGTGCATTGTAGGATGTTTAGCAGCATCTCTGGCCTCTCTCCCTTGATAGAAGTTGCACACCTTTCCCAGTTGTGACAATCAAAAATATCTCCAGACATTGTCACATGTCCTATGGAGGGCAAAATCAACCCCTGTTGACAAGCATTGTTACAGAGTGAGAGTCGCCTCTGGGGACAGATGGTGGGTTGTCAGATGGTCAGTGTTGATCAGTTTCCCACTGCGCCCTGGGCATCTCAGAAAGGGAACCTGCACCACGTGGGCACACTGCAGAGGTCAATTGTGTGGAACCACTGCAAAATATGGGGAATACTCTTCAAATGTTGCTTTAACTCGAAGATTCCTGGGGTATCTTAGTCATCTAGAGCTGCTGTAACAGAAATCCCACAAGTGGCGGCTTTAACAAAGAGAAGTTTATTCTCTCACAGTTGAATAGGTTACAAGTCCAAATTCAAGGCATCAGCTTAAGGGGAAGGCTTGCTGTCTCTGTTGGCTCTGGAGGAAGGTCCTTATGATGCATCAGTCTTCCCTTGGTCTGGGAGCACCTCAGGGCAGGAACTTCAGGTCCGAAGGACACGCTCTGCTCCCGGCACTGCTTTCTTGTTGGTATGAGGTTCCCATGTGTCTCTGCCCGCTTCTCTCTTTTATATCTCAAAAGAGATTGGTTTAAGACACTATCCAATCTTGTATACCTCATCAGTATAACTGCCACTAATCTATCTTATTAGATCATAGTGAATGAATTTACAAAACATAAAGAAATCATATCAGATTACAAAATGGTACACAATTATACAATACTGGGAATCATGACCCAGCTAAGTTGACAGATATTTTTGGAAGACACAATTCAATCTATGACATGGGGTATAACCTCACAATTGCAAGTGTTTGGTGTCTTTATAAACAAGCCTTTAAAAAGATCCCTTTAAACAGCAATACAAGATGTGGTACATTGTTCAAGTCATGAATATACGGTTAGAGGACTAATAGAAAAGTCATCAGTCCTAGTGTTAGCTGAACACCTACTTGTGGCTTAGGCTAAAGTTCCCAGCAATGGCATCATCACATGCAGACTGAAAAAATGCTGTATCTAGACACTGTATAAAATATTGCTAGATGTTCTCAAAATATGTGTTGTAAATCCTAACCCCTGTCCTTGTAGATGTAATCCATTTGGGAACAGGGTTTTCTTTGTTATGTTAACAAAGCCATATATTGTAGGGTGTGTTTTAAGCCAAACACTTTTGATATATAAAAGGAACAGATTAAGCACAGACGCAAAGCAGCCCTGGTGGTGCAATGATTAAGAGCTTAGCTGTTAACCGAAAGGTCAGCAGTTCGAACCTACCAGCTGTTCTGTGGGAGGAAAGACCTCGTGATCTCCTCCTATAAAGATTACAGCCTAGAAAACCCTATGGAGCAGTTCTAATCTGTCCTATAGGGTCGCCAAGAATTGGAATCCACTCAACAACACACAACAAGCACAGGAGCAATGACTCACAAATGTCAGAAGATACATGTCATGCCACTTGAAGATCACCAAGGAACCAATGAACAGAAGTTGAAAAGAGACAAAGACCTTCCCCTAGAGCTGTCAGAGAAAGTCTTCCTTTAGAGCCAGTACCCTTAATTTGGACTTCTTGACCCCTAAACTGTGAGAAAAAAAAATCTGTTCATTAAAGCCAGCCATTTGTGGTATTTTTGTTACATAGCACTAAGTAATTAAGACACTACCCAATATTAAAACTCTCACCATAAACCTTTCTCCATCTTGAATCTGGCTGGCATCTGCTTCCACCTGAGAACAAACTTTCCCACAACCCCTCCAGAAGAAGTTCTTCATTCTCTTGCCTTCCTTATCATAGGGTCTCAAAGTAGGATCACATCTTCTCTGCTCCTTACTGACAATCCTAGACCATTGTG
The DNA here is from genome assembly GCA_030035585.1 of Dugong dugon. NCBI lineage: Eukaryota > Metazoa > Chordata > Mammalia > Sirenia > Dugongidae > Dugong > Dugong dugon. The sequence continues at coordinate 221,602,529 of CM057460.1, forward strand.
CCTCAATTCTTAGCAGGCATGTGCCTTCCTTCTCTAACAGACTTCATCACCTCTCCTGTTGCCCTCCACTTTCCACCTGACCATGCTCATCATTGAAGGCCTTGGTACTAGACCCATGATTCCCTCTCTACTGGGAATTCTGACATCCTCAAGCAATGCTCTGGGTTCCTTTCTCCTCTCTGGTGGTCTCTGTCTCACTCCACTGTAGTTCTTCCTCTTGAGGTTGGTATTTCCTAGAATCATTCCCTGGCCTGCACAGCCAAATTTTGTGAAAAATTGTCTACACCCATGGCTTCCATTTCTCTCTCTCTTTCAGTCTTTACCCTTCTATCATTGGTCTGCCATCCTACCATACCCTGAAATGGTAGCTAAATCCAGGAAATCCTTGTTGGCCCTTATATTACCTGTATTCACTGCAACCATTCCCACCGTGAACCATACATCCTTCTTAAAACATGCTTATCACATGTCCTTGGTGCTTTCATACTCACTTGGTTTCCCTGCTACATATCTGTTGCTCCTTCTCCAGGCTTTTGTGTCTTCATCTTCCTGTACCCAAATGTTGAACATCAGAGCTCCTCTCAGGCTGACCAAGGACCTCTTTGAGATTTGCACAAACTCCTTAGCTATCTCAGACATGTTTATCATTTCAATAATAAGCCATCCTCACGGTTATGGATACTTCCTAGACACAACCAAACACTTTACAAGATTGGTCTGCTGGGTTTGAGGGCTTAGGATCATAGTCTTGTGGAGCAACTCAGTCAATTGGCATAGTAAAGTCCATAAAGACAACTTTCTACATCTTAATTTGGTGAGTAGCATCTGGGGTCTTAAATAATAATAATGCCATCCTGATAACTCCCCAAACTATGCTTATATTCTAGATCTTGCTCCTGAGTTTCTGGTCAAATAGCCATCCTTACCCACCAGACAACTCCATTTGGTTGTTCCATGGGTTTCTCAAAGTCAAATGTGTTCAAAATGAAAATAAATTCCCTGCTCACTAAGCCTGTCTTACCTCCTAGGTTTTCTATTTCAGGGTATATGGTACCACCTTCCATCAAGTTGGTCAAGCCAAGGAGTTTTCCTTGATTGCTTGCTCTCCCCGACTGTGTATGCTCAACTCCCCACATTCAATCCTTCAATGTTTTGTGTTGTTTCTACAAGTGTCTCTTTCATGGATCCAGTTTTCTTCATTCCCACAGCACCCACCTACTACCACCAGCTTTGACCTGAATTATTGCAACCCAGCCATAACTTCCAACACAGTCCTTCTCAATGCGATCTCTGCAATGTGGCCAGAGCAATCTTTAGAAATTACAAGTCTAATCATGTCTCTCTTTGCTTAAAACCCCTCCAAGGCTCCTCATACCCTTGTTCAAAAGCTCTGTAGGATAGGCTGGGACTTCCTCTCCAAGACTATCTCTTGCCTCTAGAACACATAGCCCTATCATGGTGGATGACTTGCAGTTCATGAACGTGGTGCTCATTCTTGTTCTCACTCTCAATCACTCACTCCCCTTGGGCTCTCTTCCTGCTAAGCTAAGACTTTGTCCTTAGATTTTATCCCGCCTGGGCAACTCGGCCCTCCCTCTGGCCCCATGCTTGTTGATCAAGCCAACTTTTATCATCCTTGTCAGGGCAGAGTTCACCCTCTCTAGGAAGATTCCTGACCTCACACTTGACATGCTCCTTCCTTACCTTTTTGTACCTTGCACACACAGCCTTACCAATGCCCCTTTACATGTCTGATCCCCCTCTATCTGTCAGCTCCTGGAGGGCACAGCTCTTTCTCTTTTCACTGCTCTATTTCTGATGATCAGCACATCACAGACATTTAAAAAGTATTTGTTCAAAGAATGAATAAATGGGATTTGTGAGAGTGAAGTGAGATACTGCATGTCTTAGTTACCTAGTGCTGCCAACAGAAATACCACAAGTAGATGACTTTGTAGACAGAAATTTATTGCCTCACAGTTAAAGAGGCTGGAAGTCTAAGGAAAGGTCTTTCCTTGTCTATTTCAGCTTCTAGTGGGAAAAAAAAAAACCAGTTGCTGTCGATTCCAACTCATGGATACCCTCCGTGTGTCTGAATAGAACTATGCTCCATAGGGTTTTCAATGGCTGGTTTTTTGGAAGTAGATCACCAAGCCTTTCTTCTAAGGTGCCTCTGGGTGAACTCAAACCTCCAACTTTTCAGTTAGCAGGAAGCACATTAACCCTTTGTACCACCCAAGGACAGCATAGCTGCCAGCAATCCTTAACATTCCTGGGCTTGTAGATGCAGCTGTCCTGGTCATGTCTTCCTCTTCCTCTGTGTGTGTGTCTCTGTGTCTATTCTGGTCTTTTTATAGCTCAGAAGGGATTAGGTTTAGGGCCGATCCTACTCTGGTGTGACCTTGTTAGCATAACAAAAGAGAACCTCGTATTTCCAAACAGGGTCATATTTACAAGTACAGGTGTTAGGATTTCAACACATATTTTAGGAAGCACATCATTCAGTCTATAGCACTGCACATAGCTCGTACCTGGCTCATTCAAGCACAGGTAGATACTATTTTTACTATTAACAGCAATGATGCTAAGCCTGATATATTGAGGCCAGTGTCACCACCATGATCCCATTGGATGGGTGCATGGAAGGTCACTGGTAGGACGGTTCCAAAGCACCAGCGAGGGCTGCTGCTAGAGGAAAAGATAGTCAGAGTCATCAATAGCTCAGCTGCCCTGGAGAAATGGTTCAAGTCGTAGTTGGACAAGGTCCCCTGTCCCTCCTGGGAAATGTCATGTTGTTTTATGTCACAGCGTGCCCCAGCTACCACTCAGGGAGACACACAGTGCCTCACAGGCATGAATTCTGGGCATCAGAGCGCAAGGGATTCCGATCTGCAGAGGAGGTACTGTCTTGATCCCAGCTATGAGCTGACCTTTTCACCTTCAGATGACGCTGCGGTCTGTGGAGGGCTGGGGGAGCAGAGGAACTAAGGATGAATGCTGAAATCCACTTTGGGGAAATTAAAAACACATTTAAGCATTCGTAGGACATTGCTTAAAGATCTCCTACAATTCTGTTTGGTTGAGTTGTTAAGAGCTGGGTTGCTAGCCCAAAGGTCGGCAGTTCGAATCTACCAGCCTCTCCTTGGAAACCCTATGGGGCAGTTCTACTCTGTCTTATAGGGTCGCTATGTGTCGGAATCAACTTAACAGCAATGGGTTTTGGCCTTGGACTAGTTTCTTAGGCTTCTTCACTCTGTTTCCTCATTTGTAAAGTGGGTGCTATGAATACTCATTTCAGAGCAAGCTCTAAAAAGTGAAGAGGATGAAAGTACCCAAGGTTCCTTATCATTGATTTGTAGTTGGGTACCCTTGTTATTTCCTGTTAGCTGTAGACTAGCCTGAAGTCCCTGGGTGGTGCAAATGGTTAACATGCTCGACTGTTAACCAAAAGATTGGAGGTTCGCATCCATCCAGAGGTGGCTTGAAAGAAAGGCCTGGTGACCTACTTCCAAAAAAATCAGTCATTGAAAACTCTATGGGGCACAGTCCTTCTCTGACAAGGGTGACTCGGTGGCCACTCAATGGCCACTGTTTTTTTGTTTGTTTGCTTTTGTAGACTAGCATAGTACCTGCACCTGGGTTGTCCCTAGAGTAGAGCCCTGGGATTTAGGGGAAAACTGATCCAGTTACCTCTTTAATCTAGAGAGTGCCTGAGATTGTGGTTTGGACCGGGAAATGAAGGGTGGAACAAGATGAAGGTCACCTTTTTCCAGGCGATCGGAGTTAATGAGGAATAAACAGCTTTTCCCATTCCTAAGGCAGTCAGTGGTAGAATTCTTGCCTTGATGTGGGAGACCTGGGTTCAATTCCCAGCTGGTGCACCTCACGTGCAGCCACCACCCGTCTGTCAGTGAAGGCTTGTGTGTCAGTATGATGCTGAACAAACGTCAGCAGAGCTTGCAGACTAAGACTGGGAAGGAAGCTTGGCAACCTACTTCTGAAAATCAGCTGATGAAAACTCTATAAATCCCAAGAGTCCAATACACAACCGATCATGAGGATGGCACAGGACTGGGCAGCATTTCGTTCCATTTTGCATGGGGTCGCTGGGGATCAGGGGCTGACTCAACAGTAGCTAACAATAACAACAAGGAGGTAATGTAGCAGAGAGTTTAGGGCAAGACCCTGGAACCAAACTGCTCCCAGACCAGCCCCACCTCTTCCCACTGTAATCAATTTACTTAGCCTCTCTGTACCTTGCGTTTCCTATCTGTAAACAGGGATGGTGATAATTTTGGCTTCATGAAACTGAGATGGTTAATGAGTTAACATGGCTAATGCTCTTAGAAGATTGTCTGGTTAGAATTAGTGCATGGTGGATGCTAGCTGCTGTTATTACTATTGTTGTTGTTATTGTTGTTGCTATTAGTGGAAGTGAAAGATGAGAAAATCCAGCTGATTTATATACAGCCTTTGGTTTACTGTAATCACAGAACCAGGAGAGCTCTGGTGGCGCAGTGTTTGAGTGCTCAGCTGTTAACCAAAAGGTTGGCATTCTGAGCCCACCCAGTGGCTCCATGGGAGAAAGACCTAGCGATCTGCTTCCATAAAGATCACAGCCTAGATCTTTAGCGACAACATACCCAACAAGGGTCTAATCTCTAAAATTTATAGAAAACTCCAACACCTCAGCAACAAAAAGATAAACAACCCAACTGAAAAATGGGCAAAGGACATGAACAGACACTTCACCAAAGAAGACATTTAGGTGGCTAACAAATACATGAACAAATGCTCGCAATCATTAGCCATTAGAGAAACGCAAATCAAAACTACAGTGAGATACCGTCTCACCCCAGCAATAATTGCGCTTACCAAAAAACCAGAAAACAGCAAATGCTGATGATGTTGTGGGGAGACCGAAACTCTTATACACTGTTGGTGGGAACGTAAAATGTTACATCCACTATGGAAAACAGTATGGTGCTTCCTTAAAAAAAAGCTAGAAATAGAAATACTATATGATCCAGCAATCCCACTCCTTGGTATAGATCTTAGAGAAATAAGAGCTGTGACAAGAATAGACACATGCATACCCATGTTCATTGCAGCATTATTCACAATAGCAAAAAAATGGAAATAATCTAAGTGCCCATCACTGGATGAATGGATAAATAAAATGTAGTACATGCACACAGTGCATGAATAATGATGAATCCGTGAAACATCTCACAACATGGATGAATTCGGAGGACATTATTCTGAACGAAAAAGTCAATCACAAAAGGACAAATATTGTATGAGACCACTATTTTAAATAGTCAGGAAAAGATTTACACACAGAAAGAAATATTTTTTACTGGTTAGCAGGGATGGGCAGGGGAGGGATGGAAAATCAGTAACTAGAGAGTAGACATGTGTTAACTTTTGTGAAGGGAAAGGCAGTACACAATATGGGGGAAGTCAGCACAACATAACCAAGGCAAAGGAAGACATTGAGAAGTACACAAGAATATAAGGCAATGAAGATTAAAAAAAAAGAGAGAGAGAGAGAGATTACAGCCTAGAAAACCCTATGAGGCAGCTCTACTCTACGTGGGGTCATTATGAGTCAGAACCGACTTGACGGCATCCAACAACAACAAAAATCACAATAACTGAGAAACTATTTTGTTCTGTAAGCTTTCATCTAAAGTGAGAATAGCAGCACAATTAGAACTGAGTGTAGTTGATGTCACTGAACTGTGCATGTAGAAATTTTTGAAATGGTGTATCTTTGGCTATGTATTTTTCACCAAAAAAAAAAAAAAAAAAAAAAGGTCGAGAAGGGAGAGGGGTGACATGTCGTGGGGTTGTTAACCAATGTCATAAAACAATATGTGTACTACTGTTGCATATTTGTTCTGTAAGCCTTCACCTGAAGTACAAGTTAAAAAAAAAAGTCACAGAACCATCTATGTGGTGCTTGGTCTGAATGTTTATGCTGGGGGTTAACATAATGTTAATAAATCACTGAAGAGCAAACTGACGATTCATTGTAGTGGCTACCGTGTATTTTGAGTGCCTTCCAACCTGGGAGACTCATCTTCCAGCACCATACTGGACAGTGTTCTGTTGTGATCCATAAGGTTTTCATTGGCTGATTTTTGGAAGCAGATCGCCAGGCCTTTCTTCCCAGTCTGTCTTATTCTGGAAGCTCCACTGAAACCTAGCCACCATGGGTGACCCTTATGGTATTTGAAATACCGGTGGCATAGCTTCCAGCACCCTGGCAACACGAAAGCCGTCACAGTATGACAAACTGACACCATCAATGCTAATTCCCTCGTCCAGGCTCATCTCCCATGACTCTCTGACAACACTGAACACTTCTGGCAGCAGGATCTTCTGCAAGCTCTCTTGCCTTGACATCCACAGCTCTGCTTTCCTGCCCTTTTCCTGCCTCTGCAGCGCCTCCCTCCCGAGTCCTTCACTGGCTTTGCTTTCTCTCCAGTTCTGTTGTTTTCTGCCAGTTGTTGCTGAGTTGGCTGTGACTCACGCCGACCACTGCCTGCTCCTGCGCCATCCTCATGATCATTGGTGTGTTTGAGTCCATTGATGTGGCTATCTCCCTTCCTATGCAGGGAGGCTTTCTCAAAGCCTCCGCCCAGTCCTCTCTTCCCTCCCTGGCCACAGCCTCCTCTCCACCATGCTGACTTTCACATTTTGTGGAGGACTCCTGAATTAATACTTAGAGTCCTGATCTTTCCTCAAGATCCAGCATCTCATTTCCAATTTCCTTTCAGGCATCTCCATTCATGAGGTCTAAAACCAATCTTCCTTCTATCCCCCAGCTGGAAACCTCCAGTCAGACACACTTAGCTTCTCCCTCTTCTGCATCCCATCAACTGTCGCTTCCTGTCAGGTCTGATTCTGCAGCGTCCCACATCAGCGGTGGCATCTGGTCTCTCTTTTCCATTCCCATCATCATCCTTGTAATTCAGACACTCATTACCTAGCATGTTGACTCGGGCAGCCGCCTTCTAATTTGTCTCGGTGCCCCCATGCTCCTCGCTGCCCCCTTCCTCCCTCTCCTGCAGCTGACACACTGATTAATATTAGGCGAATGTCTAAAGTACAGCTGATTGCATCAATGTCTTGCTCATGTATTCTTATCGGTTCCCTTTTGTCTACTAAAAATGGCCACTTCCATTCAGGGTCTCCTAGATTGGACCCCAGTCTATGCATCTTAGCTGTCTCTCCGTTATTTTCTGCATCTGTTCTCCAGCTACATGGACTCCTAGCTTTCCCCCCAGACATATCTCACACTATCCTGCCTTGCTATTGTTCTCACTCTCCTGTCAGCCTAGCGTGAATGTTGTTACGGATTACATTATGTTCCCCCAAAATATGGAATCCTAACTCCTGTACCTGTGGACGTGATCCTGTTTGGAAATAGGGTTTTCTTTGTTACGTTAATGAGGTCATACCAATGGACAGTGGGTCCTAAATTTAATCACCTCTGAGTTATATAAAGAGCAGATTAGACACAGAGGTACCACACACGAGGGAAGATAGATGCCATGTGCTATGGGTTGAATTGTGTCCCCAAAAAATGTGTGTTAACTTGGCTAGGCCATGATTCTAAGTATTGTGTGATTGTCCACCATTTTGTCATCTGACATGATTTTCCTATGTGTTGTAAATCCTACCTCTATGATGTTAATGAAGCAGGATTAGAGACAGTTATGCTAATGAGGCAGGAATCCATCTATAAGATTAGATTGTGTCTTAAGTCAATCTCTTTTGAGATATAAAAGACAGAAATGAGCAAAGAGACAGAGGGACCTCATACCACCAAGAAAACAGTGCCAGGAGCAGAGTGCATCCTTTGGCCAGGGGGTCCCTGCACAGAGAAGCTCCTAGACTAGGGGAAGTTTGATGACAAGGACCTTCCTCCAGAGCCGATAGAGAGAGAAAGCCTTCCCCTGGAGCTGGCGCCCTGAATTCGGACTTCTAACCTACTAGACTATTAGAAAATAAGCTTTTGTTTGTTAAAGCCACCCACTTGTGATATTTCTGTTATAGCAGCACTAGATGACTGAGACACCACGTGAGGATCTTCTACAAGCCAAGGAACCAAAGGACATCTGGGACTACCAACAAGGAAGAAATACACATGGTCAAGACCCTGATTTGGACTTTTAGCTTCCAGAACTGTGAGATGATATATTTCTGTTCTTTAAAGTCACCCACTGGTGGTATTTGTGTTATAGCAGCACTAGGTAACTAAGACAAATGTCCTTCCTCCAAATTTTGACCTACCTAATTCTATCCTTTCTTCCCATAACTTTCTCCCCAGTTCCTCCATGCACTTACCCCATCTTACTCCTGGAGTCTTCCCCAGAACTTGGCTTGTACTTCTTAGATGACAGCAAAATGTTGGGAAAAGTGTATGCACTTGGGAGTCAGCCATATTTAGGTTTGTAACCCAACTTTACCATCATCTAGCTGTGGGAACTTAGGAAAGTTATTTAAATGTAGCACATTATGTATTATACTACAATATATAATATGTTGCTGTTGTTGTTAGATGCCGTCGAGGTGGTTCTGACTTATAGCGACCCTACGCGCAACAGAACAAAACGCTGCCCAATCCTGCGTCATCCTCATAATTGTTGCTGAGTTTGAGCCCGTTGTTGCAGTCACTGTGTCATTCCATCTCATCAAGGGTCTTCCTCTTTTACGCTGACCCTCTACCTTACCAAGCAGGATGTCCTTCTCCAGGGACTGGTCCCTCCTAATGATATGTCCATATAATATATCATATTAAGCAAATATATCACATGAACAAATAGCTTAGCCCAGAGTCTGTCACATGGCCAATATTTACCAAGGTGAATTGTTTCGGTGTGGTGGATGTTGTTATCACTAGATGTCTTAGTTACCCAGTGCTTCTATAACACAAATACCACCAGTGAGTGGCTTTAAAGAACAGAAATCTATTATCTCACAGTTCTGGAAGCTAAAAGTCCAAATTGGGGTCTTGACCATGTGGATTTCTTCCTTGTTGGCAGTCCCAGATGTCTCTTGGATCCTTGGCTTGTAGATGATCATCACATGGCATCTGTCTTCCCCTGTGTGTGGTACCTCTGGTTCTAATCTGCTCTTTATATAACTCAGATGTGATTAAGTTCAGAAACCCACTGTGCACTTGGATGACTTCATTCACCTAACAAGGAAAACCCTGTTTCCAAACAGGACCACATCCACAGGTATAGGGGTGAGAATTCCAACATATATTTTAGGAGGGACACAACTTAATTCATAACACTAATGTGTAAGTTCCATAAATGGAAAGGCAGCCCTTTATTTCTTGTGGTTAAATAAGTGAGAACTTAGACCTTATCTGAAAAGTATAAAAATTAAATATTAGTGTGAATATATTGATGCTTTCAAATTTGAATATTTATATTTGAATGTCTAACTTTAACCCTACCTCAATTCCTTGAACTTTATTTTCCTTTAAAGTCCACAAGACTGGCACTGAGCCCAACTCCCCTGCAGTACAACCACAACATGAAGCCTCAGCTGAGTCACTATCAAAGACTGGCTAAGTGTCTCACTGGAATCACCTAATCACAAAATGCTCTGGCATTAGTTAAACAAAAATATCAAGAGATGTCGGCTCCTATTTCAGGACTCCAAAGAGTTCTCACTCTTCCGAGTTCTCTTATTCCCAAGGAAGAGGGGATTTTTAAATGAGTAACTGCTATAAACATATATGTCATCTCAATTTCACTCGAAAACACTAAGAATTTGCATTGGAAACTTTTTTGTTTTGTTTTGTTTTGTTTTTGATGTGATTCTGTCTCCTGTCCAACCAGATATCCAGGATCCAGAGCAGCAGCCTCATACTCAACCATCTTTGGGATTGTGTTAAGACAGAAAAATGGGCTTCAAAAGATGTCCATGTTCTAAATCCCAGAAGCAGGGAATATGTTACTTTACAAGGTAAAGGATAGCAGATGGAATTATATTTACTAATCATCTGATCTTAACATAGGTAGATTATCTTGGATTATCCATGCAGCCCCAGTGTAATCACAAAGGTCTTCCAAAGTGCAAGAGAGGGTCAAAGTCAGGGAAGGAGATGTGACGATAGAAGCAAGGTCAGAGTCATGTGATTGCTGTTTTAAAAAATTTATTTTGTTGTAAGTAAATATATATATAGATATACATACACCTATTCCTCACTTATCAACTCTCTCGTTATCCAACATTGCGGATTTACATAGAGTAAAAAATCTACTATTCAATTATTTTGCACATTAATGATGTACATCTGGCAGTAATGAATGCCAAGGTGTAAGGTGAGGGTAACACTGGCTGTGATGATTAAGGTTATGTGTCAACTTGGCTGGGCTATAATTCTCAGTGGTTTGACAGTTATGCAATGATGTAATTTGGCAGTTGTGTATGATGTAGTCATCCTCTATTTTGTGATCTGATGCGGTCATCCTCCATTTTTGCATAACTCTGATTTTTGCATAATGACATGGTCTTTGGAACTCAACCATGTTGAGAAGTGAGGAGTGGGTGTATACTATTTCATAATCACTGAGCACCTTGTCGGATAGCAGCTTCTTAGGCATAAGGAGAAACACCAGTGCCTTAGCCAAAATGCCATTCTCAAGAGGCAGGAAGCTGATATTTATCACTTCACTTTAAAGCTCATGCCGTGCCCACAGATGTTGTTATATAATTACAGATCAAACGGCATCTAGTGTGTGAGTCTTGAATTACTGGTGCTGGAACAGATACAGCTATTTATAATCATCCTGGGGCTGGGAACAGAGTAAGTGGGAACAATGAAGGACTAATTTCTAGCTCAGGGGCTGAGACTTAAATGAAGCATCACAAAGGGGCAGCTGCCAGTTATGGGCCGAACAGTCAAAACCTCCCACACAACCACCAGTGGGAAGGAACCCTTCCAGAGCTGTGGCCTCAGAGAAAGGGACAAGCCTTCAAAGGGAATTGTTTTGCAAGCCATGGCTTTTAGCAATAAACCACCAGCTATTCTTGGCAGAGATAGGGGAGGCTGAAAAAGCCCTAAGGCCTCTTTTCTTGTATTCACTTGCTGGGTTGAGTATTTTAGCTCCTCAAAAAAGGGCGGGTTCTAAGAGAGGAACATTGGAGGAGGCAGAGGCTTAATGGTAAGAATGAAATAATTCCTTCCACATTTACAGAGCTGGGCTTTGTTTCCAAGGAGGGACAATTGAAAAAATAAAGTAGGCAGGTATTTATTCCTCAAAAGGATGAATGCAGGGACTCTTGTGGGTGTTCATTCAGCCCATCAGGCAAGTGGGCAAAGTTGGGTGGACTGGTGTAATGGCAGCAAGATGCCCCCGTGGGTTTATTCTCCACGAAGGTAAAGTTGCACTGTGGTTCATGCCCTGAGTTTTGGGATCAGATAGGTCTAGGTTTGAATCCCATCTCAGTATGAGCTTATTCAGGTCACTTAAATGTCTCAATAAAATATAATGTATCGGTTGTACATCAATGTTCATTGCAGAACTATTCACAATACCCAAAAGATGAAAACAACCCAAGTGTCCACTAGCAGATGAATGGATAAACAAAATATGGTATGTCCCTACAAGAGAATATTATTCTGCCATAAAAAGAGATGAAGTTCTAACACATGGTACAACATGGATGAACCTTGAAAACATTATGCTGAGTGAAATAAGTCAGATACACAGGACAAATATTGTATGCGCCCATTTATCTGAAGTATTTAGAATAGACAAATGCATAGAGACAGATAAATAAATTAGTGGTGATCATGGGCTAGGGGGAAGGGAAGAATGAGGAGTTATTACCTAATGCGACAGAGTTTCTGTTTGGGGTACTGAAAAAGTTTTGGAAGTAAATAGTTGTTAAGGTCACACCGTGTTGTGAGTATGATTAATGCCACTGGACTGTACACTTGAGAATGGCTGAAATGGCCAATTGTATGTTGTGTATATTTCACCACAATTTAATTAAAAAAAAAAAAAAAGGTGACTAAGGAAATTTTCAGACAAACCAAAAGCTTGGAGAATTTGTCACCAGCCACCTAACTAACCAGACATGTTAAAAGAAGTTTTCCAGACAGAATGAAATGATGCTAAGTGGAAACTAGGGTATGCATGAAGGAATGAAGAATGCCAGAAATGGCCAAAATGAAGGCAGGTTTAAAAAAAATACTTTTCGATAATGTGTTTAAAAGTTAATGAACCCTTGTAAAGAGCAACTGCAATTCAATGCAATCGATTCAATTCAGTTTCAATTCAATGGCAAGTGCAACGCTTCTTTCTTTGATCCTAACCACCAGAGCTAGGTCAGATCACACAACCCAAGACCTCAGACACCAGCCGCAAGCTTGGGGGTACACACCACAGTCTCATTTCTCACCTGCTGGCTACAAATTCAGGGGTTTCTTCTACCCTCCTAAGGATGCCAGCTGTAAGTGCAGAGGTCCCCAGGTCCTCCTCACTTCTGACCTGCTGGCTTCCACTACTCCTTCAGGTTCGTTAATTAACTAGAATGAATCACAGAACTCAAGAAATCTCTGTACTTACAACTACAGTTTTATTATAGCAAAAAGGATACAAATGAAGAGAAACATAGGAGAAGGTCTGGAAGAGTTTCCAAAGCAGAGCTTCCATGTCCCAAAAAGGGATGCGCTACCCTCCCATGTACACAGATGTCTTTCATCAACCAGGAAGCCCCTAGAGCCTCTGTGCCCAGAGCCTTTATTGGAGCCTCATTATGTAGGCATGATTGATTGAACTCGGAAAGGATACGCTAATATCCTAATATGAGCAACTATTGGCCCAGTGGTTAACAGTTCGGCTTCTAACCAAAAGATTGGCAGTTCGAATCCACCAGCTGCTCCTTGGAAACTCTACAGGGCAGTTCTACCCTGTCTGTTAGGGTATGAGTTGCCATCGACTCTACGGCAATAGGTTTGTTTTTTGATTGAGGTAGGCTAATATCATGCAGTTGGTCTCTCTGACCTGATCAGCCCCAACCTGAATCACCTCATCAACATAAACCCTCAGTGTATGGTCTGTAACTCTGATAGATAAAAGACTTCAATCACTAAGGAAATTCCAAGTTTTGGAGGTTTTCCCTCAGGAACCAAGGACAAAGACCAAGTTCTTTGGACAAAGTTCATTGTATACCCCACAACTATTAAAAGCAAACTAATAACTGTGGGGTTTATAATACCTGTAGAGGTAAAATGTAAAATGTATGGTATAAACAGCCGAAGAGATGGGGGAAGGAATGGAAATATACTGTTAGAAGATTATTACATTATATGTGAAATCCAAAAACCAAACCTGTTGTTAAGTCAATTCTGACTCATAGTGATCCTATAGGACAGAGTAGAACCACCCCATAGGATTTCCAAGGAGTGGCTGGCCTTTTTGTTAGCAGCCGTAGCTCTTCACCACTGCGCCATCAGGGCTCCATACATGAAATAGTATAATACTATTTGAAGGTAGAGCCTTATTTGAAGGCAGGCTATGATAAGTCAAGGGTACATATTGTAAACCCTTGAGTGATCACCAAGACAAAAAATCAAGCAATCTAGTGAGAAGACAGATGAAGAAATCAACAACTGCAGTAAAGTGTTACCATCAAGGTCAACAGGGACAAGGACAGTATGTGAGGCATGTACTGAGATAGGCCAGCTTCTGCAGACCTTTGTAGTAATAAAATGTACTCAAGAGTAGATGCCCTAAGTTAAGCAGTGAGGAAGTTGGCCAGGCCTAGGGAAGGAGAGCTGGGGGAGAATGCCCGAGGGGCTGATCCAGGAAGCATGTGCAAAAGAACCAAGTTGAGAAAGTTTGGCCCCAACAGGAAGAAGACTGATGGCTGTCCACCATAAAAACACCAGACCATCAGCTGGAGCCAGGAATGTAAGAAAAAAAGAAGCATTCATGTGAAAACATTTGCGTATTTCCACTGATAATATGCACTTATCATTTGCCTCTGCGTGTGTGCATGCATATTGTTAAGTGAAATAAAAATGGAGTCGTATGGTTGACAAAATGGTGAAGGCAGTTGAGTGGACAATACCCCAAAGACTTGTCTTTACTGAAGCTTAAGCCTAGCTTTCCTGTAAATCAAGCCACCCTTGTTGACCAGTGAAATCCTGACAGTGTTTTGATAGTAAATTGTATAAACCAATCAGAAATAAGCTTTTGTTTCTCCATTTTGCCAATATAAGCCAATCTCTGCTGATAACTCGGTGGAGTACCTTTCCGTGTGTGGTTTGGTGCTACCTGATTCACGAATCTTCCTGCCCAAATAAACCTCAACTAATAGATTAATTTTATTATTGACTCAGTTTCTTTTGACAGTTTATGTGTTTTTCTTTTTCAGAAGTCCACCTCCCTTCTTTTTTACTTGTTGGCCAACATGTTTTCACTTCAGGGAGCCCAGTCTTTTATCTCCCCTCTCTTTTCAGTTGTCCCCCCGCAAAAACCAAGGATGTTGCCATCAAGGCAATTTTAACTCACAGTTACCTCATGTGCTACAGTGTAGAACCATTCTCCATAGGGTTTTCAATGGCTATAATCTTTATGGAAGCAGATCACCAGGCTTTTCTTCCACAGCACTACTGGCTATGTTCAAACAGCCAACCTTTAGATTAGTAGTCAAGTGCAAAATGTTTGCACCACTTAGGAATCTCTTTCCCAGTTTCAATGGAGTTTCCAGACTAAGATGGACTAGGAAGTTCAGGGAGACATGGCCAGCAAGAAAGAATGAGCAAGACGAAACCCTTGCCACCGTAAAGAAAATTTTAAAAAACTGCCAAGGGTGTAAGTTTGAGTGATAGAGGCCACATAATCTACTTCTTTAATAATTTTCTTATTTTATGAAAGAAAATATACTTTTTAAAAATTTAGATGTATAGAAACTACAAAATTCTATGATAGGATCTATAAATGGAATCTCATTACACATGCTAATATAACCTATTTTTAAAAATATCAACAATATGCTGTGGACACCATTTACAACCACGAACACCTGTCTAGAACATCATTAAGTTATTAATATTCATTGGATTTCCTTGTCTTCTTGTTAGCCTATATATACCTAAGGCTCTTCAAATGAAGTTAATACAAGTAAATATTTGCTTTCTATTTTTATTTGAATCTTTCTTGTATCTTCTTTGGAATAAAAAGCCATTATCCTAGAACATTTGCGCATACCGTAGATAAGGCAAGAATGTGAGACGTCATTATTTTGCAGGTCTAGGCCAGTCCTTTATACTTGGGGCTTTAGATGTCTGATGGCCTTTTCTCCTTCCAGAGCAGAACTCATGGTTTGAATGCAGGGTCCTGTTAGACCTACATTATACTGACATCTGCTGGTCACTAAGAGGTCATTGCTGATAATTTTTTAAAAACCAAACCCTTTGCCATCCAGTCAATTCCAACTCATAGTGACTCTATAGGACAGAGTAGAACTGCCCCGTAGGGTTGCCAATGCTGTAATCTTTCTGGGAGCAGACTGCCACATCTTTCTCCCACAGAGCCACTGGGTGGGTTTGAACCACTGACCTTTTGGT
This sequence comes from Dugong dugon, assembly GCA_030035585.1. NCBI lineage: Eukaryota > Metazoa > Chordata > Mammalia > Sirenia > Dugongidae > Dugong > Dugong dugon. The sequence goes on from CM057460.1 coordinate 221,618,142, forward strand.
TAGCAGCCAAGAGCTTAACTACTGAGACACCAGGACTCCTCACATCGCTGGTAATAGCGATTCAAAATGGAGCAAGACTCACAGGGTGGTTTTCCCTGAGTGTGCCGAACTTAGTTTTTACACAGTTTTTAAGGCTATAACCACACTATGTACCAATTTCTTTGGGCAGCAATGTCCATAATCAAATTCTTTTTCTCCATCTCTATTTCATTTTTCTACCACCCATCTGTCAGTTTGTCATACTGTGGTGGCTTGTGTGTTGCTGTGATGCTGGAAGCTATGCCACCCATATTTCAAATGCCAGCAGGGTCACCCATGGTGGACAGGTTTCAGCAGAGCTTCCAGACTAAGACAGACTAGGAAGAAAGGACTGGAAATCTACTTCCAAGAGTTAGCCAATTTTGGAATACTGGATAACAGAATATTGTCCGATGTAGTGCTAGAAGATGAGACCCTTAGACTGAAAGGCACTTAAAATACACAGTGCCTGCAACAATGGACTTGAGCATACTTATGATGGTAAAGATGGCGCAGGATTGGGCAATTTTCATTCTGTTGTACTTGGGGTTGCCATGAGTTGGATCCAATTCTATGACAATTTCATCCATTGCTGCTGCTTGCAATTAGTTGGGCCAAGTATGATTATTCATCACTCTCTTGGGAACGTTTGTGTGGGAAAAAGGTGGACAAATACAAAACTTTCGCAAGCTGTTACCCATTTACCTTGTTTTTACAAATTATCCTCCTGAGCTCTTGAGTCTTCTGCAGAACAAATATAAGGGGCCTGGGAGAGTGGAGGACATGGAGAAATGGCTCTGAGAACGCCTTGTGTCGTGTGTCTGCTCCTTCCTTTCCACCACACTCCGTCCTGGTGTTACTGAACCCTAGGAGGTAGGTTCTTGTCCGGCGTGCTCAGACTTGCCAATTATCTGGACACTGGTCTTTGAGAAAGAGAAAGTAACTTTATTGCAATCTGCAGAGCAAGGAGCCCAAAGGAAATTCCTCAGAGTGGGCTCCCAGAGCTACCAGGAAGCAGGACTCATATGTGATTTGGGCAGCAAGATGGTGGCCACGCAAGCGTACTAGGGAGGGAAAATTCTAGAAGGCGGCCAGGAACCAGGAGGTGACGTGGTTCTTATTGGACCTCTCACTTTGGAATATGGTCCAGGTGATGATCTTCCTTCTGATTCATTCTTCCTATTGCTGAGTCCTTTGTTGAGGGCAGTCACAGCTGGCCCTTCTGCGCATGCGGAGCTGGCCAGTCTGGCTTGGGCTAGTATAAGGACTAATGGAAATTGACTGGCATTCATAAGGTCGGGTTACACTGGTGGCCTCAGTAACATTGTACAACCAGCCCCTTCACAGAAAGTCCAGTGGCAAAAAAACTAAATTGTTATTTATCATTCTGGAAAACAGCTTAAAATTGGAAGGTGAACTTCCAGAACCTGAATTCCTAGAAATTCCCTCTAGAGAATGCACTTGGGCTCCTTACACCTACTACATTACCCACCACTAGCGTACCTACTACCTGCTGCTAGTGTCACCCCAGCCTTTTGCCCCACCTACATGGTCACAGAAGAAGTTAGACTTCAAAATCTGATGGAACTGTGCTCAAATCCCCTCTTTGCCCCTTACCCGTCTAAACATAGGTGAGTTATAAAACTTTTTAAGTCTCACTTTCCTTAACTGTAAAATATGAATTAAAAAAAAACAGTGGACATCAAGTTAATTCCCACTCATAATGACCCCACGTGTGTCAGAGTAGAACTGTGTGCCACAGAATTTTCAATGGCTGATTTTTCAGAAGTAGATTGCCAAGAGTTTCTTCCGAGGTACCACTGGGTGGGCTCGAACCTCCAACCTTTTAGTTAGCAGCCAAGCATGTTAACAGTTTGCACCACCAGGGGCTCCAAAATATAAATAACAACAAATAATGCAAAAGGTTTTCATGAGGATTGAGACGAAATATGCATGTAAAGTTTGAAAGAGGTCCCTACCACATAAAGGGGAGTCGCAGCAGGTGCACCAGCTCTGTTCTCTTCTCCCTGCCCCCTTGGCCTGCTCCTCCTGAGAGCCACACATCTTAAAAGCAGTCTCCATTTCCCATCCACAGCATCTCTTCCACCCCTCCCATCAGGATGTTCCCACTGCTTCACTCAGACCATTCTCTACAAACTCACCCATGACCCACTGACTAGTTTCTGGCCTGTTCTCATTTAACCTCTTAGAATCCCATGACACCCACTCACCCAGTGTTCCTTCTACACCACCCCTTCTCAGACTCCTTCTTCAGCTCTTCCTCCTCAACCCCTTTTGAATGGGGAAGTCCCAGCGCTCAGTCCTAGACTCTCTCATCTTTCCTCTCTAGGCATTCTCCTATTGACCGCCCATAGCTTTAAATAGCACCTCTGTGTTGGTGGGGGCAGTGGTGGTTCAGTGGTAGAATTCTCACCTTTCATGCAGGAGACCCAGGTTTGATTCTTGGTCATTGCAACTCATGCTCAGCCACCACCCAGTTGTCAGTGGAGGCTTGCATGTTGCTATGATGCTGAACAGGTTTCAGTGGAGCTTCCAGACTAAGGCAGCCTTGCAATCTACTTCCAAATATCTGACAATGAAAACTCTACAGATCACAAGAGTTCAAATTCTGTTGTTCAAGGGGTCGCCATGAGTTGGGGGCTGACTCAACGGCAGCTAACAACAACAACAACTTATGTTGATGATTCCCATAGCGATAGCTCAACCCGAACCTACCCTTGAGGTCCAGGCTTGTACATCCAAAATACAGGGCATCTTTTGGAGGTTGTGCTGGACATCTTTCATGCACCTTCTTATATCCTCTCAGCCCAACTTTTGCTCCAGCCGTTGCTGTGACAACCAGCCGCACACAAGAGGAGCTGACAGCATCTCACCCCTGGGCTCTGCACATCCTTGCCTTATGCCCCAGGAGTTCCCGGCTGATGCAGCGTTGGCTATCTGCAGAAGCCCACTCACCAGCCAGGCTGGAGCAATCTTACACCTCGGACAGCAGGGAGTTGATATGCCTAGACGCTTCCGTAGAGAACGGGGGTGGGGGTGGGAGGTGGTAGACAAGCACCCCACTTTCCATTCCCCAGTAGGCCTCAGCCCAGATGCCCATAATGGGACTCAATTCAATTAACACACCCTTGGATTGCCTTTCCTCTGTCTCAGTTTTACTTCTTCCAGGTCCCTGGTCCACTTTCCAGTCCCACTTCCCCAAATAAATTATCTGCATATATGCTCTCATCACAGGGTCTGTGTTTGGGAGGAACTGGGGCTCAGCTCTATGAAGAACAGGTCCCCTGAGTAAGCTTCCCCTGGCTGCTGCAACAAAGAACCCTGAGCTGGAAGAAGCCACATCTAAGCTGAGACTCCAGGGGAACTAAGAGCTTAAAATGGAGAGGTTGATCAGATGAGGGAGGGGCCGAGGATTCGAACCCACTGCCACTGAGTCAATTCCAACTCATAGTGGTCCTACAGGACCGAGCAGAATTGCCCCATAGGGTTTCCAAGGCTGTGATCTTTACAGGAACAGACTGCCACATCTTTCTCACAAGGAGTGGCTGGTGGGTTTGAACTGCTAACTTTTGGTTAGCAGCCAAGCACTTTAACCACTGCACCACCAGGGCTTAAATAATGGTCTTACTAATCAGTAAAGACCATTTTACCTTGGGCAGTGTGCTGTTTTGAAGAATGCAGTCACTTTCAGGGGAACAGAAACTCCAGGGTCGACTGGAAGCTTCGCTTTAGGGTAAATTGTTATTATGGAAACACCATTCCCTGGCCGTTTTCCATGGCGATGTCAATAAGATGGACCAGAAGAATGTTTGGACGTTTTTTTCATCTTTGGAACATTTTTTACTTCCTAGTCAAAATGTAGAAACCCTGAAGGCATAGTGGTTAAGAGCTATGGCTGGTAACCAAAAGGTCAGCAGTTCAAATCCATCAGGCACTCCTTGGAAACTCAGCGGGGAAGTACTGTTCTCTCCTATAGGATTGCTATGAGTCGGAATCAACTCAACAGCAAAGGGTTTTGGTTTTGGTTAGTCAAAACGTTACCCCGATTGCAAACTGTATAGTCAATAAACTTCAGTCAATTTCTATTATTGGCTTAATATGATTTTTGTTTAAACGATTCTTAAGTACATTCCAAAGTTAGAAAAGCCCCGGTCTAGGGCTCTAACTTAGGATGACAGGCATCATCAGAAAGTCTGATAGATCAATGGAACAGAATTGAGAATCCAGACATAAATTCATCCACCTGTGAGCAGCTGACATTTGACAAAGGCCCAAAGTCCGTTAATTGGAGAAAAGACAGTCTCTTTAACAAATGGTGCTGGCGTAACTGAATATCCATCTGCAAAAAACTGAAACAAGACCCATACCTCACACCATGCACAAAAGCTAACTCAAAATGGATAAAAGATTTAAACATAAAATCGAAAATGATAACGATCATGGAAGAAAAACTAGGGACAATGCTAGGAGCCCTAATACATAGCATAAACACAATACGAACCATAAGTAACAATGTACAAGCACCAGAAGAGAGACCAGATAAATGGGAGCTTCTAAAAATCAAACACTTATGCTCATCAAAAGACTTCACCAAAAGAGTAAAAAGACAACTTACAGACTGGGAAAAAAAAAATTGGCTATGACAAATCTGATCAGCATCTAATCTCTAAAATCTACAAGATACTGCAAAACCTCAACAACAAAAAGACAAATAACCCAATTAAAAAATGGGCAAAGGATATGAACAGGCACTTCGCCAAAGAAGATATTCAGGTGGCTAACAGACACATGAAGAAATGCTCACGATCATTAGCCATTAGAGAAATGCAGATCAAAGCTACAATGAGATATCATCTCACCCCAACAAGGCTAGCATTAATCCAAAAAACACAAAATAATAAATGCTGGAGGGGTTGTGGAGAGACTGGAACACTTATACACTTATACACTTATACACTGTTGGTGGGAATGTAAAATGGTACTTTGGAAATTGATTTGGCCCTTCCTTAAAAACCTAGAAATAGAAGTACCATACGATCCAGCTATCCCATTCCTTGGAATATATCCTAGAGAAATAAGAGCTGTCACATGAATAGATATCTGCACAACCATGTTCGTTGCAGCATTGTTCACAATAGCAAAAAGATGGAAACAACCCAACAGACTAATGGATGAACAAATTATGCTATATCCACACAATGAAATACTATGCAATGATAAAGAACAACGATGAAGCCATGGAACATCTTATAACATGGAGGAATCTGGAAGGCATTATGCTGAGCGAATTTAGTAAGTCACAGAAGGACAAATATTGTATAAGACCCTATTATAAGAACTCAAGAAAAGGTTTAAACACAGAAGACAACATTCTTTGATGGTTATGAGGGTGGAGAGAGAGGGTGAGGATTATTCACTAACTAGATAGTAGACAAGTTTTATGTTAGGTGAAGGGAAGGACAGCACACACTACAGGTGAAGTCAGCACAACTGGACTAAACCAAAGCTAAGAAGTTTCCTGAATACAATCAAGCACTTTGAGGGACAGAGTAGCAGGGGTAGGGATGTGGCGACCCTGCTTTCAGGGGACATCTAGGTCAACTGGCATAACAAAGCTTATTAAGAAAACGTTCTGTATCCTACTTTAATGAGTGGCGTCTGGGGTCTTAAAAGCTTGCAAGCAGCCATCTAAGATGCATCATTTGGTCCCAACTACCTGGAGTAGAGGATAATAAAGAACACCAAAGACACCAGGAAAGTATTAGCCCAAGAGACAGAAAAGGCCACATAAACCAGAGACTTCATCAGCCTGAGACCAGAAGAACTAGATGATGCCCAGCTGTCACCAATGACTGCCCTGACAGGGAACACAACAGAGAGTCCCTGATGGAGCAGGAGAAAGGTGGGGTGCAGAACTCAAATTCTAGTAAGAAGACCAGACTTAATGGTCTGACTGAGACTGGAGGAACCCGGGAAAGCATGGCCCCTGGATTCTCTGTCAGCCCAGAACTAAAACAATTTCCGAGGCCAACTCTTCAGACAGAGATTAGACTGGACTGTGGGCCATAAAGTGATACTCGTGAGCAGTATGCCTCTTAGCTCAAGTAGACACAAGAGACCAAATGGACAGCTTCTGTCCGGAGGTGAGACGGGAAGGCAGAGAGGGTTAGGAGCTGGTTGAATGGACATGGGGCATCAGGGGTGGAAAGCAGGAGTATACTGTCACAGTATGGGGAGAGCAATTAGGGTCACATAACAATGCATGTATAAATTTTTATATGGGAGACTAACTTGAAATGTAAACTTCATCTAAACTACAACAATAAAAAAAAAAAAAAGTCTGAAAGCCTACAAGGCAGAGAGACAGTTGCTGGCCTCCATCATGTGTCCCTGTGCCTGTCCCTCCCGAGTCGCCTGCAATGTCACTGTCTTTTTGAGGGTAGCAGGACTTCTGCATGTTGCCTCTGCTGCATGGGGAAGAGCTTTGCCTGCCACCTGGTGCTGTGTGAGTGCCCGGCAGGGGCTACCGCTGGGTCTCTCACACCCTGCCCACCTTCACAGGCCTGCCTTGGGCACCACGGCTCACAACGGGCACCACCGACATAAAAGAGAACAGACTCCCAGTCCTTTCTCCCCTTGGCACAACTGGGCTCCTGACAGTTTACCGCCTGGGGCTGTGGCATTCTACAGGGATCTGCAGGGTCAGCTGGTCCCTGCATGAATTCTGAGGCCACATCTGTCCAACCCCATGGTGCTGAACTCCACCCGTGGGCATGGCCTCAGCTTGAGACACAGATTGCCTTAGGAGTTACTGGGCTTCAAAAGGCACATGCACATCCACACATACACACACACACACGCACACACAGAGTAAAGAGGGTTTCTGCTTGTGCTTGTGATTCAAGTGCGTGTGGCTTCCACGGGACTCCTTGCATGGATCTTAGACAATCTTCCCATTGCTTCCTCTCTACTCCCTAAAAGGCAGCTGTGGTATACGGGGCTACTCATTCAGTCCTGCACTCAGCACCGTCATGGATTGAATCGTGTCCCCCAAAAATATGTGTCAACTTGGCTAGGCCATGACTCCCAGGATTGTGTGATTGTTCATGTGATTTTCCTATGTGTTATAAATCCTGTCTCTACGATGTTAATGAGGTGGGCTTAGCGGCAGTTATGTTAATAAGACAGGACTCAGTCTATAAGGTTAGGTTGTGTTTCAAGTCAATCTCTTTTGAGATATAAAAGAGAGAAGCAAGCAGAGAGACAGGGGGACCTCATACCACCAAGAAAGCAGCCCCAGGAGCAGAGCATATCCTTTGGACCCAGAGCTCCTGTGCTGAGAAGCTCCTAGTCCAGGGAAGATTGATGACAAGGACCTTCCTCCAAAGACAACACAGAGAGAAAGTCTTCCCCTGGAGCTGGCACCTTGAATTTGGACTTCTAACTTCCTAAACTGTGAGAGAATAAACTTCTCTTTGTTAAAACCACTCACTTGTGGTATTTCCATTATAGCAGCACTAGATAACTAAAACAGACAGTCAGCAAGTCATTTAACTGTTCTGTCTCTCAGTTTTTTCACCTATAGAATGGACATAATCATGCCTACTTTAGATATGTGCAATAAAATTAAAGCAGGTATTGAGAATTTATGTTCTGGTACATGCTACAGCATGGATGAACCTTGAAAACATCACGCTGAGTGCAATAAACCAGACACAAAAGGGTAAACACTGAAATATCTAGAAGAGGCAAATGCAGAGGGACAGAAAGTCAAGTAGCGGTTACCAGGCACTGAGGGGAGAGAGGAATGGGGAGTTATTGCTTAATGGGTACAGGGTTGCTGTTTGAGGTGATGAAAAAGTTTTGGAAAGAAATAGGGGTGATGGGGTGGTGAAGGAGAGCACGGAGCAGGTGCGGGTGAGGTCACGAGGACCTGAAGTGGAGCACAGGAAAGTTCTGGTGCCCCCAGATCCCAAGTGAAATCGCCTTGTGATGCCCTCTGGCTCTGTCTGCTTTTTTTTTCCCTTATCTCGACTCCTATTACCTCCACATTTCTCAGCTCTTAGGGGGAAAGTTTGGGCTTTTGAGGATATCGTTGGCCAGACAAGAGACTTTGCGCAACAGAAATAAACCCTCTCAGCACGTGGGGCTTCATCTTCAGGCCCTTTGCTCTTCTTGACCAGTCTCGATTTGTCTGCCTGCTAGTGTGAATCATTTGCTGCTGGTGGTGTGTCATTGTTGTGTTGCTATTGTTGCTGCTGTTGTGTCGTTGCTGCTGCTGCTGCTATGTTGCTGTTGTGTCGTTGCTGTGGGGGTGTTGCTATTGTTGTTGCTGCTGCTATTGTATTGTTGCTGTTGTGTTGCGGTGTTGTTGCCCTCATGGAAAACCCAGAACTCTGCAGATCTGGAGCCTTTCTAGAACCCCAAGCATCCGAGTTCACTGTATCCCCCTTACCTCCCACAGTGCCTAGCGTGTGCCTTCCACACGGTAACCAAGAATCCACCGAGCAATGTTCCTGCAGAATAAATACCATTAAACTGAGAACAAATGAACTGCACTAGCAGATCAGAAGCAGCAGAACCCAACAGCCAGAAGACCCCCAAGATGAAGGCCATGTGTTTGAGGGCCTTTGGGTCTGTTGTGGATTGAACTGTGCCCCCCAAAAATATGTGTTGTAATTCCTAACCTCTATGCCTGTGGTTGTAATCCCATTTGGGAATGAGCTGTCTTTGTTATGTTAATGAGGCAGGATTAGTGCAGGGTGTGTCTTGAATCAATCTCTTTTTGAGACATAAAAGTGATTAAACTAGTGAGCAGAGGGGAGATGGGGAAAGAGAGATGCCAAGACACATGGAAATCTCCAAGGAACCAGGAAACAGAAACTGAAGAGACCAGGACCTTCCTCCAGAGCCAATACAGAGAGAAAGACTTCCCCTAGAGTTGCTGCTCCGAATTTGGACTTCTAGCCTCCTAAACTGTGAGAAAATAAATTTCTGTCTGTGAAAGTCACCCACTTGTGGTATTTCTGTTACTGCAGCACTAGAAAACTAAGACAGGGTCCAAGGCGCCCCAGCAAGAGTGCTGCTCACTCACACCCCACAGCACAAGCTGCGTAATGGCCTGCTCTGTCCACCGACTCTTCCTGCCGTGGGGATTCGGGACTCCCCCAGGCCCCAGGCTGGGAGCTCTGCTGTAACAGGGCACAGGAGGGGTCCCCAGGTGCCACTGTGCCCTGCCCAGACAGGTGGCCGTGATCTAACTCTAGGCACCTAAGATGGGAAATAACTTTGAAGGCTTTCCTTGCACCCCTTTTCTGGGAGAGAAGCAATGAGAAGGGTTTAAACTGCTTTAAATGAGGTCTCGTCTCTAGGAGAGGGGGCAGTGGTGGCTAAGTGCTAGAATTCTCACTTACATACAGGAGACCTGGGTTTGATTCCCAGCCAATGCACTTCATGTGCAGCCACCACCCATCTGTCTCTAGAGGCTTGCAGTGTACCTATGATGCCGAACACCTTTGAGTGGAGCTTCCAGACTAAAACAGACTAGGAATCTTCTTTTGAAAATCAGCCAATGAACACCCTGTGGATCACAACGGCCGGGTCTATGACCCATCTTGGGGATGGCGCAGGATGGGGCAGCATTTCCTTCCATCTTGCATGGAGTCTCCATGAGACTGGGGTGGACTCTAGGCAGCTAACAATAGCAGTCTGGGTAAATCAACCCATTCAGAAAGGCGGGCAGACTTCTCTCTGGGATGACTGCTCTTGCTTCCCCCTCTGGAGCCCGAGGTGAACTGATCTTGGGCACCAGCAAGCGGAAATCCCTGCACCCTGGCGCACCGGCTCTTCTCGGGTGGAGCCAGTGAGTCCTGGGGTTTTTTGGCAGCTCGAGAATCTCAGATCCTCCCCCATTAAGGTAGAGGTAGCTGGACTGTGGAGCTGCTGGTAGCTCAGAGCCCCTGGACACAAGGCACGTGAAAGTCAGGTGCCCTAGGAAAGAAGGGTCTCCAGTGTCCCGCAGGCTGAGGCAGCCTTGGAGTTCCCCTACTCCACCTCGACGGCTGCAAGATGTGCGGTGCAGCCCATCACCTCCATTTTGGGGTACTGCCAAGGAAGTGAACAGAGGCCACAGTTCCATGCATTCTGTTCGTGGGTTCAGGGCCCAACGGCCTTAGCCAGCATTCCAGGTGAGGCAGGGGGTGGGGAGCCCTGCAGGGCTGGGAGCCAGGAGTCCTCCCTCTGGGTTCCTCAGGGCTGAGGTGCCAGGAGAGAACAGTAAGCACAGTGGGCACTTCCTGGACACTGACTGTCCTGCCCCAATGCTAGGGGCTTTGTCTCTTCTCTCTTTCGGGCCGGCTCTGTGAGAGAGGTGACAGCTCTATCCTATATATGTGGAACCTCAATCCCAGAGGGAGGACTTGACTTGCCCATGCCACCGCTGGTAAGTGGCAGAGCCTGGATTTGAACCCAGGTGTGTCTAATCCCCAAAAGAAGGCCATGGAGGTTACGAGCTGGTTAGAGTCAGAGGTTGGGGCCAGAGACAGAGATCAATGAAAACCAGTTGCCATCAAGTTGATTCCAACCCATGGCGATCCCACATGTGTCAGAATAGACCTGTGCTCCATGAGGTTTTCAATGACTGATTTTTCCAAAGTAGCCTTTCTTCTGAGGCACCTTTAAGTGGACTTGAACCTCCAACCTTTCAGTCAGCAGCCAAGCACTTTAACTGTTTATGCCACCCAGAGACTTCAAGAGATAAAGACACTGCAAGGAAATTGAAAGCAAATGAGAGGAACCCTGTGATCATCTGCTGTGGGTTGTGGCTTGCATTTATGGCTGGCTGGGAGGGGGCAACCCACATGCCAGTGCGCCCCACCCCCTGCCCAAGAAGCTCAGGTCCACACAGCACAAGTTTCTCCTGTTTTATTTATTGCTGAATTCCCAGCACCTAAGCTGTTTTGGACATGCCTATATCATCATTTTGGAAACCACGGTGGCATAGTGGTTAAGAGCTTCGGCTGCTAACCCAAAGGTCCACAGTTCGAATCCACCAGCTGCTCTTTGGAAGCCCTATGGGTCAGTTCTACTCTGTCCTATAGGGTTGCTATGAGTCAGAATCAACTTGATGGCAAGGTTATTTTTTTAATATAGTCCTTTCACATGCACACATGCACACGCACACACAGACTCTTTAGCAAAACCCCTGCCTGCCTACTTCTTGAAGGATGAGCAGCAAAAAGGCAAGGGCATGGGCATTGGGGTGAGGAGTTCCCCAGTAAATATTGATTCCTTCCCATTCTGGTAAGTTCCTGGCTGGTGCAAATGGTTTGCACTCAGCTGCCAACCGAAAGGTTGGCGGTTCAAACACAGCCAGCAGTGCTGCAGAAGAAAGGCCTGGCAGTCAGCTTCTGTAAAGGCAAGAAAACCCTACAAAGCAGTTCTACTCTGTAACTCATGGGGTCGTCATAAGTCAGAATCAATTCGACAGCAACAGGTCTGGTTTGGTTTCCCCATTCCGGTAACACCCTCCAAACAGCTCACTGAGGAGAAAAAGGAAAATTCGTGGCTCCTAAAATTTAACATTGTGCCTGCACATGGAAACTCTCAAAACTGAAAAAGGAAAACAAGGTATTATTTCCCACTCTCGATTTTGAAATCAGCTCAGAAAGAAGTCTGAGAAAACCTCCACTCATCTGCCGCCCAGCATCCACTCAGCTGAACGTTGCTCCACCAGGATTACGTAAAAGCTGAAGAAAGAATGGAAACACACGGAAAACTCCATCCCATCCCTCACTGCTGGTCACGTTCCAAAATGATCTTGCCAAATGGACTTTTGGCTTCATCCACTCTTGTTCACTGCGTAGAAGAGGCGTTTTGGCTGGGAAAGGAGCTCATGATATAAGTCTCACATGATATTTCATTCCAATAGCGAGAATCAGGGAAGGAAACAGTGACTGAGAAGCAGGTAGAGTTTGCCTGGTTCTATTTGCTGAGCACTTCTCCCCCCAACAACACCTCTCCTCATGGCATCCAGTTATCCTGGGCAGCTGCCTCTTCGGCCCCACACTGCCACCCACTTATTTTATACGTTTATGTAACAAACATGTACATGTTTAGAGCTTACAATCCACCAGGCACTGTTCTAAGTGCATCCTGTATATGAATTCTATGCAACTTGTAAGGTTGGTATTATTCTTATTATATCCATTCTGCAGATGAGGTACAACCAGAATATTCCTTAGAAACAAGGATGGCAAGACTGGGTCTTACATACTTTGGACATGTTGTCAGGAGGGATCAGTCCCTGGAGAAGGACACCATGCTTGGTAAAGCAGAGAGTCAGCGAAAAAGAGGAAGACCCTAACAAGATGGATTGACACAGTGGCCACAACAGTGGGCTCAGCATAATGATTGTGAGCATGGCGCAGGACCGGGCAGTGTTCCGTTCTGTAGTACATAGGGTCGCTATGAGTTGGAACCGACTCGACGGCACCTAACAACAACAATACAGATGAGGAAGAAGTCCCTGGTGGTTAAGCACTAGACTACTAGCCAAAAGGTTGGTGGTTCAAACCCATCCAGAGGTACCTTGGAAGTAAGACCTGGCAGTCTGCTTCCCAAAGGTCACAGCCTTGAAACCCTGCAGAGCACAGTTCTACTGTGCACATATGGTGTCGCCATGAGTCAGAATTGACTCAGCTAACAACAACAGTAACACAGATGAAAAGACTGAGGCTCAAGTTAAGGAACTTGCCCAAGGCCACACGGCTGGTAGATGACAGAACCAGGATTTACACCAGGCTCTGGGCCAGCATCTGCCAACACACCAAGCTCTTTCTTCCTTGAGGTAAGCCACCCTGTATCCAATCCCTCCAAAGCCCAACATCATCAAGAAGCTAATCTGATAAACCCTTCTGCTAATGGGAGATTGTTGGACGATGGTCTCCAGAAGCTTCTGGAGGCTTCTAGAGTCTATGCTCTTCCATTTGTCCTTTAAACTGAAGGAGAGGGCTCCGAGAGAGAGATTTTTCTGGCTACTTTAAATCCACACGGAGCCCTGGTGCCTTAGTGGTTAAGCGCTACGGTTTCTAACCAAAAGGTCGGCAGTTCGAATCCACCAGTCACTCTTTGAAAACCCTATGGGGCAGTTCTGCTTTATCCTATAGGGTCGTTATGAGTTGGAATCAACTTGATAGCAAATTTTTTTTTTTTTAAATCAACACACAGTTACCAGGGATATATTGTGAGTCAAACCAACCAAACCAATTGTGATCGAGTCTGTTCTGACAACCCCATGTATGTCAGAGTAGAACTGTGCTCAGTAGGGTTTTCAGTGGCTGATTTTTCAAAAGTAGATTGCCAGGCCTTCCTCCTGAGACAACTCTGGGTGCACTCAAACTTCCAATCTTTTGGTTAATAGCTGAGCACTTAACCATTTGTGCTGCCCCAGGGCTCCACTATGGAGGTGTAGTTCTACTCTGCACACATGAGTCCGAATCAACGGGATGGCTATTGGTTAACTGTGAGCCTAGCTCTACTATACCAAATGTCTTAGGGATTCTAGAAAATCTAGGCCATTCTCTTCCCTTCCCCTTGCTCCCCTGTGAAAACTACGCTGGGGCATGAGAACTACTTATCTGGAATGAGGATATTTTTTTCAGTGTCCTTGAAAGCCTAGATGTTGGCAGTAGATCTTGTAGAGAACATCCAAGAAGGCACAGTCCCCTGTGTCCCTGGTCCACTGCAGTGGGTCACCAGTACAATCTGCCTTGTGTATTATTATATTGATGATTTGTTTATAAATATCCACCTGTTTTCCAAATAACTAGCTGTCAGCCTCGGGGCACAGAGACCTTCAACACACTCAGTGCTTGATGTGGAAAAGCCCTCAAGAAGAGATGGTTGGCTACATCTTCATTTGCAGAAAAGAAGGGGAACCCAGAATGCAGATTTATCCCACACAGCATACAGACACCCCACACAGGGTCCACACACCCCACATGGCGTCCACTCTCTGCCATAACAGGAAGGGGAAGGGAGGCTCTTAGCTATCCCAGAAGCCCAGGAACTCCACCCCTCCCAGATGCTGGGGTCATGTGGTCAAAAGGGCAAAAGAGCAACCACCACCCACAGCCATGGTGAGACAACAGCCAGCCTGCCCCTGCTTCAAGGCAGGACAGGCTCTGACCCAACTCTACCTCCTCAGGACAGAGCAAAGGGCCAGGGCTGACACCCAGCCATGATTCCTGTTCAACATTGAGGGCAGGCTTTATTGAGGAATTCAGTCCAATGCTCTTAGCCTTATTTGAGGAGTAGGATTTTTCTCTCTTCTTTCATATATTCATTAAAAAGCAAGCAAGTTAAATTTCTAGATGAAAAAGGACTCCCCACGGTCCCTCCTTGCTGGGAAAGGAGCACACAGACCTTTACGTAGCTTGATGGAGGGCAAGAGTCACATGTCACACCCGTTGACCCACCTCTCCCTCAGAGAAAGTGAAATCATGGCCAGTTGAGTATCTGGGGCTCTACAAGCCCTAAAGGGAGTGGGGCCAGGGGTCTTTCTTTAAAAGCCCCATGGGGAAAGTGGCAGAAGCAGAAGTCCTCTGGTTGAGGAGGGAGTGGGTAACGGGAGCATCACCCTGCTGAACAATCCTGCACGGCCCCCACCAGCACCTTGTGAACTTCTGCTGCCCCTCAGAGCAAACACAGGCTTTGCCCATCTCTAAGGCCCCTCTAAGTTGATGATTCTATGTGTCTCTGTTTCTTTCTCTGTGTGTGTCTTCCTACACCAGCTCTAAGTGTCTTCTCGGCAAATGTAGTTCTTCCTCTGACCCTAACCACCTGGGCCAGATCAGACCTCACAAGTTATTGGACACAGTCCTTCAGACTGCCAAGTCTACCCAAAACCTCAGATACCAGCTGAGAACTTGGCACTCCCCAGGAACGCCTCACTATGGGCTCCAAATTCAGAGGTTCCCACTATCTCCTCAGAACATCAGCCACAAACTTGGGAGTCTCTATGGCACCCTCATTTACGAACTGCTGGCTACATATTCGGGGGTTGCAACTACCCCCTCGGGTTGTATAACTCACTAGAACAAGTCACAGAACTCGGGAAAGCTATGCTTAATACTGCAGATTTATTATGGCAAAAAGGACACAAATCAAGACCACCGTAAAGAAGAAATGCATAGGACAAGATCTAGGAGTATCCCCAAGGTGGGGCTTCCATGCCCCAAGGGACACATTACACCCTTCACACACACACACACACACCCTCCAAGCATCAATGTCTGTCACCAGCCAGAAAGCTCAGCCAAGCTTCAGTGTCCAGAGTTTTTATTGGGGTTTCATTACGTAGGCCTAATTGATTGACTTATTGCCCATGTGGTTGAACTCAATCTCTAGTCCCCACCCCTCTCTCACCCTAAATCAGGCCTTTCTGATCTGGCCAGCCCCACCTAACATGAGTCATCTCATTAGCATAAACCCTCAGGTGTGTCCTGGAGCCCTCAGGGATAACAAAGACATTTCAACCACTAGGTAAATTCCAAGAGTATACAGGTTACCTCCCAGGAACTAGGCAACAAAGACCAAAGTCTTTGGGTGAAGTAGCTCTTCACCCACGCAGAGCATCACACAGATTCCAACTACCTGAAGCTGGAAGTATGGAGATATTCACTGGGTTCTTTCAGGGGTGCAGGGCACTGCTTTAGACACAGTGTGGGATCTGCCTCCCCAGGGTGCCCCTCTCTCCCAACCCCTATCCTAGTGCTGCCCCCCGAAAACAGCCTCCCACGTCATCCTGGCCATAGACTCTGACAGGCAGCAACCCACTGTGGGTACAGCCACAGCTGTAATAACCTGGTCACAAACACAGCCACCTCATGGTGGTCGGAAGTGACTCCTTTCTTGCTAAAGATGTCACCAGGCTCCAGAAAGAGAGATCCCTTCTGGTGATCTCGCTGATGTTGACTGGTCTAAGGGCTTTGGCGAGTTTTAGACAAGTTAGCACCAGTTGCATTACTTAGAAATAAGTCATGCCATCTATGAATAACAATCTGAAAGGTTGTTAAAATCACTTACAGGTGATGAAGAAATTATTCCACACCTGTAAATTAGGAAAGCTTAGAAGTGCATTAACTACCCGGGGCCATCAGGAGTCCATCGAGTGCCCTAAAATAACTCATCAGCTAATAACAGCTGGGAGTTGCATAGCTGCCATCTCCTGACATCCCTGACTTTTGGAACAGAGGCCAACATGTCTTCCCTGTGTTAGCATAACTGAGCAGAAGTAAAAAATGTGTCTAAAGTGCTCCTGTTAGTTCATGCTGAAATAATGTCTAGATCATCCCAGGCCCCTGGGCTCCTGTACTACCTGCCCTCTCAGCACTGACGACCAAAACATTAGCAATTTCTCAGCATGGGCAACTTGGCACTTCAGAGAAATATCTAATCTGATGTTTTATGAAAAGCATAAATATTCCAGATTTTTCTCCTTCCATTTAACCACAGTGAAGACCATGGTATCTTATCCTCCTTGATTCTCAGACAGTCTAAAATCAAAGTCTTTCTGAATATTTCCTTTTGTACAAAGTGGAACACATGGTGGACCCATGTTCTGGTTTGATCAGTGCTGGTATTGATTATTTTTAAATGGTTCATAGGACTGTTACATTAGTTGCCCTCAAGTTGGCTCCAACTCATGGCGATCTTATGTATGACAGAAGGAAACATTGTCTGGTTCTGTGCCATCTTTACGATCACTGATATTTTTGAGTCCACTGTTGTGACTCTTGTGTCAATCCATCTCATTGTGGATTTCCTTTGTTTTGCTGACCCTGTACCAAACATGATGTCCTTTACTAGCAACTGGTTTTTCCTAATGAAATAAAGTAAGGGAGACCAAATTTCACCATCTTCCCTTCTAGGGAACATCCTGGTTATATTTCTTCTAAAATGCATTTGTTTGTTCTTCTGGTGTCCGTGGTAGAGTCAGTTCCATTTTTAAATGACTCATAGAAATAAGTACCAGTTTTTTTCAGTGTTCTTCATCTCTGTGGCTAATATGCTAGGAAGGGGGAACAAGGAGTTGGGCTTACATTTGCGGAAGCCCCAAGCACCAGGCCCTGGGCCCCAAGCTTACAACAGTGCATTTCATCTTCCCATTCTCTCAGGGGAGGGCTATTTGCCCCAATTCACAGAAGGAGAAACCGAGTTCCAAAGAAGTTAAGAAACTTAACAAAGTCCCACAGCTAGAAAGTGCTAGGATCACACTGGGATCTGTTTGACTTCCAAGTCTGTGATCTTCCTATTACACCAGACTAACATTTATGATACAATGCCAAATGCACTTTGAGGAGCATTTGCCCCATAAACACTTCCATAAAAACTAGGCAGAAACAACCAAAATGTCCATCAACAAATGAACAGATACACAAAATGTGATACATACATACACTGGACTATTTCTCAACCATGAGGAGAATGAAGTTCTCATACATGCCACAACCTGTGGATGACCTTGAAAACATGCTGAGTGAAATAAGTCAATCACAAAAGGACAAATACTGTCTGAGACCACTATTATAAAAACTCATGAAAAGGTTTACACACAGAAAGATACAATCATTGACGGTTATGAGGGAGGGGAAGGTTGGGGAGGCAAAATCATCAACTAGAAACAGAAAAGTGTCAACTTTGGTGAAGGGAAAGATAGTGCACTATAGGGGAAGTCAGCACAACTTGACCAAGGCAAAGTCAGAGAAGCTTCATAGACACATCCAAATACCCTGAGAGACTGAGTTACTGGGGCTGAGTGGTGGAGACCGTGGTCACAGGGGTCAGCCAGATCAATTGGCATAAAAAGTTCATAAAGAAAATGTTCTACACCCAGCTTTGGTGAGTAGCGTCTGGGGTCTTAAAAGCTTGCGAACGGCCATCTAGGATATATCTACTGGTCCTATCCTGTCTGGAGCAAAGGAGAATGAAGAAAACCAAAGGCACGAGGAAAAGATTAGTCCAAAGGAATAATGGACAACAGGTACCGCCACCTCCACCAGCCTGAGCCCAGAAGAACTAGATGATGCCCAGCTACCACCACCAACTGCTCTGACAGGGATCACAATAGAGGTTCCCGGACAGAGCAGGAGAAAAATGTAGAACAAAATTCCAATTAACAAAAACAACAAAAAAGACCACACTTACTGGTCTGACAGAGACTGGGAAAACCCTGAGACTATGGCCCCCAGACGCTCTTGTAACTCAGAACTGAAGCCACTCCCAAAGTTCACCCTTAACCAAAGATTAGACAGGTCTGTAAATCAAACAATAACACACATGAGTAACGTGCTTCTTAGTTCAATCATGTATATGAGCCAAAAGGGCAAAACCTGCCCAAAAGCAATGACAAGAAGGCAGGAAGGGACAGGAAAAATGGTCAGATGGAAATGGGGAATTGTGGTGTGGAAGGGGAGAGTGCTGACACATTGCTGGGATTGCAACCAATGTCACAAAACAATTTATGTATAAATTATTGAACGAGAAACTAATTTACTCTGTAAAGTTTCATCCTGAAGCACAACAAAAAAAAAATTTTTTTTAAAACAAAACACAAACGTAACTAAGAGATGAGTAGTACCTATAGAAAACAGGTTGTACCATCTGTCTTAGTCTCCTAGTGCTGCTGTAACAGAAATACCACAAGTGGGCGGCTTTAAAGAACAGAAATTTATTTTCTCACAGTTTAGAAGGCTAGAAGTCTGAATTCGGGGCACCAGCTCTAGGGGAAGACTTCTCCTCTGTGTCAGCTCTGGGGGAAGGTCCTTGTCTCTTTTCAGCTTCTGCTCCTTGGTTCCTTGGCGATCTTCATGTGGTGAGGCATCTATCTTCCCCCATCTGTGCTTTCTTACTTCTGTTTCTAATCTGCTCCTTTTATATCTCAAAAGTGATTTGCTTAAAATACACATTACACTGATGTGGCCTCATTAACACGACAAAGAAAACCCTATTCCCAAATGGGATTACATTCATAGGTATGTTATTAGGGGCTGTTGAGTTGGTTCCGACTGATAGCGACAGTATGTCCAACAGAACGAAACACTGCCTGGTCCTGCACCATCCTAACAATCATGGCTATGTCAAAGTCCATTGTTGGAGCCACCATGTCAGTCCATCTTGTTGAGGGTCTTCCTCTCTTGCGCTGATCCTCAACTGTACCAAGCACAATGTCCTCCTCCAGGGACTGGTCCCTCCTGATAACATGTCCCAAGTACGTGAGACAAAGTCTCACCATCCTCGCTTCTAAGGAACATTCTGGCTGTACTTTCTCCAAGACTGATTTGTTCATTCTTCAGGCAGTCCATAGTATATTCAATATTCTTCACCAACACCATATTCAAAGGAACCAATTCTTCTTCAGTCTTCCTTATTCACTGTCCAGCTTTCTCATGCATATGTGGTGACTGAAAACACCATGGCTTGGGTCAGACACACCTTATTCTTCAAAGTGACATCTTTACTTTTTAACACTTTAAAGAGGTCTCTTGTGGCAGATCTGCCCAATGCAATACATCGTTTCATTTATTTTTCTTTTTTCTTTTTTAATTGTACTCTGGATGAAGTTTTACAGAATAAACTAGCTTCTCATTAAACAATTAGTGCACGTGTTGTTTTGTGACATTGGTTATCAACCCCACGACATGTCAATATTCTCCTCTTCTCAAGCTTTGGTTTCCTATTCCCAGCATTCCTGTCTCCTCCTGCCTTCTAGTCCCTGCCCCTGGGCTGGTGTGACCCTTTAGTCTCTTTTTTTATGGGCCTATCTAATCTTTGGCTGAAGTCCTCAGGAGTGACTTCATTACTGAGCTAAAAGTGTGTCTGGGGGCCATATTCTCAGGGTTTCTCCAGTCTCTGTCAGGCCAGTAAGTCTGGTCTTTTTTGTGAGTTAGAATTTTGTTCCACATTTTTCTCCACCTCTGTCCGGGACCCTCTATTTTAATCCTTGTCAAAGCAGTTAGTGGTGGTAGCCGGGCACCATCTAGTTGTGCTGGACTCAGTCTGGTGGAGGTTGTGGTAGTTGTGGTCCATTAGTCCTTTGGACTAATCTTTCCTTTGTGTGTTTGGTTTTCTTTATTCTCTCTTGTTCTAGGTGGGGCGAGACCAGTGGACTATTTTAGATGGCTGCTCACATGATTTTAAGACCCTAGACACTACTCACCAAAGTAGAATGTAGAACATTTTCTTTATAAGCTATGTTATGCCAATTGAGCTAGATGTTCCCTGAGACCATGGTACCCACAATCCTCAGCCCAGTAGTTAGGTCCCTCAGGGACTTTGGATGTGTCTACGGAGCGTCCATAACTTTGCCTTGGACAAGATGAGCTGGCTTCCCCAGTATTGTGTACTGTTTCACCCTTCACCAAAGTTACCACTTATCTATTGTCTATTTAGTATTTTTCCATCCCCATCCCTCCCCTCCCTCGTAACCATCTAAGATTGTTTCTTTCTGTATGTAAACCTTTTCATGAGTTTTTATAGTAGTGGTCTCATACAATATTTGTCCTTTTGTGATTGACTTATTTCACTCAGCATAATGCACTCCAGATTCATCCATGTTGTGAGATGCTTTGCAGATTCATCATTGTTCTTTATCATTGCATAATACTCCATTGTGTGTATGTATTATAGTTTGTTTATCCATTCATACATTGTTTCCATCTTTTTGCTATTGTGAACAATGCTACAAAGAACAGGGGTATGCTTATGTCTATTTGTGTGACGGCTCTTATTTCTTTAGGATATATTCCTAGGAGTGGAATTGCTGGATCATATGGTATTTATATTTCTAGCTTTCTAAGAAAGTGCCATATCGTTTTCCAAAATGGTCATACCATTTTGCATTCCCACCAGCAGTACATAAGAGTTCCAATCTCCTCGCAGCCTCTCCAACATTTGTTATTTTCTGTTTTGTTTTTTTTTTTATTTGTGCCAGTAATATCAGGGTAAGATGGTATCTCATTGTGGTTTTGATTTGTATTTCTCTGGTGGCTAGTGATCGCAAGAATTTCCTCATCTGTCTGTTAGCCACTTGTCTTAGTCATTTAGTGCTGCTCTAACAGAAATACCACAAGTGGATGGCTTTAACAAAGAGAAATTTATTTTCTCACAGTCTAGTAGGCTACAAGTCCAAATTCAGGGCATCAGCTCCAGGGGAAGGCTTTCTTTCTCTGTAGGAAGGTCCTCATCGTCATCATCAATCTTCCCCTGGACAAGCAGCCTCTCTGCGCAGGAATCTCGGGTCCAAGGCACGCTCTCTGCTCCCGGCACTGCTTTCTTGGTGGTATGAGGTCCCTCAGCTCTCTGCTTGCTTCTCCTTTCCTTTTATCTCCTCTGAGATAAAAGGTGGTTCAGGCCACACCCCAGGGAAACTCCCTTTACATTGGATCAGGGATGTGACCTTAGTAAGGGTATTACAATCCCAACCTAATCCTCTTTAACATAAAATTACAATGACAAAATGGACGACAGCCACACAGTACTGAGAATCATGGCCTAACCAAGTTGACACGTATTTTTGGAGGACACAATTCAATCCATGATACCGCCTGAATGTCTTCTTTGGTGAGGTGTCTGTTCCTTTGCCCATTTTTTAATTGGATTATTTGCCTTTTTGTTGCAGATTTTAGAGCTTAGACCTTTGTCGGATTCGTCATAGCCAAAAATTTTTTCCCAGTCTGTAGGTTCTCTTTTTACTCTTTTGGTGAAGTCTTTTGATGAGCATAATTGTTTAGTTTTTAGAAGATCCCAGTTATCTAGCTTATATTCTGGAATTTGTGTGTTGTTAGTTATGGTTTGTATCCTATTAATGCTGTGTATTAGGTCCACTAGCTTTGATCCTATTTTTTTCTTCTATGACCTTTATAGTTTTTGGTTTTATATTTAGATCTTTGATCCATTTTGAATTCGTTTTTGTGTATGGTGTGAAGTATGGTCCTGTTTCATCTTTTTGCAGCTGGACATCCCATTTTGCCAGCACTATTTGTTAAAGACTGTCTTTTCCCCATTTGATGGACTTTGGGCCCTTGTCAAAGATCAGGTGACTGTAGGTGGATGGATTTACATCTGGGTCCTCAATTCTGTTCCATTGGTCAATGTATCTGTTGTTGTACCAGTACCAGGCTATTTTGACTACCTTGGCTGTATAGTAGGTTCTGAGGTCAGGTAGTGTGAGTCCTTTTTTCTTCTTCTTTAATAGTGCTTTACTTACCTGGGGCTTCTTTCCTTTCCATATAAAGTTAATGATTAGTTTTTCCATCTCTTTAAAGAATGCTAATGTTATTTGGATCTGGATTGCATTGTATTTGTAGATTGCTTTGGGTAGAATTGACATTTTCACAATGTTGAGTCTGCCTATCCATGAGCATGGTATGTTTTTCCATTTATGTAGCTCTCTTCCATTTATGTAGCTCTCGTTTTCCATTTATGTCATTTTCTTTGTATAGGTCTTTTACATCCCTGGTCAGATTTATTCCTAAGTATTTTATTTTTTTAGAGATTATTATAAATGGTATTGTTTTCCTGATTTCCTTTTCATTGTTATTTTTATTGGTGTGTAGGAATCCAATTGATTTTTGTATGTTTATCTTATGTCCTGCTACTCTGCTGAATCTTTCTATTAGCTGCAGTAGTTTTGTGATGGAGTCTTTGGGGTTTTCTATGTATAGTATCATATCATTCGCAAATAGGGGTAGTTTTACTTCTTCCAAATTTGTAGATCCTTTATTTCTTTACTTGCGTTATTGCTCTAGCTAGGACTTCCAGCGCAATATTAAATAGGAGAAGTGATAAATGGCATCCTTATCTCCTTCCTGTTCTCAAGGGGAATGTTTTCAGCCTCTCCCCATTAAGAATGATGTTAGCTGTTGGTTTTGTACAGATGCCCTTTATTATGTTGCCTAATTTCCTTTCTATACCAATCTTATTGAGAGTTTCTATCCGGAATGGATGCTGGACTTTGTCGAATACCTTTTATGTGTCAATTGAGATGTTCATGTGATTATTTCATTTTATTTATGTGGTAGATTACGTTGATTGATTTTCTAATGTGAACCATCCTTGCATACCTGATATGAATCCCACTTGGTTGTGGTGTATTATTTTTTTGATATGGTGCTGAATTCTATTAGCTAGAATTTTGTTGAGAATTTTTGCATCAATATTCATGAGAGATATTGGTCTGTAATTTTCTTTTTTGTGGTGTCTTTGCATCATTTCATTTCTTGACTGCTGTTTCCAGGGGCATTGACTGTGGATCCAACTAAAATGAAATCCTTGACAACATCAATATTTTCTCCATTTTACCATGATGTTGCTTATTGGTCCAGTTGTGAGGACTTTTGTTTTCTTTATGTTGAGGTGTCATCCATACTGAGGGCTGTGGCTTTTGATCTTCATCAGTAAGTGCTTCAAGTCCTCTTTGCTTTTGGCAAGCAAGGTTGTGTCATCTGCATATCACAGGTTGTTAATGAGTCTTCCCCCAATCCTGATGCCATGTTCTTCTTCATATAGTCCAGCTTCTCAGATTATTTGCTCAGCATACAGATTAAATAAGTATGGTGAAAGGATACAACCCTGACACACCCCTTTCCTGATTTTAAACCACGCAGTATCCCCTTGTTCTGTTTGAATGACTGCCTTTTGGTCTATGTACAGATTCTGCATGATCACAATTAAGTGTCCTGGAATTCCCATTCTTCTAATGTTATCCATAATTTGTTATGATCCACACAGTCAAATGCCTTTTCATAGTCAATAAGACACAGGTAAAACATCCTTCTGGTATTTTCTGCTTTCAGCCAGGATCCAGCTGACATCAGCAGTGATGTCCCTCGTTCCACATCCTCTTCTGAAGCCAGGTTGAATTTCTGGCAGTTCCCTGTCAGTGTACTGCTGTAATCATTTTGAATTATCTTCCACAGGTATAGGGGTTGGGATATACAACACGTTCTTGGGGGGGGGGGCACAATTCAATCCATAACACCGCCCTCATGTAACAAGGCAGGACTAACAACACATTTAGGGAAACATGGTGAAACGGAGGTGAATTCTTGCCTATAAGTATGACTGCAAAATCATCTTGCTCTGAGACAAACAAGGTAGGGTATTGAACACAATGTGGAGAACGAAGACGCAAAAGAATCTGGAACAATGATCGAAACACCATTGACAGGGTTATTACAAAGAAACAGCTGAGAAGAAAGGAGATACAGACATGTCCCTCTGTGCCGTCGGAGTGAATGCCCCTGGGAAGCTTTGCCAGCTCAGGGAGAATGGAGGTGACATTGGTGGTCCCTGTAGCAAAGCATTCAGAATTAATTTCTAAAAGCAGAGAAGAAGAAAGCATATCCAATCATAAGACCTGTTTTCCTAGTTTTCTCTTATATCTCAAAGTGAGCTCAGTATCAATGGTTATAATATTTGGAACAAAGTTGTTGTGAGCTGCCATCAATGGGGCCCCTGACTTATAGGACCTCGTGCACAACACAACAAAACCCTGGCCAGTCCTGCGCCATCTTCATGATCATTGGTATGCTTGAGGACATTGTTGTGGTCACTGTGTATTTTGAGCATTTTCCAAATTAAGTGTTCATCTCTCAGCACTATATCGGACAATATTCTGTTCTGATCCATGGGGGTTTCATTGGCTAATTTTTGAAAGTAAATTATCAGGCCTTTCTTCCTTATCTGTCCTAGTCTAGAAGCTCTGCTGAAACCTGTCCACCATGGTATTTGAAATATCAATGGCATAGCTTCCAACATCATAGCAAGATGGAAGCCACCACAGGACAACAAACTGACAGATGGGTTGTGGTTGCAAAATATAATCACCCCATACCATACCAAGGTTATGCAGATGACACAATCTTGCTTGCTGAAAGCAAAGAGGTCTTAAAGCACTTACTGATGAAGATCAAAGACTATACCCTTCAGTATGGATTACACCTCAGTATAAAGAAAACAAAAATTCTCACAACTGAACCAATAAGCAACATCATGATAACAGAGAAAAGACTGAAGTTGTCAAGGATTTCATTTTACCTGGATCCATAATCAACACCCATGGAAGCAACAGTCAAGACATGAAAGGACATATCGCACTGGGCAAATCTGCTGCAAAAGACCTCTTTAAAGTGTTAAAAAGCAAGGATGTCACCTTGAAGACTAAGGTGCACCTGACAGAAGCCATGGTGTTTTCAATCTCGTCTCATATGCATGTGAAAGCTGGCCAATGAATAAGGAAGACTGAAGAAGAATTGATGTCTTTGAATTGCGGTGTTGGCGAAGAATATTGAATATAACATGGACTGCCAAAGAATGAAAAAATCTGTCTTGGAAGAAGTACAATCAGAATGCTCCTTTGAAGCAAGGATGGCGTGACTTCATCTCACATACTTTGGACATGTTATCAGGAAGGATCAGTCCCTGGAGAAGGACATCATGCTTGGTAAAGTAGAGGGTCAGCAAAAAAGAGGAAGACCCTCAACGAGATGGATTGACACAGTGGCTGCAACAGTGGGCTCAAGCATAACAACCATCATGAGGATGGCGCAGGACCTGGCAGTGTTTCGTTCTGTTGTATATAGGGTCGCTATGAGTCGGAACCAACTCGAAGGCACCTCACAATGACAACAACATACCATAGACCTACCATAGACGTGTTTCAATTTTAATAAACGCAGAGCTACAATATCATTTTTTATGATTGCGTTTTTTTCAGTTGTAAGGATGCCACAATTTTAGGAAAGAAATTGAGGTCTATTATAGAAAAAGTTAGAAAATCTAAATTCGAACTCTGGCTTCGCAGTCTGCTAGTGTTTTGTGACACCAAACAAATCATTGAACCTCTATAAGCCTTAGTTCCCTCCATCTGTAAACTAGAGGTAATAATTCTTGCTCCCCTTACCTTGAGTGATTGCTTAGCTGATCCAATTATATTGTGAACTGAATGTGTTTTTCATAAAGTATAAAGCACAGTAAGAATGCAAGGTATTTATTCTTGCTCTGTGGTAAAGAGAATATCAGAATAATTGGTGTTATTATATTCATATTCTACTCCCAGCTTCTGTGACAGTAAAGATGTAGTGGAGATTATTTAAACCTTTAAAAAGCTTTATTGTACATTGCTCAATAACAACAAGAGTGTTTTTTTCAAAACTGTGGTGTCTGAAAAAGCAAAATGTTTGTTGAAATCTTCTAAAGCTTCTTTCTAACTCAGATTCTATCACTTTCACCTGGTTATTGTGAGGCTACAGAGTGGTTTCGGGGCAAAATTCTCACCTTCTGTGCAGAAGACCTGGGTTTGATTCCTGGCCATTGCACCTCATACGCAGCCACTACCTGTCTGTCAGCAGAGGCTTGCGTGCTGCTGTGATGCTGAACAGGTTTCAGTGGAGCTTCCAAAGTAAGAGAGGCCTCCTGAAAAATCAGCCAGTGAAAATCCTTTTGATCACCACATTCTGATCCACAACCAGTCGTGGGGATGGCGCCGGACCTGGCAGTTTTGTTCCGTTTGTACGTGGGGTTACCATGAGTCAGGGGCTGACTCGACAGCAGCCCACAACAACAACATTGTGAAGTTCAAAGGCATCATGAAGCTGAAAGTCTTCTTTGAACTCTGAAAAGCGATTCATACACTAGTTGGGTTTTTAGTATTATTGGTTTAAGCTGGGAGGCAGCAGGTCACCAGTAAGTCCTGAGGGCCACCAGAGTGGAGATGAAGAACATCGCTGGAGGCTGGGGGATATGGGCCAGGAGTGCAGAGTGGTGCTCAAAGGGGCCTCTGCTGGACCCCCGATGGATACCATTTTCCTCCCTCAAAAGATAGGGTTCACATCAGACAGAGCAGTGAGACTCCCAGAGCCACAGAGGAGAGGCCCACCGTGAGCACCCAGTCCAGCCAACGTGGTGAAATAGAATGAGAAGCTGAGATGCTTTTTTGTCTACTTTAAGTACACTCAGAGCATCTGTGGGTAGTGCAAACAGTTAACACATTCAGCTGCTAACTGTAAGGTTGGTGGTTTGAGTCCACCTGGAGGCACCTCAGAAGAAAGCCCTGGTGAGCTGCTTCTGAAAAATCAGCCATTGAAAACCTTATGGAGCACAGTTCTACTCTGACCCACACTGGGTCGTCATGAGTCAGAGGCTACTCCACAGCAGCTGGTTTTCATAAACACTCAAAGTCATGAGGACGTGTAGGCGCCCATCGTACTTCCAGATACTTAAGGATGCAATTGCCAAAATCTTGTCATTGTTCCCACTATTGTTTTCAACAGATCCGCCTCTACAAGATTAATACAATTATGCCATCGCCTTTATATCCTGAAACCCATCCAGTTGCGCCACATGCCCAACACCTGCCAGGGGAGGAAGATGAAGCAGGTGATACCTGAGTCAGTTGCAGGGCAGCCCGGCAGGTGCCCTCAAAGAGCTGATGCCTTTTGGACAGATTCCTTGGGGAGGGGCATGATGGCTGGTAGGGGTTCCCTGAGAAGCTGATTTCTTCAGAAAGGTCTGCTACTCTTCCTCCAAGGTCTCACTGAGCAGGGGGTACAAAGCCTCTTACTGCAAAAGGTCCAATGGCTCATTAATCCAATTAGCATAATGTTGTTAGGTACCTGTCTTAGTCATCTAGTGCTGCTGTAACAGAAATACCATAAGCGGATGGCTTTAACAAAGAGAAATTTATTTTCTCACAGTCTAGTAGGCTACAGGTCCAAATTCAGGGCATCAGCTCCAGGAGAAGGCTTTCTCTGTCAGCTCTGGAGGAAGGTCCTTGTCATACATCTTCCCCGGGACTAGGAGCTTCTCCACACAGGGACCCTGGGTCCAAAGGACGTGCTCTGCTCCTGGCACTGCTTTCTTGGTGGTATGAGGTCCCCCACTTTCGGCTTGCTCCCCTTTCCTTTTATCTCTTGTAAGTTAAAAGGTGGTGCGGCCACACCCCAGGGAAACTCCATTTACATTGGATCAGGGATGTGACCTGCTAAGGGTGTTACATCCCACCCTAATCCTCTTTAACATAAAATTACAATGACAAAATGAAGGGCAACCACACAATACTGGGAATCATGGCCCAGCCAAATTGATACACACATTTTTGGGGGAACATAGTTCAATCCATGACAGTGCCCTCGAGTTACGTCTGATTCATAGCGACCCTATGGACAACAAAGTGAAACACTGCCCGGTCCTACACCATCCTCACCATCATCATTATGATTAGGCTAATGATGCACCATCATTAGAATAATAGAACTGTGATATTTCCATACAGCTCCCAGCCAGAAGTGACCAGTACCAGTTATTGTCAAGTCAGTTCCACCTCATGGGGACCCCACGTGTGTCAGGGTAGAATTGTGCTCCATAGGGTTTTCAATGGCTGATTTTTCAAAAGTAGGTTGCCAGGCCTTTCTTCTGAGGCACCTCTGGGTGGACTTGAACTGCCAACCTTTCGGTTAACGGTTGAGCACATTAACTGTTTGTACACCCAGTGACTCCAAGGCAGGATTTCAGCAAATGAGGCCGCAGAGTAGTTTACAGTTGTGCAGGATGTGCACTGCACAACCCCAGGGGCGTCCTCCCCATGGACCACGCTAGGAATGACGCCCCCTAGGGTTGTGTGGTGCCCACGTGCTCACCCCTGCACAGGGTCTGGAAGTCCAGCCCCTACAGGCTCAGTTACCTTAGGCTCTAAACATCATACTGTGCAAACCTGTAAGTGGAGTTTGGCAAGTCAGCGTCTGAAGGGGAAAGAAAATAAGCAGATCAGTAGGCAATGTGGTTTGAGTCTACCCAGAGGTGTCTTGGAAGAAAGGCCTGGCCATCTACTTCCAAAAATTCAACCATTGAAAACCCTGTGGAGCACAGTTCTACTCTGACACACATGGGGTCTCCATGAGTCAGAATCGACTTGACGGCAACTGGATTTTTTTTGGGGGGGGGCTTTATTTTTTGTTGTTGTTGTTCTTTATGGTTGTAGTTTAAGTGAAAGTTTACATTTCAAGTTAGTCTCTCATACAAAAATGTATACGTACATTGTTATGTGACCCTAATTGCTCTCCCTATACTGTGACAGCACACTCCTCCTTTCTGCCCCTGATTTCCCGTGTCCATTCAGCCAGTTCCTGACCCTCTCTGCCTTCTCATGTCACCTCCGGACAGGAGCTGCCCATTTAGTTTCATGTCTCTGCTTAAGGTAAGAAGCACACTCTTCACGAGTATCAGTTTATGTCTCACAGTCCAGTCCAATCTTTGTCTGAAGAATTGGTCTGGGAAATTGTTTTAGTTCTGGGCTGATAGAGAATCTGGGGGCCATGCTTTCCAGAGTGGCAACTGGATTTTTAGGAAATCTGGAATCCACAGTTTCTTCAACTCTGTTCTCCAAGATTTGCCTTCCTTGGCTACTTGCTTCTGGAAATGTAATCACTTGTCTGGAAATCCCTTCTCTGTTGTTCCTTGAAAACAAACAACAGAAACACAAAAAAAATCCTTTCATTACCTGGTACTGTGTTAGACATGTACACAACAAAGCGCGGGATAAAAGTCTGGGCTTGTCGCAGGGAACAATGAGGGATTCATTGCCTCACTGAAAGAAATGCACACAGCAAACAAGCCATCCTATGCCCTTTTTTTTTTCTTTTTTGCTTTCAACATTTTCTAGTCAGGAAAAAAAAAAAGTTCGCTTCAGGAGCAGGAAGAATTAAGACTTGTCTTATTCAGACTAATCCGATATTCACATCCGTATTTAAAAGGAAACTCCCCGTGTGATAACCTGGGTTGGCTGTTGACTGTGAATGTTCTAGAAGCAAGGAGACCCAGAGAAAATGAACACGGGCCACACAAGAGGCCAGAGGGATTTTCTGAGATGGGACCTGATTACAAACTGGTCCAACTTGCACTGCAATTTTTTTTTTTTCTGACTCATTCTGTGGTTCTGGAGGTGTGTGTATTGTAGACAAGAACCTGATTCACCATCAGCCACTGATACCAAAACAGTTGTTGGCAGCTGCCATTGAATTGGTCCCCAACTCATGGCAACACCATGCACAATGGAAGGAAATGCTGCCCAGTCCTGCACCATACCCGTGATAAGTTGCAGATGGAACTACCATGATCCAAAGAATTTTACTGGCTGATTTTTTAAAATTGCCAGGCCTTTCTTCCTAGTCTGTCTTAGTCTGGAAGCTCCCCTGAAACTTGTTCAGTATCATAGCAACATGCAAGTCTCCATTGACAGATGGGTGGTGGCTGCACTGGGTTCCAACGACGAAAACTGAAATCGAACTCAGGTTTCCTGCACGGAAGGTGAATTCTACCGCTCAACTACCAAAACCCTGAGGCCAGAATCACGGGGTTTAAAAAAAGCCCCGGTGCTCTGGGTAAGAACAGCCAAACTGGCCTGGGCACTTCAAAACTCTGTCAATAAAGTGATTGGAAAAGGGGAGAGAAATATTTGCAGACAAAATGTAGTCCAAGGTTTATAAATTCTTATCTCGGGTGGATTCAGTCTTGGATGAACAAACACTTGATTTTCCTTGTGCACACAGAATTTCACGGAGCTCAAGGATGGAGCTATTGTTGCTGCCATGGGGTGTATGGGAGGCGAGGACTAGGAGTGGGGCTGGCAATCAGTACGGGAGTGTGACTGTCCCCCCTTCTCTGCAGGGTAAATGGTGCTGCTTCCCAAGGACCCCCTGCAGCGTCCTGAGAAAAGTGATCCCAGGACCCCAGGTGCCTGAGAAAATGTGTGAGGGTCAGGGCCAGCCCGTTCCTGCTCATGCTACTCAGCAGAACCTCCTTTATCTTCATGCACATCAACAGCTACTTACTGAACATTTAACAAGGCTTTGTGGGTGGTGCAAAAAGTACTCAGCCGCTAACCAAAAAGTTGGAGGTTTGAGCCTACTGAGAGGCACCTCAGAAGAAAGGCTTTTGAAAAAATCAGCCATTGAAAACACTGTGGAGCACAGTTCTACTCTGACACACATGGGGTCGCCATGCATGGGAATTCACTTGACAGCTGGTTAGAATTTTGGCCTGGCCCTTGCTAGTGTGCCTCCTTTTCTTCATCTGTAAATGAGCCCAGTGCTCACAAGAACTGCCTCGTCTGATCGTTGGTCAGATTCAGCGAGCTGACACGTGTCCACTTCCGGCAAGAGACCCTGGCACACCACAGGTTAAAACCTCTTTGTCATCATATGCAGCGCACACATGACATTGTGCCACAGTGTGCAGAGGGGCAAACACGGAATGTACTGATCGGTGAGCCTTCGCCTCTCTCACACGTTTGTTTCCTGGGGCCGCAGTAACAAAGTAACAAAGTACCACAAACTTGCTGTTGTTAGCTGCTGTCCAGTTGGCTCCAGTTCATGGCAACCTTACGTATAACACAAGGAAACACTGCCCAGTCCTGTGCCACCCTCACAATCCTTGCTATGTTTGAGCCCGTGATGGCAGCCACCATGTCAATCCATCTCATGGAGGGTTTTCCTCATTTTCACTGACCCTCTGCTTTACCAAACATGATGTCCTTTTCTAGTGATTGGTCTTCCTGATGACATGTCCAAAGTAAGCAAGATGATGTCTCACCACCCTCGCTTCTAAGGAGCATTCCAGCTGTACTTCTTCCAAGACGGATTTGGCTTAAAACAACAGAAATTTATTCTCTCACAGATCTGAAGGCCAGAGCTCAAAATTGATGTGTTGGCAGGGCCACGCTCCCTCTGAAGTCTCTGGGGGAGAATATGTTCCATGCCTTTTCTTAGCTTCTGGAGCTGCTGGAGATTCTGCCTTTGTCTTCACATGTCCTTCTCCCTGTATATCTGCATCTCCTCTTACTGTAAAGACACTGGTCATTGGATTAGGGCCCACCCTAACCCAGTATACAGAAACCCAAACCCGTTACTGTCAAGTCAATTCCGACTCATAGCGAAACAATAGGACAAAGTAGAACTGCCCATAGGGTTTCCAAGGAGAAGACGGTGGATTCGAACCACTGACCTTTTGGTTAGCAGCTGAGCTCTTAACCACTGTGCCCAGTAGGACCTCATCTTAATTTGATTATCTTTCCATAGACCCCATTTCCAAACAAGGTCACATTCACACGTACAGGAGTTAGGACTTCAACGTATCTTTTGGGGGGACACAATGCAACCTACAACACACTCCTTCTCTGGGTCCCAAGGGTCTCAGCTCTCCCCTTGCCCACCCAGAGTGAGCCCACCACAGAACAAGAGGCAAAGGCTGCAAACCATCAGCAGTGAGTGAGCTCAGAAAAGACCCTGGCCTCACCACTGGACAGGCAGACTCCAGATACACGCACAGCTGTGGGGGAAGCTTTCCTGCCCCCAGAGACGAGAGAAACTGTGCCGCTGTCAGACACAGAAAGTGCAGGATGGGACGGGACCAGTAAGGAGGACCTGCAGCATTTCAGAGAGCCCACCAGAGTCAGGGGCCCCTCCCCAAGTCAAGCTGCTGAGTGGAAACTGAGTCACTGCCCACTGGTTCCTCTTGAGTGCCCCGGGCCTTGCCCAGCCCCCTGACCATTTTGTATGGACAATCCCTCCATCCAAAGGTGCTGGATGCTTGTTAGCTAGTCCTGAGCAGAGGCAGTGGGACTTGGAGAAGGAAGGGATCTGGCCGAAGGGGCCTACAGAAGCGGGGACATTGGAAGACCATGCCACCTGGCTGGGGGAGGGGAGCAGCAGCATGCCAGGAAGTCCCCGCCCTTGAGGGCTAGCCACTTGTCAGAGGCCTGGGTGGCGCCAAGAGAAACCCGTGTGATCACAGTAGGAGGGACTAGGTGAGAGCAGTTACAACGTGGTCTGTGGTCTGCAATGGATCAACTGATCACCTACTCGTGTGTGTGTGTGTGTGTGTGTGTGTGTGTGTGTGTGTGTGTGTGTGTGTGCGCGCTTCTCAAACAGCAGGAAGGCCAAAGCCCTCTTTGAACTGCTGTGGGAGAACACAGAGTCCCTGGATGGCACAAACAATTAAGCGCTCAGCTGCTAACCGGAAAGTAGGAGGTTCAAGTCCACCCAGAGGTACCTAGAAAGAAATGTCTGGCGATCTACTTCTGAAAGATCAGACATTGAAAACCCTGTGGAGTGCAGTTCTACTCTGACACACATGGGGTCGCCATGAGTCAGGGTTGACACAACGGCACCTGGTTTTTGACTTGGGGAAAACACACCCCAAGGACATTTCCAGCGGCACCTCTGGAGAACAGAGAGGCTGGCATCTGGCTAATGCTCATTGGGGGTCTGACCCGGCCTTAGTAACTCAGCCAGTAGAACCTCAATTTCCTCATCTGTAAGGAGGCGACAATAATCTACCCCTTTGGTTGTCCTGAGAGTTAGGCCATATGTAAAGCACCTATTACATAGTAGGAGCTCCAGAGAGATGCTGTTGAAGCCCATAATGACATTGCTAGCTCTACTCTGCAATATCGTCATTTTAATATTGCAAAATATTAATGCAGTAAAATATTTTATTCAGGCACAAAAATCATCTACTGTTTCTATCCCCTAAAGCTACATAAATAACAAAACTCTGATACTTTGTTTCAGTTTGTACAGGAGTTTACATTTTTGCAAAGTACTCTCAAATACAGACCCCTCGCATACGGTTCCCTAGCTGACCGCTTGCTTTCCAGGCTGGTCACTTGATCCTTTTGCACTCTAGTTTTCTCCCGGTAAAACGAGGCTGATGTGAGGATTAAGGACTTACCGAAGGGAAAGCGTTCACACTTGTGTGCACGGTGCGCGCCCTATAACAGTGAGCCTGTTCTACCTTGGTGAGTAACATCTGGTGTTTTAAAAGCCTGTGAGCAGCCATCTAAGATACTCCCCTGGTCTCACCCCTTCGGGAGCAAGGGAGAATGAAGAAAACAAGATACAAGGGAAAGATGAGTCCAAAGGTCTAATGGACCACAGCTACCACAGCCTCCACCAGACGGAGTCCAGTACAACTAGATGTTGCCTGGCTACCACCACTGACTGCCCTGACAGGGATCACAACAGAGGGTCCCAGACAGAGCTGGAGAAAAATGTAGAACAAAATTCTAACTCACAAAAAATGACCAGGCTTACTGGCCTGACAGAGACTGGAGAACTCCCGAGAGTATGGCCCCCTGGACGCCCTTTTAGCTCAGTAATGAAGTCACTCCCGAGATTCACCCTTCAGACAAAGATTAGACAGCCCCATAAAAGAAAACGAGACTAATGAAGTACAACAGTCCAGGGACAGGGACTAGAAGGCAGGAGGGGACAGAAAAGCTGGTAATAGGGAACCAAAGGTTGAGAAGGGACAGTGTTGACATGTCATGGGGTTGTTAACCAATGTCATAAAACAATATGTGTACTAACTGTTTAATGAGAAACTATTTGTTCTGTAAACCTTCATCTAAAGTACAGTAAAAAGAAAATAAAATAAATAATAAATAAATCGATCCAATGGCAATAAATAAATAAATAAATAAAGGTGAGCCTGTATTTCCAACTGGTCTCTACTGACAAGTTCTCTGCTTTGGCTGAGCTGCTGGGTCCTGAGGGTCTAGAGACTGTCAGCAGGGATGACAGGAGATGCATGGATGTGAACTGGAGGAAGTGTGAAGGCTTAAACAGGGAGGGAGGGAAATAGAGAAGGGAGGGAGGGAGGGAGGGAGGGAGGAAGGTGGCCGGGGTGGGGAGAAGGGGGCTGGCTGTGATGTGAAATAGAATGGAGACCTTTAGTAAGGACTTGAAGAAAGTAAAGGAGAGGTCACTCTGCAGCTGTCAGGGGGGAGCATTCCAGCCAGAGGAGCAGGCGTAGAAAAGCCCCAAAGGCTGGAGCTGCACCAGGGAGAGGGTGGAGCGGAGGAAGGCTGCATAGACAACAGAGGGCTCACAGGTCCCCTAAGACATGGGTCCCACAGGAGCCACGGCAGGGTTTTCAGCAGAGGAGCGACACAAGGTGACATACTTTAACAGGATCACTCTGGCAGCTGAGCAGTAAGAGTAGAGGCCAGGGGATGCTCCAGGTGGGGGATGATGCAGGCTTCGAGCAGGCAGCAGTGCAGGGGTGAGAAGTGGTTGGTCAATTTCTACCTGATTTGTGGAAGTAGAGCCAGCATGATTCCCGATGATTGGATGTGGGGTGTGAGAGAAAGAAAAGGTAAGGATGTCTCCAAAATATGGGAGCTAAACAACTAGAAGGATCAACTAACCAACCAACCCATTGCCATCGAGTCTATTCCGACTCATAGTAACCCTATAGCACAGAGTAGAACTGCCCCATAGGGTTTCCAAGGAGCACCTGGTGGATTCAAACTGCTGACCTTTTGGTTAGCAGCTGTAGCTTTTAACCACCTCACCACCAGGGTTTCCACTAGAAGGATGGATAGGATATTTAACTGAGGTGAGGAAGAGCACAGGTAGCAGATTTGTGTGTGTGTGTGTGTGTGTGTGTGTGTGTGTGTGTGTATGTGTGTGTGTGTTGGGGTGGGTGGGGTGTTACACAGTACAAGTTCTCTTTTAATTATGTTAAATTTGAGATGTATATTAGAAATCCCCACAGTGTATCAAGCAAGGAAGCAGAGGGTAGATGAGTCTTAGCGTGGGCATCCAGGAGAGGAGTGAGCTGGTACTAGGAACTCCAATGATATTTAAAACCATGATTATGGGTGTGAGCCCCAGGGAGTGAGCATGGACGGCACGCAGAAGAGGACCAAGGACCAAACCCTGGCATCTCCAACACGGAGAGGTTGAGAAGAAGAAAAGGAACCAGAGGGAGAGATCCAAGAGCAAGGAGAGAAACCAAGAGACTGAGGTGTCCTACATAGGAATCAGGAGAAAAGGGAGTTATGACAGAAGATGAGCCCTTTTGTCAAACGTTGCTGTTATGGATTGAATTGCATTTGCCCAAAATACGTGATGGAATCCTAACCCCTATACCTGTGGATGTAATCCTGTTTGGAAATAGGGTTTTGGT
Organism: Dugong dugon; assembly: GCA_030035585.1. Lineage (NCBI taxonomy): Eukaryota > Metazoa > Chordata > Mammalia > Sirenia > Dugongidae > Dugong > Dugong dugon. Next base: position 221,654,208 of record CM057460.1, read on the forward strand.
GGTATCAATGGGGCTACACCAGTATAAGATGTGTCCAAAATCTAATCACTTCTGAGTTATTGAAAGAGTTGATCAGACACAAACACAGACACACGGGGGAGGACAGACACCAAGGATCGGCCAGAAGCCAAGGAGACAAGGAATGCCCGGGCTACCAGCGTGGAAGGAATCAACATGGCCAAGACCCTGGCTTGGACTTTTAGCCTCCAGAACTGTAAGAAAATAAATGTGTTCTATTTAAAGCCACCCACTTGCGGTATTTCTGTTATAGCAGCTGCGGGAGACTAAGACAATTGCCAAAGGCTCAGATGAAATGATGACCAAGAACAACCCAACTCCACTCTGGGGCTGGGAGTCAAAGATGATGTTCATATGCAGCGACTGTCCTTCTCTGGGTTGTGGCCGCTAATCTCCAGGGTTTAGCTTGGTTCTAGGGATTCCATCAAGTTCAATGTCCAATGTGAGTTCAACACAGACTCAAGGATATGAGGTTATCCCCAAGAAGAAGCAGAGCCAAATTCATCACAGAGTCACCACGTTCATAAACAGAAAGCTGCCAGCCTTGAAGAGCAGATAAGGCAACTTTGCTTCCATTTCATTATGGAGAACATTACTGTCCCGCACACTTACGAAGTAGGGATACATTAGAGTATTTTCTTTCAAAAGCAAATTTTAAACATCTCTTAACTGAAGATGATCCAAAAATAGTGATTTTTCACAAGAAAAACCTGTTGCCTTCAAATTTTCCCTAATGTCATGGATCCATTACTGTAGTGTTGGGATCCAAACATCTCTTCTGCTTACTGTGGAGAAAATCCCTTAACTTTACCCAGTCTCAACTGCCTCACTTGTAAATTCACTTTGCCTATGGAGCCCTGGTGGCACAGTGGTTAAGAGCTCAGCTGCTAACCAAAAGGTCAACAGTTTGAATCCACCAGCTGCCCCTTGGAAACTCTATGGAGCAGCTCTACTCTGTCCTATAGGGTCACTATAAGTTGAAATCAACTCGACGGTAACAGGTTTGGTTTGGTTGAAGGATAAAATACCCATCTGTCAGTTTGCCATACTGTGGTGGCTTGCGTGTTGCTATGATGCTGGAAGCTATGCCACAGGAATTTCAAATACCAACAGGGTCACCCATGGTGGACAGGTCTGAGCAAAGCTTCCACCCTAAGACAGACTAGGAAGAAAGGCCTGATGATTTACTTCCAAAAATTATCCAGTGAATACCTTATGGATTGCAACAGAATATTGTCCAAGATAGTGCTGGAAGCTGAGCCCCCTAGGTTGGAAGGACACAATAACCAATTGACTCAAACACACCAATGATCATGAAGGTGGCACAGGACTGGGCAATGTTTCGTTCTGTTATACATAAGTAACCCATGAGTTGGAGCTGACTTGACGGCACCTAACAACAACAACAACAAAGGATAAAATGAGATAAAGTATGTGAGAGTTTGGAGCAGGTCCTGGCATATGGCAGCTGATAAAAAGTAACTATTATAATGGTGATCGCCTGGTTTTAAGCATCTTGCCAGGAGGCTGGGTGGCCCAAGACGTTTTTGATCAGCTAACCCAAAGGTTGGCAGTTCAAAGCCATCTAGCAGCTCCATGGAAGAAAGGCCTGGTGATCTGCTTCTGTAAAGATTACAGCCAAGAAAACCCTATGGAGCAGTTCTACTCTGTTAACACATGGAGTTGCCATGAGTTTGGGGGGACTCCACTCGAAGGCAGCTAAGAGCAAGAAAACATCTTGCCAAGAAGATAAATGTCTACCAGAAGTCCTTCCTTTCTCTCTGGACGCCCCCAGGGAGCTCCAAAGGCCAGACTGTGGGCTGTGCTAGCTCCCACATTCAGAGTCCGGGGAGAATTCCAGTCTGCTTGTAGACCAAAACACTCCTTCTCAAGCACCTCTTAATGGGTGTTTACTAGATAAGAGCAACTGGCTTCTTGGTCTGTGAAAGAAGCCCCTTGGGGCCTTTTCTCCTCATTATGCAAGTGATAAAGGCTCCTTGCAGGATTTTGGATGGCTCAAGGGAACCACTATGAAAAGGTTTGGCTTGTGATTCAAATCTTCTAGTCATACCTGAGGAATCCTTGGGGGAAGCAAAGGGTTAACCACCAGCCAAAAGGTTTGCACCCTGGAAGACAGACCTGGCAATGTGGCTTTGAAAATTCCACAAGGCGGTTCTACTCTGCACATACGGTGTCGCTGTAAGTCAGAATCTACTCAATGGCAACCACCACCACCAACAGCAAAATCATAGTTGAGATCCACGGGGTGCACAAGTCTACCTCCTGCTGTTCGCCCCAAGGAAGAATTTCTGTGCGGTAACTTTCTTTGTTAAGTGCTTTGTAGTCCACTCTGGACTCCCAGAACAAAGCAAACAAATTCCACCTTCCAAACCAAAATCCAACCCTGCTCAGCCAGGGAGCGGATCCTTAGGCTCCATCTGCATTGTTTACTCGGGGGCAGAGCTATACCTGGCCGCCTCCCCCAGGGCTTTACAAAGGTTTTCATTCCGCTGGACTCCAGGGAGTTCCAGGCTTGTCCCAGGCTTAGAGAATGTCTATGTTCCAAACCCAGAATGATAAATTAGAAGGGTTACTGGTAAATTTTTATAATGGCATAACAAACTCTAGGGTATAAAATTTAAAAGCTTAATGAAGGTTTGAACCTACATTTCTCTATGACCATCAGTAATAATCATTGGTTTTTATTAATATAATAGCTAGTGACTATTAAGCAGTTAAGGAATCCTGGTGGCATAATGAAGCCCTGGTGGTGCAGTGGTTAAAATCTTGGCTGCTAACTGGCAGGTCAGCAGTTTGAATCCACCAGTAGCTCATTGGAAACCCTATGGGACAGTTCTACTCTGTCCTATAGGGTTGCTGTGAGTCGGAATCGACTCGATGGCAACGGGTTGGGTTTTTTGGTTTGGTGGCTTAATGGTTAAGAGCTCAGCTACAAACTGAAAGCCCAGTGGTTCGAACCCACCAGTGGCTGAGAAGGAGAAAAGACCTGGTGATCTACTCCCATAAAGATTACAGCCAAGGAAATCCTGTGGGGTAGTGCTACTGGCTCCTACAGGGTCGCTATGAGTCAGAATCTACTCAACAGCACCTAACAACAACATTAAGGAATTATAAAATGTGTCAGCTCTCTGTGAAGTGACTGATGTGTATTAACTCTTAGTTTTCACTAATATTGGATGAAATAGGCTTCATCTCCCATTTGACAGATGAGAAAGCAAAGCTAAGGCACCGAAGAACAAAATGGTTTCCCAGAGAGTGCACAGCTGAAGAATGGCTGTGTCAGGATTCAAAGCTTGTCATTGCAACCAGGGGCATCCTGAACGTCACCATGCTGCCCCCTCCGCACACTCCTTGGCATTCCAAGGGTTCACCTGCGTGTCTTTTCAAATAATTCCACCGAGCACTTGAAGAGCATTTTTGATCTGATGCTGCAAATCTCTCTTCAGCTCAAGGAAAAATTTTTGTTCCTTTGGTGATGGCTTCACCGCCACCATGCCTGTAGTCTCTTCCTGGACGCCTGTCAGATGAAAGAAAAGATCTCCTGGACCTCCTTCCATGATAAATACTTCCTTTCATAGTTTCCACCTCTTTGCCTTTTCACTCTGGGGTGGCAACAATTCTTTGAATTAAATTGAGCCCCTAATTCATCATATCAGATTTTACCTCTGTCTGATCTGCCATTTACTGCTGCAGCTGAGTTCTTTTATTCTCCAGAATTACGTTTTTATCTCCAAGAATTCTTTCTTGTGCTGCAATTGCTTTTTTCACCACCTGTCTGTCAGTTTGTCGTACTGTGGTGGCTTGCTTGTTGCTATGACAATAGAAGCTATGCCACAGGTATTTCAAATACCAGCAGGGTCACCCAAGGTGAACGGGTTTCAGTGTAGCTTACAGACTAAGACAGACTAGGAAGAAGGGCCTGGTGGTCTACTTCTGAAAATAAGTGAGTGAAAACCTTATGAGTAGTTGTGGAACATTGTCTGATATAGTGCCAGAAGATGAGTCCCTCAGGTAGGAAGGCACTCAAAAAATGACTGGGGAAGAGCTGCCTCCTCAAAGTAGAGTCGACCTTAGTAACCTGGATGGAGTAAAGCTTTCAGGACCTTCATCTGCTGATATGGCAATGACTCAAGAGGAGAAGAAATAGCTGCAAACATCCATCAATAATCAGAACATGGAATGTATGAAGTATGAATCTAGGAAAATTGGAAGTCATCGAAAATGAAATGGAATGCATAAAGATCGATATCCTAGGCATTAGTGAGCTGAAATGGACTGATATTGGCCGTTCTGAATCGGAAAAATCATATGGTCTACAATGCCAGAAATGACAACTTGAAGGGGAACAGTGTTGCATTTATCGTCAAAAACAACATTTCAAGATGTATCCTGAAGTACAATGCTGTTAGTGACAGGATAATATCCATACGCCTACAAGGAAGACCAGCTAATACAACTATTATTCAAATTTATGCACTAACCACTAAGGCCAAAGACGAAGAAATTGAAGATTTTTACCAACTTTTGCAGTCTGAAATAGATCAATCATGCAATCAAGATGCATTGATAATTATTGGTGATTGAAATGTGAAAGTTGGAAACAAAGAAGGATCAGTAGTTGGAAAATATGACCTGGGTGATAGAAACGATGCCCGAGATCAGATGATAGAATTTTGCAAGACCAACAACTTATTCATTGCAAATATGTTTTTCCAACAACATAAATGGCAACTGTATACATGGTCCTTGCCAAATGGAACACACAGAAATCAAATGGAGTACATCTGTAGAAAGAGACAATGTAGAAGCTCAATATCATCAGTCAGAACAAGACCAGGGGCCGAATGCAGAACAGACCATCAATTGCTCATATTCAAGTTCAAGTTGAAGCTAAATAAAATTAGAACAAGTCCACAAGAGCCAAAGTATGACCTTGAGTCTATCTCACCTGAATTTAGAGACCATCTCAAGAATAGATTTGACATATTGAACACTAATAACCAAAGACCAGATGAGTTGTGGGATGACATCAAGGATATCATACACAAAGAAACCACAAGGTTGTTAAAAAGACAGAAAAGAAAGAAAGGCTAACATGGATGCCAGAAAAGACTCTGAAACTTGCTCTTGAATGCAGAGTAGCTAAAGCAAGTGAAAGAAAGGATGAAGTAAAAGAGCTGAACAGAAGATCTCAAAGGACTGCTTGAGAAGACAAAGTAAAGACCTGCAGTTAGAAAACCAAAAAGGAAGAATACGCTTGGCATGTCTCAAGCTGAAAGAACTGAAGAAAAAATTAAAGCCTTGAGTTGCACTTGACCCAAGCCATGGTATTTTCAATTACATCATGTGCATGTGAAAGTTGGACAATGAATAAGGAAGACTGAAGAGGAATTGACGCCTTTGAACTATGATGTTGGCAAAGAATACTGAATATACCATGGACTGCCAGAAGAACAAACAAATCTGTCTTGGAAGAATACAGCCAGAGTGTTCCTTGGAAGCAAGGATGGCTAGACTTTGTCTCATATACTTTGGACATGTTATCAGGAGAGACCAGTCCCTGGAGAAAGACATCATGTTTAGTAAAGCAGAAAGTCATCACAAGAGAAGAAGACCCTCATTGAGATGGACTGACACAGTGGTTGCAACAATGGGCTCAAGCATAGCGACGATTGTGAGGATGGCTCAGGACGGGCAGTGTTTTGTTCTGTTGTACACGGGGTGGCTATGAGTTGGAACCAACTTGACAGCACCTAACTACAACAACAATTGCTCTTTATTTTATTTTACAGTAAAAACTCTTATTTCCTTGACAAAATAGCCTCTAGAACTTCCTTGAGAAAAAAACTAGAATTATTTGTTAGGTGCTCCATCACCCTCTCAGCTCAGTGGCCCTCTTTAAGCTGCTGATTCTCCCTGTGTCTGGGAACTTTCATTGCCTGCACATATTTAGAAATAAAAATTAAAAGCCAAGATGGATGAATTTTGGTGGCTAGTGTGGGATCCCTCTGTGACCATTTAGTAGAAGTCTTTGGGGGAGGGTGGAGAGAATGGAGGAGTCCTTGGGTGGCACAGTCAGGTAAGCAGTTGACTACTAACTGAAAGGTTGGAGGTTCGAGTCCACCCAGAGGCACCTTCAAAGAAATGTCTGGCGATCTACTTCTGAAAACTCAGTCACTGAAAACCTTGTGGAGTAGAGTTCTACTCTAAGCATATGGAGTGGCCATGAGTTGGAATCAACTCAGTGGCAACTGGTTTGGGTTGGAATGAGAGGGCTACGGAAATGCTTCCCCTTGGGCCTGGTGCAGAGGAAGGACTGATGGCAGGTGGGGTCAAGGCTAAGAACACCGCATAGGCTAGAAGCTGCCATTCTGAGCCAAGTGGTGGCTCTGGTCCTGTGTTGCAAGCAGAGCCCGGGAGGCCGCCTCCATGAGTGGTGCTGGTGGAATTCCAGAGGCTCCTTCATTAATTCTCCAACACTGCTCCAGGTTCACTGACGCTCCCGTCCAGCCCTTCTCTGCTGGTGGATCATAGGGGTGTCTGCAGGCTCCAGAAGAACGGTGTGCTTGGGCATCTCATTGTTGTCTGGAGCCTCCCTCCCCACCTTCTGATTAGGACATCCTACAATGAACTGCAGCACCGCCTCTCCCCTCGGGGCCCCTGCTGTCTGCATGAAGGGCCCTGCCAGCCCAGATGCCCACATCTCTTAGCAGGGGATCCACTGGGGCAACATGACTCAAATGCCATGCTGGCTGTTCTCTGGGCAGGGAGGGCCTGCCTCAGTTTCCAAAATCTTCAATTATTTATCTTTCAAATTCCTTCCCTTTAGTTCCTATAACTCCCACCCAGACGACCATTATAGGCTACCGTACCCTAAGCTTGGGAGGAGGTTGGAGGTGGTTGGGGGGGATCTGAGCCCTGATTTTGGCGGGTGGGATAGGGGTGGTGAAGCGTTTCAGTGTCCTGAGCTTGATGGGGTTCTGCCCCCTGAGCTTGGTGGGGTAGGGGTGGGGTTCCACCCCCTGAACTTAGTGGGGTGGGGGTGAAGGTTCTGCCACAGGAGTTTGGTGAAGGCTTCTTTGCCCTGAGCTTGGTGGGTGGGTGGTTTCTGAGGTCCACACTGCTTCTCTCCACTAGAAAGTGAAACTCATTTGTGACTGGACCAGCCCTAGGATTTCAAACCCCACTAATCAGGAGACTCTCCTGAGGGTGTGGAAACGCTGGTGGCGCAATGCTTTAAGTGCTCTGGCTGCTAACCAAAAGGTCAGCAGTTCAAATCCACCAGGTGCTCCTTGGAAACTCATGTGGCTGTTCTACCCTGTCCTATAGGGTTGCTATGAGTTAGAACCGACTTGATGGGGTTCCTGAGGGTGCTAAAATGCAGATTTCCAGCTACAGGGCCCTTCACTAACCACTATCTGACTTGCATTTTCTCCTGCCCTTTCTTCCTTGTTCTTCTCTCTTGCACTTGCTCTCTTTGTCACTCTTAACTTTTTCTTCCAATAAACTCATAAACCCCTGCAAAGGACAAATCCCATCCTCTAAATGGCCTCTGTCAGAACGGAAGTTTTTGCAGGCACACACTGGAATTTGCCTTCCTCCAGACTTTTACCAGGAAAGGAAAGAGATTAAGACTTTTAGAAAGTGACCAAAATAAATTCAGTGCATTAAAGACGCACCCGGGCAGCCACGTGAGCCCATCTGTGACAGGCAATCCACCTGACTTTGCAGCTCACAGACTTCTCTCCTCTGCTCGCATTGATATTCATATTAATTAATTATGATCATGCAAAAGCCACTCAGCATGAGAGAGCTGAGAATTCCAGAAGGAAGCAGAACGTGGTGAAGAGGAATCTACTCTCTCACCTGTGGGATTATCATCAAATGACTTCTCAGAAAATTTAGATTTATCCCAGAAATGTTCAGACTCTTGTCTCTAGAATGAGAAATGGACGTTGTTCTTAGCGCAAGGGGCAAAAGTTGAGCAGTGCTGTTATAGAGAGGGGGAAAGCAAAGGAAAGCATTCTGACCAAACCCTAGAAATGAGTAATAAGGAAGGAGGACAATAGAAATTCAAAAACCTATTGGTGTCAAGTCAATTCTCTGACTCATAAAGACCCTATAGGACAGAGTAGAACTGCCCCATAGGTTTTCCAAGAAGTGGCTGGTGGATTCGAACTGCCGACCTTTTGGTTAGCAGCCAAGCTCTTAATCACTGTGCCACCAGGGTTCCAAAAATAGAGATAAGCACCTCCAAAGATCGCAGATACACATCTTGAAGGGGTCATAGTCAATGACTACTAACTATGTAGCAAAGGTCCCTGGGTGGCACGAGTGATTAGCGCTAGACTACTCACCTAAAGGTTGATGGTGCTGCAGAAGAAAGGCCTGCTTCCATAAAGATTGCAGCCCCCCGCCAAAAAAAAAAAAAAAAAAAAAACCTATGAAGCAATTCTACTCTGTAACTCATGGGGTCTCCATGGGTCACAATTGACTGGAAGGCAATGTTGTTGTTTTTTAACTATGTAACAAGTGCTTCCACATATGTTACCTTATTTCACTGACTCTAACTATAGTAAGAGGAGCCCTGGTGGGGCAGTGGTTAAAGCAATGGACTGCTAAATGAGAAGTCAGCTGTTGGAAACCATCATCAGCTTCACAGGAGAAGGATGTGGCAATCTGCTTCCATCAAAGATATACAGCCTTGGAAAGCCTATGGATCACTGTGAGTTGGAACCGCCTCGATGGCAGTGGGTAATGATAGCAAAGGAGTCCCCGGATGGTACAAATAGTTAATGCACTTGGCTGCTAGCTGAAAGGCTGGAAGTTTGAGTCTACCCAGAGGCAATTCAGAAGAAAGGCTTGGCAATCTATTTCCAAAAAAATCAGCCGTTGAAAACCCTATGGTGCACAGTTCTACTCTGATACATGTAAGGGCGCAATGAGTCAGAATCAACTCAACAGCAACTGGTTTGGTTTTGGTATTTAATGACAGTAAAATCAGGAGAAATAACTATTACTTAGTGTACCATCAAGGGGAAAAAATGCTAAACAATTAAATGATGTTTTCTTATCATTTAGGATTATTAAATGTATGAAAGAGTCCCTTTAGATGTATTTAAAAATTCTTATATAAGTATGTAAACACTTAAAGCACTTACTATGAAGATCAAAGACTACAGCCTTCAGTATGGATTACAGCTCAACATAAAGAAAACAAAAGTCCTCACAACCGGACCAATAAGCAACATCATGATAAACAGAGAAAAGATTGAAGTCATCAAGGATTTCATTTTACTTGGATCCACAATCAACACTCATGGAAGCAGCAGTCAAGAAATCAAAAGACGCATCGCATTGGGCAAATCTGCTGCAAAAGACCTCTTTAAAGTGTTAAAAAGCAAAGATGTCACCTTGAAGACTAGGGTGCACCTGACCTAAGCCATGGTGTTTTCAATCACCTCATATGCATGTGAAAGCTGGACTGTGAATAAGGAAGACCAAAGAAGAATTGACGCCTTTGAATTATGGTGTTGGCCAAGAATATTGAAAATACCGTGGACTGCCAAAAGAACAAACAAATCTGTCTTGGAAGAGGTACCGCCAGAATGCTTCTTGGAAGCAAGAATGGCAAGACTACGTCTCACATACTACGGGCGTGTTATCAGGAGGAATCAGTCCCTGGAGAAGGACGTCATTCTTGGTCATTGTAGAGGGTCAGTGAAGAAGAAGATGACCCTCAAAGAGATGGATTGACACAGTGACTACAGCAATGAGCTCAAGCATAACAACGATTGTGAGGATGGCGCAGGACCGGTCAGTGTTTCATTCTGTTGTACATAGGGTTGCTATGAGTCTGAACCAACTCAACAGCACCTAACAACAATATAAGCATAAGATATAGGTGAAATAAATTGGTGGGTTATTCCTAAAATTTTTCACATTGAAGCCAAATCTTTTAAATCCCTTTTGGAATCATAGATGTCAATATCTGTGTTTTTCTATACAACATCATCCTCTGTTATTTCCTAAGAGTTTTTCCTATTGCTGCTGTAACAAATATCACAACTTAATGGCTGAAACAATACTGATTTTTACTGTCTTACACTTCTACAGGTCAGAGGTCCAACGTGGGTCTCACTGGGCTAAAAACAAGATGTCAGCAGGAATTTGGTACTTTCTGGAGGCTCTAGAGAGAATGTTTCCTTGCCTTTAACTGTTTCTGGTGGCCACCCACATTCCATGATGTTTAAATTGTCCCAGTTTTTGACAGCACTTCAGAAGTCTTTGATAGTTTCCTTGCTTGCTGGTATACCAAGACGTTCCAAGTTCATCTTGTTCATCTTCTGCCCTAGACCTAGAATCAGCCTTCTCCAAGGAGCCCTGGTTCCCTTTAGAGGGAAGTGGTACTTAGAAACCCTCATTTGGTCATCAAGGATGCTCACTGTTTCTAGGCCTTTTCAGTGGATGTAGCAAGGAATATTTTTTCAACACAAAAGTTCTCAGGAACTTTCATGGATTGAAATATGTGCTGTAAATCCTAACCCTTATACCTGTGGAAAGGAGCCCTGTGGCGCAGTGGCTAAGTGCTCATCTGCTAACCGAAAAGTTGGCTGTTTGAACCCACCAGCCACTCCAAGGGAGAAAGATGTGGTGATTTGCTTCCGTAAAGATTTCAGCCTAGGAGACCATACGGGGCAGTCCTACACTGTCCTATAAACTCGCAATGAGCTGGAATCCACTTGACAGCAATGGATTTGGTTTATACCGGTGGATGCAATCCTATTTCAGAATAGGAGTTTCTTTGTTATGTTAATAAGGTCATATCAGTGGAGGGTGTGTTTTCAGCCAATCACTTTTGAGTTCTAAAAAGTGCAGATTAGGCACAGACGTAAGGAGCTACAGATGGGGGAAGACAGATGTCACACCACATGAAGATTGCCAAGGAACTGAGGAACAGAAGCTGACAAGAGACAAGGACCCCCGGTCCACTAATAGAGAAAGATCCTTCCCCTAGAACCGGTGTCCTAAATTCAGAATTTTAGCCTCCTAAAATGTGGGAAAATAAATTTCTGTTTGTTAAAGCCACCCACTCACGGTATTTCTGTTAAAGCAGCACTAAGAAGCTAAGACAGGAATGCATACTGACATTTTTTAATCAAATTCAGGACTACAGAGCTACTTAACCTCTTCAGTCTGACATCTGTATCTCATTTCTCCCAGGCTAAAACTCTCAGTTTACCTGGGAAGCTTTAAAAACAACGCATTCTGCAGCCCCACCCAAACTAATTGAATGATGACCTCAGGGGAGGAGGCTCAGGCAAGAATAATTTTTTTTTAAGGATCCCCAGGTGATTCTAATGAACATCCAGACTTGAAAAGCCCAGGAAGAGGGAGCAGTCACCAGGGTGGAATACTGCTGAGGGGTTGAGTGAGAAAGAAGAGTGAGAAATGACTATGTAGCTTGTCAATTTGTAGGCAGAGCTTTGTAGGGTAAGGAGTGAGTGAGGAGGAGGAAGTTAAGATCATGAATGTAGGTAGCACTTTTAAGAAGCGTGGTTATAAAGCGAAGGGAGAGGGGGGCAGTATGGGAAACCCTGGTGGCGTAGTGGTTAAGAGCTATAGCTGCTAACCAAAACGTCAGCAGTTCAAATCTACCAGGAGCTCCTTGGGAACTCTGTGGGGTAGTTCTACCCTGTCCTATACGGTCACTATGAGTTGGAATTGACTCGATGGCAATGGGTTGGTTGGTATCTACCCTATCGCCTTGCAGAAAGGTAGCAGCAAGAGAAGCTTTTGTTTTAAGAGAAGGGGGAAGTTTAAGCATGTTTATAAATTGCTGAGAAGGATCAGGAGGCAGGCAGAGGAAAGTTTCCAGAGAAAGCAGAGATGGATCGATAAGCTCCCACTGGGGATCAGGCCGCTGGGGAGGCTCCTGGATAGCAGGGAGAGGAAAGATGTCCTGGATCTTGCCTGCAAACTCAAGACGAAGAACCAGACCCTATTTAGCCTTTTGCAGCCAGTGGCTGACACAGTGCCTGATACATAAAAGCCCATTCCATTGCTTTCGAGTCAATTCTGTGGCACAGTGACTCTATAGGACAGAGGAGAACTGCCCCATAGAGTTTTCAAGGAGCAGCTGGTGGATTCAGACTGCTGACCTTTTGGTTAGCAGCTGAACTCTTAACCACTGCGCCACCAGGGTTCCGTTGATACATAAAAAGGATTCAATAATTACATGTTAAAAGTGACTCAAAGATGCAAATGTAGAAACCAAAGAAAGATAGTGCAAAATCCAAAACCAAACCCATTGATATGGAGTTGATTCCGACTCATAGCGACCCTAAAGGACAGAATAGAACTGCTTCATATGGTTTCCAAGGAGTGGCTGGTAGATTCAAACTGCTCACCTTTTGGTTAGCAGCTGAACGCAAATAGAGGTTCTCAAAGTTGCAGTCTGACCCTTTCTGGAGGTCCTTTAGGTCAAAACTGTTTTTATAACAATTCCTGTCTCAGAGTTCTCTAGAGGAACAGAACCAGTGGGGTGGGAAAAAAAAAAAAAAAAAAATATATATATATATATATATATATATATATATATAGAGAGAGAGAGAGAGAGAGAGAGAGAGAGAGAGAGAGAGAGAGAGAGAGAGAGAGAGAGAGAGAGAGAGATTTATTTTAAGGAACTGGCTCATACATTGATGGGGGCGTGGGGGCTACTGGCAAGTCCAAAATCTGTAGGTCAGGTGAGGGGAGAAGTCCTGGCTGGCACAAACAGTTAAGTGCTTGACTCCTAAGCAAAAGGTTGGCAGCTTGAACCTACTCAGAGGTGCCTCAGAAGAAAGGCCTGGGGATCTGCACATGAAACATCACAGCCTTGAAAACCCTATGGAGCACAGTAATACACTGCAACACATAGGGTTGCCATGAGTCAGATTCCTTAGCAACTGTTTTTGTTGGTTTTGTTGTGTTTTTTTTTGGCAAGGGGAAGAGAAAAGAAGTTCTTGCGAAATGTCCATTTATAGTCTGGAGGAAGGACACATTCTAGGGAAACTCCTTTTTTGCACTTAAGGCCTTCAAATGATTGGATAAGGCCCACCCACAGTCTGGGGTGGGGGGTGATCTGCTTTACTTAAGGCCAACTGATGTAACTAATCACATGCAACTACCGGCAGTCCCTGATTTACGATGTATTCTGGTTATAGCCAACCACATTATAACCATCCATTTTTTTTTATACATCTATCCTCAGTAATATGTACTGCATGCAACGTTGCAGTGCATAATTTGCCGATGTTATCATTGTCAGATGTTCATTCACAGATGTTCAATTTTATGATTTACTGTTCAAAACACTGCTGTATAGATTTTGTTTTCTACACTAAATCAGGGGCTTCGGTTGCTTGAAAACATGGACCCAAGCAATGATCGCTTTGCTAAAGTCGACAGGCAGATTCGGGAAGCAGTGAGATGTTACCACGAAATATATGATGTAAAAAAGAAAAGAACCGGACAGACGACTCTCACCAATGTTCTGCCTAGAAACGCCATCCCCACTCCCAGAGGTAATCCAGGTAATCCAGAACCTTCTGCAGTTACTCCTGCATCTCACAAAATGTCAATTTCATTCAACTCTCCTTTATCCTGGTAAATGTATTTTTTAATATATGTATTAAACTATATCTTAAAGTTTATATATAATGTTTCCAACTCCTAATCACAAATAAAGATTGGATTTATAAAGATACTGATAATAAAAGACAATAATAATGAAAACTTAAAAAAATAAAAACAGATATTTGACTTATGTCAGAACCAACCGGAGTCACCTGTCGGAGATTGCTGATACTTTGTAACAAAGTCTAGATTAGTGTTTGCCCCAAACAGCTGGGCACCATAGCCTAGTCAAGTTGACACATAAAATTAATCGTCACAATACGAAACTATTAGTCTTTTTTCACTCAGTCTCCCATGAGTGTTGGGTGGAAATTTCCAGAAACTTCGTGGCATGTGATATCCTAACAGGTTAAAGGCAGAGACACCTATGATAAGCCAGCTGTCTTCTAAGCCAGACATTACAGAGATTTGAAAAAATGTAAAATAATGCCTGTCATGATTTGAATTATGTCCTCCCCAAAATGTGTGTATCAATTTGGCTGGGCCAGGATTCCCAGTATTGTGTGGCTGTCCTCCATTTTGTGATTGTAATTTTATGTTAAAGAGGATTAGGGTGGGATTGTAACACCAACTTTACCCAGGTCACATCCCTGATCCAATGTAAAGGGAGTTTCCCTGGAGTGTGGCCCGCACCACCTTTTATCTTACAAGAGATAAAAGGAAGGGAAGCAAGCAGAGAATTGGGGCCCTCATACCACCAAGAAAGCAGTGCTGGTAGCAAAGTGTGTCCTCTGGACCCAGTGTCTCTGCGTGGAGAAGCTCCTAGTCTGGGGGAACATGGATGAGAAGGCCGACAGACAGAGAAAGCCTTCCCCCGGAGCTGATGCCCTGAATTTGGACTTTCAGCCTACTTTACTGTGAGGAAGTAAACTTCTCTTTGTTAAAACCATCCACTTGTGGAATTTCCGTTATACTAGCACTGGATGACCAAGACAACACCATTCTTATCTTTTTGAAAATAGTTTTTTTTTTCAATAAAAAGGTTATTTATGTCGCTGTGTAACAGGTTTATACTGTTATTTTTAAAGAATCATTACATGTTGTTAAAATTTCTCAGCTTAATCTCTAGTTCAGTAAATGCTGATGTATGTGACCCACTCAAGCAAAAGCTCTTTCGGGTCCTCAAAAATTTTTCAGAGCGTAAAGGGGACCTGAGACCAAAAAGTTTGAGAACTGGTGGTGTCAGAGAAACCAATGAGCATCATTGTATCACAATGGTGACAACTTTCTGGCAGACGCCTTACTGAAAGGAATTTTTGGTTAGTTCTTTGGGCTGGAAAGTGAGACCCTTCTTTGCCCTCACTGCCCAGGGACATGCTTAATGACAATGTTTGCCCTTTCCAAAAAGGGAGAAAAAATAAAACCAATAACCAGACGCTGTCCAGTTGATTCCTATGCATGGCCACCCCATGTGAGTCAGAGTAGAACTGCTCTCCATAGGGTTTTCAATGGCTATGACCTTTCCAAAGTACATCAGTAGGACCGGGCCTTTCTTCTGAGGCCCCTCTGGGTTGTCTCAAACCACCAGCCTTTCAGTTAGTAGCCGAGTGCTTAACCTTTTGCACCACCCAGGGATTCCTTCCAAGGAGGGAGGACACATCTTATTGTACGGTTTTTGTTTCCTTGAGTGGACCTAGCAGGTCTGTGGCTGAAAAGACCTAGGAGGTCACAGTGCTGCAAGGAGAAGGAGGCCAAGGGTGCAGTGAAGGAGGGTAGTGAAGTTTGAGGAGGATGTTAGGCAAGGACTATGGGCTACAGTAGGCTTCACCTTTCCTTCCTCTTCCCTGTGTTCCTCACCAATACTTTGGGAAGTGGATTCTCTCTTGGCGAAGTGCTTCAAGCTCATGATACAAAACCAACATGGCCCCGTGAGAGGACCGCCACACATGGTTTCCATTAAAATACCCAGACTCAGCCATCACCATAGTTCTAAGTAAGGGTCAAGAACTTGCAGGCCATTCATAAAGAGAGAGATGGCCAAGGAGACAGTCACCAAATGTTGTCACTTCCATTTGTATTATCTTCTGATGAGACAGCTCTGCCATTCATCAAAACAGCTTCAGCCCGTCTTGCTACATCTTTAAGCATCAGCTTACCCACAGCCTAAACTATTCCTTTTCAAATGAAAAGCTCAGGGATCGTCACACTAGCTGGAGTCTTCAGAGGTTCTGCGAAGCACAAACTTAATTAGACTTGGTTTCTAAAAATTTCCCTTGTGTTTTTTAATTATTAGAGACAGCAAATATCTCTAATATTGAACTTATGTCATGTAGCCCCCTATGTCAATTTCCTTAATAAATTCCATGTGCTTTTTACAAGGGTTGTATTTTCTGGAGAGCTCTCTGTCTTTTTGAACCCCTCAAGACTGGACACTGAGGAATATAAACAACTATTTTTTTTTTAAATATCATACTTCCTCTACCACCTTGAATTTGAAATAGGAATATATGAATGTTATATCTCTAAAATAACTATGCAGATTTATGGGGAATATCAATTGAGATTATATCGCAGGGCCTAACTGGGTCTTTTTGAGCGGGTAGGGATTTGTTAGTCAGGAGATAGTTTGGGGAGAATGTGATGTTTGGGGAGAATATGATTTCTAGTTAAAGTCATCTAAAACTCAATATTGCTGAAGGTCCCTGACATAAGGATCCCTCCAGAACTAGACTTGCTTCTAAAATTGGGAAGACAGGAATGACAATCAAATCTTGAGTAGAAGTGGATAGAAATTGCAGCCAGGAGCAACGCTTAGCTTCTGCCTCCCCACCGTTTGAAGATGGGCTTGTTTTTAAAACAGCTAACATAATTCAGCGGGAGGAGGTAGAAAGCTTTTTTCTCCTCCTTGTTTCAGTAGAAATCGATGGACGTTAGCTTGTGTAATTGTCTGTCCCCCCTGCGTTTAGTACCTAAAAGAACCCTCGTTGCTTGCATTTCTGTGGGCTTAGCGTCTAGGGCTGAACAAGTATTCATTAACTAATCCGCGGAGAGCTGGCTGGGGAGAGAAGGGGAGACGGCAGCGGTGTAGAGGGCAATTTACTAGGTGTACTAAAGGGAGTCCTAGGGGAGGTGACAACAGCTCGGGCAGCATCTGCTGCACGCACAAGCTAGGGGCAGAAAAACCCAGACCCGAAGCCAGTTGCGGGACGCCACTTCCCCAGCGGGTGACAGTGGCAAGGGGAAAGGCTCCGGAAGGCAGAGACCTGCAAAGGGCCGCCCCAGGATTTCCAGGACGAAGTCATCAAAGGCAAGAGAAGGCTCAAGCTTTGACCCTCCTAGCCTCCACTGAGACCTCTTAAAAATCACTCCGGGAATGAGGAAGGGGAAACTGGCAGGTATAAGGGAGGGGGCGGTCCGCAGACGGGACACGACCTGGACCGCGCGTAATCCGAAGGGAGATTGAAAGGGCGTACTTGGCGAAGGGAGGCGCGGGTTCCCAGACTCGTGTGATAACTCCTAGCTTTTACGATTCCTTACTCTCCTTTCTGACCCCCAAGTCACCCTGGCAGCCTCTGCCGCTGCGGGGCCAGAGAATACCGGCGGGGCCCCCTCAGGCGCGGGGCCAGGGGCTAGTTCAGGCCCTTGCTGCCCCTTTAAGGGTTCCTGAAACTTTCCCCCCTGGTAGCTGAGGAGCCTCGTCACATCCGTTGGCCGTGGCCGCCGGGGCGCGTTCCTAGGAATTTCGGGACTCGAGTTTCCCAGGGAAGAGGCGCGGCCCGAGAACATCCAGAGTGGGCAGCGCCGGCTCCGTGTAGTCTCCGGTGGGCCCCCACGCCCCGCCCTGACCTTGGCCGCGGGCGAGGGGCCAGGCCCCTGCGGGGCAGCCAGCGCCCGCCAGAGGAGGCAGCGGCAAAAAACTTGCTCAACTTGGCGGCGCGGGCTGGGGCGGGCTCGGAACTTCCTCCTCCTCTCCTGGATCCTCCTCCTTCTCTAGACCCTCCTCCTCCTCCTCCCAGCCTCCTCCCCGCCTCCTCCCCAGCTCTCACCGCCGCCCGCTGACACTGTGCGCGCCCAGCCTGCAGCCCCGCAGCGCCCTGCAAGTTGCGGAGCCGCCACCGCCGCCTGACGGGCCGGGCCGGGCCGCGCACCCCCCGGGCCCCGCCGCTGGTATGGGCGCGCTGGCCCGGGCGCTGCTGCTGCCGCTACTGGCCCAGTGGCTCCTGCGGGCGGCTCCAGCACTGGCCCCGGCGCCCTTCACGTTGCCCCTGCGGGTGGCCGTAGCCGTGTCCCGCGGGGCTTCGCCTACCCTCGGGGCGAGGGCAGCCTCCGTGCCCCCCGCCGCACCCCCTGAGGACGGTCTGGCGCTCGCCCTGGAGCCCGCCGGGGGCGCCGCCAACTTCTTAGCCATGGTGGACAACCTGCAGGGGGACTCCGGCCGCGGCTACTACCTGGAGATGCTAATTGGGACCCCTCCGCAGAAGGTAGGTCGCTGAGCGCTCGCCCGCGCGGCCGGTTCCAGACCGGCACCGCGCTGTCCCCACCGTGGCCCGGCAGCAGCCGCGGGCTGTTTAGGGGCTCTTGAGGTGACCGGCGATGCGTTCGCGCGCTTAGCGACGCTCCGCAAAGCAACCAACCCCAGTCCCCTGGACAAGGGGCTCCGGGGAGCCGGGCGAGGGGGGGCGCTTGCACTTGGGAACAAGGACTGGTGTCAACCCCTGCCCGAGGCATAGCCGAGAGGTGCGTGCAAGTGTTGAAGAACTTGTGAGCTCCCTTCTCCCATCCCCCTCCGCGAGGCTGGACCGCGGGAGGAGACCGGTAACTTGCCCCTAACACGATTTCCTCTTGGCGAGCGACACCTCCTTCCACGGAGGAGAAGGTGCCCGGCCCTCGGGAGAGATGCTGTTATTACTGGGGAAAATCACCTTGTATTGATATCCTACCCCCCCCCCATGCTGTCTCATTGCTAAAGAGGCTTGTGGCCAGCATCCAAAGGCGCAGTACCCTGTAAGAGGGATTTTCGCTTGACCTCAGCTGAAACCAGCACTGTTCCGAAGTGGCTAGCCTCCGGGTCGCCACCGAGGTGAGCAACGTTACCTCCGCGCCCCTTTGCTTTCTTTCTCGGAGTTGGTTTGTCAGCTTCCTTTTCGCTCGTGCAGCTGCCCAGCGCCTCCCTCTGCGCGGAGCGCTGCGTCTACACACGCGTGCGGCGGAAATATTAAATGCCGTAAAGCTACTAGAAAAAAATATGGGCTGAGCTAGGCTGCAACGGACCCAGTGACAGGGGACCAAGTCCAAATGACAAGCTGATACTGAATATTCATTCTAAATAAATTCAAACAGCTTCCTTTTGCTCTTATTTAGATTTGCATGCATTGGCACTTTTTGTAGCAAGAAACAAATGTTCCCAGGCACAGTAATCTTAAAAAAAAAAAAAAAAAAAAATTCCAGGAGTTGTTCTTGCCCGCTCATCCTTTCAAACTACCTGGTGTAAATGTGGAAACCCCGGTGGCATAGTGGTTAAGAGTTTGGCTGCTAACCAGAAGGTAAGCAGTTTGAATCCACCAGGCACGCCTTGGAAACCCTATGAGGTAGTTCCACCCTGTCCTATAGGGTCACTATGAGTTGGAATTGACCTGATGATGGGCTTAGTATAAGTGTGATTTGAAGTTAAGTTTTCTTATCAATTGAATATACTTTATGTTTAACATTGTCATTTGGGTTTTAATTCTGCTATGATCCCCCCATAAATAGAACACTCATTACTTTTGTATAATTCTAATTAAATTATTCAAGGCCTTCTTAAGAGGAAAGACATGCCATACTAATTCTTAAAAAAGGAAAAGAAACTCTACAAATAACTTCTACAGTGGCTTAATTAGTTTCCTTAAAAAAAAAAAATCAACTTCAAAAGTGTATTCTGCTCAAAGCTTTGATTTTAGTTGACTTTCATTGAAGTCATGGGAATACATGTGACCGAACTTGGCCATCTTCAAGGGTTGGGGGTGGCTGGAGGGCAGAGAGGGGAATGAATGGGAATGACTGGTCAGCTGAGGAAGCTTAACTTGACCAGAAGCTGGTCAAGTAACCAGGTCCTGCTGAGAGCCACCAGGTGAAAACATGTGCAATAGGTAGGAATCTTGTGATGCTTACACTTCAAAAGGTAGTGAGCATGAACCTCTTTTGGGGTCCACTGATAATCTTCTGGGACAGGCCCCAGTGACTGCCCATTTGGGAAGTGTGTGTCTTGACAAAGAGCTCTGGTTGCGTAGTGGTTAAGCACTCAGCTGCTAACGAAAGGTCAGCGATTGGAACACACCGCGTAAAGCTGTGGCAGTTGGTGTGTGTAAAGATTCCAGCCTTGGAGACCCCATGGGGCAGTTCTACTCTGTCCTATAGGGTCGCTATGAGTCAGAATCAACCGGATGGCATGGGTTTTGTTTTTTTTTGGGGTGGGGGGCGAGGGGGTGCTGTTATAAAAAGAGCCCTTTGCCCCTGTTTCCAGAGGAAAAAGGAAGGGAAAAGAACACCCTTAGGAAAGACTAAAAAATACTTCATTTGGGCACCCGAGAAAAGTCTTTATAAATAATGCTTTGCCTTTATTAAACAAGCCAATGACCTTTATTTTTAAAACGATGAGATTTAATTAATAAGACTGTACTGAGCACCTGGGGGTATGTCTTTACTTTGGCTAAGAAAGTGGTTCTTTCAAGGTTATTTCTCCATTCAACATCGCCATGTTTCCAGGAAGGACAGTGTTTGCGATCCAGACTTAATTTTTGCAGTTTGCATTTGATTCGGAGTGAAATATTCTGTACCTGCTTCTGGGTTTGATTTAGTGATAAGCTGCTTTATAGCAAAATCCATGTGTACCATCTTTTCAAATGTCTCATGTAAACTCATGGGCGTTCGCTCCTAGTGCATTAGGATGCGTGTCTTGGCTGTCTTCCCTGAAAGATCCCTGACTGCTAGCAGGGCTTCTCAGCAGGCTGGAGAGGCCAGCAGCCTTGTGAGTTCTGAACCTAGAGTGAGTGTTCCTGCTCTGTAATGCCCAAGGATCATGCATTTATTCTCTGCTGATGCTCTGAAGCCTAAAATAAAATTGCTTAGGTGGAAAGAAAAATGGAATTGTAAATTCAAGCAATCAATAACCAAGAAATTTTCAAGAAATAAATAAGAGTAATAGATGGGAGCCCTGGTGGCGCAGTGGTTAAGGTTCCAACCCACCAGCCACTTCATAGGAGAAAAAACCTGGTGATCTGCTTCTGTAAAGGTTGCAGCTTATTCACAGTAGCAAAAAGATGGAAATGACCTTAGTGCCCATTAACATATGCATGGATAAACAAACTAGGGTGCATACACACAATTGAATACTACTCAGTGATAAAGAACAATGATCAATCTGTGAAACATCTCACAATGTGGATGAATCAGGAGGCCATGCTGAGTGAAATAAGTCAATCATAAGAGGACAAATACTGTATGAGACCACTATTATAAAAACTCAAGAAAATGTTTACACAAAGAAACAATCCTTGATGGTTACAAGGGAGGGGAGGCCTGGGGAGGGAGAAACACTAACTAGACAATGGATAAGTTGTTAACTTTGGTGAAGGGTGAGACAGTACACAATACTGGGGAAGTCAGCACAACTTGACCAAGGCAAGGTCATGGAAGCTTCATAGATACTTCCAAACTCCCTTAGGGACCGAGTTACTGGGCTAAGGGCTGGGGAGCATGGTCTTGGGGGAAATCTAGCTCAACTGACATAACGTAGTTTATAAAGAAAATGTACTACATCCTACTTTGGTGAGTAACATCTGGGGTCTTAAAAGCTTGTGAGCAGCCATCTAAGATACTCCACTGGTCTCACCCTGTCTGGAGCAAGGGAGAATGAAGAAAACCAAAGACATAAGGGAAAGATTAGTCCAAAGGACTAACGAACCACAAGTACTACAGCCACCAGATTAAGTCCAGCACAACTAGATGATGCCCGTCTACCACCACCAACTGCTCTGACAGAGATCACAAAAGAGGGTCCCAGACAGAGTTGGACAAAAATGTAGAACAAAGTTCTAACTCACAAAAAACGATCAGACTTACTGGTCTGACAGAGACTGGAGACACCCCGAGAGTATGGCCCCCAGACACCCTTTTAACTCAGTATTGAAGTCACTCCTGAGGTTCACCCTTCAGCCAAAGATTAGACAGGCCTATAAAACAATAACACATATAGTTCAACCATGTATGCAAGACTAAATGGGCACACCAGGCCATGGGCAAGGACAAGGACAAGAAGGCAGGAGGGGACAGGAAAGCTGGACGGAAATGGGGAACCCAAGGTCGAGTAGGGGAGAGTGTTGACATGTCATGGGGTTGGCAACCAATGTCACAAAACAATCTGTGTATTAATTGTTTAATGAGAAACTAATGTGCTCTGTAAACCTTCACCTAAAGCACAATAAAAAAATAAAATAAAGGGCAGCTTTCAAAAAAAAAAAAAGATCACAGTGTAGGAAACCATATGGGGCAGTTCTACTCTGTCCTATAGGGTCGCTATGAGTTAGAATTGACTCAGTGGCACACAACAACAACAGTCGATGAGGCCTTGGTGATCCAGTGGTAGAATTCTCACCATCCATGCGGAGACCTGGGTTTGATTCTGGCCAGTGCACCTCTTGGCGTGTTGCTGTGATGCTGCACAGGTTTCAGTGGAGCGTCCATACTCAGATGGAATAGGAAGAAAGGCCTCGTGATCTACTTCCAAAAATCAGCCAGTGAATACTCTATGGATCACAATGGTCTGATCCACAACCCATCCTGGTGATGGCCCAGGGCAGGGCAGTGTTTCATTCCATTGTGCAGGGGGGTCACCATGAGTTGGGGCCGATATCAAGGCAGCTAACAATAACAATAGATAGTCTGAGGGTTCCCCACATAGCAAGCGCTATTCTGTATGCTCTATACGTGCTCGCTCCCGGAAACCCCACACCACCATCTGGTTCTTATCCCCATTTGGTGGATCAGGAAACTGAGACTTGTCAGTGTTTGAATGACTTGCCAAGGGCAACAGGTAAAGAAAGCGGGAGACCCAGAAATCGAACACAAGCACTGACCACCAGAGCCCAAGGTCTGAACCACTGTGCCAACTCCTGGTTTCTTTTCTTTGTGTTTTGGCCTCAAGCTCTCCTTTCTAGCCAGAGACCCCTGAACCTCACATGCCAAGGTGTTAGGGACTTCATGTGTTAGCACAACTGGACGGTCCCTCCACTCACTACCCAAACAAACAAGCAAACTCATTGCGGTCGAGTGGATTCCGACTCATGGCAACTCCATGTGTTACATAGTAGACCTGTGCTCCGCAGGGTTTTCTTGGCTGCAATCTTTATAGAAGCAGATCTCCAGGCCTTTCTTTCATGGCACTGCTGGGTGGGTTCGAACCATCTTTAGGTTAATAGTCGAGCGCAAACTATTTGTGCCACCCAGGGACCTCCACTTCCTACAGTTCCCCCATCTCTTCCCCTTCGTCCAGGGCAGTGCTTTCACGCAACTTAATGAACAGTAGGCTCTAGGAATTCAATGGGGGAGACTGAGAGAGGAGACTTAAGAACCAAAGTCCCCCAGATCATGGCTCTCCTGCGGGAAAGCCAACTGTTGCAAATGTGCTTGTTCCCTGAATGCTGTAATCAAGGAACGGGGGCCCATTATGCTGCCTGGTGGCTCTGCAAGGAGTCACAGGCATCTGCCCAGCAGCCCGTGGGATATCCACCGAATCCGGTGCTGCGGGCAGGCAGGACCAAGTTGGCATGGAGATATGCACCAGGTTTTGTTCAATGAATCCATTATGTGACTTCTTCCTGACAGCGGAGCACCAGCATCTGTTTGAACCATGCAATTTGGTCTTATTAATAATAATAAATGGTATTCTAAAGTGATTATAACTACAGCAATTTCCATTATTTTTTTTTTAAAAAAACCTTTTATGCTAACACAATAAATTCAGCTGAAGATGCTAGAAGGTCTGCAGGTTATAGATACCTGTAGCTGCTTCAAAACGCCTTTCAGGGTTTCTGTTCAAAGGTTTTCCGTCATCTTCACTAATAGGTAAAATGGACAGCGAAACTATGTTCACATTTAAACACTTGAATGTAAAGAGATAACAAATTACTTGGAGGATCGTATTTTAATCACAGCACATTTACTTGATCATCAGCCTGTTAGTACACAATTATTTGAAAGACTGGGGGTTGAAAATGTGTATCAAACATGTACAGTTTAAAAGTTTGTATTTTTCAGAATAAGCTATCCAGTTGTGCCAAACAGCTGAGACTGAGAAAGGGTAAGGCAGCGATAGCAAGAAGTAATTTGGTAGAACAAACGGAGATGCCAAACTATTAAGGACAATGAGAAAAGGAAAGAATACTTGGGGTCAAAGAGCAAGAAAGTCTAAGCTGGTTTCCCACTAGCTCCTTCTTTAGAGAAAGAATTCAACCTTTAGAGAAAGAATTCAACCACAAAGGCCATAGGTCAGAGAGGGAACTAAGGACTCAGTTCAAAACAACATAGGGAACAGAGATCTGAGAATAGTTAATAACCATAATAACTATTGTCGTTGTCAGCTGCCATCAAGAACCCCCCACCCCCACCCCCCCGACTCATGGCAACCCCATGTACACCAGAACTAAGCGCTGTCCAGATGGGCTGCAGATCAGACCATTGTGATCCATGGTTTTCATTGACTGGTTTTTGGAAGATCACCAGGCCTGTCTTCCACCTTAGTCTGGAAGCCCTGCTAAAACCTGGTCATCATCACTCCACTGACAGATGGGTGGTGTCTTAGTTATCTAGTGCTGCTCTAACAGAAATACCACAAGTGGATGGCTTCAACAAAGAGAAATTAATTCTGTCACAGTCTACTAGGTTACAAGTCCAAATTCAGGGCATCAGCTCCAGGCCAAGGCTTTCTCTGTCAGCTCTGGAGGAAGGTCCTTGTTATCAGTCTTCCCTTGTTCTGGGAGCATCTCAGCATGGGAACCTCAGGTCCAAAGGATGCGCTCTGCTCCTGGCACTGTTTTCTTGGTGGTATGAGGTCCCCAATTCTCTGCTTCCCTTTCCTTTTATCTCTTGTAAGATAAAAGGTGGTGCAGGCCACACCCTAGGGAAACTCCCTTTGTGTTGGATCTGGGAGGTGACCTGAGTAAGGGTGTTATACAGTCCCACCCTAACCCTCTTTAACATAAAATTATAATCACAAAATGGAGGACAACCACACAATATTGGGAATCATGGCCTAACCAAGTTGACACATATTTTCGGGGGACACAATTCAATCTGTGACAGGTGTTGACTGTGCATGAGGTACATTGGAATTGAACCTGGGTCTTCTGTATGACAGACAAGAATTCTACCACTGAACTACCCTTTATTGCTTGCTTTTTGGGTGTTGGACACTATGCTATGTATTTTGCCTAAGTCACCTCATTTAATCTTCACAATTATTTATGAACAGCATGCAGTTATTTGACTCAATTTTTAGATGGGGAGACTAAGACTTGGAGAGGCCAAGTAATTTGTGCAAGGTCACGTGGGTGAGTGGCACAGCTGGGGCATCAACCCATATCTGTCCGCCCAGTTCCAAAGTCAGAGTTCTCCACTGTTCTGTATAGTGCTGCTATTTTATTTATGGTGTTCTAGAGTGATTATCCACCACCTGTCTATCAGTTTGTCATGCTGTGATGGTTTACATGTTGCTGTGATGCTGGAAGCTATGCCACGGGTATTTCAAATACCAGCAGGGTCACCCATGGTGGACAGGTTTCAGCAGAGATTCCAGACTAAGACAGACTAGGAAGAAAAACCTGGTGATCTACTTCTGAAAATTAGCCAATAAAAGTGTTATGGATTACAACAGAACATTGTCCAACTCACTTGCTTTGGACATGTCATCAGGAGGGATCAGCCGCCTGGAGGAGGACATCATGTTTGGTGAAGTAGACGGCCAGCGAGGACGAGGGAGACCCTCGGGGAGATGGTGTCATGGTGTCATGGGTTGAATTATGTCCCCCCAAAAAATGTGTGTATCAGTTTGGCTGGGCCATGATTCCCAGTATTGTGTGGTTGTCCTCCATTCCGTGATTGCGGTTTTATGTTAAAGAGGATTAGGTGGGATTGTAACACCATCCTTACCCAGTTCTCAAGAGATAAAATGGAAAGGGAAGTGAGCAGAGAGGGGGGAGCTCATACCACTAAGAAAGCAGTGCCATGAGCAGAGCGAGTTCTTTGGACCTAGGGTTCCTGTGCAGAGAAACTCCTAGTCCAGGGGAAGATTGACAACAAGGACCTTCCTCCAGAGCTGACAGAGAAAGCCTTCCCCTGGAGCTGATGCCCTGAATTTGGACTTGTAGCCTACTAGACTGTGAGAGAATAAATTTCTGTTTGTTAAAGCCATCCACTTGTGGTATTTCTGTTATAGAAGCACTAGATAACTAAGACACATGGGTTGACACAATAGCCACCATGATGGACCTGAACATGCTGGCAATGGTGAGGATGATGCAGGACCAGGCAGCGTTTTGTTCTGCTGCACATAAGGTTGCCATGAGTCGGAGTCGACTTGACGGCAGCTATCTACCTGTCTAGATTGATTTTAATTACAGCAGCTTTTATTTTTGTAGAATTAATATTATGATTACACTAACCTTTTTCAAAGAGCCATCTTCATTAATCTGTGAATGACTTGGGGTTGTAGGGTAGCGTCTTGATGGTGACCTGGGCTCTGTAGTATTGTGCATGTGTGACTGGGGTCAAGTAATGAATCTCCCTGCGCATCCCTTTCCTCATCCATTGGTGTGAACTTTTTTTTTTTTCTGCTGATATTTTTTTAAATTGTACTTCAAGTGAAGGTTTACGTAATAAATAGTTTCTCATGACACAGTCAGTACACGTATTGTTTTATGACATCGGTTAACAACCCCACAACATGTCAACCCACTCCCTTCTCGACCTTTTTTTTTTTTTTTTTTTTTTTTTGGTGAAAATATATGTAGCCAAAGATACACCATTTCAAAAATTTCTACATGCACAGTTCAGTGACATCGATTATGTTCTTCCAGTTGTGCTGCTATTCTCACTTTAGATGAAGGTTTACAGAACAAAATAGTTTCTCATTAAACAGTTAGTACACATGTTGCCCTCCCTATCACCAGCTTTCCTGTCTCCTTCTGTCTTCTAGTCCTTGTCCCTGGACTGCTGTGCCTCATTAGTCTCATTTTGTTTTATGGGGCTGTCCACTCCCCATCTGAACGGTGAACCTCGGAAGTGACTTTACCACTGAGCTAAAAGGGTGTCTGGGGGCCATACTCTCGGGGTTTTTCCAGTCTCTTTCAGGCCAGCAAATCTGAAAAATCTGTTAGAATTTTGTTCTACATCCTTCTCCAGCTCTGTCCAGAACCCTCTGTTGTGATCCCGGTCAGAGCAGTCAGTGGTGATAGCTGGACACCATCTAGCTGTACTGGACTCAGTCTGGTGGAGGCCTTGGTAGCTGTGGTCCATTAGTCCTTTGGACCTGGTGTCATCTTTTAAGTTCACTCTGAGTTTATCACGCTATGGATTTTTTTAAAACTACCCCACCTTTTAATGGCCGTTAATTTTCACTTGGAGTTAAAGTCTAATTTTCCTTAAAGGCTGTAAACAAATGGTGGTTTTGGGGTGAAGACAATGCACACACAGGGCACTTGGTAGGAGAAGCAGGAGAGAAGGGTTTTCCCTCTTTTCTTGTTTTCTGCATTGGCTTCCCCACTAGTGAGTGATCGCTTATAAATGTTAAATGTCCCTCATCACGTTGCGCTAATTGTAAAAGGTGGAATTATTGTGCAAAATGGGGAAAATCTACCCAACTTGTGCAAACTCAGAACAGCAGTATTTAATTACCTATGACTAGCAGATACCCATGTTGGCAACTACACAGATATAGGAAAGCCTGGGCATTTCATGTTTTGAAGACTTTCTAAGGCATCTGCCACCCTCTTTTGAATCTGGATGTATTTAATCTGAAATAAATGCCTTTGTCCCATAAGTTCTTCCCTCCATGTCCAGCCTTTTCTTGGATTTGTCTGATTTCCTTTGTTATATGTAGTCTAGCTTAACCTCCTCTTGGTTATTAAAAAAAAGTTGCTATTGAGTCAATTCCAACTCGTGGCAACCCCATATGTGTCAGAGTAGAACTGTGTTCCATAGAGCTTTCAATGGCTGACTTTTCGGAAGTAGATCGCTAGGCCTTTCTTCTGAGGTGCATCTGGGTGGACTTGAACTGCCAGCCTTTCAGTTAGCAGCTGAGTATGTTAACCATTTACACCACCCAGGTACTCTGAGTTATACATTCTCTATTTCCCCCTTGAATGATTGCCATGGAGTCGGCTCTGACTCATAGTGACCCCATGTACGGCAGAATGAAACATTGCCCAGTCCTGTGCCATCCTCACAATCATTGTTATGTCTGAGCCCACTGCTGCAGCCACTGTGTCAATCCATCTCCCTGAGGGTCTTCCTCTTTTTCACTGACCCACTACTTTACCAAGCACGATGACCTTCTCCAGGGACTGGTCCCTCCTGATAGCATGTCCAGAGTATATGAGACGAAGTCTCACCATCCTTGCTTCTGAGGAGCATTCTGATTGTACTTCCTCCAAGACGGATTTGTTTGTTCATCTGACGTCCATGGTATATTCAGTATTCTTTGCCAACACCACAATTCAAATGCATCAATTCTTTGTCAGTCTTCCTTTTTCATTGTCCAGCTTTCCTAGGCAGATTATTAGGCAATTGAAAAAATCATAGCTTGGATCAAGCTCACCTTAGTCATCCAAGTTTTGTTCTTTAAATGATTAGTAGTAACAGTTAGCTATACTACTCATTGTGGGGGTGCATGGCTGTCCTTGGACTAGTGAAGAGGAGTTAGAGGCTGTAATTTTCGCCTTTCTCCTGGTGTGTGACAGCATGTCTTGGGATTCATTTCTTACCTCAGATACTGAATATAGCAGGACAGGCCTTTGACCCATGAATTCAGGGTGCGAATAGTTTCAGGAGTACTGGCGTGGACTGCTGCCAGGGCCACGTAGAGCACAGCAGGCACGCGGTGCTCGGTGGGGCTGTGTGGTGCTGAGCGAGGTCCTTCCCCATCCAGCTGAAACGTCTCCCGTTCCCACTAACAATGAGCCTTCTCCTTTGGCCTCCTTGCTGTCTGTCAGAGATGGCTTCTCCAGGTCACTCTGTTCTGCTTGCCCAGCTTAGACGCTCCTGTTTTCCTTGTCCCTCCCGTGGAGATAAGGGATGACATGGGCTGGGTGGAGACACTGGAGCTTATCATGTGTTAGTGACAACGGGTACTCCCTGGGAAACAGCTCACTTGTGCGGCAGGTCCACCCGCGCCAGCTCTGTGACTCCTCTGGCTGTGAAGACACACTTACGGGCAGAATTGGAGTGCGCATGCGCAGCAGGTACTCCGGGCTGGGTTTTCCCAGTGGCGTAAGAGTTCCCGCGTGCAGCCTGGTTGGATCGACGACTGTAACTTGGCTGCGCTTTCTTCCCTCCTATGTTTCCTATTTGATTTTTTTCCTATTGCGACTCAATAAAAAATGGTTGCTTTCTTGCTCTTGGGATTCTTAGAGGGGAAAACACTTTTGGGGAGCTGGCATAACCCGGTTAAGGAGACAGCTGGTCAGTTTAGTTTTGAGTGAACGCTTGCTCTCCAACGCAGGTATCTGCTTGTGTGTTTTCGGATTTTTATTAGACGGCACGTCATGTACCTGTACCTGGAAATACACTCTGCAGTCTGCCTTTTTAGGAAGACGAAGAGGACGGTCTGAGGAGGACAACGGTGGTGCCTTAGGGTGCAATAAAGGGCTGTGGGAAGCCTCTCCTTTCCATTTCACACTAGACTGAGAATAGCAGAGAAGGAGAATTTATACCTCGTCTTCTGAGGAGGGCTCTCGGGTTCAAACTGCAGATCACAAGCCCCTCCACCACTGCTCGAGAAATTTGTGTATGTGTGGTGAAGTATACATAACAAAACATCCGCTTCTCAACCATTGCTACAGGTACAATTCAACCGCATTGATTCCATTCCTCAGGCTGTGCAGTCAGCCTCACTATCCTTTTTGAAATCATTCCACCACCATTAGCTTAAATTCACTGTCGCCTAAACAGAACACCCCCATTTTCCCTCCCCCACCCACTCCAAGTCAAGCCAAACCAAACCCGTCGCCGTCAAGCCGATTCCAACTCATAGTGACCCTATACGACAGAGTAGAACTGCCCCATAGGGTTTCCAGGGAGCACCTGGTGGATTTGAACTGTTGACCTTTTGGTTAGCAGCCGAACTCTTAACCACTACGTCACCAGCGTTCCCCCGCCCCCCACTGCAACCCGAGCAACCACTAATAAGTTTTAGTTTCTGTATATTTGCTTATTTCATGTAAGTGAGATCTTAGCAGTATTTATACTTTGGCGACTGGCTGATTTCGCTCAGTGTGATGTTTTCAAGGCTCCTGCACGGTGTATTATGCGTCAGGACTTCATTTCTCTTTGCGGCTGAGTAGTCCATTGTATGTATATAGATAAATCATTTTATGGATGGTAGGTGGGGGACTGGTTCAGAAAGTCAGCTGTGCAGACCCCCCCACCCAGAGCCAAAGAAAACCCATAAAGCATCCCCCCCCACCCCCTCGAAGTGGAGCTGTAGGGAAAAAGGTAGAAAGTATTGAGTCTAAGCTGGTATAAACTGGTCTGGCTGGTTTGCAAGGATGTGAAGTGGTTCGTCATGGAGGCAGGTGTGGATTCCAGAAACCTGGAGGCATCCAACCCTCTTTCCACTACATCACACTGCCTCCTGGGGAAGTTCATAATCATTTTCCACCCAGAAAGGCCACTGGACAGCAAGAAGGGAGAGCTGTGTGGTTTGCACGTTTTGGGAATTAACTCCCTTTGCATGTTGATTCCAGATCGGCTACTTGTCAACTGTTTGGTATTGGAGTATAAGCCATTTAACCTCTCTGAGCCTCAGTTTCCACATCTGCCTTCTAGTCCTTGTCCCTGGACTGCTGTGCCTCATTAGTCTCATTTTGTTTTATGGGGCTGTCCACTCCCCATCTGAACAGTGAACCTTGGAAGTGACTTCAGCACTGAGCTAAAAGGGTGTCTGGGGGCCATACTCTCGGGGTTTGACCACGTGACCTGACGTCCCTTCTAGAAGCTCTAATATGCAATGGTTTATTTGTGAGAACTTTGTTGCTGCTGTCAAGTTGGCCCCTGATCCGTGGCGACACCATGTGCAATGGGACAAAACGCTGCCCGCTCCTGCACCATCCCCATGATCAGTGGTAGATCAGACTGTTGCGATCTATAGGGTTTTCGTTGGCTGATTTTCCCAAGTAGATAGCCAGGCCTTTCTTCCTAGTCTGTCTTAGTCTGGAAGCTCTGCTGAAACCTGTTCAGCATCATAACAACATGCAAGCCTCCACTGACAGATAGGTGGTGGCTGCGCGTGAGGTCCACTGGCTGAGAATTGAACTTGAGTATCTCTCGTGGAAAGTGAGAATTCTACCATTGAACCACCACTGCCCACTTTTCATCAATTAGACCAGTGTTTCTTCAGCAGTGTGCACTGAGTTACCTGGGCATCTGTTAAAATGCAGATTCTGACTCAGTGCCCCCAAGGGAAGTGGGTGCTGTAGGCTCACGGACCACATCTGGAGTCATCACTCCCCTAAACCCAGCAAGACCTAACTGAGGAAGGAGTGGGAATGTCCTACAGAGCAAAATGTCAACAGTGCTGAAGGTCAGAAACCCTGGTAACTGAACACACCCACTCGGATGGTCTAGGACAGCTGCTTGGAGCACTGAGGAAAGAGTCCATCAGCAGCATCTGCCATGGGCACGGGGAAAGTGACAACAAGGCTGACACCTATTAATCTCCCCTGGTCTTTATGCGCCCTCTTGTTTCTAGGGAGTCTCTGGGTGGTGCAAATGGTTATGATGCTCAGCTGCTAAACGAAGCATGTGAGGTTCGGGAGTCCACCCAGAGGTACCTTGGAAGAAAGGCCTTGCAATCTACTTCTAAAAATCAGCCATTGAAACCCCATGGGGTCACCATGAGTTGGAATTGACTAACTAGATGGCAACTGGTTTACTGTTATCCTGTGTCTAACATTATGTGATTCTTCTTGCCAAATTCTTTTTTTTAAATTTAATTTTATTATTGTGCTTTAAGTGAAAGTTTACAATTCACGTTAGTCTCTCAAACAAAAATTTATACATACATTGTTATGTGACCCTAACTGCTCTCCCTATGCTGTGTCAGCACACTCCTCCTTTCCAACCCTGATTTCCCGTGTCCATTTAACCAGCTCCTGACCCTCTCTGCCTTCTCATCTCGTCTGCGTACAGGAGCTGCCCATTTAGTCTCATGTATCTGCTTGAGCTGAGAAGCACACTCTTCACGAGTATCATTTTACGTCCCACAGTCCAGTCCAATCTTTGACTGAAGAGTTGGTCTCGGGAATGGTTTTAGTTCTGGGTTGACAGAAAGTCTGGAGGCCATGCTTTCTGGGGTTCCTCCAGTCTCAGTCAGACCATTGTCTGGTCTTTTTACTAGAATTTGAGTTCTGCACCCCACTTTTCTCCTGCTCCAACAGGGATTCTCTGTTGTGTTCCCTGTCAGGGTGGTCATTGGTGGTAGCTGGGCACCATCAAGTTCTGGTCTCAGGCTGATGCAGTCTCTGGTTTATGTGGCCCTTTCTGTCTCTTGTTGCCAAATTCTTCTTGCCAATGAATTTAAGAATACAGATTCCCAAGACCCAGCCCAGGCTTACTGGTGCAGACCTTCCGCACCCTGGCCTGAGAGTCTGCATTTTCTCCTGTTCCCACATCTCCCCAAGCCTCCAGCCCAGTCCCAGCTTGGACGCTATTTGGAGGCCACTGCAGAGGCCAGCGTGTCCCCTGCTCAGGCATTTGCTGTGCCAACTGGGCAAGTTGTTTCATCTTCTAAATAATCTTGTTTTGTTAAGTGCTTTTTTCCCTTTGCCCATTTAGAAAATCTCTGTCTCAAGCAGCTTATATTGAGCAGCTTCCTTGTGCTTGGCAGGTTGGGACCTGTTTTCTACAAGGAAAGCACTCCCAAGGGATGCTGCTCAAGGCCTCTGTGCTGAAGGACCCAGCTTCCTTTTTCAATCCCCAGCCTGTCACTGAGCAGTACTTTGGTAGATCAATAAAAGTGAATTACTAGGAAACCAAAATGAGAAAGAAAAAGACATAAAAGGCATACATGATACCAGCCCCACTCTTCTAACAGATTTAATGGACATCAAATTTCCCTGTGTCACGGGTATAAAAGTTTCTGAGCGTTTCTCCCCAAATTCTTTGGTTACCTGTTGCCAGTTTGTAACTGGTGCTTGTTATGGGTTGAATTGTGTCCAAAATATGTGTTGTAAATCCTAACCCCTATGTTGTTGTGTGCTGTTGAGTCGATTCCAACTTGTAGTGACCCTATTGGAGCCCTGGTGGCCAAGTGGTTGAGAGCTCAGGCTGCTAACCAAAAGCTCAGCAGTTTGAATCCACCAGCCACTCCTTGGAAACCCTATGGGACAGTTCTATTCTGTCCTGTAGGGTTGCTGTGAGTAACCCCTATACCAGTAGATATAATTCCATTCTGGAATAGGGGGTTCTTTGTTATGTTAATGAATCCTTATTAGTGTTGGGTGGGTCTTAAACCACGCACTTTTGAGTTATCAAAAGAGCATGTTATGTAAAGAATAAGGAGCTACAGATGGAGGGAGATAGATGTCAAACCACATGAAGATCACCAGTGGATGGAGAACAGAAGTTGAAAAGAGACAAGGACCTTCCTCCAGAGCTGACAGAGGGAGGAAGCCTTCCGTTAGAGTCTGTGTCCTGAATTCAGACTTCTGGCCTCCTAGACCATGAGAGAATAAATTACTTTTCGTTAAAGCCACCCACTTGTGGTATTTCTGTTATAGCACCACTAAGAACTAAGACAGGGCAGGCGCTTGTACTGGCTCTGTAAGAGGCAGTGGAAATTAGAAGTTGTTACAGATTGTTCCGGAAACAAATGTCTTTTTCTACCTTTATCAGGGCAGTGGTTATTTTTGGCAAGGCAAGAAGGAAATGTGATAGTGCAGAGATATGTTTTACCCTCTGGAATAATCCTGCCTGGAGAAACTGTAGATGAGCCCCCAGTGTGTGCAGCTCCCCCTTAAATTCTGTGTTCCCTGGCTGGAGAACATCTGTCTGAATCACCAGCGCCATGTCCCTTGGGGGTCTGGAGGCCACTTAAGTGGGACACCAGCAGGAACTGGAAAATTGGCAGGACAGGGGAGCAGGGGTAGAGAGTCTCCATCACCCAGTCTTGGTCTCCCAGTACTGCTGTAACAAAAAATACCATAAGTGGGTGACTTTAGAGAACAGGGATTGAT
Organism: Dugong dugon; assembly: GCA_030035585.1. NCBI lineage: Eukaryota > Metazoa > Chordata > Mammalia > Sirenia > Dugongidae > Dugong > Dugong dugon. The sequence continues at coordinate 221,688,347 of CM057460.1, forward strand.
TGTCTCACAGTTTTGGAGTCCAGGAGCCTCATTCAGGGTGTCAGCAGGACTGGGTGCTCTCTCTGTGGTCTCTACGGGGAAGTCCATCCTTGTGGGTTGCCCCGGGCGTTCCTGGCATTCTTTGACTTGTAGATGGGTCCTTACGTGGCATCTCCTCTTGTGTGTATGTCTCTCTGTGTCTGTTCTTCCCTTTATAAGACACCACTCTGGAGGGATTAGGTTTAGGACCCACTCTACTCTAGGATGACTTCATTAACAAAAGAAACCCCTATTTCTGAACGGAATCATATTTATAAAGTATGTTGTTGTTAGGTGCCAACTCATAGCGACCCCATGTACAACAGAACAAAACACTGCCCGGTCCTGTGCCATTCTCACAATCGTTGTTATGCTTGAGCCCATTGCTGCAGCCACTGTGTCAGTCCATTTCGTTGAGGGTCCTCCTCTTTTTTGCTGACTCTATACTTTACCAAGCATGATGTCCTTCTCCAGGGACCGGTCCTTCCTGATAACATGTCCAAAGTACGTGAGACAAAGTCTCATCATCCTTACTTCTAAGGAGCATTCTGAACGTACTTCTTCCAAGACAGCTTTGTTCGTTCCCGTGGCAGTCCATGGTGTATTCAGTATTCTTCACCACCACCATAATTCAAAGGTGTCAGTTCTTTGGTCTTCCTTATTCATTGTCCAGCTCTCACATGCATATGAGGCCGTTGAAAATAAAGTAGAGGGATTAGGATTTTAACAGATATTTTGGGGGGACACAACTCAATCCATAACACCTGCCAAAACAGGTGTTCTACAAGTCTGTGTTTTAAAAGAAGGCAGGCCTTTCCTCAGAGCCTCCGTAGTCTTCATTTTGACAGGGTCTGGTGAGTCTGCGTTCCAATGTCACAGCCCACAGCAGATTAGAAGCAAATGAGAAGAGGCCTGGGGGAGTCCTCCACCAGTCACAGGCTGCGGGATGGCGGGCAGGTGCCTGCCTTCTCTGCACCTCTGCTGCCTCTCAACAAAAGGGTAAATGTGCAATGATACACGTTCCATGGTTCTTGTGAGAATTAAATGAGGTAAAGTGTATTATGACCTTAACGCAGTGTCAACCACATGGTGAGTGTTCAGTAAATTGCTAGCTTAGAAAGTAAGCCAATTCCAGCTGCTATATATATATATATATGTATAATATGTAATATATATATTATAGCATATAATACAAATATAGTGTATAAAATATAATATAATAAGATATAATAAAAAATAAAACAAAGTAAACAAATAACCCCACAAGAACTAAACACCTGACCACCCAGGGCTGCGTCTTGAGGGAACTTGAGCTCTGTCCTCTCTCACTCTGAAGCTAGGGCTTCTGCTGCCCTGACATTGCCCCTCACCCTCTCCAGCGGCAGTGGGAGTTTTCACCCTGGGGGTGGCACATGGCTTAACTCAGTGATTCTCAACTGTCTTAGGCTGGGTTCGCTCGAGAAGCAAAACCAGTAAAGCGTATAAATGTATATTTAGAGAGATTTATATCAAGGAAATGGCTCATGTGGTTGTGGAGGCTGGAATGTCCCAAGTCTGTGGGTCAGGATGGAGGCTTCTTCTGATTCACATAGCCACCGGGGCTGTTGAACCCAAGATTGGCAGGTCAGAGAGCAGGGCTCTTGCTCACAGGCTGTGGAGACCAACAAATCCCAAGATCACCAGGCGAGATGGCAGGTAAGCTGCTAGCTCGTCACAAGAACCAAAGGTCAGACGAACAGGAGTCAGCTGCGGGATCCAGAGCATGCAAAAGCCCAGAGCCTTGCCAGAAAGTCCACATATAAATTTGATGCAGGCCATACCCCCAAGGAAATGCCTTTTCAACTGATTGGCTACTCACAGCAGGTGCCATCATGGAGGTGATCACATTGTATCAAATCTCATCACGGAGGTGATCACATCATCATACGACTGCCAGACTACATCATAACTGCCAAACCACTGAGAATCATGGCCCAGCCAAGTTGACATACAACCTTAATGATCGCATCAACCCAGGGCAATTTTACCCTTTGGAGGACATTTGACAATGTCTGGAGATATTTTGATTGTTGTAACTTGGGGTTACTACTGGTACCTAGTGAGTAGTGGGATACTGTTACACATTCTACAATGCACAGGACAGCCCCTCACAGCAAAGAATTATCCAGCCCAAAATGCCTATAGTGCCAAGAGTCAGAAACCCTGGTGACTTAATGGTTACCATGCGCAGCTGCTAAATGAAAGGCGTGAGGTTTGAGTCCACCCAGACACACCTCGGAAGAAAGGCTTGGCAATCTACTTCTGAAAAACAAGCCTATGGAGCACAATTCTACTCTGACACACATGGGGTCGTTATGAGTCAGAATTGACCCGATGGCAATTGGTTTACTGGTTTCTTGTGTCTAACATGGGATTGTTCTTGCCAAATGCAGCAAGGCCTTCCTTAGAAGAGTTAAAAATCATTTCTCATGGTAATAGTCGAGAAGGCCTGAAAGAGGAGACAGAATTTTGCACTGGACTTGAAGGATGAGCCTTCACTCTTTTATTCCAGAATGTTTATTAAGCTGTACGCCGGGCTCTGTTCTAAGCCCAGAAATGCAACAATCAACAGACAAAGACAGTCCTTGCTTTTAGGGAAACTGAGTTCTCTTTGGGAAGATACATTGTAAAGAAAGTAAGCTGAGTTTTGGCTAAGTTGTTTGATTCAATCCCATCTGATGATGGGTTTGGGTAAAGGAAGACTGCTTTGGAAAGGGGGGTTCCAGAAGGCCTCTCTGAGGAGGTGCATTTTGAGCTAAGGCCAGCAGACCGAGAAGGAGCCAGCTTGGAGAAGTTGGGAGGAGCGTGTTCCAGGATGTCACTAGGGAGGAGAACACTATTCCCAGAAGGGCGTCCAGTGTGAGTTTACATGTGAGGTGACAGGCTGCTTAGCAGCAGCTTCTCTTTCATCTGTTTTAAAATTGTGCTTTCAGGTTAGATTTTATTAGAACAAACGCCTTAGAAAAATTGTGAAAATGACATACTACGCCACTTACAGGCAATGGACGTGTAGGGAGTGTGTGTGTATGCACCGCGCACGCGTGCTGGTAAATGGCCAGGAGAGCTTCTGAATTCAAAGGGAGAGGAAACTCAGAGCCCCTGGGGAAGGTGGGGTGGGGGAGACCGCTTAGACTCCTGCCTCTTTTTTTCCCTAATGCCTTCTGTAGGGTAGGGTTCCCCCAGAAGCAGTCCCTGAGAGGAACATGTGAGTGTGGGTGGTTTGTTTGGGGGGTGATTTGTGCTGAGGGCTGTGCTCAGGCTATGCGTACCCATCAACACTGTGGTCCTGCAGCAGGCCAGAAAAAGCCTGAGGGCTTGCCTCTGTGAGCTTTCTGGCCTGGTACACAGGAATGGCGGGGCCAGGACAGAGTCTGCTGTGGCCACCGTATCCCTTGCACCTGGAACCATGCTGGACACAGCTGACACTTTCAGTAAATATTTGTGGAATGAAAGAACAAGTAACTATTTACCACTGAATATATTTGAGAATGTCATTTTGTCCCAGGAAACACAAAACAGGGTTTTAAAACTCTCCTGTGAAATCCCAACTTCCTCGTGTGATCTAGAATCCAACTCATGAAAGCATCTGTGAGTCAGTCTGGAATGTGCTTCTTGCTGCTGTGTTGAACTTTGAACTTTTTCTAGAAGATGAGGATGTGATATGTAAGTACTGAGCAAGAGAAAATGGTTGCAGGGGGCAAAGGGAGATCATGTTTGAGGTTAAAAACAGCCACAAAGCCTTCTTTGAAAATTCACTGTTCTGAACATAAAAACCAAAACTAAACCCATTGCTGTTGAGTTGACTCCAACTCATAGTGACCCTGTAGAACAGAGTAGAACTGCCCCCAAAGAGCTTCCAAGGAGCGCCTGGTGGATACGGAACTGCCAACCTTTTGGTTAGCAGACATAGCTCTTAACCATTACACCACCAGGGTTTCTGTTCTGGATGTAAGAACTTTGAACACCTTTAGAATGACTGGTGTCTTGTTGAATAGCGGCACGGTAAAGGTTACAGAACAAACAATAAGTTCCTGATCCAGCTACACTTACGTGTAATCAGTACCTAAGTGTACCACAGGGTAACTCCTATAGTTTTGTACCCATAAGAATTTATTATGTAAGCATGACTGTATTATATATAACCCATTCTTAAGTACACAAATGTTAAAAACATGTACGGTATCATTTTTGATTAGGAAATATATGCACATTTTGGCTTTGACTGTGGAGGATACAGGAGGGAGCCCTCTCTCGTACCACCTGCTTGCTTCTGCCATTCAAATAGAGAACAAAATGCCAATTCAGCTGGTCAGGCTGGCTCCTGTTTGGAGAGGGTGGGGTCACTGTGTGCTCAAGGACAGTCCCTGTGTTCCCTCTGTGAGCTGGTGCTTGCTTGGAGTCTGTTTATCTCTGTTTCTATGGATACACATCTTGTTGCCCCAGATTTCTGAACCATAAGACTCACCAGAAAATTGAACAATCCTCCAGTTTGTATTCAGACACACAGAGAGGTAGGGACTCACTAAAACTCAAATTTAAGTCATAAAGTTCAATTCAGCTTCCACAGGGATCTCCACGGGGTCGACTGGGGCTTAGTGCAGCCAATGATACAGTGGTACAGTGTTTGCCATTTATGGTTATTCCCTATGCCTGTAGTCACCTCATGATCCCCACCCAGTGGAGGAGTGATGGGAGATGCAGAAGCTGGGCATTCCTGGCTCCCTGTCCAAACAGCATCCCCACATGTCCCTCTGAGTTTTGAAGCTGTCTCTACATTATCTTTTAGCTTTCATTGATGCTGTTGACAACCTGTAACCCGTTGCCATCGAGTCGATTCTGACTCATAGTGACCCTACAGGACAGAGTAGAACTGCCCCATAGAGTTTCCAAGGAGCGCCTGGTGGATTTGAACTGCTGACCTTTTGGTTAGCAGCTGTAGCTCTAAACCACTACACCACGAGGGTTGCTGATAAGCCTAATACAACTGTGATTCCTTATTCTTTGTATATGAACTGTTTCTTTTCTCTCTGGAAACTTGGGCTGTCTTAGAGTATTTTACAGTTTCATGGTGATATGTGTTGGTATGAGCCCTTTAAATTTATTTTGTTGTGTCCTAGTGAGTTTTTTCACTCTGGAAATGCACGACCTTCAGTTCTGAGAGATTTTCTGGTAAATTTCTGTTCTCGCTTTCTTTTTTTTTTTTCACCTCCTATTATCCAGATGTTGGACCTCCTAGTTTATTTTCCGTCTCTTTGTCTTTTACTTGTACTGTCTGTATTCATTTCTGCCATCATAATTTTAATTTCCAAAAGCACTTTCTTTTTCTCTGAGCATTCCTTTTTTAGTTGCACCCTGTTCTTGTTTCAAAAGTGCATATTTTCTCTGAGAAAATTTTGATTTTTTTTTTAAGTTTCTTTCTGCTTCTTGCATTTTCTTCATCTCCTCTGAGTTTTGTTTTTCAATGTACTTATGGTCTCTGCCCTCATGTCAGAGGCTTTCCTCAAATATCTGGTGATTATTGGCCATCTCCTCTATCCAAAAGAGAAGCATTAAAAGGGTGATTGTAAGTTCAGGGTTGTGCATAAGCAGAGTATACAGTAGATTTTCATTATTTACATCAATGTTTATAGGGTCGCTAAGAGTCGAAATCGACTCGTGGCAATGGGTTTGGCTTTTTTTGGTTTAGTTGTGGAAAACATGGCAATAATAATGATTCTATGTTACCTAACCTGTGGCAGATGTTATCAGTTGGGTGACAGAACTGAAATGTCTTCCCAACTCTCTTCTCTCTGGCCACTCTTCACTGTAGCTTCTTTGGTGGCTAAGGGTGGCTAAGTAGCCAGTTATGGACAATGAGACCTAAAAGGAGGCCTCCCATGGGATTTCAGGGAAAGTTTAGGCTTTCCAGATAAAAGTGACAGGCACAGCTGGGATTATACTTCCCCTCCTTCCTGCCCTAGTCAGACACAAAGCCTGCAACAGGGACAGCCAATTTGTGACCTTAGGAGAGAAGTCAGGGGAATAGCAGAGATGTTGACACTGATGTCTTTGAAACATTGATCTAATACCAACTATCTGTAGAGATTTCTGTATGTGGAAGAAAAATAAGTCCTTACTTGTTTAAGTGATTCTAAGTCTAGTCTGCTCTTACTTGCAGCCAAAAGCATTCCAAAGGATGCACCACTGTAACTTTTGGAGAGTGAAAAAATAACATTAAGCAATAGATCATTCTTTTCCTTTCACCAAAATTTCTAAAGTATAGTAAGACAAGTCTAAAAGTCTTTTTATTATTATCTTTCTTGATGCTGTTGGCCCAGTGATTAATTAATTAAGTGTATAAGATTTGGACCTTGTTAAAGGGGTCTAGACTTTGGTCATCATGAAATAGACCCCACTAAAGAGGACCACTTGGAGGAGGGAGGCGACCTCACAAGAGGGAGTTTGTATAGGGTAGACCAGGAGTCAGCAGACTGTGCCCATTGGCCAAATTTGGCCTGCTGCCTGTTTTTGTGAATGAAGACTTTGGGGAACATAGCCATGCCCATTTGCGTACATATTTTCTATGACTACTTTCACATTGCAATGGTAGAGTTGAGTTGTTGCGACAGAGACCGTATGGCCCACAAAGCCTAAAATAGTTAACTATCTGATCCTTCATAGAAAAGTTTGCTTCCTCTGGGCTAGACTGTCAGACAGCAAGGAATAAGACATGAGTAGTAAGTGGCCAGAGCCCTGGTAGCGCAGTGGTTAAGAGCTTGGCTGCCAACCAAAAGGTCGGCAGTTTGAATCCACCAGGTGCTCCTTGGAAACCTTGTGGGACAGTTCTACTCTGTCTATAGGGTCACTATGAGTCAGAATCGACTTGATGGCAAACAATGACGACAAGTAAGTGCCCAGCTTGCTGGAGGAGGCTTTGCCCCTATCAGGAAGTGGCAGGTGGGAGACACTTAGTGGTGGGGATGGAGGCAGCAGGCACAATGGCTCTGAAGACCCACCCTTGATTACTCCACAAGAGGAAAATTTAGCATGTGGACATCAGCCACACCCAGAATGTACCAATTATGCCACCCAAATAACTTTTCTACCTCTTGCCCCTCCATTCTTCCCATTTCAATCCTGGAGAAACCATCATCATGAGCCAGGTGGAGAAATAAAGAATTCAATCCAGACCCCCCACCCACTGCAGATCTCTGAGCCTAAATACACCTATCAAATGGGATGCCAGAGAGAACTTCCGATAGGACTGGACTTATAATACCTAAAAATAAATGTATTATCAGAAAGCTGTGGGAAAAATAGAGGCTGTGCCCAAGATTTAATCCAGGGCTAGGGAAGCACAATTCACAGAGCTTGTTTGAAGGCAGTTGCGTGAAAAAGAACGTTCTATTAAACGCTATCCCACCATACAAAAGCTATGGAGGGGAGTTTGGAAACATCTAGCAAAATTACATATATATTTACTCTTTGACTCAGAGATCCACTTCTAACAGTTCGTACAAAAGTTAAATTGGGAAAAATATGAAAAGATATATTCACAAGACTGCTCATTGTAGTGCTACTTGTAATAGGAAATGATTGGAAGCATCTCAAACGCCCATCGAGGGGAAGCTGGTTGAATACAGTATGGTACATCTGTGTTGGCAAAGAATATTGACTATACCATGGACTGCCAGAAGAATGAACAAATTTGTCCTGGAGGAAGTACAGTGCTCCTTAGAAGTGAGGATGGTGAGACTTTGTGTCACTTATTTCGGACATTTATCAGGAGAAACCAGATCCTGGAAAAGGACATCATGCTAGGAAAGTAGAGGGTCAACAAAAAAGAGGAAGGCCCTCAACAAGGTGGATTGACACAGTGGTTGCAGCAAGGGGCTCAAGCATACCTACTATTGTGAAGATGGCGCAGGATGGGGCAATGTTTTGTTCTGTCATACATGGGGTCACTATGAGTCAACTCGACAGCACCCAACAACAATGTAGCTACACCATGGAGTCCCATGCAGCTGTAAATGAGTGAGGAATACCTTGAAATGCTGCAAGTAAAAAGGCAAGCTGGAGAAAAGAGAGTAAAACATGTTATTGTCCATCTAAGAAAGGGGGATATAGCACATGTGTTCCTTTTGAGAGACTGTCCAGGACAGAGGTCTCCAAGTTGATGTCTGAGTCTCCTAGGGCCAGTGTAACAAAGTACCACAAACTAGGTGGCTTAAAACAACACAAATGTATTCTGTCACAGTTCTGGGGACTAGAGGCCTGAAATTGAGGTCTCAGCAGGGCCCTGGTCCCTCTGAAGGCTTTAGAGAAGAATCCCTCCTCCTCTCTTCCTAGCTTCTGGTGGCTGCCAGCAATCTTTGGTGTTCCTTGGCTTGTGGCAACATCATTCCAATTTTTGACTCCATCTTCACATGGCCTTCTTTTCTGTGCTTCCTCTATGTCTTTAAATCTCTCTCCTCACAAGATACCACCTAATCCTGTATGTTGTCGTTGTTGTTAGGTGCCGTCAAGTCAGTTCCGGCGACCCTACGCACAACAGAACGAAACACGGTCTGATCCTGTGCCATCCTCACAATCATTGCAATGTTTCAGCCCATTGTTGCAGCCACTGTGTCAGTCCATCTCATCTTAATTACATCAGCAAAGGGCCTGTTCCCAAATAAGGTCACATTCTGAGATGCCAGATGGACAAGAATTTGGGAGGGACACTATTCAACTCATTAAAGTTGGGGCGTACACATCCACTGGTGCACAAGATGACCCATTGGGGTACAAAAGAGAATTTTAGGACGTCTGCATTTTATTTATTTATTTTTTTACCTAAGATAATAACAACAAAGCTTTACTAAGCTGTAGTACACAGGTGGGCATGGGTAGCCTAGTTTGGTCTGTTTACTAGGTGACCTAGTCCCTGGTGATGGGGCCACACCGAGGGGACCTTATTCTACGCTTAGCGAATAAGCCAGCTGCTCCTGTGAGAATTCTGTGTCTGCAGCATCCTTTTTCATGCTTCAAAGCATCATCGATTTGGTTTGTTTTAAAAAACAAGATCTCTAAAGATGAGTTACATGCTCTTATTTCCCAAGAAGTCAAAGTTCCAGGTTTGCTGTCTTTATCGTGATGGCAAGTGGTATATTGCTTAGCAGATATTAAAAAAACTCATGTGTACCCTCAGTTAAAACATGTGCCCTTAAGGTGATTAAAATTTTTTTTATTGTAATAAGTATCTGTAATGTAAAAAATTTGCCGCTGTGACCATTTTTAAGTGTACAATTCAGTGGTGTTAATTGCAGTTACAATGTTGTGAGACCATCACCATTATTTACAAAATTTTTCATCTCCCCAAACAGAAACCCTGTACCCCTGAAGTAATAATACCCTTCTTCCCTCCCCCCAATGCCTGGTAATCACTCATCTGCTGTCCGTTTCTATGTATTTGCCTATTCTAGATAGTCCATGGAAACCCTGGTTGCATAGTGGTTAAGAGCTATGGCTGCTAACCAAAAAGGTCGGCAGTTCGAATTCACCAGGCACTCCTTGGAAACTTTACGGGGCCATTCTACTCTGTCCTGTAGGGTCGCTATGAGTTGGAATTGACTCAACGGCAATGGGTTTTTGTTCTAGATAGTCCATATAAGCGGGACCACACAATATTCGCCCTTTTGTGTCTGACTTATTTCATTCAGGGTAATGCTTTTGAGGTTCATCCGTGTTGTAGCATATATCAGAACCTCATTTCTCTGTATGGCTGAGTAATATTCCACTGTATAGATAGACCACATTATGTTTATCCATTCATCTGTGGATGGGCACTTGGATTATTTCCATCTTTAAGGTGATGTTTTGACACCAAGTGAGAAACAGCTTTGCAAAAGAAGCTCCCACTATCGAGAGAGCCCTTTGAGATGATATCTGTAAATGTTTTCATCATTATTGGATTTTTATTTTTAAGAATGATGTAGCTCTGCTACCTATAAAAACTTGTACACCTTTAAACCTAGAAAGAGAATTTTCTATTTAAAAATCTTCTTCTAAAGAATTTCAGTTATTTAAGAAAAAATAAACAAACTAGAGATAAAGGATGTTTTCTGGTTTGTTTGCTAGAGCTACCGATTGAAATGTATTGTTCATTATCCTCATTTTACGGATGGGGAGACTGAGGCGCAGAATCATTACACTGCTGAGGTCACACAGCTCGTAAAGGGCAGCACTGGGATTTGAACCCAGGTGGGCCTCCACGTGTGATCTGAACCACTGTGGTACGCTGCCTCTTGAGTATTTTATAAGTTTCATAATGTGCATTGCATAGGCTATAGATAAATACATATGAAGGAGTTGAGTACTCAAAACTATTTTTCCTGAGGTGCAGTTTATCAAAAAAATTTTGAAGTCCCTAGTCTCTCCCAATTCTGGAGCCCCGTAAGGACTTAGGGCTTTATCTGATTGAAGAAAGACTGCCCGTCGATGAGCTGAGTCTATGGGCCAGTTCCTGAACTATCACAGAGCTCAGTAAATATTTATCCATTTGTTCATTCACCTGTCTGTTCCTGACACGTGGCCTTCCGGAGAATTCACCTGTTGCTTTTTTAATAAGCTCCTCTACCAAAGTAATCCCAGAATAGAATTTTATAGTGTAAAGCTTTACCTAAACTGTAAGTATCAACCTCAGCAGTGATCACCATGCAGTACCTATGTATGGCATAGTTTGCCCCTCTTTCCAGTTAGCCCAGGGAGTGGAATATTAACACTCCCCTCCCACCTTTTTTTTGTTTTTTAATTATTTTTTTTATTGTACTTCAGGTGAAGGCTTACAGAACAAATAGTTTGTCATGAAACAGAAGTACACATGTTGTTTTATAACATTGGTTAACAACCCCACAACATATCAACCCTCTAACTTCTCAACCTCTTTTTTTGTTTGGTGAAAATACACATAGCCAAAGATACACCATTTCAAAAATTTCTACATGCACGGTTCAGTGACGTTGACTACGCTCTTCCAATTGTGCTGTTATTCTCACTTAAGATGAAGGCTTACAGAACAAAATAGTTTCTCATTTAACAGCTACTGCAAATGTTGCCCTATGACAATGGTTAACAATCTCACAACACATCAACAATATCCTTACTCAACCTTGGGTTCCCTATCACCAGTTTCCTTGTCCCCTTCTGCTTTCTGGCCCTTGTCATTGGACCCCTGTACCTCGTTAGTCTCATTTGTTTTTACAGGGCTGTCCACTCCCAGACTGAGCAGTGAACCTTGGAGGTAACTTTCAGCACTGAGCTAAAAGGGTGTCTGGGGGCCATACTCTCGGGGTTTCTCCAGTCTCCTTTAGGCCAGTAAATCTGGTCTTTTTTTGTGTGTGTGTGAGTTAGAATTATGCTCTACATCCTTCTCCAGCTCTGTCCAGAACACTCTGTTGTGATCCTGGTCAGAGCAGTCAGTGGTGGTAGCCAGGCACCGTCTAGCTGTACTGGACTCAGTCCGGTGGAGGCCTTGGTAGCTGTGGACAATTAGTCCTTCGGACTAATCTTTTCCTTGTATCCTGTTCTCTTCATTCTCCCTTGCTTCCGAAGGGATGAGACCAGTGGAGTATCTTAGATGGCCGCTCACAGGCTTCTAAGACCCCAGACACTACTCACCAATGTAGAATGTAGAGCATTGTCTTTATAAGCTGTGTCATGCCAATTGAGCTAGATGTTCCCTGAGACCATGGTCCCCAGAGCCCTCCGCCCAGCAATTCAGTCCCTCAGGGAGTTTCGATGTGTCTGTGGGGCTTCCATGACCTTTCCTTGTACAAGTTGTGCTAGTTTCTCCTGTATTGTGTACTGTCTCACCCTTCACCCACGATACCACTTATCTATTATCTATTTAGTATTCCCCCCTGCCCATCCCTGGTGACCAACAAAGATTGTTATATTTTGTGTGTGAACTTTTTCATGGGTTTTTACAATAGAGGTCTCATACAATATTTGTCCTTTTGTGATTGACTTATTTCACTCAGCATAATGTCCTCCAGTTTCATCCATGTTATGAGATGGTTCACAGATTCATTGTTGTTCTTTCTCGTTGCATAGTACTCCATTGTGTGTATGTACCGTAGTTTGTTTATCCATTCATCTGTTGATGGGCATCTAGGTTGTTTCCATCTTTTTGCTATTGTGAACAGTGCTGCCATGAACATAGGTGTGCATATGTCTATTCGAGTGACGACTCTTTATTTCTCTAGGATATATTCCTAGGAGTGGGATTGCTGGATCTAATGGTATGTCTATTTCTAGCTTTCTGAGGAAGCGCCATATCATTTTCCAAAATGGTTGTATCACTTTGCATTCCCACCAGCAGTGCATAGTTGTTCCGATCTCCCTGCAGCTCCTCCAACATTTGTTATTTCCAGTGTTATTGATTCGTTCCAGCAATGCTGGGGTGAGATGGTATCTCATTGTGGTTTTAATTTGCATTTCTCTGATGGCTAGTGATCGCGAGCATTTCCTCATGTGTCTGTTGGCCATTTGAATGTCTTTGGTGAAGTGTCTGTTCATTTCCTTTGCCCATTTTTTAATAGGATTATTTGTCTTTTTGTTGTAGAGGTGTTGGATTTTCTTGTAGATTATGGAGATTAGACCTTTGTCTGACTTGTACTGTCCAAAAATTTTTTCCCAGTCTGTAGGTTCTCTTTTTACTCTTTTGGTGAAGTCTTTTGAAGAGCATAGGTGTTTGATTTTTAGAAGATCCCAGTTATCTAGCTTATCTGTTGGGGTCTGTGCGTTGATGGTTATGGTTTGTATCCTGTTAATGCCATGTATTAAGGCCTGAAGTGTTGGTCCTATTTTTTCTTTTATGAACTTTATAGTTTTAGGCTTTATATTCAGGTCTTTGATCCATTTTGAAGTAGTTTTTGTATACAGTGTGAGGTATGGGTCCTGTTTCATTTTTTTGCAGATGGATATCCAGTTTTGCCAGCACCATTTTTTAAAATGACTGTCTTTTCCCCATTTGATGGACTTTGGGTCCTTGTCGAAAATCAGGTGACCATAGGTGGATGGATTTACATCTGGGTTCTCAATTCTGTTCCATTGGTCAATGTATCTGTCGTTGTACCAGTAGCCCGCTGTTTTGACTACTGTAGCTGTATAGTAGGTTCTGAAGTCAGGTAGTGTGAGTCCTCCAACTTTATTCTTCTTCAGTAGTGCTTTACTTATTCGGGACTTCTTCCCTTTCCATATAAAGTTAATGATTAGTTTTTCCATCTCTTTGAAGAATGTTGTTGGTATTTGGATCGGCATTGCGTTGTATTTGTAAATTGCTTTGGGTAGAATTGTCATTTTCACAATGTTGAGTCTGCCTGTCCATGAGCATGGTATGTTTTTCCATTTATGTAGATCCCTTTGGGTTTCATGCAGTAGTGTTTTGTAGTTTTCTTTGTATAGGTCTTTTACATTCCTGGTCAGATTTATTCCTAAGTATTTTATCTTTTTAGGGGCTGTTGAAAATGGTATTGTTTTCCTGATTTCCTTTTCATCGTTCTCCTTATTGGTGTATAGGAATCCAACTGATTTTTCAATGTTTATCTTGTATCCTGCTACTCTGCTGGATCTTTATATTAGTTCCAGTAGATTTCTCATGGAGTCTTTAGGGTTTTCTGTGTATAGTATCATATCATCTGCAAACAGGGACAGTTTAACTTCTTCATTACCAATTTGGATGCCCTTTATTTCTTTTTCTTGCCTTATTGCTCTAGCTAGAACTTCCAGCACAATGTTAAATAGGAGTGGTGATAAAGGGCATCCTTGTCTTGTTCCTGTTTTCAAGGGGAATGTTTTCATCCTCTCTCCATTAAGAATGATGTTGGCCGTTGGTTTTGCATAGATGTCCTTTATTATGTTGAGAAATTTCCTTTCTATACCTATTTGATTGAGAGTTTTTATCAGGAATGGGTGTTGGACTTTGTCAAATGCCTTTTCTGGGTCAATTGAGATGATCATGTGATTCTTTTCTTTCCTTTTATTTATGTGGTAGATTATGTTGATTGATTTTCTAATGTTGAACCATCCTTGCTTACCTGGTATGAATCCTACTTGGTCATGGTGTCTTATTTTTTTGATATGATTCTGAATTCTACTCGCTAGAATTTTGTTAACAATTTTTGCATGTATATTCATGAGAGATATTGGTCTGTAATTTTCTTTTTTTGTGACATCTTTTCCTGGTTTTGGTATCAGCGTTATGCTGGCTTCATAGAATGAATTTGGAAGTGTTGCTTCCTCTTCTATGCTCTGAAATAGCTTGAGTAGTACTGGTACAAGCTCTTCTGTAAATGTTTTGTAGAATTCTCCAGTGAAGCCATCTGGGTCAGGGCTTTTTTTGGTTGGGGTTTTTTTAATTACCTTTTCAATCTCTTCTCTTGTTATGGGTCTGTTCAGATTTTCAACATCACTTTGTTGTAGTTTGGGTAGGCTGTGTGTTTCTAGAAATTTATCCATTTCCTCTAGGTTTTCAAATTTGTTGGAGTATAGCTTTTCATAATATTCTGTTATAATCCTTTTTATTTCAGTTGGGTCTGTTGTAATGTCCCCCATTTAATTTGTTATTTGGGTTATTTGTGTCCTCTCCTGTTTTTCTTTTGTCAGTCTGGCCAGCGGTTTGTCGATTTTGTTGATTCTTTCAAAGAACCAACTTTTGGTTTTGTTGATTCTTTCTATTGTTTTTCTGTTCTCTATTTCATTTATTTCTGCTCTGATCTTTACTATTTCCTTTCTTCTGGTGGTTGTGGGCTTTTTTTGCTGTTCTCTTTCTATTTGTTTGAGTTCTTAGTTAATGTTTTGATTTTGTCCCTTTCTTCTTTTTTGATATGTGCATCTATTGCTATAAATTGTCCTCTGAGGACTGCCTTTGCTGTGTCCCAAAGGTTTTGGTATGATGTGTTTTCATTCTCATTTGATTCTAGGAATTTTTTGATTCCATCTCTGATTTCTTCTGTTACCCACTGATGTGTAAGCAGGGTATTATTCACTTTCCATGTAGCTGATTTTTTTTCCTTGCTCTTTCTAGTGTTAATTTCTACCTTGATGGCACTGTGGTCAGAGAAGATACTTTGAATTATCTCAATGTTTTGGATCTTGTTGAGGATTGCTCTGTGGCCTAAGATGTGGTCTATTTGGAGAACGTTCCATGTGCATTGGAAAAGAATGTGTACTTTGCAGCGGTTGGATGGAGTGTTCTATATATGTCTATGAGGTCAAGTTGGCTGATTGCGCCCTTTAGGTCTTCTGTATCTTTGCTGAGTTTCTTCTTAGTTGTTCTGTCCTTTACTGAGAGTGGTGTGTTGAAGTCTCCTACCATTATTGTGGAACTGTCAGTTTCTCTTTTCAGTGTTGTTAGAGTTTGTTTTACGTATTTTGGAGCCCTGTCTTTGGGTGCGTAGATGTTTATTATGGTAATGTCTTCGTGATGGATTGTCCCCTTAATCATTATATAGTGTCCTTCTTTGTCTTTTATGGTAGATTTCGTTTTAAAGTCTATTTTATCTGAGATTAGAATTGCCAGTCCTGCTCTTTTTTGGTAGTTGTTAGCTTGATATATTTTTTTCCAACCCTTGACTTTAATAAATTCACATCTTTGTATCTAAGGTGTGTCTCCTGTAGACAGCATATTGATGGATCCTGTTTTCTTACCCATTCTGTCACTCTCCGTCTCTTTATGGGTGCATTGAGTCCATTTACATTCAGTGTGATTATTGATAGATGTGGGTTTGTTGTTGTCATTTTGTAGTGCTTTTTTTGGTGGTGCTGATGTTTTCTTTGTTCTTCTTACTTTCTTGTGCTGAGTTACTTTTGTTTGTGGATTTTTTTTTTCATTTCTTTTGTTTTTGTAGGTTTTGTTTTTGCCTAGGCTTTATGTTTTTCCTCTTTTTTTTTATGAGTATGTTTGTTAACTTTCTTTGTGGTTACCATAAATTTTACCCTTATCTCTCTAAGTTTGAAGCAGTCTACCATTACTTGGTATCGCGTTGCCTTCCTCTCCATTAGAAGGTTCTATACCTATGCAGTTTATTCCCTCTTTCATTGTTTTGATGTTGTTGTCATTTACTGATTAACTGCTCTGATTCCCTGTTGTATTTCTTTTGGTGTTGGATAGTCCTTGAGAGTTCATTTCCTAGATTGGTATCTGGCTGGTACGATCCTGCGTCCTAGGTTCTGCCTGTGAGCTGAAGCTGTTTGTCCTCAGATCGAAGAACTCGCTTTAATAATTCTTGTAAGTTGGGTTTGACTTTTACATATTCCCTTAATTTCTGTTTATCTGGAAATAACCTAATTTCACTATCAAATTTGAACGAGAGTTTTGCAGGATAGATTATTCTTGGCTGGCAATTTTTTTGTTTCAAGATTTTATATATGTCATCCCATTGCCTTCTTGCCTGCATGGTTTCTGCCGAATAATCTGAGCTTAGTCTTATTGTTTCTCCTCTGTATGTTACTTCTTGTTTTTTCACGAGCTGCTCTTTGTTTGTCTTTGGTTTTGGTGAGTGTGAATATGAATTGCCTTGGTGATTTTCTTTTGGGGTCTCTTCTATATGGGGTTCGTTGAGCTTCTTGGGATGGCCAGCTTTTTTCATCTTTCATGATGTTGGGGAAGTTTTCTGTCAGCAGTTCCTCAATGATTCTCTCTGTGTTTTCTGTTTTCTCCCCCTGTTCTGGAATTCCAATCACTCGCAGATTTTTGCTTTTGATTGTGTCCCGCATAACTCTCAGGGTCTCTTCATTTTTCTTTGTTCTTTTTTCTGAGTTTTCCTGAAACAGAGTTGTATATAAGTATTTGTCTTCAATTCCACTGCTCCTGTCTTCCACCATTTCAAATCTGCTTCTCAGCCCCTCTATGACATCGTCCATTTCTGAAATCTTGTTGTTTATCTTTTGGATTTCTAATTGTTGTCTTTGTATAATTTCTAGTGGTGAATTTATTTTGGCATTTTGTTCCTGCATCATCTTCCTGAATTCTTCCAATTTTTTTTCTATATTTTTCATGAATTTGTCTATTTTTTCCTCATGTTTGTCAGCTTTTTGCCTCAGCTTTTGGAGTATTCTGAGTATTAGAGATTTGAATTCCCTATCAGGTAGTTCTAGTGAATTTTCTTCCACAGGAGAGTCATCTGGTGTTTTATTTTGGATGCCTACTAGAACCATCCTGTCCTGTTTTTGTAAATGTTTTGTTATTGTCTGCTGTTTTGGGGAATTCAGTAGTTATTTTTCTCATTTATTGATTGTAGATTTGTTTCATCCCTTTTTTAAAAAAAAATTTGACTATGTCTGAGCAGGCAGACTGTGTGTTCTTTGTTGTTTGCTCGTCTGTAGGCACAATGCTTTTCGCCTCCTTCTTCAACTGGCAGGGTCAGTCACTCAGATACGGTACGGCAGGGCAGGTCTAGCAGAAGAGGAGTTACTGGGATGGGTTGTTTGTGTCACTTACTACAGCCACCAGAGTGGGTCGATAATCAGTGCAGGGCAGGTTCCAGTAGGCCGTGCCTGTGCTGCTTGGTGGTGTGATGTTAAGCACACAGTGCAGGTAGGCAGGATGTAGTGGGGAGATTGTTATGTGTGGAGCTAAGATGGATATGGGAGACAGGAGAGAGGAACAGGAGCCAAAAAACATACAAACAAACAAAAAGGAATGCTAGGGGAGCTTGCCGTTGGAGTGGAGAGATGAGAGACTATGGAATGGAGAAAAACAGAAAGGGGAGGTGGAAGAAAAGAAAAGAAGGAATAAATAAGAATCAGAAAGGTTAAAGAACCGCAAAGTTCCCAGGGATCCCACCGGTGCAGCTACGAGGTCTGGGGAAGTCGCTCTCAGGTGTTGCAGTACAGCTTGGCTAGAAGGCGTAGAGGTATACAACGCCAGGCACTCAGGGAACAGAAAGAGAAGGAAGATACAGAGAGATGAGAAACTGAGCAATGAAGAAAGACAAAAAGGGAAAAAGAGGGAAAAGAAAACAAAGCAAATTAAAAAAAAAAATACAAGAAAGGCCCTCAAAGAAACAAAAACAAAAAACAAACAAGCAAACAAAAAAACCAACATAAAAAGAAATGCCCTCAGGGATCCCTCTACATGTCTGTGGAAGCCGAAGGGGCGTCTCCCTGCCACGCAGCTCAGCCTGGCTAGAAAGGGCTCCCAACTCAAGAAAAGGAAAAGAAAAGAAACAAACAATTCAAAACAAACAAACGAATAAAAGCCCAGAGATCCCACCAGTGCGGCAGCCCAAACCGGGAAGCAGCTCCACACTTGAAGGGAGCTCCGCAACCCCTCAGGAAGAAGTAAAGATGGCACATGGAGCCAGGTACTTAAGCGAAGCCCTCCCAGCTTTTTTTAAAAATGTACATGCAGTTTGCAGTTGGTTGCTAATCTGAAGGTTGGTGATTTGTACTCACTCATCTGCTTCACAGAAGAAAGACCTGGCAATCTGCTCCTGTAAAGATTACAGGAGCAAAGAAAACCTTATGGAGAAGTTCCACTCTGTAACACATGGGGTTGCCATGAGTTGGGGGCTGACTGGACAACAGCTAACAACAACAACGTCACAGAAATCATAGTCCTTGGGTGGTGCAAACGGTTACGCACTCAACTACTAACCAGAAGGTTGGTGATTTGAATCTACCCAGAGGCACCTTGTAAGAAAGGCCTGGCAATCTGCTTCTGAAAGCACAGTTCTACTCTGACACACATGGAGTCGCCATGAGCCGTAATAGTCTCAATGCCAACTGGTTTTTGTTTTTTGGTATTGCAGAAATCATGGTGTCTGCTCAAGTGGTTTTTTTACTTGTATTGTTGTTGAACCCACTGTCTTCACAACAGTCTTCTCTCACTCTGGACTTGAATGTTTGGTGAATGGATGCCCACTGCCCCACACCTGGTTCTCAGATGGAGACCATGTTGTCTGCAGGGTCTCAGGGCCTTATCCCTGCACTGGCCCTGACCAGCCCTCCTTTCCATCCTGCTCATGACGAGGTTTTAACATGCGTGTCTGTTCCAACTCTGGCCTCTGTCTGCATCTCACCCCACCTCGCTCGGCTTTCTCCTGCAAGGACATCCCACATCCCCCACTGTTATGGATTGAATTCTGTCCCCCAAAAAGATATGTTGAAGTCCTAACCCCATACCTGTGACCATGACCTTGTGTCATGGATTGAATTGTGTCCCCCAAAAATATCTGTCAACTTGGCTGGGTCATGATTCCCAGTATTGTATAATTCTGTACCATTTTGTAATCTAATGTGATTTGCTTATGTGTTGTAAACTCTATCACTGTGATGTAATAAGATGGATCAGCAGCAGTTATACTGATGAGGTCTACAAGATTGGATAGTCTTAGCCAATTTCTTTTGAGATATAAGAGAGAGAAGTGAGCACAGGTACACAGGAACCTCATACCACCAAGAAAGCAGTGCTGGGAGCAGAGCGCATCTTTTGGACCTGAGATTCCTGCGCAGAGAAGCTCCCGGACCAACGGAAGACTGATGTATCACAAGGACCTTCCTCCAGAGCCGACAGAGAGAGAAAGCCTTCTCCTGGAGCTGATGCCCTGAATTTGGACTTGTAGCCTACTGGACTGTGAGAACATAAATTTCTCTTTGTTGAAACCATCCACTTGTGGTATTTCTGTTATAGCAGCACTAGATGACTAAGACACCTTGTTTGGGAAAAAGGTCTTTGAAATATTATCAGCTAACATGAGGTCATCCTAGAGTAGAGTGGGTTCTAATCCATTGAGTGGTGTCCTAATAAAAGAGGAAGAAACACAGAGGGATGATGGTTGTGTGAAGACGGAGACAGAGATTGGAGTGACGTGTCTTCAAGTCAAGGAACTCCAAGCATTGCCAGCCATCCCCAGAAGCTAGGAGACAGGCAGGGAACAGATTTCTTCCTTAGAGCCTCACGGGAATCAACGCGGCCAACACCCTGATTCAGACTCCTGGCCTGAGAGAGAATAAATTTCTGTTCTTATGAGCCACCCAGTATGGGGTCCTATGTTACAGCAGCCCCAGGAAACTAAGACACCCACTCTTCCTATTCCATCAGCATCACTTACAGAGCATTTTATGCTGATAGGAGTGAGTGGAGGGAGGAAGGTCTTCGGAGGTAGAATTGTCCCTGTGCCTTATTTTCTGGACCATAAAAATATTTGTCTGATTAAGTCTTTTTTTTCCTTTGGTAAATGAATGTTAATATAACAGAAACGTACTGAACATCCTTCTCATGCCAGAAACCATTCAGCTCTTCTCACAATAAAGGCAACTTTAAAAGAAACACGTTTATTTGCAGAGTGTAGATGATTTGTTTTTCACAAATCAAGACACAGCCACTTGGGGCGAAACCATGATATTCAGGTGAATCAGAAAATTATAGCTTCTTTTATAGCCAATTACCCCAGCGCTGAGACCAGCTCACTGTCTGCCCTTCGGAGCACTTGAATCAAAAAGGATTGGAATGTTTTGTACAAAACCTAGCACTTAAAAGTATGATGCTTTCAGCTGCCACTCTGACTGTCTCTGCTCTGTCTCGGCAGTTCATTGATCTTCAAATCTAGCAGCCCCCGGGGAGAGGAGATTTAAGATGGAGCAGCCAGCTCAAATCTCCATTTTGCCCAGGAACCTGGAGGTGTCACAGGCATGCAAGTTAGGTGCGTATTAATGATACATGGGAAGGCTGTGGGACTCTGGTGGGTATAAATCAGAGTTCAGGAAATTATGTGGTGAATTGTTTCTTCAAAGTCAGCACTTAGGCTCTTTCCTGAAGAAAATCTATTTTTCTAGTGGAGGAGATAAAGTTTGAGTTAATTTTGGCAGTTCAAACACTGATCAGTTCTTTACGGATTGGCAAGACCAACATTTTTTAGAATCTTTGTCAATGATTAAAACTAAGACTTGGTTGTTTTGAAATTCAGGTGGATGTTAACAGTTGGAGGTCCTGTCTTGGACTTGTCAGGATGGTAAAAAAATCTTTACCTATTGCCATCGAGTCAGTTCTGACTCATAGCAACCTTATAGGACAAAGTGGAACTGCCCCATAGGATTTCCAAGGCTGTAATCTTTTTTTATTTTTATTTTATTGTTGTACTTCAAGTGAAAGTTTACAATTCAAATTAGTCTCTCATACAAAAATTTATACATACATTGTTATGTGACCCTAATTGCTCTCCATATACTGTGACAGCACACTCCTCCTTTCCACCCCTGATTTCCCATGTCCATTCAACCAGCTCCTGACCCTCTCTGCCTTCCCATCTCACCTCTGGACAGGAGATGCCCATTTAGTCTCATGTGCTACTTGAGCTAAGAAGCACACTCTTCACGAGTATCATTTGATGTCCCATAGTCCAGTCTAATCTTGTCTGAAGAGTTAGCCTCAGATATTGTTTTAGTTCTGGGCTGACAGAGAATCCAGGGGCTATGCTTTCTGGAGTTCCTCCAGTCTCAGTCAGACCATTAAGTCTGGTCTTCTTACTAGAATTTGAGTTCTGCACCCCACCTTTCTCCTGCTCCATCCAGGACTCTATGTTGTGTTCCCTGTCAGGGCAGTCATTGGTGGTAGCTGGGCACCATCTAGTTCTTCTGGTCTCAGGCTGATGGAGTCTCTGGTTTATGTGGCCCTTTCTGTCTCTTGGGATGATAACTTTCCTTGTGTCTTTGGTGTTCTTCATTCTCCCAAGGCTGTAATCTTTATGGAAGCAGACTGCCACATTTTCTTCTAAAGAGCGACTAAGGCAGTTACTGTAATTCACATATGACTGTACTCATTCAACAAATAGTTAAAGCCACCAGTTGCCATTGAGTCAACTTTGACTCATGGTGACCCCATGTGTGTCAGAGCAGAACTGTGCTCCATAGGGTTTTCAATGGCCGATTTTTCCGAAGTAGATCACTAGGCCTGCCTTCTGAGGCAGTTCTGGGTGGACTTGAACCTCCAACCTTTCGGTTAGCAGTCAAGTGTGTTAAGTGTTTGCACCACCCAGGGACTCCCCAACAAATAGTTAATGAGTACTTAATATTTGCCAGGCTCTGTTCTAGGCATAGAGAAAACAGCAAGGAGCAACAGTACCAAAAAGTTCTGCCTTCTAGTTGTTTACATTTTAGTGGGGAGAGAGAGACAAGTCAATAAGTAAATATATTGTATTTAAATGCTAGTAGGTGCTATGAAGAACATAACATTAAAACACAGAGAAAGTGGTACTATGTAGGATGGCCAGGGAAGGTGTCTCCAATGACGTAGCATTGGAGCAGAGACCCGAAGAAAGTGAGGGAGTGAGCTATGTGAAGGATATTCCAGGCAAAGGGAACAGCCAGTGCAAAGGCCCTGTGGTAGATGTGGGCTTACGTGTTGGAGGAACCACAAGCGTCCATGTGACTGGGGCCTGGTGTGTTAGTTGTAGGAGGTGAGGTCAGAGAAGGGGGAGGCAGGATTGCTATTGATGAGAATTGTATAGATCTGGAGGGTAAATTAGGAGTTTGGTTTTGGAAATGGCAAGATTGAGATGCCTTTTCTAACAGTCAAGATTAGACATCAATTAGTAGCTGAATAGGCATCAGAGTTCAGGCGAGAGGTCCCCGGTGAGAGTTGTAAATTTGAGAGTCAGCTGTTTAGAGATGGTATTTAAAGCCATGAGATTTGATAAAATTACCATAGAGTGTGTCATGGATTGAATTATGTCCCCCCAAAAATGTGTGTATCAGTTTGACTGGGCCATGATTCCCAGTATTGTGTGGTTGTCCTCCATTTTGTGATTGTAATTTTATGTTAAAGAGCATTCAGGTGGAATTGTAACACCCTTACTAAGGTCATATCCCTGATCCAATGTAAACGGAGTTTCCTTGGGTTGTGGCCTGCACCACCTTTCATCTCTCAAGAGATAAAAATGAAAGGGAAGCGAGCAGAGAGGAGGGACCTCATACTACCAAGAAAGCAGTGCCAGGAGCAGAGCGCATCCTTTGGACCTGAGGTTCCTGCGCTGAGAAGCTCCTAGACCAAGGGAAGACCGATGCATCACAAGGAACTTCCTCCAGAGCAGACAGAGAGAGAAAGCCTTCCTCTGAAGCTGACTTCCTAAATTTGAACTTGTAACCTACTAGACTGTGAGAGAATAAATTTCTCTTTGTTGAAGCCATCCACTTGTGGTATTTCTGTTATAGCAGCACTAGATGACTAAGACAGAGTGAGTCTAGATAGAGAAGAGGTGAGGTCCAAAGACTGGGTCCTGGAACACCCCAGAAGTTAGAGGATGTGGGGTGAGGAGTATAAAATAAAAGGCAAATCCAGACTTTGACAGGGAGAAGCTTTATTCAGAAAGAAAAGTGGGGAAGAGGACTGTTATAATAGGGTAAGGAATCTACTGTAACAGGGAGAACACTCTTGCCATAAGGTCTGCAAGTGTCTCAAAGGATTAGGGAGAAAGCATTTTCTTTTATAGAAGCTGAGAGCAAACAGGGAGGGAAAAATCCCCGGTGTGGGGAAGTAGGATGAACAGGCGACATCATTGGATAGGAAATCAGAATGCTTTACGCTGAGGTCAGCCTTCTCCACCAGGGGACCAAAGTCTGGTGAAGGAGCATTTGGTTCTGACTGATCAGTGGGACAAGCAGTTCAGTTACTCATTTATGATGCCAGGAATGGGAATGGGGAGGGTCCTTGCCTGGCCTTGTCATTGGTAAAAAGGGGGCATCTGTGGGCCTTATCTATGTCATGCAGGAAGGGTGGTTGTTTGCAGTAAGCTAAGCTCAAAGGCTGGGGGGATTTCTTTTAACCATCACTGTTTTCCAGGATCACAGGGTTCAGGTAAAATTCAACATTCTCAGGAGGAATCAGCAAAAGAACCTGAGAAGGAGCAGCTGGGTGGAAGGAGGAGAACTAGCCCATTGTGGTGTTCTGGAAGCTGGGAGAAGCAGAGAATGATAAACTGTGCCAAATCTCAGGACAGGCCAAAGAAGAGAAGGCCTACTGGTTAGCTTTGGCACGTGAGGGCCAGTGTTGACCTAGAAAAGAGCTATTTTCACGGGGTGGTAGATTCAGTTGAGAAAGGGAGGAGAGAATTTGGACCACGAGAACAGTCCACTCTTTCAAAGGGCTTTACTCTAATGGAGAGCAGAGAAAGGGGCTGATTGTAGGCAAGTATGGGGTAAAGACAGTTTTTATGTTGCCTTATTTCTTAAAATCTACCACTTATCTGTCAGTTTGTAGTACTGTGGTGGCTTGTGTGCTGCTCTGATGCTGGAAGCTGTGCCACCGGTATTTCGAATACCACGAGGGTCATCTATGGTGGACAGGTTTCAGCAGAGCCTCCTGACAAAGACAGCCTAGGAAGAAAGGCCTGGCAGTCTACTTCTGAAAACCAGCCAATGAAAACTGAATATTCTCTGATACAGAGATGGAAGATGAGCCCCCTAGGTTGAAGGGTGCTCGAAATACAGTGGCCACAATTGACTCGAGCATACTACTGATACTGTGTATGGAATAGGAGTGGGCAACGTTTTGTCCTGTGGTACATGGGCTCAGCATGAGTCGGAGCCAACTTGACTTCTTAAGGAGGGAAATATGGCAGCCTATGTAAGTAGGAAGGTGTGATCCTGGTGTTGTGTGCTGTCAAGTGAATTTTTGACTCATAGCGACACCATGTGGCAGAGTAGAACTGCCCCATAGGGTTGCACAGGCTGCCATCTTTACAGGAGCAGATCCCTAGGTCTTTTCTCCCACGGAGCTGCTAGTGGGTTCCAACTGCCAAGTTTTTTGGGTTAGCAGCTGAGCGCTTAACCATTGTACTACCAGGGCTCCCTGTGATCCTGGTAGAGGAGGGAAAAGTTAATGATTTAGAAGAGAGAGGGAAGAATGAGGGGTGTGCTGTCCTGAGTGGGTGATAGGTGGGGTGCAGGGTCCAGGGCCTACCGAGAGGAGCTAGAGCATGGATCAGTGCATATCTCTACTTCATCAAACACATTTTTTCCTGGTGGTGCAGAGGTTAAGAGCTCGGCTGCTAACCAAAATGTTGGCAGTTCAAATCCACCAGCTGCATCTTGAAAACCCTATGAGGCAGTTCTACTCTGTCCTATAGGGTTGCCATGAGTTGGAATTGACTCACCGCAAGGACTCTCACGTGTGTGCTGGAGATTTTGCCAAGGTTAATATGCTGCAATTTTTTTTTTCTTGACTTCTCCCATCTCCAGATGTTCCAGAAGATTTCCACGTGAATGTTCTATGTCCCAGTTAGGAAAACAGCTATATTTCACGGACATAGAAGTAATAAAAAAACCAAACCTGTTGCCATTGAGTCGATTCTGACTCATAGCGACCCTACAGGACAGAGTAGAACTGCCCCATAGGGTTTCCAAGGAACACCTGGTAGATTCGAACTGCCAACCTTTTGGTTAGCAGCCATAGCTCTTAACCACTATACCACCAGGGTTTCCCATAGAAGTAATAGAGGGATGCATTCGCCGTTTCTCTTCTTGGGTAGCGTTCCTTCACCGTATCTGGATGCTATAAAAATATGGAGATCAATGGAGATTTAATGTCTTTCCTGAGAAGAATTTACTTGGAAGAGCTTTAAAAAATCTTCTTAGCAGAGAATGATCTCTTTGATCGCCACAAACCTATTAAAACAGATATTTTCTTTCCCACGTCATGAGTTTTGCCAAAACAAAAAAAAAATAGCAAAGTCTTTTGCAAATCACGTAGAAAAAGGCCATATATGTCTGGCCTGAAATTAGCAAAGGGTGACCAATTCAAAACAATAGCCTTTCTGTGTTAGGACATTCCCAGTTTGGGCGGCTCAGATCAGCATTTGAAGAATTTACAGGAAACAGACAAGAGCTGTAGATTTTAAGAAAATGTCACTGTAAGGCTGGGTCCTTGCATTCTGCATTCTTAGATTATCAGTCATTACCCTTTAACATAAGTAACATAAGGAGCCCTGGTGGCTCAACAGTTAAGCGCTCTACTGCTAACTGAAAGGTTAGTGGTTCGAACCCACCCAGTGACTCCGCAGGAGAAAGACCTGGCAATCAGTTCCTTGAAAGATTACAGCCTAGGAAACCCTATGGGGCAGTTCTACTTTGTCACATGGGGTCACTATGAGTCTACATTGACTCCATGGCATCTAACAACAACAACCCTTTAACACGCTCATATATAGTAATCAGCATTGCTAAGATGTTTGTGCCTTTGTCTGACACAGGATTTAAATCACATTTTCTGCTTTCAGAACAATTAATGATAGGTGCAGATAGATCAGTATTTCAGATATATTTTCATAAAGTATACATCCCAGGAGATTAAGCTAGCAAGACCATTCAGGATGTCACTTTTAAATATAGTAGGATCATTAACTGTATGCAGAATTCAAAATAATGGATTGTGATTGGCAGTCCACTTCCTATTTAGGAAGTGTACCTTCCTAATTCTATTCTGTTTGACACAGTATCAGAATGGATTATATTAGCTTGACAAATATGCTATACAAAGGGAGTTGTTTTTTATTATTGTGGTACAGATATACCTAACAAAACATGTCCCATCTCAACAATTTCTACACGGACAATTCAGGAACATTGATTACATTCTTCAAGCTGTGCAATGGTTCTTACCATCCTTTTCCAAATCATTCCACCACTTTTAACATAAACTCAGTGCCTCTAAGCAAAAACTCCTCCTTCCCCTCTCCCTCTCACCCCCAGTAACCACCAATAATCCTTGGTTTCTATATCTTTGCTTATTTCACGTAATTGAGATCATACGGTTTGCGACTGACTTATCTGACTGAGCATGACGTTTTCAAGGTTCACCTATGCGTTCACCAGGACTTCATTTCTCCTTAGGGCTGGCGTAATATTCCACTGTATGTGGGTACCACGTTTTGTTTATCCATTCATCTATTGATGGACATTTCTGTGGTTTCCACCTACGTTTTGTGTTTCAAGTGTGTTGAGGGGCGAGAGGGAAGAGTTGGGACATTCAAGTTTTAATTCAGCGTGTAAACCTCACATCTGCTGTCTACAGTTGTTTCTGCTCTGTCCCTCACCAGTCTTATGGTCAGCTGGTTAGTGAGTGTTCCTTAAAACTCCTTATGAAAGAGAATGCTGATCTTCTGCCTTAATCCAACCAAAAAAACACTGCCGTTGAGTCGATTCTGACTCATAGCAACCCATATGGTTTTCAAGGCTGTAATGTTTATGGAAGCAGACTGCCACATCTTTCCCCCGTGGCGCCACTGGTGGTTTCCAACAACCGACCTTTCACTTAGCAGTCAGTTAGCAGTCGATCGCTTTAACCACTGCGCCACCAGGGCTCCTTTCTGCCTTAATACCAAACAAAAACCAAACCCCCTGCCATCAAGTCAATTCAAACTCATAGCGACCCTATGGGACACAGTCGAACTGCCCCATAGGGTTTCCAAGGAGCAGCTGGTAGCTATGAACCACCGACCTCTTGGTTAGCAGCCACGCTGTCAACCACTGTGCCAGGGGTGAGCTCCTTCAGCTCCATGGCCCCCTAACGGGAGCCACCTGCTCGTGTGAAACAGCGATAACATTTTAGATTTAAGAAGATTTCATTGTAAAGCTGGGTCCCTGCATTCCACATTCTGATGGGTATTAGGATTCTCAGATTATCAGTCATTACCCTTGAACGTGCTTATGCATAGAAATCAATGTTGTTAAGAGGTATCTATGCCTTTGCCTGAAACTTAGGATTTAAATTGCAATAAATATTGAACAACTAAATATTTATTGAAAAAGATTTTTGTGCAAATAAAATGCAAATTATTCGTTTTTTTTTTCTTTTGCCAACCGCACAACCCACTTACACGTTATTTTCCTAAGCATGATATGCACGTTGTATGTGTAGGCACGTTATCTACATGAGCGTGTTATTTACAAAAAATACAGTAACTAGTGGTTAAGAGCTCAGCTGTTAACCACAGGTCGGCAGTTCAAAACCACCAGCAGCTCCTTGGAAACCCTATGGGGCAGTTCTACTCTGTCCTACAGGGTCTCTGTGAGTCGGAATCGACTCGACGGCAGCGGGTTTGGATTTTGGTTTCTTGCAGCAAGTGTATGTATTTTGTCTTTGATTTTTAGCCTTTGCTAAAAACTGTGGCAGCTTTTGAGTGTTTGGAACCCATGTGAAGTTCATCCCACTTCCTTTTGGTGCAAGTTCAGGTCAGAAATGGCTTTGCAATCACAGTTACCAGCTGTTGAGCCAAAGAAAGTGTGTAGCGAAACTCCAGAAAGATCTTGAGAGGTAAGACATTACACCTTTGTTAAGAATCTATTTAAGTTTTTTCAGAAAATATGCAGAAAGGGTCGATTTTTAGGTACAGTGGTGTCGTGGACTGAATTGTGTTCCCCAAAAATATCTGTCAACTTGGCTAGGTCATGATTCCCAGTATTGTATGATTGTGTACCAGTTTGTAATCTGATATGATTTCCTTAAGTATTGTAAATGCTATCAATATTATGTAATAAGATGGATTAGCGGCAGTTATACTGATGAGGTCTACAAGATTAGATAGTGTCTTAAGCCAATCTCTTGAGATATAAAAGAGAGAAGCAAGCAGAGACACGTGGGGACCTCATACCACCAAGAAAGCAGCGCCAGGAGCAGAGCGTATCCTTTCGACCTGAGGTTCCTTTTGTGAGGTGCTCCCAGACCAAGGGAGGACTGATGCATCACAAGGACCTTCCTCCAGAGCTGACAGAGAGAAAGCCTTCTCCTGGAGCTGACGCCCTGAACTTGGACTTGTAGCCTACTAGACTGTGAGAATAAACTTCTCTTTGTTAAAGCCATCCACTTGTGGTATTTCTGTTACAGCAGCACCAGATGACTAAGACAAGTGGCATCTCCTGAAATCCCTGGAAATGTGTAATGGAGTCTTCTGGGAGTGTCTTTAGTGGTCTCTTTGGGAGGGAAAAGGCCAGCTTGCCTAACAGAAATATTCTCCTACTTGCCCACACTCCCCTCCCCTGCTGTCACCAAAATATGCGGACAAAGCTTCTTTTGTCCTTTTTAATAGTTTGCTTTCTTAAAAGCAGTTTAGTGTGAATTTTCTTTTCCATGGGAAAGAGGATCCTTATTTTATTGGCATCAGAGACTGAGCTCCAACCTTGTGACTCTCACATATGACTGTTAAAATATGCGTATTCATTCCTCAACCAGTAGGATCCTATCCTGTTAGCAGACATTGTGTAACCTCGGAAGCGCAGAGGGAGGCTCCACAGCCCCGGGGAGGGCTGCATCAGCCTCATCCTCTGTGGGAAGAGGGCCCTCCTTGCCTTTCTCCGCCACCCTAGCTGTCTCCTGGTGCCTCCCCCCATCCCTGCCGACCAAACCAAACCAAACCAGTTGCTGTCAAGTTGATTCTGACTCCTGGCAACCCTATGTGTGCACGGTACAACTGTACTCCATAGGGTTTGCATGGCTGTGACCTTTCAGAAGCAGATTGCCAGGTCTTTCTTCCGAAGTACCTGTGGGTGGGTTTGAACCTCCAGCTTTCCGTTACCAGGCAGACCCCCCTACCTGCCACCCCAGGAGGTTGCTTACAGAGAGAGAGCGTGAGACAGAGCAAGAGAGCGGCTGGTCAGGCAGATATAAGCATCCAGCCCACCTGTCACTGAATATCCGATTGCAAAGGATAACCACTTCCTGTCTTCCAGCTCTCCACCTCCGGAGGCTTGATTGATGCGAAGCTGCTGGTGGGCAGCCTCCCTCAGTCCACGTTTGATTTCTGCCCCCACGAGGCAGAAGCCAGGTCCTGGACTGTGGTTTATCCCTGAAGATGCCACCCTGTGCGGCCTGGCAAACAGCCAGCCGCCTTCAGATGTGACCCAGCTGCTCTGTGAACCCTGAGCCCAACACGTGAAATGGAGCCTGATTCTGGCCCTGGCTTGGGGTCGTGGCCAGGCAGCCCTGGACCAGCGGCCACATCCGGGGGGCCTCGGAGACCTTGTCTGTTAGGAAGGGAAGTGTCATGGATTGAATTATGCCCCCCCAAAAATGTGTGTATCAATTTGGCTGGGCCATGATTCCCAGTATTGTGTGATTTCATATGTGTTGTAAATCCTGCCTCTGTGATGTTAATGAGGGAGGATGGGCGGCAGTTGTGTTAGTGAGGCAGGACTCAATGTCCAAGATTGGATTGTGTCCTGAGGCAATCTCTTGAGATATAAAAGAGAGAGATGAGTGGAGAGATATGGGGACTGCATACCACCAAGAAAGCAGTGTCGGGAACAGAGCACGTCCTTTGGACCCGGGGTTCCTGCGCTGAGATGCTCCTAGACCAGGGGAAAATTGATGAGAAGGACCTTCCTCCAGACCTGACAGAGAGACAAAGCCTTCTCCTGGAGCTGACGCCCTGAATTTGGACTTGTAGCCTACTGGACTGTGAGAGAATAAATTTCGCTTTGTTAAAGCCATCCATTTATGGTATTTCTGCTATAGCAGCACTAGATGACTAAGACAGGAAGCATTTGCATGTGGATGTCATGTCTGATTCTCAGCAGCCTCAAAGGATACAGGGATCCCTAGAATATGAGGTGAAGCAAGTCAAGAATCAAACATGTACCCACATATAAGAACATGGTCAAGGACTAGAAACCCAGGGACTCAGCATGATTAGGGTGTTGGGGGTCCCTGAGTTTCCTCTTTTTCTTTTCCAAGTGTGCTCTAATGCTTTTGCTACACTACTTGTCCCTGTTGCCTAGTATGGCCATCTCAAAGTAACGCAAAGTGGATGACTTGAAAGAACAGAAATTTACTGTCTCACAATCTGGAGGTGAGGAGCCTGAATTCATGATGTCAGCAGGATGAGTCTTTCTCTCTACTCCAGGGAGAATCCTGGCTTGTCTCTTCCAGTTTCTGGGCATTTCTTGGCGTTCCTTGGCTTGTAAAGGAACCCTTACATGCTGTCTTCCCCTGTGTGTGACTCTGTTTCCCTGTCTTCTTAAGATTCCACTCAGGGGATTAGGATTAGGACCCACCCTACTTCAATATGACTTTGTTAACTGATAACTAATACTATCTCCAAAGAAAAACCCTATTTCCCCAAACAAGGTCATATTCACTGGTACAGGGGTTAGGGCTTCAACATATCTTTTTGAGGACACAATTCCATCTATACCTACCACTACTGTCAAAAATTGTCCTTGGAGGCCTGGAGGCCAGTGCCCAGTCAGGGCCCCCAGGAGCTGACCTTCAGGCTGACTCTGCCAGAGGAAGCCTGCCCAGCCTTTTGGAGCATCCCTGCATCCTGTGGGTGACCTGGTATTCTAAACAATTCAGAATGAATTCTTAGGGCAGCAACTGAGCTTACACATGCTGACATAAGGCTGAAATGAATCTGTCCATTTTACAGATGAGAACATCGAGATTAGAAGATGACCATGAGCCAGCTGGGGCCAGAGCAGAGACTAGGTGTGACTGCTCGGCCTTTGGCAGTTGAGTGGGATATGTGGATGGTCTGCTCTGGAAGGTAGACTCAGATTTGTGCTTTGGGGACTTACCATTTGAGAATCAAGTTTAGATGTCTGGTAGGTTATGTTCAGAAGGAAGTGCTTTGAGAAGTAGTCATTAGTCATTCTTTCTGTAAAGAGGGGAGTCATGGGCTGGGCTTCTGGGAGCATACTTGGAGTGGAGTTTAGCTGTAGAATGTTCGTGGTGTACTCTTGGGACCTACACCCATGGAAGGGGGTGGAAGTGAGCAGGAGTGGGCAGAGCTGGTGTGAAGCCCAAAGACAACCTTGGCCGACCCCACAGAGCTGGGGGGCTCAAATGGCCCTGAAGGTTGTCCTGAGTTGGGCCAAGATGACCGGGTGATTATTCTTTGGTATTGAGCTGTCATTAGATGTGGGTGGTCCCCAGGAAGGGTGACTTTGGATGAGAGGACCAACTGACAACTCTCCTTGTACCCGGACAGCATGCCCTCCTCACCAAGGGGAGACGGCCTGGGGTGGCATACACAGGATCTCCCACACGGTGTCTTCTGCAGGGGTAGAAAGAACGTTGAAACTCCCCGACAGTTGGTCATCATTCCTCCCTGTGGGAAATAATCTCTCTGCTCCTTCCCTTGCAGGAGCTGGCTGAGAATGCTGTCGGTTGACTCATGTCCCACAAACAAGATATGTTTAAATCCTGTGACCTTGTTTGGAAATAGGATCTTTGCAGGTGTAATTAGTTAAGATGAGGTCATACTGGAGTAGGGTGGG
This sequence comes from Dugong dugon, assembly GCA_030035585.1. Classification (NCBI taxonomy): domain Eukaryota; kingdom Metazoa; phylum Chordata; class Mammalia; order Sirenia; family Dugongidae; genus Dugong; species Dugong dugon. The sequence goes on from CM057460.1 coordinate 221,720,633, forward strand.
CCCTAATCCAATGACTGGTGTTCATATAAAAGGGGAGAAGAGACACAGAGATAGGTAGAGAGGGAAGACAGCCACGTGAAGATGGAAGTGGAGATTGGAGAGATGAGCAGCCACAAGCTAAGGATTGCCAAGAATTGCCAGCAAACACCAGAAGCTGGAGAGGCAAGGAAGTATTCTCCTGCAGAGCCTTTGGAAGGAGCGCAGCCCTGCCGCCATCTTGGTGTTGGACTTCCAGCCTCCAAAAGTGCGAGAGAATAAATTTCTGTTGTTTGAAGCCACCCAGCCTGTGACACTCTGTCACGACAGCCCTGGATCACGGGTGCAGGAAGAGAGGAGGGAGATCTTCAAGGTTCTCCAGGCTGCTCAAAGGTGGGTTCAAATAGTCCCACCTTGTTCAGCAGGGGCATTAGGAGTGTTCCCTGAAAGGAGAGCCAGCCTGGAGGTGGAGAGCTAAACCAGCCTGCGGCAGGAGGGCGGAGCAGGACCTCATGGCGGGGCACTGGTGGCTGAGGACTGCTGCAAACGGGGGTTTTGACCCTGTGTGTGTTTCTGCCAGGTTACACCACACACTCCCAGTCTCCAGGAGGCCTGCCTCTGTCTCAGGTCCCTGGGTCAGCAATCAGTGAAAGGATGAGGTTCCCATACCAAGGAGGTGCCAGTAGAGGGACAGGAATACCCACTGGAGGTGACGTGCAAGGGGAATTGGGAGGTGTGTGGAAGCGGAAGCTCAGAGCCAGAGGAGTCACTGTAACTGTGGGACCCAGGAACTCAAGGACCAGGAAGGAGAGAGCACCAGACCCCAAGAAGACCCAGCTGGAGAGCTCAGCCTAACTGGACTAAGGTCTCTTGGGGCAGGCTGGCGTCAGTGACATTTGGTCACCGCTTATGCACTTATTTACCCATTCGACATTTATCGAGCGCTTACTGATGTGCTGGGTGCTGTGCTCGGAGCCCGTGGTACAAAGCCCCTGGTGTTGTCCAGGGAGGTGGAGAGAGAAGGAGCCACATGGACAGCTTCAGGGAAGACCGTGGGGGTGAAACATTCAGGACACAGAGGCTCGTGGACACGGAGGAGAAACGAAGGGAAAGCAGGAGTGTGGGGAGTGGAGTGGACAGAGCAGAAGAGCGTACATCTGCCTGAGACTGGAGCCATCCTGGGTGGAACTCATCTTGTTCCAGCCATGTGCCCTGTGCCCAGCAGCGCAGTCCATGCCCAGAGGCTTCATCACACCATCATGCCCATCTCAGCACCACTCGGCTGGGGCCAGCTCCGCGCACTGCTGTGATGACTGTCAGGGTCCCCGTGCCATCCTGTCCACTCCAGCCTGCGCCTGGACTAGCAGTCACGTGGAAAGTAAAGATGAAGGGCCGGTAGATAGTTGATACACGCGGTCTTAGTTTCTAAGGAGCCTGTGGGTGGTGCAAACAGTGAAGCACTCAGCTACTAACTGAAAGGTGAGCGGTTCGAAGCACACAGTGGCACCTCGGAAGAAAGGCCTGGTGATCTACTTCTGAAAAATCAGCCATAGAAAACTGTGGAGCACAGTTCTACTCTGTCACACATGGGGTTGCCATGAGTGGAGCTGATTCCACAGCGGCTGGTTTGGTCTTAGCTTCCCGGGGCTGCCGTGACAAAAATACCACAAATACCAAAGAGTAGGGATTTATTTCCTCACAGTTCTGGAGCCGAGGAGTGTGAATTCAGGGCGTCAGCTCTAGGGGAAGGTTCTTCTTTCTCTCTTTCAGCTTCTAGTAGCTGCCAGCAATCCTTGGCATTCCTGGGCTTATAGATAAATCTACCTCCATTTTTACCTAGCACCTTCCCCCTGCGTGTCTCTTTCTGTGTCTGTTATTGTTAGCTGCCACCAAGTCACCCCCGACTCATGGTGACCCCATGCGCAGTGGAACAAAATGCTGCTCAGTCTTGCACCATCCACACGATCGGCTGAGGATGGGACCGTTGTGATCCATAGGATTTTTACTGGCTGATTTTTGTAAGTAGATCACCAGGCTTTTCTTTCTAGTCCATCTTGGTTTGGAAGCTGCACTGCAACCTGTTCACCATCACAGCAACAGGCAAACTTCCACTGATGAACAAGTGGTGGCTGTGCATGCGGCACCTTGGCTGGTGGTCAAACCTGTGTCTCCCACATGGAAGGCGAGAGTCCTCCCGCTGAACCCCCACTCCTCTTTATATGACCCCACGCAGATCCATTTAGGTTTAGGAACCTACCTACTCCAGCATGAGCTCATTAATAAATAAAAAAAAAAAACACAACCCTGTTTCCAGACAAGGTCACATTCACAGCTACAGGGGTTAGGACCTCCCCATCACTTCAGGGGACACAGTTCAATTCACATGCCACGTCTGATACACTGATGTATTGGAGAAGTGAGCCTCCAACAAGAGGGAAGACCAAGTCACACCATTCCTACTTGAGACATTAAAATGTAATTTTAATTTCCGATAGTGTAATGCACTCTTTTAGGTTCATTACAAATATGCCATCTCACCTGTTCCTCACAGCAACACTCTTTGTTATCCCTGTTTTACAGATGACGACTCCAAGGCTCAGAGAGGGTGTGTGATTTGCCTGAGGCTCCACAGCCAATAGGAGGTTGTCTTAGTTATCTAGTGCTGCTATAACAGAAATACCTCAAGTCGATAGCTTTAACAAAGAGAAATTTATTTTCTCACAGTTGAGTAGGCTACAAGTCCAAATTCAGGGCATCAGCTCCAGGAGAAGACTTTCTCTCTCTGTCGGCTCTGGAGGAAGGTCCTTGTGATGCATCAGTCTTCCCTTGGTCTGGGAGCTTCTCAGCGCAGGAACCTCAGGTCCAAAGGACACGCTCTGCTCCTGGCACTGCTTTCTTGATGGTATGAGGTCCCCATGTCTCTCTGCTCGCTTCTCTCTTTTATGTCTCAAAAGAGACTGGCTTAGGACACTATCTAATCTTACAGACCTCACCAGTATAACTGCTGCTAATCCATCTTATTACATCATAGTGATAGAGTTTACAACTTAGGGAAATCACATCAGATGATAAAATGGTAGACAGTCATACAATACGGGGAATCATGACATAGCCAAGTTGACAGATATTTTTGGGGGACACAATTCAATCCATGACAGAGGTTAAGCCAGGATTCAAGTCCAGGTCTAACAACTCCTCAGAACCAAACCAAACCCACTGTCATCGAGTCAATTCCGACTCATAGCGACCCTATAGGACAGTGTAGAACTGCCTCATTGGGTTTCCAAGGCTGAAATCTTTATGGAAGCAGACTGCTACATCTTTCTCCTGTGGAGCGGCTAGTGGGTTCAAACTGCTGACCTTTTGGTTAGCAGCTGAGCGCTTAACCACTGCACCACCAGGGCTCTTAACAGCCCCTAGAGCCAGTATTTTTCATGCGGTTCCGCTTTCTTTATTACAGAGTATGTGTGGGGTGTATCCTGGGACCATCAGTGGAAAATGAACTTGAAGCTAGAATAGTGTGAATGGACATAGTTGCCAAAATATTTAGAGATTTGGGGTTATGAGTTCATGATAAAATCTCCCCACCTTAGAAATCCACTCTTAAAATAACAGGAATGGATTGTTTTAAAGGTTTTAAAGCTTGATTAGTGTGTTAGTTTCCTGTGGCACTTGGTGGCTTAAAACAACAGAAATCTATTCTCTCATGGTTCCAGTGGCCGGAGGTCCGGATTCGAGGTGTGGGCAGGGTTGGTTCCTTCTGGAGGCTCTCTCTGAGGGAGAATCTGCCCCATGCCTCTCTCCCAGTCTGCCTCTGGTGGTTGTTGGTATCCCTTGGCTTGTGGCCACATCACTCCGGTCCCTGCCTCCGTTGTCACATGGTCCTCTCCCCGTGTGTCTCTCTGTGTCTTCTTACAAGGACACCAGTCATTGGATAGAGAGCCCACCCCAATCCAGTGTGACCTCATCTGAACTGATTACATCTGCAAAGACCCCATTTCCAAATAAAATCATGTTTTGAGGTTCTGGGTGTACAGTTAGGGAGGTATTCCCCTCCACCTCCATAACCATCCTGCCACCTCAGTGACAAGGTGTCATCTGCAGAGGCTGCAGCAGCTCCCGTGTGCAAAGGGATTCCAGTTTTGGGGTGAGGCTTTGAGCAGTTTAAAGTTCTTGAAACAGGGACCTCCACGCCAACCCCTCTGTACCCTAAATACTGCTCACTGTATGTCACCCTCCGCAGCCGGTCTTCACCTGCTAAACCGTAAGCGTTTAGTGGAAGACTGTCTTCGTGATAAGAAATCAGGCAAAAAGCAGTTGTGATGGAGCTGATGCCAACTTATGGAGACTCCATGTGTGTCAGAGTAGAACTGAGTCTCTACATTCCCCCCATCATCATTCAGCAGTGGTGCTTTTCCCAAAAGGAACCTGGAAACCCTGTGTCTCTCAACATCTGTTTTTCTATTAAGAGCCCTGTGATGCATACAGGGAACCTTGGTGTGCAGTGGTTAAGTGCTCAGCTGCTAACTGAAAGGTCAGTGGTTCGAACTCACCAGCGGCTCCGCGGGAGAAAGATGTGGCAGTCTGCTTCTGTAAAGACTACAGCCTTGGAAACCCTGTCGGGCAGTTCTGCTCTGTCCTATAGGGTCACTATGAGTCGGAATCAAGTCTATGGCAGTGGGTTTGGTTTTGGGTTGGTGATGCATGCGCACACTCACACACACACGCATTCACACTCACACAGTTACCTACATACACTCACACACTCATCCATACTCACCATGTACACACACTCACCCACACTTACACACACACTCACACCCACCCACACATGCACTTCCACGCTTATCCGCACTCACTTGTGCACACGGATGCACAGAGCCTGGATAAACTGCATCATCAGGCACGTCTTAGCTGAGTTCTATAACATCTGTTTGTGTTTAGTAGAGCCCTTGGAAAACAATTTTTTCTCCTCCTTTATAAAAACAATGTTAATTTTAGATTGTGGAGAAATGGCGTGTGGCAATTATTTTTGCTTTCTTCAACAAGGCGTGTTGAAGTAAATGAGCCTCATTTCTAGAATTGACGCGCCGAAAGAACCTGATTAGCAAAATCAGTGCCTACAATCACACGTAATAACTGCGGGCAAACAGCGCAGTGCGGCGAGGCCAGAGAGGCGGTGCTGTGCTGCTTTGGCTTCTCCTGCCGGCAGAGCTCAGCAGCTGGGCTGGTAATGTAATTAGGACTCGTTGTATTAAATGAGCCATTATTTAAATTATCTGCTAATTTTCCTATCTATTAACCTGCTGAAAAAGAGTGATATCCAAGAACTCGAGGGTTGCTGATCACTAACTAGATGCCTAACCCAGTTTTTTCCTTTAATGCAACAGTTTACCTTATTGCAGCAATTAGCAAAAGGCTCATTCTGGGAGGTGACTGCCCGATGCATCAACTGAGGACTAAGAAGGGACTGTGGGCAGAATACCGCATCTGTATTTATATTTCAGCCGAGTGGCAGGTCTTTAGTATCGGGGTTCAGCAGAACTTCTTAGGCTCTGGGGGGTTCTTGGCTTTCCTGACTACTCTGCTTTCCTTTCTTTCAGGGTCTCAGAGTAAAAGATATCTGGTCTTTAGGGGATTGGAGGGTGTGGTTTGTGTGGGTAATCTCTTGTTTCTCCCTGTCCTGAGACATTGGTGGTGGTGGCTGTTAGATGCTGTCAAGATGGCCCCCAATTCATGATGATACTATTCACCACAGAACTAATCTCTGCCCAGTCCTGCGCCATCCCCATGATCAGTTGTGGGTCAGACCTTGTGAACCTATACGGTTTTCACTGGCTGATTTTCAGAAATGGATTGCCAGGCCTTCCTTCCTAGTCTGTCTTAGCCTGGAATCTCCACTGATAGCTGTTTGGCATTATAGCAATACGCAAGCCTCCACTGACAGATGGGTGGTGGCTGCATGTGAGGGGCATTGGCTGGGAATCAAACTTGGGTCTCCTGCATGGAAGGTGAGAATTCTACTGCTGAACCAGCACCACCCTCTGGGACACTGGTGGGGGTAAGGAAGTAAGGCAGGCAAGAGGAGGAGACCAATACAGGGTACACTGATGGGCAGCTTACTGCTACGGACTACTGGGGCTCAATCCCGCGGAGACTTCTGGGAGGCACTGTTGAGTGCACTCAGAGTTATCCACTTTGAAGGGTGAGGGACCCAGGGTTTTAATACACCAGCTTTGGTTTAGTTTTGGTTGTGGGCTGCTCAGGACACTCAGTGACTGACACCTGCAGCTGGCAAAAGCAACAGAAGCTGGTGTGACTGTCCATGGGATGGGGCAGCCACTAACAACCTCTGCTATCTTCCCATGTCTATCTCTGTTGCTGTCATGGATTGAATTGTGTCCCCTAAAAATTCCTGTCAACTTGGCTGGGTCATGATTCCCGGTATTGTATGATTGCATACCATTTTATAATCTGATGTGATTTCCTTACGTCTTGTAAACTCTATCACTATGATGTAATAAAATGGATTAGCGGCAGTTATACTGAGGAGGTCTACAAGATTAGATAGTGTCTTAAGCCAATCTCTTTTGAGATATAAAAGAGAGAAGCGAGCAGAGACACATGGGAACCTCATACCACCAAGAAAGCAGTGCTGGGAGCAGAGCACATCCTTTGGACCTGAGGTTCCTGCACTGAGATGCTCCCGGACCAGGGGAATAGATGACAAGGACCTTCCTCCAGAGCCGACAGAGAGAGAAAGCCTTCTCCTGGAGCTGATGCCCTGAATTTGGACTTGTAGCCTACTCGACTGTGAGAAAATAAATTTCACTTTGTTAAAGCCATCCACTTGTGGTCTTTCTGTTACAGCAGCACTAGATGACCAAGACAGTTGCTATTGAGTTGGCTCCAACTCATGGCGACCCTGTGTATAACAGAACAAAACATTGCCTGGTCCTGTGCCATGCTCCCAATTGTTGGTATGGTCAAGCCCATTGTTGTTTAACTTCAGTTATCCTTGGGTGTTTAAGAGGTATGTTTGTGATTATTTTATATAGAAGCTGGTATGTTAACTAGGTTTAGCATGCACTAACCAATTCTTGAAAATCTACCTAATTTCTCTGCACAAATCTGTAAGAAGTTGGGTATGCTGGGTTTTTTCCAGCTTCTTCCAGCTTCTGGGCAGGTTCACATTTGTAATCTGCTCTCCTTCTGTTCCTCTGTGGAGCCCATGCGTATTTTTTCCTTGTCTTCAGGAACAAGTGTTTAGTGAATTCCTACTGGTTGTAGGTCCTATGGGGACCATCAAGAAGAAGACTAAGAGGAAGGACTTTGTCCTCAAGCAACTTACAAGTTCATTGAGAGGAAAAGACAGGCAACATGGAATAATTGTTGTTGTTGTTGCTAGTTGTCGTCAAGTTGGCTCTGACTTATGGTGACCTTATGTGTAACAAAATAAAATGTTGCCAGATCTTCATGATCATTGGTTTGTTTGAGTCCATTGTTGTGGGTATTATGTCATCCATCTTATGGAGTTTCCCTCGTTTTCACTGGCCCTCCCTCCACTTTACCAAACATGATATCCTTTTCTAGCAATTGATCTTTTTTTTAAAATTTTTTTATTGTACTTTAGGTGAAGGTTTACGGAACAAATGGTTTCTCATTAAACAGTACACATATTGTTTTATGACATTGGTTAACAACCCCACGACATGTCAACACTCTCCCTTCTCGACCTTGGGTTCCCTTTTAGCAGCTTTCCTGTCCCCTCCTGCCTTCTAGTCCTTGTCCCTGGGCTGTTGTGCCCCATTAGTCTCATTTTGTTGTATGGGGCTGTCTAATCTTTGGCTAAAGGGTGAACCTCAAGAGTGACTTCATTACTGAGCTAAAAGGGTGTCCGGGGCCATACTCTAGGAGTTTCTCCGATCTCTGTCACGCCAGTAAGTCTGGTCTTTTTTTGTGAGTTAGAATTTTGTTCTACATTTTTCTCCAGCTCTATCTGGGACCCCCTGTTGTGATCCCTGTCAGAGCAGTCAGTGGTGGTAGCCGGGCACCGTCTAGTCGTACTGGACTCAGTCTGGTGGAGGCCGCGGTAGTTGTGGTCCATTAGTCCTTTGGACTAATCTTTCCCTTGTGTCTTTTTTTCTTCATTCTCCCTTGCTCCTGAAGGGGTGAGACCAGGGGAGTATCTTAGATGGCTGCTCACGGGCTTTTAAGACCCCAGACGCTACTCACCAAGGTAGAATGTAGAACATTTTCTTTATAAACTGTGTTAACTAGCAATTGATCTTTCCTGATAGAAAAATTAGAGGACAATAAAGACATTAGGCAACTGTGGGTATCAAAAATCTGGACCTGGACTGTCAGGGGAGAGAGGAATGAATTGGTGTCATATCCGGGGGCCTGTGGAGGATGTGGGACTCAGCTGGGTCTCAAAGACAACCCCTCATGAGCAGTTTCTGATTTATTCCCAACTGGCTGCCAAAAATGGTTAGAGGAGGCTTATAATTGCATCAGAACAAAATGAAGAAAATAAGACTATTCAAAATGTGCCATTTTAAAAATGAGTAGGCTGGTGGTACAGTGGTAGAATTCTCACCTTCCATGCAGGAAGCCCGCGTTCAATTCCCAGCCAGTGCCCCTCAGGGTCAGCCACCACCCATCTATCAGGGGAGGCTTGCATGCTGCCGTGATGCAGAACAGGTTTTAGCAGAACTTCCAGACTAAGACAGACTAGGAAGAAAGGCCTGGTGATCTACTTCTGAAATCATCCCATGAAAACCCTATGGATCTCAATGGTCTGATCCACAAATGATTACAGGAATGGTGTAAGACTGAGCAGTGGTTTGTTCCATTGGGCGTGGGGTCGTTATGAGTCAGGGGCCAACTCAACAATAGCTAACAACCACAACAAGCTTTGGCTCGGCAGAGCCAGGCATGGGGAGACACTCCTGAGTAACTCCGAGAATATTCCTACCAAAGTAACCTTCCTGAAGAATCACTTATGTTCACATCACTCCACAATCAGCCACTGGCCTTCACCAGAGGTTCATATTTGTTGGGATACCATGGAGTTTGCATCAGTGAGCACCAGCAACTAAACTCAGTTTCCTTCTCCTTCCTGCCTGCCTTAAATTGCATGAACAGTTAAACCAGCACTTATTGAGCGCCCACCATGGGCCAGACCCTGGGCTGGACAACTAACTTACCTTTCTGTGTTGACTCCTCACAAATGTCCTGTGAGAGCTGTGTAGTGTCATTGTCCTGGATGAGGAACAGAGAGACCCAGGGAGGGACAGAACCTACCAGTCACAGTGGAGCCCCGCAAGTGGTGGAGTGTGATTTGAACCCTGGTCCATTGACACCCAAGCCCTGCGTGCAGTCTGTCATTCTGCTCAGCTACAGAGAAGGTTTCATGCTTGATGTGAAGGCAGGGTTGCTGTTATTAATTGACTTATGTCCCCCAAGAAGGTATGTTGAAGTCCTAACCTCTGGTACATGTGAACGTGACCTTGTTTGGAAATAGGGTCTTTGAAGATGTTATCAGTTAGGTTAACATGAGGGTATGCTGGAGCAGAACCCCCCAAAAAAATCAGACCAGTTGCCGTTGAGTTGATTCCAACTCATGGCGACCCCATGTATGTCAGAGTAGAACTGTGCTCCATAGGGTTTTCAGTGGCTCTGACTTTTCGGAAGTAACTCACCAGGACTTTCTTCTGAGATGCTTCTGGGTGGATTTAAACTACCAGCCTTCTAGTTAGTAGCTGAGTGCTTAACTGTTTACACCACCAAAGGACTCCGCTGGAGTAGCGTGGTTCCTAATCCTATCTGAGTGGTGTCCTTGTAAAAGAGGAGAAGAGACATAGGCACAGAGGGAAGAGAGCAGGTAAGATGGAGGTAGAGATTGGAGGTGTGCCGCCACAAGCTGAGGAATGCCTGGGCCTACCATAAGCTGGGAAAGACAAGAAAGGATCTTCTTCTAGAGCCTTCAGAGAGAGAGCATAGCCCTACTGACACCTTGAATTCAGACTTCTAGCCTCCACAACTGTGAGGTAATCCATTTATGTTGTTTAAAGCCACCTACTTTGTGGTACTTTGTGGCAGCAGCCCCAGGAAACTCATACACCCACATATCCCTGACTTTCACTCGTTGATTCAACAACTCTTTATTAAGCACCTATACCCTGCAGGCATGGTCCAAGGTGCTGGCGATAAAGAGATGCACCAATACGTGACCCCACTCTCACAGAGGGAACGGTGTACTAGGTGTATTACGTGGAGCGGACTGGCTCCAGCGTGGTGATGATGCTTCAGGGCTGGGGGCGCCGACTCCACAAGAACAACATATAGAGGAAGAGGTACTTGGAACTGAGATGGAGAAGGGAGGGCCATGGCAGGAAAACCAAGATGGTGGCAGGAGAACCAGTTGTGAGTTGCCGTTGAGCTGGCTGCAACTCGTGGCAACCCGTCTTCACAATGGTGGTATGTTTGAGCCCATTGTTGCTGCCACTGGGTCAGTCTATCTCATTAAGAGTTTCCGTTGTTTTTGCTAACTTTGCCAAACGTGATGTCCTTTTCTAATGATTGGTCCTTCCTGATGATGTGTCCACTGTGAGCAAGATGAAGTGTCATCATCCTTACTTCTTAGGAACGTTCTGGCTGTATTTCTTCCAAAATTGACTCCAGCAACTGCCCTTTCCTCCTCATCACAGCCAAGCGTGGGGGGCTTTCCTTGCCTTGTCAATTCCTCACTTCCCTTTCTCTCCACAATGTGTGGGGTGGGGCAGGGGGATTGCCCCCTCCCTACACTATTGGGCAAGCTCACCAATGACTTCCATACTCTAAACCCTCCGTCTACACCACGGCCACCTCCCAACTCTCCACTCACTTGCCCGGCCTGCCACAGCAGGGACCACTACAGTCCAGTTCCCTTCTTGAAGCTTCAATCCATAACGGAGGAAATGAGGAACAGAAAGTGGGACTCCTGGGGTCTCGTCTGGCCATTTCACCTCTGGGCGTTTCTTTGTCCTCATTTGTAAAGTGGGAATAATATCTTTCTTATGTGCTTCTGGGTCATTTAAATTTATGCTTTGAACGTCCAAAACATCCCCCAAATTTGAGAATATGTACGCTCTTTTAATGTCCCTTTAGGGGGCTGAGCTACTTCAGGACAGGTGTGTAGTACATGCATGGAGTTGAGCCCAAGGAGACAGGAAGTGATTTTGGAAATTCCCAGGATAAAGGAAGTGGCAGATTCTGCTGCTGGCATGGAGGAGTGGCGTGAAGTGTCCAGAAGAAACCTGCATCCTGAGTATTTTGAGCTTTCCCTCATTTCAGAGTGACTCACGTGCAATTTATAGGGCAAGTGGTGATGTTTATCTTGATTTGCAGCTGTGACGCCCTGCAAAAGGGCCGTGGTGAGAAATCAACCTGGGAACTGTCCATTCCAGAGTTGTCACCCAGAAAACGAGCTTAGCTCCTGTATGTTGCTCAACAACATTACTTTAAGCACAACCAGGGGGTTTGCTGTTCCCTGAATAGCCGTCCCTGGCCTGGCTTTGCAGCTGCCTTGTTTATTCAGGGTGATTTCTGTCCCTAAGTTGTGTTCTCTAGGAAGAACTTAGATGGTGACCAGCTTCACTGGGCCGTGACTCAGAATTCCATTTTCAGGAAAACTCTTTTCTGGGGAAACAGCCGTGAGGAGCATGGTTGTAGTGGCATCTGGGCAATTAGAAGCAACACCTGGTATAGAATACTGTGGTCTGTGTTTTGGTCTAAATTTCTTCGCTTTTGCATTCCCTGCATTTTGCAAAGGACACGTCGTCAGGAAAGAAAAAGACATTAAATTTGGTAAAGTAGAGGGTCAGTGAAAACGAGGGAAACCCTCGATGAGATAGAATGACACATTAGCCCCAACAATGGCCTCAGACATACCAATGATCCTGAAGATGGCACAGGACTGGGCAAGGCTTCCTTCTGTTATTCACTAGGTCACCGTGAGTCAGAGCCAAGTCAACAGCAACTGACAGCAAACCTTTGCAAAGGAGCAGCAGTGGGCAGAAGTGAGGATACCAAAAAAACAAACCAAACCCGTAGCTGTCAAGTAGATTCCGACTCATAGCAACCCTATAGGACAGAGTAGGACTGCCCCATATGGCTTCCAAGGAGTGGCTGGTGGATTCGACCTGCCGACCTTTCGGTTGGCAACTGAGCTCTTAACTGCTGCACAACCAGGGCTCCGAAGTGAGGATGGGGGTGTTGTGTAACAGGACTCTGTTCACAAGATGATGTGGAGGCTGGGCCTGGAATTCCATTCCAAGAAAAGAAGAGTACAATGTCTGCCCAGAAAGTTCCTTGGTCCCCGGGGCTATGCTGCGAGGGACAGTATATAGTCTTGTGTCTGTTCTGCCTGTGCCTAGTTCACAGGAGTGTCGCGTGGACATGGAATGTCACCCTGACTAGTGGTGGCTGGCAAGAATACAGGCCACGGGGTGGGCTGGCCTTTGCACACACACCCTACTGGGCCGTGTGGGTCCATGGTTGCCGGCCAGACCCAGACAACGTTTATAAAAATGCATGCTTTCCTTATTGACGATGAGCATGGGTGAGGAGGGTGTTCTTATTTGGCAGTCTATAGCTTTTATTATCCGTGACTTTTTTTTTTATTGTTATAAATGTATAGGTAACAAAATGTTTGCCATTTCTACAATCTTCACATGTATAGCTCACTGATATTAATTATGTTCATAATGTTGTTCAATTATTACCATTAACCATTCCTGAATTTTTCCATCACCTATAACAGTATCTCTTAAGCCCATGACATTTAATGACCAAGAAATAGTATTTTTCACTTTTGTGGAATTAGTTTTTTTTTTTAAGGATAATTGACGTTTCTTGCTTAACCACCACATTCTCCTCTCTCTTTTAAAGACAAGAAATCTGATTTGCCTCATGAAGGAATTGTCTTGTTTTATTTTTCCTCTCCCCTCCACCTCTCCAACCTTTCACCTCCAAAAAAAAAAAAAACCCAAACCAGTTTCTGTCAAGTCGATTCTGACTCATGGTGACCCCCAGTGTGTGTCAGAGTAGAATTGTGCTCCATAGGATTTCCAATGGTTGATTTTTGAGAAGTAGATCACCAGGCATTTCTTTCGAGGCACCTCTGGGTGGAGTCAAATTGCCAACCTTTTGGTTAGCAGCCAAGCCTGTTAACTGTAGCACCCAGGGACTCCCTTCTTTCACTCAAACCACTTCAGAAGTTCATCTTGCCCCCAGGACACATTTAAACTCTTGATATGAACACAGTGACGAGGACGCAGGGCTGTGTGAGTGACATGTGTCAGCCTTGGCTCCACATCGGCCAGTTAGGACAAGGCCTTGGTGTGTGAAGGGCTGACACCTCAAGTGCAGCCACCACCCATCTGTCAGTAGAGTGGAGTGTCGCTTTGGTGCTGAACAGGTTTCAGTGGAGCTTCCAGACTAAGGCAGACTAGGAAGAAAGGCCTGGCCATTTACTTCCAAAAATCAGCTCATGAAGGGCCTGTGGATCTCACCCATCCAGTACACAGCCCAGCATGGGAGATGGCACAGGAGTGGGCAGCGTTTCGTTCCATTGTGCATGGGTTGCTGTGAGTCGAGCCAACTCAATGGCAGCTAACACCAGCAACCACGTGCAAGTTTTGTTCTTGCGTACTGATACTGAATAGAAAACCGAGTATTCCTAATATTGCATTGCCTGAAATTATCGTTTGTTGTTTGTTTGACCACGTATGTACTTAGAAGGCTACACATGATCCTCATTGTGAAGAAACAACACTTGAACTAGGGATGTCACAGTGGAAAAATAAGGAAGAAATGAACAGGTGATAAAGAATTTACTGATTTTTTTTTTTTCTACGTACATTCTCCACTTACTACCCACTAGCTATGTTGTACAAATGGGGCAGTGAGTGGAGAAGTCCTGAGAATTCTCAGGAATTATCAGAACACTTATAATTATGGGGGGAAATGGACTCAGCAGACGAGGAGGCAGACACCGAAGATCCTCGAGCCTCTGAGCCCAAGTCCTCAACAAAGGTTCCCAGGCCCAGGCACTGAGCTGGGAGGAAGAAAGAGAGGGAAGGAACACCCACATAAGGATGGAGATGGGGAGCAGGGATGAGGCAGGGTGTAAGTGAACCAATAAGAGACCTTCTGGGGGAGTAGAGATTGGAGGAACAAGCCTAGTGAAGAGCCCACCCCAAAAAAGTCCAAAAAACTGGGGGGTACCACTTAATTTCCTCCTGCGGCTATGGGAGATGATAGGAAGGACTGCTGGAGAGTGTCCAGCAAATGAAGGAAATGGCCATTGGGTTGGACTGTTGAAAGAGAAGCTTCCAGGGTGCAGAGCCCACCCAGGGAGAGGGCATGGCTGGGTGGCCTGAGAAATCTTCAGGTGCTACAAACAATCACTGTATTTTATGCAAATAACACGCACCTTCTGCATTTGTTTGCCAACTGTTCCCTCTCCCTGGGAGATAAATTTTTGTAAGCACGCTATGCTAATTTTTTTACAGCAGCATATAAAACCTTTTGGTTAGCAGCCTAGTTCTTAACCACTTTGCCATGTTATAAAGGGAAGGCTCAAAATAAATTCAGTGGATACAGAGGAAAAGTCTGAAGTAATTTAAACAAGAATTACAGTAAAACCTGAAAAACCAGAACCTGTGTAAGGTGGAAACCTGTCAGAGAAGGAAAACTCAAATATTTTCCAATAAAATGAGCAAAAGAAAAGTGGTAAGCCTGCACCTTGTCAAAGGCAGAACACTTGTGAAACTCGGAAAAAGAAGGCAGTCCCATTGAGTTCCGGCTCTCATGGGTTTCACTGTATGGAAGACCAAAATGACAGTAGAATAACTGAATAAAGAACCTGACAAATGAATCAGAAAAATATATTCAGAGATAAAGTACTAGAAAATTTGCCTGAAAATTAAATAAAAGAAAATTTGAATCTTTATAGTTTGAAAGATCAACCCCATTTTCTAGGAAAATTTAAGCAGACCAACCAATACTAAGATATATTGTGATAAAAGTATAGAACTTTATGGGTAAGGCAAGAATTCTTCAGTATCTAAGTAGAAAGAGAAAGTCACTTTCAAAGAGAAAAATTAAGGCAAGCCTGTTTTCTCCACAATCCTAAGTGTCAGAAGACATTGGAGAAATAATCTACAAGGTATTGAGGAAGAAAAAAAATATGACCCAAATACAGGCAAATTGTTATGCAAGTGTAAAGGTCCAGGAGGGTCATCCTCAATCAGGAAAGCACTTGGGGAATATGGCGCCCGTCTTGGCATGGGGCGAGTGGGGTATTGAGCAAAATCTAGTCATCCGAGGGCTCAGTGAAGAAGCTCTGGGTTGAAGGACTGGTGGGAGGTGGCGAGGCTGTTTCCTTATAGGAGGATGACTAAACGACTGGGAATTATGGTAAACTTTGTTGTTGTGAGGTGCTGTCGAGTCGGTTCTGACTCAAAGCGACCCTGTGTACTACAGAACGGAACACTGCCTGGTCCTGCGCCATCCTCACAATCGTTGCTGTGCTTGAGCTCGTTGTTGCAGCCACTGTGTCAATCCATCTGGTTGAGGGTCTTCTCTTTTGCTGACCTTTTTCTTTACCAAGCATGATATCCTCCAGGGACTGATCCCCCCTGACAACACGTCCAAAGTATGTAAGACGTAGTCTCCCCGTCCTTCCTTCTAAGGAGCGTTCTGGTTGTACTTCTTCCAAGACAGATTGTTCCTTCTTTTGGCGGTCCATGGTATATTCAATATTCTTTGCCAACCCCGCAATTCAAAGGCGTCAGTTCTTCTTCAGTCTTCCTTATTCATCGTCCAGCTTTCGCATGCATATGATGCAATTGAAAATACCATGGCTTGGATCAGATGCATCTTAGTCTTCAAGGTGACATCTTTGCTTTTCAACGCTTTTAAAGAGGTCTTTCATAGCAGATTTGCCTAACACAATGCATCTTTTGAATTCTTGACTGCTGCTTCCATGGGTGTTGATTGTGGATCCAAGTAAAATGAAATCCTTGACAACTTCAGTCTTTTCTCCTTTTATCATGATGTTGCTTATTGGTCCACTTGTGAGAATGGTGAACTTTGAGAACATAAAAACAACGGTAGAACATCTTGAGAGGCTGGGTGGGACAAAGATTCTTAAAGATTTAGTTGAATTTATCTCCTCGTCTTCCTTAATGGAAGGATATTGCCAGACAATAGATAAAAATTACAGGCAGGTAGGTCAAAAGGAGGGGCTGTGGTGGTTCAGTGGTAGAATTCTCACTTTCCATGCAGGAGACCTGAGTTTGATTCCCAGTCAGTGCACCTCATGCACAGCCATCACCCATCTGTCAGTAGAGGCTTGCATGCTGCTATGATATTGAACAGGTTTCAGTGGAACCTCTGGACTAAGATAGACTAGGAAGAAAGGCCTGGCAATCTACTTCTGAATATCATTGAATGAAAACCCTATGGATCACAAAGGTCCAATCCACAACTGACCATGGGGATGATGCAGGACTGGGCAGAGATTAGTTCCATTGTGCATGAGGTTGCCATGAGTTGAGGGCAAACCGGACAGCAGCTAACAACAGATACAGATACAGAACCAAAACCAAACCCATTGCCGTCGAGTTGATTCTGACTGCTAGTGACTGTATAGGACAGAGAACTGCCCCATAGTGTTTCCAAGGAGCAGCCGGTAGATTTGAACTACCGACCTTTTGGTTAGTAGGCAAAATCTTAACCACCATACCACCAGGGCTGCACAGGTACGAAAGAGGGATTTAAATCAGGGCTTTGGACCAGTTTGTTCTGGTTTGAACTCCTGCTCAGAATTTGCATTTCTAACAAGTTCCCAGGCGATGCTAATGCTGTTGGTGAGGGACCAATTCTGAGAACCACTAGTAGAGCAGTGGTTCTCAAAATTTATTATACATAAGGATCATCTGGGGATGGTGTTAAAATGTGGATTTTGATTCAGTATATCTGGGGGTGAAAATGCAACTTCTCAGTAGGGGGTTGAACCAGAATGAACCAGTTCAAAGCCCCGATTTAAATGACCAGGGCAAAAGCCCAGAATTGAGAAAGAGCTTTTGGCAAGTACTGCTGGCTTCAAAAAGAACTAGTTATTTAACTGAGTTTATTTTCTATCAAAGCTTTCGATGGGCAGATACCAGCTCGGTGTGTATCTGAAGCAAAACTATTTCCCCTCCCTACTGCAAGCTTCTTCACACACTGTGTTTAGACTTCGGTTCTGTAACAGCTTTTTTTTTTTTTTTTCCCGATTGGTGTATTTTCTAACTGGTGAATTGTTCATGGTGCTTAGTTTTTAAAAACTTATTTAAGAGTGTTGGCTTGTTCAAATAACCTGATGATTTCTATTTTTTTCTCCTTTAAAAAAAAAAAAAAAGCTACAGGTCCTCATTGACACTGGAAGCAGTAACTTCGCTGTGGCGGGGGCCCCACATTCTTATATAGACTCATACTTTGACACCGAGAGGTGAGTGATGGATCGGGAGCTTGGACGGGCTGGGTTTTGGGCACTGCTTGAATCGGCCTACTTCAAAATGGGCAGGAGCAAAGCTGCCATCTGGCTGTTTTGTTTTCAGATTGGGAGTGTGTATTGTGTATGCGGTGTGGTATGTGTGTGGGTATGTGTGGTGTGTGAGTGTGGGTGTGAGAGTGGTGTGTGTGGGTGAGTATGTGTGTGGTGTGGTGTGTTTGTGGAATGGTGTGTGGTGCAATGTGATGGGTGTGGTGTGTATGTGGGTGTGTGTGGAATGGTGTGTGTGTGGTGTGGTATGTGGGTGTGGGTGTGGTAGTGGTGTGTGTGTAGGTGTGTGTGGATACATGTAATGTGTGTGTAGTGTGTATGGTGTGTGTGCCTGTGACTATGGGTGGTGCATGGTATGTGCAATGTGGTGTGTGTGTCTGTGTGTGTGGCATATGGTGTGGTATGTGTTGTGTGATGTATGTGGTGTGGTGTGTGTGTCTATGTGTGCATGGTGTGGTGTGTGTGGTGTGATGCGTATCCGTGAGTGTGTATGATGCGTATCCGTGAGTGTGTGTGGTGTGGTGCTTATCCCTGAGTGTGTGTGGTGTGGTGTGTGTGTGGTGTATGGTATACGTGGTGTGGTGCGTATCTGTGAGTGGGTGTGGTGTGGTGCATATCTGTGAGTGTGTGTGATGTGCGTATCCCTGAGTGTGTGTGGCGTGGTGTATGTGTGTGCTGTATGGTGTACGTGGTGTGGTGCGTATCTGTGAGTGTGTGTGGTGTGGTGCGTATCCGTGAGTGTATGTGGTGTGGTGCGTGTCCGTGGGTGTGTGTGGTGTGGTGCATGTCCGTGGGTGTGTGTGGTGTGGTGCATAGCCGTGAGTGTGTATGGTGTGGTGTGTGTGTGTGGTGTATGGTGTACGTGGTGTGGTGCGTATCTGTGAGTATGTGGTGTGGTGCGTATCCCTGAGTGTGTGTGGTGTGGTGCGTATCCCTGAGTGTGTGTGGTGTGGTGCGTATCCGTGAGTGTGTGTGGTGTGGTGTGTATCCCTGTGTGTGTGTGGTGTGGTGCGTATCGCTGAGTATGTTTGGTGTGGTGCGTGTCCCTGAGTGTGTGTGGTGTGGTGCGTGTCCTGAGTGTGTGTGGTGTGGTGTGGTGCATGTCCCTGAGTGTGTGTGGTGTGGTGTGGTGCGTGTCCCTGAGTGTGTGTGGTGTGAGTGTGTGGTGTGGTGCGTGTCCCTGAGTGTGTGTGTGTGGTGTGGTACGTATGAGCATGTGTCTAGGTCTGTATATTCGTTTTCATCCCAGGGGAGTTGAGAGCAGGACCTTCCTAGCAGCCTTGAGACATTGGTATGAGATTGACTGTACAGAAATTCCAGTTAAACACAACTTGTACAGTTGTACATGAGGTACAAGGAGCAAGTGATCCTGTGATGCTTTTCACAGCCTCTCTAGTCCTAAGTCCCTGGGTGGTGCAAAGCATTCCTGTACTCAGCTGCTAACCGAATGGTTGGCTGTTCCAGCCCACCCAGAGGCTCCTTGGAAGAAAGGCCTGGCCTCTACTTCCAAAAAAATCAGCCATTGAAAACCCTACGGAGCACAGTTCCACCCTGACACACTTGGAGTTGCGTGAGTTGGAGTCCACTTGACGGCAGCTGGTGGCCAGTCCTAAAGTGATGGTGGACTCAAGCAGAGGGTGAAAGGATTGTATGTGACTGTAAGATGGTTCAGGGTGGGGGCAAGGGGCCAATCCCCCAGCTGGAGAGACGCCTGGAAGACCACCTTTGCGTTGCCCCTAATGAGTTCGGTTGGAAGGAGCACTGGTAGTGCAGTAGTTAAGCACTCATCTGCTGACAGAAAGGTCGGTAGTTCAAACCTACCGGCAGTTCCGTGGGAGAAAAGACCTGGTGATCTGTTCCCATAAAGATTACAGCCTGGGAAACCCTATGGGGCAGTTCTGCCCTGTCACGCGGGGTCGCTATGAGTTGGAATCAACTCAGCGGCACACAAAAACAGTTCAGTAGGGGTTAAGGTGTGGTTCTTGGAAATCATTTCTGTGCAGAATGGTGTTTCTGGGGGACAGAAATCCGTGACTCACCTGCAGACAGGATCTTTGTGGGACTCAAAGTCACTTCCTTGTGGGTACCTAAAGCTGCTTCGATGCTGTGCACATCTATTCCTGTGACCCTAAAGTTGACACTTTCAGCAGACAAAGCAAGCTGACATGCAGCGGTTGGCTGCTTACAGTCATGAACCTTCCAGACTCAAAAGTGCTGCATCAAATTTCCCTGCTAGAAATCCTTTTCGTGCCTTTCCTGTCTCACTCTCCTTGGCCACACTCTTTTGTCCCGGGGAATAAACAGCAACCGGGGAAGAAGGTGGGGAAAATAGCAGCTGGGAGGTTTCGGAAAATGCTGGGCTATTTTAGTAAAGCAAGGTGATCTGCCGGAAGATCCAGCTGTCTACATGCTGCAGAAGCTGCGTCTTTGGTGGCACCAACAGGTGTGTCTCTGCTGTGCACGCTGCAACTGCTTTGGGGGTAGTAGTGGTGGCTAGTGGGGCTACAGAGAAATACGGCCGGCCCCTCCCTCAAGGATCCTATAGCTTGGCTTACGGCTCAGAGTGTTGGTGAGCTTCCATTGTTGGTATTCCAGGACGAAACTCCTGACCTGTGAGTGCTCGATGACCAAGAAGACTATTAATGTGGCCAGACGTTGTTAGAACCACAGATGTGTGTGTAACTACATTGCCCCGTGTACTTCACTTCCCTGGGTGGCGCAGATGGTTAAGTGCTCAACTGCTAGTTGAAAGGTTGGCGGTTCCAATCCACCCAGAGGCACCTCGGAGGACAGTGAGGGGTGTGTTTCTGTGAGGGGCGAGGGGCTGGATCATGATGCTTCTGCTTCCCTTTGTCCAATCCCTTTCAGACTGATGGTTTGTGCAAATCCTCAGCCCCCAAACCACCCCTCCCCCGTTTCCCACTCCGGACCGCTTAATCGTGGAACAGATGTTGAGTTAGTGCAAGCTGCTCGTTTACAGCACAAGAGGTTCTGAAGGTGAAGGATCTGGTGTGGGTGTGGGTTCAACCTTCTAGGTCAGCCGTTCTCCAGCCTTCAGCCCCAGTACCCCCTTTTTCGAATGAGTGCTTTGTAATTCCCTGAAACCGGATGCAAAGATAATATAACTTACCTATGTATGCAATTCTAAAATGCTCCGATGCGGAATCTGAATGGCGCACGCAGTTTGTGATCGCTTGCTAACACCAAAGTTGGCAGTTTGAGCCCACCTAGCAGCTC
Source organism: Dugong dugon (assembly GCA_030035585.1). Taxonomy (NCBI): domain Eukaryota; kingdom Metazoa; phylum Chordata; class Mammalia; order Sirenia; family Dugongidae; genus Dugong; species Dugong dugon. Next base: position 221,741,442 of record CM057460.1, read on the forward strand.
CACGGGAGAGAAAGCCTGGCGCACTGCTTCCGTAAAGATCACAGCCAGGAAATACTCCATGGAGCAGATCTACTCTAACACGTGGGGTCACATGAGTTGAGGCTGACTCAGTGGCAGCGAACATACAACATCACTTTTCAAAGAAAGGGTGTCTTACGCAGTCGCAAGAGTATTTAAAATTCCCTGATGTTATATAATCAGTATCCAGTTGCCGTGGAGTCAGCTCTGGCTCATGAACACCCCATGTGTGTCAAAGTAGAACTGTGCTCCGTAGGGTTTTCAATGGTTGATTTTTTGGAAGTAGATCTCCAGGTCTTTCTTCCGAGGTGCCTCTGGGTAGACTTAAACCTCCAAGCTTTCAGTGAGCACTTAACCATTTGTTCTACCCAAGGACTCCTCTGATGCAATATACCCCCAAAAAACCAAACCCATTGCTGTCGAGTCGATTTTGACTCATAGCGACCCTATAGGACAGAGTAGAACTGCCCCATAGTGTTTCCAAGGAGCAGATGGTGGATTCGAACTGCCGACCGTTTGGTCAGCAGCTGAGCTCTTAACCACTATGCCACCACGTAATAGGTACCTCAGTGTGTAAATACTCTGAGTCGACAACCCTGGGAGACCCTTGAAATAAGAATATACCATGGACTGCCAAAAGAACAAACAAATCTGTCTTGGAAGTGGTACAACCAGAATGCTCCTTAGAAGCAAGGACGTGTTATCAGGAGGTATTGGTCCCTGGAGAAGACCATCATGCTTGGTAAAGTAGAGGGTCAGTGAAAAAGAGGAAGACCCTCAACCAGATGGATTGACACAGTGGCTGCAACAGTGGGCTCAAGCATAACAATTGTGAGGATGGCACAGGACCGAGCAGTGTTTCGTTCTATTGTACGTAGGGTTGCTATGAGTCGGAACCAACTCGACAACACCTAACAACAACAACAAGCCTGTGTGAGAATCAACACGAACACAGCAGCGCCCAGTGTAGACGGATAAAGGACAATTGACTTAGATAGATTCAGACACCCAGGGCAGTGATTTTCCAAAATGGTGAAGAATCTGGATAAAGTCCCAAAGAAGTAAAGTATCATCTTCCCTCAATTTACTCAATAGTTTCATTCCTGGAACATCCTATGTATATTAAAACTATGTAAAAAATACTCTGTGTGTATGTAGAATGCACTCTGTGCATGTGCTCAGATGATCATTAACAGGATTTTCACCCATGTGGATGTCCAGAGGGACTTGGGAAAGTGGCATGGGACATGGGGCAATTCTTCCTCCTGGATAAATGCCCTACGTATTGCCAGACATCTCTAGTGCTGTCCCACCAACAACCAAACACCAACCAGCCAGTTGCCATGAGTGGACCCCAACTCATGGAAACCCCATGTGTGTCACAGTAGAACTGTGCTCCATAGGGTTTTCAATGGCTGGTTTTTTGGAAGTAGATCGCCAGGTCTTTCTTCCAAGGCACTTCGGGATGGACTTGAACCTCCATCCTTTTGGTTAGCAGCTGAACGTGTTAACTGTTCACACCATACACACATCTCAAAATTTCCAAAACTCCCCTAAGGGACAGTACCGCTGCACCAAGCATTACCCATCTTGGTTGCAAAGCATCCTTGGTCCTATGTTCTTTTGACTACAGGGTTCTGGTCTATACTGCACATTGACTCGGTTTACCCACACCTAGCATGGACTGTAGAACATAAGAGGCAGAACACACAGACTTGGTGACTGATTACATATTTAGCCCAGTTTTCCCTCTCCTGCGGTAATTTTGTTTCTCATCACGTATCTGTGGACACGTGAAACAGTAAAAAGGGACGGGTAAGCACAGCAAGGCCAAAGTTAGGGTGATGTGTACAGTGATACTATGGATTTAAGTGTGCGACTTTAATACTGTGAATGGCTATTTCCTTCCCAGTGGGTAAGTGGTGGTTCTTTGGCTGCAGGATCTATGGACCGAGCAGCTCAATTGCCCATACTCGGGGTTCGACGAGTGTCAGAGCATGCTTTTCAATCTAGTCATCCTTGGCCATACAGATGCAATTATTAAAACAATCGAGGGTAAATAATAGTCAACATCACAAATACTTGGAGCCCTGGTGGCACAGTGGTTAAGTGCTTGGCTGCTAACCAAAAGGTCAGCTGTGTGAACCCACCAGTCACTCCGTGGGAGAAAGATGGGGCAGTCTCCTTCCATAAAGATGTACACCCTTGGAAACCCTATGGGGCAGTTCTGCTCTGTCCTATAGGGTCGCTATGAGTTGGCATCAACTCAAAGGCAACAGGTTTGGGTTTTTTATAGACAACTATGACACACTGGTGGCTCAGTGGTAGAATTCTTGCCTTCCACCTGGGAAACTTGGGTTCCATTCCTGCTCTTTGTACTTCAAGCACAGCTACCATCTGTCAGTGGAGGCTTGCGTGTTGCTATGATGCCGAACAGGTTTCAGTGGAGCTTGTGGACTAAGACAGACTAGGAAGAAAGCCCTGGTGATCTACTTCCAAATATCAGCCAATGAAAGCCCTATGGATCACAATGGTCTGACTGGCTACCTACCAAGGGGGTCGTGCAGGACCAGGAAGCGTTTCATGCTTTTGTGTACGAAGTTACTGTGAATCAAGGGCTGACTTGATGGCAGCTAACAACAACCACTTAGACAACTACGTGTCTTTTTCTTTTACCTTCTACTCTGTTCATTGTTTGGGCAAATTATGCTTCTCTTACCTGCTAACCTTGTGTGGCTTATTCCAGTGAATTTTAAACCCATAGCCAAGCTTGTGTTCAGGTGGCAGATGGAATCTGTTTTCATACTTAAAGACTGGGCTTCTCTGGCCCCTTTGCTCTTGATTTAATATGAACGTCCATACCTTCTTTGATGGCTGAGCCTTCCCTCCTGCTAATCCCACAAGAGCATTTAGAACAATCCCTGTAGTTAAGCTCCCTATATGAGCTTTCTGAACACTCAAAGTTCTGATCTCCTTCTCCTTTGGCGGGTGTGATGGTTAAGATTCTGTGTCAACTTGGCTGGGCCATGATTCTCAGTGTTTATATGTGATCACTCCCATGATTGAATCTGCTGTGAGTAGCCAATCAGTTTAAAGGGAGTTTCCTTGGGGTTTTGCCCTGCATCTGAATATAAGCAGATGCTCTGGCTTTTTGTTCGCTCTGGATCCTATGGCAGCTTCCTGTTCATCTGGCCTCCGGTTCTTGGGACTTGGGCTATCAGCTTATCTGCCCATCTTGGGATTCGTGGATCTTCACAGCCTGACTTGCCGATCTTGGGTTCGCCAGCCCCTGAGACTACGTGAATCAGGAGAAGCCTTGCGGTCTTGCCTGCCAGTCTTGGGATTTGTCGATATTCACAGCCTGTGAGCAAGAGCCCTGCTTTCCGATCTGATGATGTTGGGTTCACCAGCCCCTGCGGGTATGTGAATTGGGAGAAGCCTCTATCCAAGTCCACGGATTTGGGACATTCCAGCCTCTGCAGTCACGTGAGCTGTTTCTTTGATATAAATCTCTCTATATATATATTTATACACTTTACTGGTTTTGCTTCTCTAGAGAACCCAGCCAGAGATGGGGTAAATAAGAGAGACAACAGAACCTACCCATGTCTAGGGAGAGCCCTGGACTTCCCCTCAGTTGTCAGCTTTCATCCCCTTGGCACTTCCACAGTTCAAACCTCAACTTACCTTCCTAATTTGCAAGTAATGTGGAAACTTACTTATTAAATATAAAACATCACCTGCATTTTGGGCCGCTAGTCTTGATACCAAGGAGCCCTGCTGGCACAGTGGTTAAGCACTTGTCTGCTAAACCGAAAGGTTGGTGGTTTGAACCCACCTGCTACTCTCTGGGCGAAAGATGTCAGTCTGCTTACGTAAAGATTACAGCTTTGGAAACCCTACGGGGCAGTTCTACTCTGTCCTGTAGGGTCCCTATGAGTCGGAATTGACTTGATGGCACACAACAACAGCAACAAGCCTTGATACTGTGTTTCTTTTAAAAAGAACCATTCTTCTACAGGGCTATCAGGTTTCTTCTTAGCTGAATCAGATGGGAAGTATCACATTTCTTAGTTTTAGCCAAGTCCTGTCAACTCAGAAGAATGAACGAATCAGTCTTGGAAGAAATACAACCAGAACGCTCCTTAGAAGGAGGATGTCAAGACTTTAGCTCTTTCACTTTGGACGCATCATCAGGAAAGACCAATTGCTGGAAAAGGACATCATGTTTGGTAAAGCAGAGGGCCAGCAAAAGCAATAGGCACAACAATGGGCTCAAACATACCGATAATCATGAGGATGGCTCAGGACCGGGCACCCTTGTGTTCTTTTATACATAAAAGAGTTGAGGTGGAGCTGATTCAATGGCAGCTAAAAACAGCAACAAATTCTATCAACTGCATTCCTACTATCATGCTTGCTTTGCAGGTTAAATACTTGCTTAGATTTATTTTAACCATCTTTTATTTCCTTTCTTTGTTTCTTCAGTGCTTCTCATAGGGTTACAGTCAACACGAACTTACTGTTGTAAAGATATGAACACATTTTCTTCCTATGTTGATTCTATGTCATGGATTTGTCTAATGTTTTCAGCTAGCGTTAAGGTTGGCTGAAGGTACGCTTTCCATCATTGTATTTCATGGAAGCCAAGAGAACGTCCTCACTTCCTTTCTCAATTTTTGACCAAGGTTTCTTTTCTGAGCTGTAGCTCCCTGCCCTGTGATGTTTCATCATTTGCTTGTACCTCTGATCTCTCTTGGTTATAATAAGGCTTCTGGTTGGGTTTGTCAGCCTCTGATTCAAGTCCCTCAGTCTATGGATATTCAAGTTTAATGCTTCCTGAAACATTTCCCAGTAATTGGAGATTTGGCTTGGGGTTCTTTGACAAGCTCTCTTTGATTTATGGAATGAGACGTCAGGTTACCATTAGTCATTTGTGAGCTGGTCCCCCCGAAGAAGCCCTCTTTTCATGATGGTGAATGTTCCAATGAGTTACTGTATAGCAAAAAGAAGGTCGTGTAATTTTTTAAATATACTTCTTTTACAGCCAATACAGTAGCCTCCATCCGATCAGCTTGATGAGAGATCAAATGCACCCATCCCTTGACCTCTGCTAGCCTGTTCAGGAAATTGAGTATTTTTCCATTAGAATGTCTCTTCGCTGCTCTACTCCATCTGGGAGGAAGCCCACCAAGCTTCATCCTAAGCTGTGCGAGGGAGAAATTTCTTTTCCTTGCCTGACACTTGTAAGTGGAATTAGGGAGTTAAAGAATCACCTGGTGACCTCGTTGAAGAAGGCTAAATTGAGTACTGGAGATCAAATGCCTCACTTTTCCACGCCATGATGACAGAAATGTGTGCCTGATTAAATAATTTCTTCACCTGCATGTAGTTTGCCCATCCAGGAGGGGACTTGCCATTTTGGAGCCCAGGAGTATATGCCATTGTTGAGGGTGTTGATGAACTGCCAGTTGGGCAGGTTGGCTGAGCCGCCCTTGGACCTCCAGTGGTCCTATCCTGTCTAGTCTGGTGACTTCCAGAACCATAGTAGGAGGGTAAGAGGGGTATCTGGTCATCTGGTCAGCAACACTGCAGGTAAACCCTGAAATGTGCCCAAGTGCCCCTGGGAAGTCTCAGGCTGAGTTCTTAGGGAGACCCAGCGTTCCCTGGGTGGGGTGGTTTAAGGAGAACCAGAGCTGACCCAAGGATTCAGCTCTTTTGAATTCTGTCCTCCTACCGTTTATGTTCTCTGCAAACAATAGTGGGTTTCTTTTAAAATAATAAAATGTTCTGTAGCTATTTTTCTCCTCAGTTCAATTGATTTAACTTTTTAATCCTATATTCCCTGAATACTCGTATCAGAGGAAGAACATCTCCTGAATTTGGTTCAAAGTATTTTTATTGCTGTGAGCAGACTTTCTCCCAGCTGCCCACGTCCCTGATTGATTGCTTCTTCCGAGAACCCGGAATGGACATTGCAGATGCAAAGCCAATCTGAGGTTCTCTCTCGATATATTTTATTAAAGTGCACAGCAATTGTGGACCAAAACATTTTAGTGCCAAGAGGTAGGATGTTAGAAAATGATGGACAGATGCATTTTCTTCAAATTACAGTGCTGGACCATACACTTAACAAACCTTGTTGTTATTGGTGTCGCTGCTGCTGCATGCTGTCAAGTCAGTTCCAACTCATCAAGACCCCATGTGACAGAGTAGAAGTGCCCCATAGGGTTTTCTTGGCCACAGTCTTTACAGGAGCAGATCACCAGGTCTCTCTCCGCCATAGTTGCTGGATGGGTTCGAATGGCCAACCTTTTGGTTAGCAGCTGAGTACCTAACAGTTGTGCCACTAGGACTGCCTGTAGTTTGTCTTTGAGGTTTTTTACTCTTTGAGATTTATTTCAAGTAGCTGGGGAATACGAGTTTAAGATTATTTTATTCTCACGTTATCTAGGACTGTACTGTCCACTAATGTAGGCATTAGCCACATATGGCAATTTAAATTTAAGTTAATTCATGCTAAATAAAACAAAAACAATTCACTTCTTCAGTAGCACTGGTCAAATTTCAGCATGCAAAAGCTGGACAATGAATAAGGAAGACCGAAGTATTGATGCATTTGAATTATGTTGTTGGTAAAGAATATTGAATATACCATGGACTGCCAGAAGAACGAACAAATCTGTCTTGGAAAAAGTACAGCCAGAATGCTCCTTAGAAGCAAGGATGGCGAGACTTCGTCTCACATACTTTGGACATGTTATCAGGAGGGACCAGCCCTTAGAGAAGGATGTCATGCTTGGTAAAGTAGAGGGTCAGCGAAAAAGAGGAAGACTCTCAATGAGATTGACAGTGTCTGCAACAATGGGCTCAGTCATAACAATGATTGTAAGGATGGTACAGGACTGGGCAGTGTTTCGTTCAGTTGTACCTAGGGTCGCTATGAGTCAGAACCGACTCGATCGCATGTAACAACACCAATCGAATTTCAAGTCCTCAGTAGCCACATGGGGTTACCATACTGCACAGTGCAAGTATAGAATATTCTTATGATCACAGACAGTTCTACTGAACAGCACAGATCTAGAACACAGCAGAACTCTACCTTTTAGAAACCTCTCCCACAAGATCTTGAAGGCTCCTCTACCTCCTTCTGACAACCTTAACTAAGTCCTTCCACGTAGACTTGTGCCTTTTAACGAGGGTAGCTGAGCATTAGAATGAGACAGTTTGGAATATTCAATGAGAATAGCTCTATAGGAGCATTTTCTAGAAAAATTAAATTTTAATTTAAAATTCTAATTCTAATAAAAAATTAAATTACATCTGTTAGATTTTCTAATAGTTGATCATAGATTGACTAAGGGTATTAGAAAATTATATTAAAATCAGTTGCCCTCCTGTGGGGACCGTGGTCTCAGGGAACATCTAGCTCAATTGGCATAACCCAGTTTATAAAGAAAATGTTCTACATTCTACCTTGGTGAGTAGCGTCTGGGGTCTTGAAAGCCTGTGAGCGACCATCTAAGATACTCCACTAGTCTCACCTCTCTGGGAGCAAGGGAGAATAAAGAAAACAAGATACAAGGGAAAGATTAGTCCAAAGGACTAACAGACTACAACTACCACGGCCTCCACCAGACTGAGTCCCGTACAACTAGATGGTCCCCAGCTACCACCACTGACTGTTCTGACAGGGATCACAACAGAGGGTCCCAGACAGAGCTGGAGAAAAATGTACAACAAAATTCTAACTCACAGAAAAAGACCAGGCTTACTGGCCTGACAGAGATTGGAGAAACACTGGGAGTATGGCCCCCGGACACCCTTTTAGCTCAGTAATGAAGTCACTCTGGAGGTTCACCTTTTAGTCAAAGATTAGACAGACCCATAGGACAAAATGAGACTAATGGGGCACACCAGCCCAGGGGCAAGGACTAGAAGGCAAGAGGGGACAGGAAAGCTGGTAATAGGGAACCCAAGGTCGAGAAGGGAGAGCACTGACATGTCATGGGGTTGTTAACCAATGCTATAAAACAATATATGTACTAGCTGTTTAATGAGAAGCTAGTTTGTTAAGTAAACCTTCATCTAAAGTACAATAAAAAAAAATCCTCCCCCCCCAAAGAAAAACAGTTGCCCTCAAGTAACCCCATCAGGTGACCCCATATGTGTCAGAATAGAGCTGTGCTCTGTAGGGTTTTCAGTAGCTGATTTTTCAATGGCTGATTGCCAGGACTTTCTTCTGAGGCAACTCTAGGTGAGCTTGAACCACCAACTTTTTGGTTAGTAGCTGAGTGCGTTAACCTTTACACGGCACAGTGATTTTTGTTGAGTACCTGCTGTATTTCAGGGTTCTGTTCCAAAATCTTTAGAGCATTAACTCTTTTGATTCTCATAATCAACCCCATGAGATATGATAACTATACTGTCCCTATTTTGCAGTTGAGGAAACTGAGGCATGAGGGTTGTTAAATAACTTGGCCCAGGGTCATGCAGCTAAGTGATTGAACTGGTATTTGAACCTCAAAGTTGTTTGCCTGACATTTTAAAAATAGAAGCTTATTTTTCCTAAGTGTAAAAATTATATATGCAGAAAATGTGGACAAGCCTAACCAAAAGAATAAGAGTCCCCCACTGCTAAACTCTGCCACCAAGAGGTAATCACTGCTAATATTTTACTGTAATAAATTGTTTTGAAGAAGATTCTGCCACCTATACAATTTTTCTCTTAGAATTTTTCTATGTCCTTGATAAATTATTAGTGTGTAACATTTTTCAGTGCTATATAATATTCCATCACATGGAGGTGTCATAATTTATTTAACTGTTTCCTTTCTACTGGACATTTGGATTGTTTCCAGCTGTTTGCCATTGTAAGTAAAACATAATGGCTGTCTTTGTATATGAATCTTTGCCTGCATCATGGGTATTTCCTTAAGATCAGATTCTCAGAAGTGCAGTTACTGAATTAAAGACAGTTAACGTTTTAAACCTCAAGGGATGTTTTTAAAAAAAAAAAAAAAATTTCACATCATCCCTGACTTAATTTACTCCCTGATTCCCAGTAAATCTCCATTGGTTCCTGTGATCCTACAGCAAAGACTCACTAAAAGCAAAAAAACCAAACCCATTGCCGTCGAGTCGATTACAGCTCATAGCAACCCTATTCATGTGTTCAAGTTATAGAGACTTGATATGAAACGAGAATACTGCAGGCATGAAGAAACACTTGGAGAATGAGCCATTTGGTGATTTGACACATATGTTAGATATTTGATAGTTTTTTTCAGGCAAGCATGGTTTCAATGCCCAGATTTCTGTCTAAGCTCTTCCTTGAGTTCCTTTCTTTAGTCCAACAAAGTCTTCAAACTCGATGGGATGGGCGTAAGAATTATCTGATAAGGGCTGGACACCCCAGTCAAGCCTACTGAGCCTGGGGGCAATTTAAGGGGATTTTCAGAGATAATCTTGGTTATGTCCTAACTTGTTTAAAACCTTCTAGGGGGTTCTTGTCTCCCTCAGAGTAAAGTCCATAATCTCCAAGGGCCCACAAGCCTTTCCTTTCCCCCAGCTCTCGGACCACGGCTCCCCTCCTCGCTCTCACCTGCTCTGGCTCCACTGGCCTTCTTGGTCCTGTTGATGATATCAACCATGCTCCTACCCAAGGACCTTGACACCTGCTGTCCCTCTCCCCAGGATGTCCTTCCCCCAGAGTGCTGCACGACTCGATGTCTTTATTCAGGTCTCATACAAACGCAGTCCTATTGCAGAGCCTTCCCTGGCCACCTGGTCACTCACACTCCCCTCACTCAGCTTTATTCCTGGTAGCTCTTATCACTACCTCAGATTTTATGTATTTGTTTGTGGGCTGCCTGCCTCTCTCAGAATTTTCATCTGTCCTATCCATTGCCCTGGAGCCCTGGTGGTGCAGTGGTTGAGTTCAACTGCTAACCAAAAGGTTGGCAGTTTGAATCCACCAGCCCCCCCTTGGAAACCCTATGGGGGAAGTTCTACTCTGTCTTATAGGGTCGCTATGAGTCGGAGTGGACTCAATGGCAACAGGTATGGCTTGATTTTTTTTTTTTTTTTTAATCCATTGCCCTGTCTCCTTAGATTGGAACAGTACGTGCCCCAGAGCAGGCTCTCCATAAATATTCACTTTCCCCTGGGCATTAACTTCAGTGTCACCCTAGAAGATTCATGGCCTCGTATTCCCAGTTGTTCCCTGATAACATCACATTGATTTTCAGTCCTTGCAGTGGTGGGAAAATGTCAGCTTCACGGCACCCTCACCAGCGTGGGGTGTTCTCATTGTAAAGTCTTTGGGACTAGGATACTGCTCAATCTTGTTCATGTTATTCTATTTCCACAGCATTTGCTGTTGTTGGGTGCTGTTGAGTGATTCCAACTCATAGTGACTGAACGCGACAGAGTAGAACTGCCCCTGTAGGGTTTTCTTTGTGCTAATGTTTACGGAAGCAGATTGCCAGGTCTTTCTCCCAAGGAGCTACTAAGTGGGTTCCAACCACCAACCTTCCAGTTAGCAGCTGAGCACTTAACCTTTGCACCACCAGAGCTCCTTTCCGTAGCAGTTACCCTGAGGGTTATTTGGATGCTGGATTCTGGATCATGTCCTGGGACTCCTGTCACGGTGTGCCATCAGCTACACGTATTTTGGTATGAGTATAATCCATTCATCATGAGCATGGGGGAGGGCCTTGATAAAGAAGCTGTGACCTCAGGGCAACACAGGCCCTGAGGAGGAGGCACCCTGGCTTTGGTAGGTACACCTTGGTCTTTATTCCTCACACTGTATGTATGTGGCTGAAGTGCAGGCCGTAGCTGCCACGAGCTGGTGGAGCCTCTTTCTTGGCTGCTATCACCTCCCTTTTATAGGGCAGCACCCAGAGTCCCTGCAAAGCCACAGGTGCCCAAATTGGGTTGTGCCCTTCAAAGGCTAAAGCAGTGAAGTATAGCACCTGACTTAACAGGATTGAACTTGGGCACCCAAAAACCCAAACAAGTTACCATCGAGTCGGCTCTGACTCAGGGAGACCTCACATGTGTCAGAGTAGAGCTGTGCTCCATGGGGTTATCAGTGGCTGATTTTTCAAGAGTATCACCAGGCCTTTCTTCCGAGGCACCTCTGGGGGGATTCAAAGTTCCAAGATTTCAGTTAGCAGCCAAGTGCATTAACCATTTACACCACCCAAGGACTCCAGCTTGGGCACAAGGGAAAAATAAACTCGGGGATGCTATGTTAACACCAGTGCTTCTCTTATGTGTAGAATAGAAAACACTGCTACCTGAATGTTAGTAATGATGTTGGGGAAACTGTCACTCGGTTACCATCAACACTGTTCATTACTAAGAGTTGTATACCAACCTTGAAAACATTACAATGAGCAAAATAAGTCCATCACAAAAAGACAAATACTGTACGATCCCACTTACATGAAATATCTGGAATAGGCAAGTGTAGAGAAACCAAAGTCTATTAGTGGTTACCAGGAGCGGGAGGGAGGGAGAAGAGGGAGCCACTGCTTGGGGGGCACTTAGCTTTTTTTTTTTTAAATGTTAATCTATCTTTTTTTTTAATTGTACTGTAGCTGAAGGTTTACAGAACAAACTACCTTCTCATTAAACAGTACACATATCGTTTTATGACAATAAACAACCCCACGACATGTCAACACTCCCCCTTCTCGACCTTCGGTTCTCTGTTACCAGCTTTCCTATCCCCTCCTGCCTTCTCATCCTTGTCCCCGGACTGTTGTGCCCCATTAGTCTCATTTGGTTTTATGGGGCTGTCTGTTCTTTGGCTGAAGGGTAAACCTCAGGAGTGACTTCATTACTGAACTAAAAGGGTGTCTGTGGCCATACTCTCGGGGTTTCTCCAATCTCTGTCAGACCAGTAAGTCTGGTCTTTTTTTGTGAGTTAGAATTTTGTTCTACATCCTTTTCCAGCTCTGTCCAGGACCCTCTGTTGTGATCCCTGTCAGAGCAGTCAGTGGTGGTAGCCGGGCACCATCTAGCTGTACTGGACTCAGTCTGGTGGAGGCCTTGGTAGTTGTGGTCCATTAGTCCTTTGGACAGATCTTTCCCTTGTATCTTGTTTTCTTCATTCTCCCTTGCTCCCGAAGGGGTGAGACCAGGGGAGTATCTTAGATGGCTGCTCACGGGCTTTTAAGACCCCAGGTGCTACTCACCAAGGTAGAATGTGGAACATTTTCTTTGTAAACTATGTTATGCCAGTTGAGCTAGATGTTCCCCGAGACCATGGTCCCCACAGCCCTCAGCCCACACTGAGTTTTTTTTTAAGAGTGATGGAAAAATTTGGAAACAATTAATGGTGATGGTTATACAACATGATGAGCATAAGCCATGCCACTGAATTGTACACGTAAAACATGTTGAAATGGTAAATGTTTTGTTATAGATATTCGCCACCATTAAAAAAAAAAAAATTTAAAATGAAAAAGTATTCTAGGCTTTCTGTTTTTAGCACAGCTGTCTTTGCCAGGAAGGAGCCCTGATGGCACAGTGGTTAGAGTGCTTGGCTGCAAACCAAAAGGTCGGAGGTTCAAACCCACCAGCCACTCTGCTTGAGAAAGATGTGGCAGTCTGCTTCCATAAAGATTACAGCCTTGGAAACCCTCTGGGGTTTCCTATTGGATCACTATGAGTCAGAATCCACCCAACGGCAGTGGTTTTTGGTCTTTGCTGGGATGGGCGGCCATCTTGTCTTTGTGGTTTGGAGAACAGGACACATAGACAAAATACAAATTAGCTCTGTGTCTTTGTTATCTAGTGCTGCTATAACAGAAATACTGCAAGTGGGTGGCTTTAACAAACAGAAATTTATTTTCTCAAGTTTAGGAGGCTAGAAGTTGAAATCAGGGCCCTGGCTCTAGAGGAAGGCTGTCTCTCTGTCAGCTCTGGGGAAGGTCCTTATTCCTTGTTCCTTGGTAATCTTCATGTGGTGTGGCACCTATTGTCCCCATCTGTGCTTGCTTCTCTGTGCCAGATTTGCTCCTTTAATATCTCAAAAGTGATTGGCTTAAGACATACCCTACACTGATATATAGCCTCTTAACATAACAAAGAAAACCCATTCCCAAATGGGATTATAACCACAAGTATGTTGTTATTATGTGCCTTCAGGTCAGTTCTAACTCATGGTGACCCCATGGACAACAGAATGAAACAATGACCAGTCCTGCACCACCCTCACAATCGTTATAGTTGAACCCATTGTTGGAGCTACTGTGTCAATCCATCTTGTTACAGGTCTTCCTCTTTTTCGCTGACCCTCTACTTTACCAAGCATGATGTCCTTCTCCAGGGACTGATCCTTCCTAATAACTTGTCCAAAGTACGTGTGATGAAATCTTGCCATCTTTGTTCCAAGGAGCGTTCTGGTTGTACTTCTTCCAATACAGGTTTGTTTGTTCTTTGGCAGTCCATGGTATATTAAACATTCTTCGCCAACACCACAATTCAAAGGCATTAATTCTTCTTTGGTCTTCCTTATTCATTGTCCAGCTTTCACATGAATATGAGGCAAATGAAAATATCATGGCTTGGGTCAGGTGCACCTTAGTCCTCAAAGTGACATCTTTGCTTTTGAACACTTTAAAGAGATCTTTTGCAGCAGATTTGCTCAATGCAAATGTTTTGATTTCCTGACTGTTGCTTCCATGGGTGTTGATTGTGAATCCATGTAACATGAAATCTTGGACAACATCAATCTTTTCTCCATTTATCATGATGTTGCTTATTGGTCCAGTTGTGAGGATTTTTGTTTTCTCTGTGTTGAGGTGTAATCCATATTGAAGGCTGTAGTCTTTGATCTACATCAGTAAGTGCTTCAAGTCTTCTTCGCTTTTGGCAAGCAAGGCTGTGTCATCTGCATATCGCAGGTTGTTAATGAGTCTTCCACCAATCCTGATGCCACATTCTTTCTTATATAATCCAGCTTCTCGGATTATTTGTTCAGCATACAGATTGAATAAGTATGGTGAAAGGATACAACCCTGACGCACACCTTTCCTGACTTTAAACCATGAAGTCTCCCTTGCTCTGTTTGAATGACTGCCTCTTGGTCTATCCACAGGTTCCTCATGAGCACAATTAAGTGTTCTGGAATTCCCATTCTTCACAATGTTATCCATAATTTGTTTTGATCCACACAGTCAAATGCCTTTGCGTAGTCAATAAAACACAGGTAAACACTTTCTGTTATTTTCTACTTTCAGCCAAGATCCATCTGACATCAGCAACGATATCCCTCGTTCCACGTCCTCTTCTGAATCCAGGTTAAATTTCTGGCAGTTCCCTGTCTGTGCACTACTGCAACTGCTTTTGAATAATCTTCAGCAAAATTTGACTTGCCTATGGTATTAATGATATTGTTCAATAACTTCTGAATTCCGTTGGATCACCTTTCTTTGGAGTGGGCGCAAATATGGATTTCTTCCAGTCTGTTGGCCAGGTAGCTGTCTTCCAAATTTCTTGGCATAGATGAGTGAGCACCTCCAGCACTGCATCTGTTTGTTGAAACATCTCAATGGTATTCTGTCAATTACGGAAGCCTTGTTTTTCGCCAGTGCCTTCAGTGCAACTTGAATCTCTTCCTTCAGTACCACTGATTCTTGATCGTATGCTATCTCCTGAGATGGTTGAATGTCAACCAATTCTTTTTGGTACAGCGACTGTGTATTCCTCCCGTCTTCTTTTGATGCTTCCTATGTCATTCAATATTTTGCCCATAGAATCCTTCAGAATTGCAGCTCAAGGCTTGAATTTTTCTTCAGTTCTTTCAGCTTGAGTAATGCTGTGTGTGTTCTTCCCTTTTGGTTTTCTAACTCCAGGTCTTTGCACATTTCATTATAATACTTTACGTTGTCTTCTTGAGCTGCTCTTTGAAATCTTCTGTTCAGCTCCTTTACTTCATCATTTAATCCCTTTGCTTTAGCTTCTCTACATTCAAGAGCAATTTTCAGTCTCTTTTGACGTCCATTTTAGTTTTTCTTTCCTGTCTTTTTAATGATCTTTTGTTTTCTTCATGTGTGATATCTGTGATGTCTTCCCACAACTCATCTGGTCTTCAGTCTTTAGTGCTCTATGTGTCAAACCTGTTCTTGAGATGGTCTCCAAATTCAAATGGGCTAGATTTAAGGTCGTATTTTGGCTGTCCTGGACTTGTTTTAATTTTCTTCAATTTCAACTTGAGCTTGCATATGAGCAATTGATGGTCTGTTCCGCGGTTGGCCCCTAGCCTTTTTCTGACTGATGATATGGAGCTTTTCCGTCATCTCTTTCTACAGATGTAGTTGATTTGATTCCTGTGTTTTCCATCCAGTGAGGTCCACGTGTGTAGTCACTGTTTATGTTGTTGGAAAAAGGTATTTGTAATGAAGAAGTTGATGGTCTTGCAAAATTCTATCATGCTATTTCCAGTGTCGTTTCTATCACCAAGGCCATATTTTCCAACTATCAATCCTTCTTCTTTGTTTCCAACTTTCACATTCCAATCACCAGTAATTATAAATGCTTCCTGATTGCGTGTTTGATCAATTTCAGACTGCAGAAGTTGGTAAAAATGTTCAGTTTCTTCATCTGTGGCCTTAGTGGTCGGTGCATAAATTTGAATAATAGTCGCATTAACTGGTCTTCCTTGTTGATGTGTGGACATTATCCTATCACTGACAGCATTGTACTTCAGGATAGATCTTGAAATGTTCTTTTTGACGAAGAATGTGATGCTGTTCCTCTTCAGTTGTAATTCCCGGCAGAGTAGACTGTATGATTGTCTGATTCAAAATGGCCAATACCAGTCCATTTCAGCTCACTAATGCCTAGGATATTGATGTTTATGCGTTCCATTTCATTTTTGATGACTTCTAATTTTCCTTGATTCATACTTCGTACATTCCACGTTCCAGTTATTAACGGATGTTTGCAGCTGTTTCTTCTCATTTTGAGTCATCAGCAAATGAAGTCCCGAAAGCTTGACTCCATCCACATCATTAAGGTCAACTCTACTTTGAGGAGGTAGCTCTTCCCCAGTCATATTTTGAGTGCCTTCCGACCTGAGGGGAACATCTTCCAGCACTATATCAGACAGTGTTCCACTGCTATTCATAAGTTTTTCACTGGCCTTTTTTTTTTTTTAGAAGTAGATCACAAGTATAGGGGTTAGGATTTACAACACAGACTTCTGGGAGACACAGTTCAATCCATAACACTCTAAAGGAGTAGCTCTGATGGCCTCTTCTGTGTCCTTCAGGTCCAGCACGTACCACTACAAGGGCTTCGATGTCACGGTGAAGTACACACAAGGGAGCTGGACAGGCTTCATGGGGGAGGATGTTGTCACCATCCCAAAAGGCTTCAACAGCTCTTTCCTCGTCAATGTCGCCACTATTTTTGAATCAGAGAATTTCTTTTTGCCTGGGATTAAATGGAATGGAATACTTGGACTGGCTTATGCTACCCTAGCCAAGGTAAAGCTAATCTACTAATTTAAGTAACTCAAATAATGGGGAGGAGATTCTGAAACTAGGCAATAAAGGGGCTGCAAAAAGAGTCCTGGCCTGTTGTTGGAGATAAATATGAATTTAGCAGTCAATGAGTATCATGTGAAAATAGACCAGTGGTCACACAATTAATTCTATTTCTAAGCATGTTTTCAATTTAAGGTAAATAGCACTGTTCTGTAAATCTTCTTGCAAGATAGACTAATAGTGTTACTTTTTTATTTTTTATTTTAGTTATATATTAAAAATGTTAACAGAATCTGAATCGTTCTGATGATGGTGTTTGTTTAAGAGTTTGCATTGTTATTGTCGTTAGCTACTGTCAGGTTGGCCCCTGACTCATGGCGACTCCATGCACAATGGAAGGAAATGCTACCTCATCCTATGCCATCCCCGTGATCGGTTGCATATCAGACCATAGGGTTTTCATTGGCTATTTTTTTTTTATTTTTATAATTTATTGTGTTTCAGGTGAAACTTTACACAGCAAATTTGGTCCCTCTTTACCCATTTTTATGCAAATTGTTCTGTGCCATTGGTTACAATTTTTACAATGTGTCAAGCATTCTCATTATTTCCATTCTGTTTGTTCTGTTTCCATTAATCTAGCTTCCCTGCCCCTCCTTAGCTTCTTGTCTTTGCTTTAGGGTAAATGTTGACCATTTGGTCCCATATAGTTGATTATTTAAGGGGAGCATAGTTCTCACTGGTGCTATTGTTTATTTTATAACCCAATCTATTAATTGGCTGAAAGATGACCTTCGAGAGTGGCTTCAGTTTCAAGTTCATAAGATATCTTATGGGGATAGTCTCGGGGGTTCCTGTAGTCTCTCTCAGTCCAGTAAGTCTGGCCTTTTTTAAGAAGTTGAATTTTGTTCTACATTTTTCTCCCATTCTAGCCAAGACCTCCTATTGTGTCCCTGGCCAGAACAGTTAGTAGTGGTGGTGGGGCACCATCTAGTTTTTCTGTTCTCAGGCTAGATGAGGCTATGCTTTGTGTGGGCTATTAGTCCTGTGGACTAGTCTCTTCCTTGAGCCTTTGATTTCCTTCATTCTCTTTTGCTCCAGGCAAGTAGAGACGAATAGTTATATCTTAGATGGCCGCTTGCAAGCTTTTAAAACCCCAGATGCTACTAGCCAAGCTAGGTTGTAGAACATTATCTTTATGAACTGTGTTATGGCAATTGACTGAATTGTCCCATGAGACTATGGTCCTAAGCCTTTTAACTCAGTAAACCAATCTTGCGAGGTGTTTGGATATGTCTGGGAAGTCTCCATAAACTGTGCCCCCATGTGCTTCATTGTATATATGAATATATATGCAGCACATATAATCATGTATATGCAAATGCCTACAGATACACCTATACGTGCAAACACGTGTACTCACATATGCCTTCCTATACACATGCATACATATATATCTACCTATGTCACCACACACATGTCACATATTTTTTTGGTTGTTATTACTGTTGTTGTAAACTTTTGTATGTTATAACATTTACCAAAATTGATCCTTATTCTTGCTTAGTGTCTTCACTTACCTTGGTCACGTTGCGCAGATTTCACCCATGTTTAGGATCGTCTTTCCCATCACCAAAAAATAACAAGCACCTACTATCTAGAAAGTGATTCCCCCTCCCATGCCTGGTAGCCATCAAAGAGCGTTGCTTTCTGTGTGTGTACCTATTCTTGACTATTTATAAAAGTGAGGCTATGCAATATTTGTCCTTTTGTGACATTGGCTGATTTTTGGAAAGTAGATCACCCGGGCCTTTGTTCTGGAGTTTCTGTTAGGGTAGACTTGAAAGAAAACATGTTTTATTTATTATGTACTGTTATGTAAATTATGCGTGTGCATGAGATGGGGCTTACCTGGACCTGAATGTTGGCAGGTAGAGCGCCCTCAGCCAGGCCGAGACCACCTTGTGCTCCTTCCCCTTTGCTCCTGAACACCTTCGAGGAGACACCTGGGACCTGCGCATAGACCCCTGAGAGCATGCCCCAAGACTGTCTGCTGTGGGAATTAGTGATGAGATAAGGAGAAATTTTGGAACCCTCCCTCTCCTCAGCATCAGAACCTTCACAAAATGGGGAAGACTGAATTGAATGCTCTCAAAATCCTTGTACTTGGGGCCAACCCAAAGGAAATCATGTTCAGATGCAGGAGGAGGAGGTTGGCTCGCTCGCTGGCAGGGAAATTTCCACCAGGTAGAGTTGCCAGCAGTGGATTAGACACTGTTAGTTACCTCGTGCTGCTCTAACAGAAATACCACAAGTGGAGGGCTTTAACAAAGAGAAGTTTATTCTGTCATGGTCCAGTAGGCTGGAAGTCGAAATTCAGGGTGCTAGCTCCAGGGGAAGGCTTTCTTTCTGTGTCAGCTCTGAAGGAAGGTCCTTGTCTTCAGTCTTCCCTTGGTCTGGGAGCATCTCAGTGCAGGGACCTTAGGTCCAGAGGATGTGCTGTGCTCCCAGCACTGTTTTCTTGGTGGTATGAGGTCCCCCACTCTCTGCTCACTTCCCTTTCCTTTTATCTCTTGTAAGATAAGAGGTGGTGCAGGCCATACCCCAGAGAAACTCCCTTTACATTGGATCAGGGATGTGACCTTAGTAAGGGTGTTACATCCCACCCTAATGCTCTTTAACATAAAATTACAATCACAAAATGGAGGACAACCACACAGTACTGGGAATCACGGCCCAGACAAATTGATACACACATGTTTTGGGGAGCATATTTCAATCCATGACAGACACCAACCTGGATGGGTCCCTGAGCTCTTGGGGACCAGGTTGGTTTGCGTACACTGAAGGAAAACAGAAAGAGGTCACCTCTTCTGGCCCTATAATTGAGCACCACACCTTGGCCCAGCATTGTTCAACGTCAGGCTTTGAGCCAGAGCTAAGTGTTGAAGAGACAAGAAGCGTGATTGTAGGAGTGACAGGCCCAGCGACAACTGAGCCTCTCTTGATCCGTGGGATCCAGAAAAGCAGGCCTGTTTTTCTACCTTGTAGGAATATTTGTTCTAGCTCAAGTTTATTAGCAATTGGACCGGGGTAGGGGGTACTCCCCAGCCCTGTGGCTTCACAAGGGCAAAGAATAACAATTACTGAGCCTATTAGGCATGAGGGAGTCCCTCCCTGAGTGGTGTAAACAGTTAACACACTCGGCTGCTAACAGAAAGGTTGGCAGTTTGAGTGCACCAGAGGTACCTCAGAAGAAGACTTGGTGATCTACTTCCAAAAGCTTACTCATTTAAAACCCTGTGGACCACAGTTCTGCTCTGACACACATGGGGTCACCATGAGTTGGAATGGACTCACAGCAACCGGTTGGTTTTTATTAGGCATGGGATTGAGAACATTACAGGATATCAGTCTACTCACTCCTTATGACCACTCCATGAGGTATAGTCTATAAAGCCATATTATCCCCATTTTCGAGATGTGGAGACTGAGGGGCAGAGAGGTTTACTCCCTTGTGCAGGTTGGCCAGAACGCGGAGTGTTGTGTGCACTTCCCACTCTGTGTCTGTGGAGTCTGGCTGGCCAGTCAGCTCCTTTTCCTACAGTATTGTAGGAAGAGTGTAATCTAGGATTTGCAGACTGGAAATAACTTACTTTCCCAAATATGTTGGCACTGACATTGTGACCTTGGGCAAAACGTTTCATCATAATGACTGTCTGGAAATACAAGATATAAGTATACTTGATTTTAGGCTAATTATTTGGAAGATGTTAGAATAAACCTAAATAATCTGGAATTCATAATATGTAAAACTTCTGTGAACACAGATTCCTTTGGGGGTATTTGAGTGTCAAGATGCCTCAGAAAGACCCTTTTTCTTTTTGTCTATGACATTCAAGGAGATTACCAACAATTGGCTTCATGTTCCCCAGGTTTGGGGAGGCAGTAACAGGATCTGGGGAAAATGGAACAGAGCTGGAAATAAGACTGGCAGGGGGCCCCAGAGGGTGGTCTGGGTTGGTTCCAAAGATAGTTCTGGAACAAATGGGCCAAGCAGTCAGCAGTGGTCATAGTGCCTGGTGGCCTTTGGTCAGTGCTAGCTGATTTGCCCCAAGGCTGGGCAGCAGAACCACCTATGGGGCTTCTCACCCCATAGATGCCCAGGCCCACTGCAGACCTACTAAACCAGATCTTCTTGGGGTTAGTCCTGGGCAACCGTATTATTTTTTACAAGCTCTAGAGGGATTCAGAGGCACAGTCCTAGTGAAGAACCATTTGTCAGAATATTAATAGACCTTTACCAACGGCCAGGCATTGCTCCAAGCTCTTTATATGTATTGACCCATTTAATACATATAACGTTTTAGCAGGTTATTGTTATCCCCATCTTACAGATAAGGAAACAGAGGAATAAGTCACACAGTTAGCAAGTAATAGAGCCAGGATTCAATTCCAGAAAGGGAACAAAAGGAGAACACCAGACCAGGTCTCCACTAGACTTATCCCATTTCAGGAAGGGACTTTTCCTTATTCATTGACCCAAACACAAAGCCTTTCAACAAACATGACATATACTGTCCCAGATTCTGCCATAGAACTCTATAGAAGCCAAGAAAAAACCAGTGGGAGGCCATATAAATGGACTAAATGAACAGAAAGATTTATATCTACTTGATAATGGAACTCTACTCTCACTCCCTCCAGAATTATAGTTTTTGTTTTGATAGATAATAGATAATCGCTCCTTATGTCAAGCATAGGTGCCTAGAGTAGGCCTAGAGCATCTGTGCTGCCACAATTCACTGTGATGTTTTTATCAAAGACTAACAACTCATGTTGACTAACTCTAGTATCTCCCAAGTTGTCAAAATCAAATCTAAACGTAAGCCTATTAACTTCCTCTGTGACCACCAGCACCCCTGGCCCACCCCCAACTCAGAGGTGTTTCCAGGAGATCATTCCTTTTCCTTTTGAGTCCATCGGGAAAAATGGTGGTGTCTTTGGAATATATAGTTACATACAACAAAGGCACAGAGCGAATTGGGTCTGCCGAAATGCTGTTGTTGTTAGTTGCAGTTGAGTTGGTTCTGACTCATGTCCACCTTTATGTATAACAGAATGAAGTATTGCCTGGACCAGTGCCATCTTCATGATCTTTGGTGTCTTTGAGTCTATTATTGTGGCTATTGTGTGCATCCACCTCATTGAGGGTTTCCCTTGTTTTTGCTGGCCCTCTACCTTACCAAGGTCCCTGGGTGGCACAGTGGTTAAGAGCTATGGCTGATAACCAAAAAGTCAGCAGTTCGAATCTACCAGCCACTCCTTGGAAACCCTATGAGGGTTTCCATAGGGTCACTATGAATCGGAATCGACTCGACGGCAGTGGGTTTGATTTGGTTGGTTTACTAACCTAAAGGCTGGCAGTTCAAACCCATCCAGCAGCACCATGGACCTGGTGATCTGCTTCTGTAAAGAGTACAGCCAATGTGGGGACCATGGTCTTGGGGAACATCTAGCTCAATTGGCATAACATAGTTTATAAAGAAGATGCTCTACATTCTACCTTGGTGAGTTGTGTCTAGGGTCTTAAAAGCCTCTTGGCAGCCATCTAAGACATTCCACTAGTCTCACCTCTCTGGGAGCAAGGGAGAATGAAGAAAACAAGATACAAGGGAAAGATTAGTCCAAAGGACTAATGGGCCACAACTACCATAGCCTCCACCAGCCTGAGTCCAGTACAACTAGATGGTGCCCGGCTACCACCACTGACTGCTTTGACAGGGATCACAACAGAGGGTCCCAGACAGACCCAGAGAAAAATGTAGAACAAAATTCTAACTCACAAAAAAGACCAGACTTACTGGCCTGACAGAGACTAGAGAAACCCCGAGCGTATGGCCCCCGGACACCCTTTTAGCTCAGTAATGAAGTCACACATGAGGTTCACCCTTCAGCCAAAGATTAGACAGGCCCATAAAACAAAACGAGACTAATGGGGCACAACAGCCCAGGGACAAGGACTAGAAGGCAGGAGGGGACAGGAAAGCTGGTAATAGGGAACTCAAGGTTGAAAAGGGGTGGTGTTGACATGTTGTGGGGTTGTTAACCAACGTCATAAAACAGTATGTGTACTGACTGTTCAATGAGAAGCTAGTTTGTTCTGTAAACCTTCATCTAAAGGATAATAAAAAAATTTTAAAAAAAGATTACAGCCAAGGAAACCCTATGGAGCATTTCAACTCTGCAACACATGGGTCACCATGAGTTGAAATTGACTCGACGGCAACAGGTTTGGGTTTTTTTTTTCCTACTTTATCAACATGAAGTCCTTTTCTAGTGATTGATTTTTCCTGATGGCATGTCCGAGTTGAAGTCTCATCATCCTCACTTCTAAGAGCATTCTGGTTGTATGTGTGTCAGGGAGGAGTAATAAAGCTTTTTCAACTTCAGGAATGTACCATTGTACCTTTTGTTGCTTCTTGCCCAGTCGCCAGGGTTCAGGATACAGCTTGCCAAGAGCTCAAAACTCTCAGATCTAGGCCTTCTGTCACCAACTGGGGTCTGTGGTGAGCTTTCCTCAAGGACTAGTCATCTCTTCGGTGTGACAGACCCACTAGGGCTGAGATAGGTGAATAAAAACTTCAGAAGCAAAGGTGGCTTGTAAAGAGACTGCTGTCTCCTTACTGGAAGGTCTAAGATTAGAATCCACCACCACCTCCCTCTGTAACCCACCTCCACGTCTTCTCACGCCGGCCTCACAAGGCAGTCATGATGTGACAGCATCTTAATAGCTTCTGGAAATGCGATCTTATTTTTACAACAGTGGAGCACCAAAAGGAAAAATAGCAAAATACCATGCAGCTGATAGTTCTGAACAAGGGGATACTGCATGGTTTAAAGGCAGGAAAGGTGTGTGTCAGGGTTGTATCCTTTCATCATACTTATTCAGTCTGTATGCTGAGCAAATAATCCGAGAAGCCAGACTATATGAAGAAGAACGAGGCATCAGGATTGGAGGAAGACTCATTAACAACCTGTGTTACGCAGATGACAAAACTTTGCTTGCTGAAAGTGAAGAAGACTTGAAGCACTTACTGGTGAAGATCAAAGACTACAGCCTTCAGTATGGATTACACCTCAATACAAAGAAAACAAAGTCCTCAAAACTGGACCAATAAGCAACATCATGATAAACAGGGAGAAGATCGAAGTTGTCAAGGATTTCATTTTACTTAGATCAACAATCAACACCTATAGAAACAGCAGTCAAGAAATCAAACAACATATTGCATTGGGCAAATCTGCTGCAAAAGACCCCTGCAAAGTGTTCAAAAGTAAAGATGTCACTTTGAGGACGAAGGTGCGCCTATACCCAAGCCGTAATATTTTCAGTCGCCACATTGCATGCAAAATCTGGACAATGAATAAGGAAGACCGAAGAATTGATGCATTTGAATTGTGGTGTTGGTGAAGAATATTGAGTATACTATGGACTTCCAGAAGAACAAACAAATTTGTCTTGGAAGAATGCTCCTTAGAAGGGAGGATGGTGAGACTTCATCCCACGTACTTGGGACATGCTATCAGGAGGGATCAGTCCCTGGAGAAGGACATCATGCTTGGTAAAGTATAGGGTCGTCGAAAAAGAGGAAGACCCTCAATGAGATGGACTGACACAGTGAGCTGTAACAATGGGCTCAAACATACCTACTATTGTGAAGATGGCACAGGACCGGTCAGTGTTTCGTTGGGTTGTATATGGGATCTCTGTGAGTTGGAACCGACTTGACGACACCTAACAACAATTACTCTGCCTGATCACAAGCTTGCTTATTGTTTAGCCCTGGAAAATTAAGTGTAAAGAAAAATAATATTGTGTATAAACATTGGGCCATTCCTTATCTGCACTGTGAGTCATGAAGTTCTTGCCCTTCTTTTCACTTCCCGCAGCCATCAAGTTCTCTGGAGACGTTCTTTGACTCCCTTGTGATGCAAGCAAAGATCCCCAACGTTTTCTCCATGCAGATGTGTGGCGCAGGATTGCCAGTGGCTGGATCTGGTACCAACGGAGGTAGTCTTGTGGGTATCTTTTAGTCTTAAAGGGGAGAAAAATCACAAATCATTGGGGCTGTTTTGTTTTTGTTTTTTTCTGTTTTATTAAGCATCAGATAAGAAATATTAGACATACAGGTCTGCATATGTACTGTGGAAATGTGATAATCCTTACAGAGCCTTTGAAAAATGAATAAAGTGGGGTATTATTTTATCCTTCCAAATCATCCTGCCATCTTGAAAGAGAATTCTCGTTCCTTCCCCAGAGTCCATCACAGCTTGTGTGTATTGCCTTTTGGAAGGAAACTATGTTCTGTGGGTGGAGGGGAGAGGCATGAGGAGCAGTGGGGGATCCAAAGGTGGGCCTTCCTTGGGTAGTGGAGGCCAAGGGGGTGGCTGGGACATCAGTGCATCTTCTCTCTGTCTTTCAACATACACACACACACACACGCACAGGCACCCACACAGTAAAGGTGTTATCTGTTGAGGCACTGTGGATGTGCCTTTGCCAGAGCTTCCCCTCAAGTGACCCTGCACTTAGGTGTCTAATGTAGGGAGGTGGTGGGAGGAAGGTGCTTCTGGAGCCTGGGGTGGGTGCTGCTGTCTCCTTTTCTCACTGAAGCTGAGAGGCAGAACCAAGGCCCCATTTCCTGGCCAACTTTCATGGGCTCACAGTTCACCTGCTCTCAACACTTTTTGAATCTCTCTGAAACCCTGGTGGTGTAGTGGTTAAGTGCTATGGCTGCTAACCAAAAGGTCGGCAGTTTGAACCCATTAGGTGCTCCTTGGAAACTCCATGGGGCAGTTCTACCCTGTCCTATAGGGTCACTAAGAGTCGGAATCGACTCGACGGTAATAGGTTTGATTTTGGTAGTTTTGAAGGGACAAGGTAGCTTCGGGTTTAGGGGGTAATGTAAATGGTTTTGCAAAATGAAGTTTTGATTAAGGAAGCTGTTTCGTTCTGCTTTCCTCTTCTCTGACATCTAAAGAACTGAATTACTATCAATCTGCTCGGTTAACTATTTTTATACATTCCGTGCAGGGGTATCACAGTATTGCAAAGGTGGAATCATATGGACTTTCTTTAAATAAAAGAAACCACCAAAGGATCGTGTTTATGCCAGGGCATAATATTGTTTGACCTTTGGGTACATGGCCCCAAAATGTTCCTTGTTTAATTTTCAAGCATATATATTTGTTTCACAGCATCAAGTAAAATTACCAGTTGCTGCGGCATTTCATTTTATGAGTACATGCTTCTTGTGTAGCCTGCTGATAGGTCTGTATATTTTTCTCTCTTATGCCCGTCGATCTTTTTCTTCCCAGGTCTTGGGTGGAATTGAACCAAGTTTGTACAAGGGAGACATCTGGTATACACCTATTAAGGAGGAGTGGTATTACCAGATAGAAATTCTGAAATTGGAAATTGGAGGCCAAAACCTTAACCTGGACTGCAGAGAGGTACGTGCAGGGTGATCCTCTGTCATGTCCGTTCGTCTGTCTGTGTGTCTGAGTCACATAAATATTACAGGTGGGTCCTGCATATGAAACCAGAAATTGTCCTAGCGCAGGAGTGTTACATGAAAAGATACAGGGTCTTTTTTGTATGGTAAGTTTAAATTTGTATAAAGATCTCCCCACTGCCCAAGAAAAAAAAAAAAAAAACATGCTTCCTTCTAACCACTTGGCTTTATAGGATAAATTAGCATAAAGTGGTTAATGAGGAAGACTATCTTGAGCTAGGGAGCCCTGGTGGCACAGTGGTTAAAGCACTCGGCTGTGAACCAAAAGGTCGGTGGTTCAAACCCACCAGCTGCTCCATGGGAAACAGATGCAGCAGTCTGCTTCCGTAAAGATTACAGCCTTGGAAACCCTATGGGGCAGTCCTACTCTGCCCTATAGAATCGCTGTGGGTTGGAATTGACTCCATGGCAGTGGGTTGTTTTTTTTTTCTGACATTATGATTATGATGCTTTGGGGGAGCCTCAATTTTCTACAGCATTTTCCGAAGGGTTTATAGAAGCTACCAGCATTTCATTTTACTCTTATATGTTTTTGTTTCCTTTCATTATAGCTATCACATTCTACTACAAATTCCCACACACATATACCTCTGAGAAACCAGTCCAAGGCGAAGTTGATAAAATGATGGCCAGTTCCACTGGGATTGTGTTTCAGTCCCAAGTCCACAGATCTGTGGTTTTTTTCAGACACTGCACTTCTTTGCCATTAAAGAATCCAGTCGTGGCAGATTCAAATGTGAGGGGCTGAGCTGAAACCCAAACTATGTGTATGTGTGTGAGTGTGTCTGTGTATGTGTGTGTGTGTGTGTGTGAGTGAATGTGTGTATGTGAGTGTGTGTGTGTGTGTGAGAGAGAGAGTACAAGTGTATATTTGGAGGTTTGATGCTCCGATTTTTGGTTCTTTCCTGCCCGCTCAATGCGCCACCAATTCCACAGAAGAACAAACAACAAAACCCAGAGCTTCGCACTACGTTTGGTACAGGCCTTGCATAGATTTACTTTCCTTACATATATAAAAAAAGTTATAATTTTATGAACAAACTAAATTGTATTTTCAATTAAATTGCTTCCAAACTGAAAGTATAACTGGAAAGAATTCTAATACACTAATTAATTAGTATATTTCATCTTCTTAAAATTCTTAACTCGTCCTGCCACCGCCTTTTGACCTGACTGGTGTTTTTGGTCTTATGACTCATGAATTTGCCTTAAAAGCAGGAGAATCAGATTGCCCAGGACTCATTCTGCACCTGGACGTCCTTGCTCATACAGTTGTGTCCCCTGCCATTGGGGTGGCTTGTCTGCTATCAGCTTGCTGGCCTCCATTCTTGTCATTCTGCCACACATAGAATGTTAGAGGTGGGAACAGGGCTGGCAGTACGTGCGCGCACGCACGCATCTTTTACCATATGTATCTCTGATCTCTGGTTTATTCCCAAAAATTGGAGTCACTGGGTGATGTGAATAGTTAATGCTCTCAGCTGCTAACCTAAAGGTTGGAGGTTCAAGTCTCCCAGAGGCCCCTGGGAAGAAAGGTCTGAAGATCTACTTCTAAAAAATTAGCCACTGAAAACCCTATGGAGCACAGTTTTGTGCTTGGACACACATGGGGTCACCATGAGGTGGAGTTGACTCCACAACAATAGATTTTTTTTAATTGCAAAATTATCCTTCCTTTTTCTCTTAGCTGGATATTAAAGAGTTGATTTTATACAATTAATGTAAATGCTATGTAATGTGTTATCTTGACCCAGAAGGATCCTTTCTTCCCTGGGGGTTCCCTGATGAGGGAATTTGGGCAGCTCCAAGCAAAGGAAAAGCTCTATGTTGGGAGGGCCGTTCGTTTAGTCATGTCACTTCCGCTTCCGGGCCTCTGTGTCCTTATCTGTGAAATGAGAATGCTGGGCTAGGAGATCTCTGGTCCGCACGTGCCAAAAACACGAAACGAAACACAGCCACCGTTGCAGTGCCATCGCTGCCTTGATTTGTGTAACAGTTCCGCAGGGATGGCGGACGGCGGAAGCTCACATTGGGGTGGAGCGCCATTGTTGCTCACGTGCCTTCTCCCCGCCCCTCTCATCCGTTCCTAGTATAACGCGGACAAGGCCATCGTGGACAGTGGAACGACACTTCTGCGGCTGCCCCAGAAGGTGTTTGATGCAGTGGTGGAAGCTGTGGCCCACGCGTCTCTGGTGAGTCCTCGTGATGCCGTGAGTCTTTGAGAACACCTACTCACCGCCAGTCCACACGTGGGGGAGTGGTCCCACGTGTCTGAAGGTCTCCATCTGAGGGTTCTTGTATTTTTTTTTTTAAACTATTATTTAAGGCTAAGATCTTATTCTTTGATGTTCATCAGCAAACAATCCCTTCATTTGAACTTCAAAGGATTTAGACTTGAATGTGTAATGCTTTTTGGTATTTCAAATAACAGTTAGTTGGCATACTATTTTTTTAGTCTAAGAAAAAACACTTGGTAATATAACTATGTCCCTGGGTGGTACAAACAGTTCATGTGTTCAGCTGCTAACCAAAAGGTTGGAGGTTCAAGTCCACCCAGAGACACCTCAGAAGAAAGGCCTGGTGATCTGCCTTATTTTTACTCACATAATGCATGCTTCTATGTTTGTTTGCCAACTGTGCCCTCTTCTCTTATTTTCATAAGTGCCACTGTGCCGATATTTTTTAGATGTTGCTGTAAAAAAAATTAGCATAGTACACTTAAGAAAATACCTCACAGGTGGAGGGTGCAGTTGGCAAATAAATGTAGACGGTGTACATTATCTGTGTAAAAATACAGTGCTTCTGAAAAATCAGCCACTGAAAAACTGATGGAGCACAGTTCTACTCTGACACAAATGGGGTTACTATGGGTTGGAGTTGACTTGAGGGCAACTTTTTTTTCCCTGAAATATCACTATATTAAGCTAAATAGTAAAGGAGCCCAGGTGGTGCAGTGGTTAAGTTAACCAAAAGATTGGCGGTTTGAACCCACCCAGTGACTCCACGGAAA
This sequence comes from Dugong dugon, assembly GCA_030035585.1. Taxonomy (NCBI): domain Eukaryota; kingdom Metazoa; phylum Chordata; class Mammalia; order Sirenia; family Dugongidae; genus Dugong; species Dugong dugon. Next base: position 221,770,559 of record CM057460.1, read on the forward strand.
AAAAGACCTGGTGATCTGCTCTAGTAAATATTACAACCTAAAGAGCAGTATGGGGCAGTTCTACCCTGTTACACAGGGTCATTATGAGTCAGAATCGACTCGACGGCATCTAACAACAACAATAACAACAATGAAAATAGTAATTCAGGAGTAAGTTTATAGTCTTTAAAAGAAAACAAACCAAAAATCTTAACTCCTTTTTGGTCTTCATCCAGGCTGTGCTAAAGTCAGAATTCTTATTTCTATAAAAGAATGTGATTTTCCCTCAGAAGGTAAAGGTCAAACAGCCAACCTAATAATTATTTTATGGCCATGTTTTGAAATACGAGTTAATCATGGTGGGGGACAGCATGCCTTTAGGGCCCTGGCTGATGGTATTCCCAGAGTGACCATAGCTGTCCAGTTCAGGGCAGCAGAGTGGACCAGAAACACTGGAAAGAACACAGCTTTGAGGGTCAGATAGGATCACATTTTCTCTAGTTTCGGACATTTATTAGCTGGGCTGTTGAGGAGGGGCTCCGTGCCCCCGAGAGCCTCTGTTTTCTCATCTGCAGGGTTTCATGAGGGTTTGGTAAAATCCCCAGCATTGAGCAGACGCTCAGCAGAGAGAAGCTCTATTTAATTCCCAAGCCATGGTGCCGTTATGACTTAGTTGGAGGGGGGACAGTTGTTACTTTCGACTTCTTGAGTATTTTCATGAGCACGTGTCCATTAGGGCCAACCTTGCAAGAGCACCAAAAATGAGTGTTTCCTGCACAAAGCCTTTATCTGATACTAACATGGGCTGAAAGGAGCAGTGGTGGCGCAGTGGTTAAAGTGCACAGCTGCTAACTGAAAGTCAGCAGTTTGAACACACCAGTTGCTCTGCGGGAGAAAGATGTGGCAGTTTGCTTCTGTAAAGATTTATAGCCTTGGAAATCCTATGGGGCAGTTCTACTCTGTCCTGTAGGGTCTCTATGAGTTGGAATCCACTCCACTGCGATGGGTAACATGGGCTGAGGGGGCAGTGGTAGTTCAGTGGTAGAACCCTTACCTTCCATGTGGGAGACCCTGTTCAGTTTCTGCCAATGCACGTCATGTACAGCCACCGCCTGTCTGTCCAGGGAGACTTGCGTGTTGCTATGATGTTGAACAGGTTTCAGCAGAGCTTCCAGACTAAAACAGACTAGGAAGAAAGGCCTGGATCTACTTCCAAAAATCAGCCAATAAAGACACTATGGATCACAACGGGGCAGCGTTTCATTTCACTGCGTACGGGGCCACCGTGAGTCGGGCTGACTCCATGGCCGCTAACAACAACGTGAGCTGATTTTCCCCCTGCTCTGTGGGGAATGGCTGTGTTCAAAGAACGATTGATAGGAACGTCACAGAAGTTGCTCATTACCGGCTGTGGCAGGGATGCCAGAAACACAGGAAACCAGAGAGGGCTTTTGGCTGTCCTGAACCAAAACTTCAAAAGTATAAAACTGCTGTGGGAAGAGCAGCAGGTCAGCCAGAGACCACAGAAGGGAAATTGAAAAGAAAGGACGTGGAGGCCCTTGTTGAACTAGAAGGTCTACAAGCCAACAGCCCAGAGCAGCTGCCGATCAGAAACCAGAGCAAAGCCCCCATCTTTTTTCTTTTTTTTTTTTTAACTGTACTTTAGATGAAGGTTTGCAGAACAAATAGTTTCTCATTAAACAGTCAGTACACATATTGTTTTATGACAATGGTTAACAACCCCACGACATGTCAACACTGTCCCTTCTCAACCTGGGGTTCCCTATTACCAGCTTTCCTGTCCCCTCCTGCCTTCTAGTCCTTGTCCCTGGACTGTTGTGCCCCATTAGTCTCGTTTTGTTTTATGGGGCTGTCTAATCTTTGGCTGAAGGGTGAACCTCAGGAGTGACTTCATTACTGAGCTAAAAGGGTGTCCGGGGGCCATACTCTTGGGGTGTCTCTAGTCTCTGTCAGGCCAGTAAGTCTGGTCATTTTTTGTGAGTTAGAATTTTGTTCTACATCTTTCTCTGGGTCTGTCCGGGGCCCTCTGTTGTGATCCCTGTCAGAGCAGTCAGTGGTGGTAGCCGGGCAACATCTAGCTGTACTGGACTCAGTCTGGTGGAGGCCGTGGTAGTTGTGATTCATTAGTCCTTTGGACTAATCTTTCCCTTGTGTCTTGTTTTCTTCATTCTCCCTTGCTCCCAAGGCAGTGAGACCAGTGGAGTGTCTTAGATGGCTGCTCACGCCCGTCTTTTCTCATATCTGCTGAATCTGAAAACACGGGAAGGGAAATTTATTTTAGTGCCTTAGATTTAGAATCACAGTAACCCTTTAGCAGAGAGTAGAACTGCCCCATAGGGCTTCCTAGATTATAATCTTTACGGGAGCAGATCTTCAGGTCTTTCTACCCTGGAGTGGCTGGTGGGTTCGACCACAGGGTCACTCCAAGTCGGAATCAACTCGCCAGCACACAACAACAGCTTTAGAATGCTTGCTGAAAATCAGGCCGAGCTTAAAATAAGGAGCAATGCGCTGATTTCTTAAAGAGTAAAAATATCTTCTACCGAATTAACATGAGCATCTTCAGATGTACCTTTCTAAGTGATTATAAATTTTCTACTACTGTCCCAGGGACGTGCATGGGACTAGCTGGCAGTCACACCGCGGGCCTCTGCTTCACTCAGTGAATCCAGCATCTTCCAGAGGCCTGAGAAAGCAGGGCTGGGGGGCCGACAGTCGTTCACACTCCTGAGTTCGTGGGAGCATGTGCTTCATCAGTCACTATTACTTTGTAAGAAAGCCACGAGGTAGAAAGAAGGAGATGATGAAATTTGTTTGCCTTGTCTAAAATTATCCTCTGATTTCAGCCCTGCCTGTGTCAGGAAGAAGAAACCAGGGCAGGTTATTTGTTTTGTTTTGGGGCAGGGAATGCTCAGCAAGAGTGTATTGTCTCTCTATTTAAAAACTAATGAAGAAATAACTCTGGTGAAGGGCAAGACAGTATACATTACTGGGGAAGTCAGCACAACTTGTACAAGGAAAGGTCATAGAAACTCCACAGACATATCTCCCCGAGGGACTGAATTGCTGGGCGGGGGGCTGTGGGGACCATGGTCTTGGGGAACATCTAGTTCAACTGGCATAACACAGTTTATGTTATTCTACCTTCTGCCTTGGTGAGTAGTGTCTCGGGTCTTAAAAGCTTGTGAGCAGCCATCTAAGATACTCTGCTGGTCTCATCCCTTTGGGAGCAAGGGAGCATGAAGAAAACAGATACAGGGGAAAGATTAGTTCAAAAGACTAATGGACCACAACTACCACGGCCTCCACCAGACAGAGTCCAGTACAACTAGATGGTGCCTGGCTACCACCACTGACTTCTCTGACCGGGATCACAACAGAGGGTCCCAGACAGAGCTGGAGAAAAATGTAGAACAAAATTCTAACAAAAAAAAAAAGACCAGACTTACTGGCCTGACAGAGACTAGAGAAACCCCAAGAGTATGGCCCCCAGACACTCTTTTAGCTCAGTAATGAAGTCACTCCTGAGGTTCACCCTTCAACCAAAGATTAGACAGCCCCATAAAACAAAACGAGACTAATGGGGCACAACAGTCCAGGGACAAGGACTAGAAGGCAGGAGGGGACAGGAAAGTTGGTAACAGGGAACCCAAGGTCAAGAAGGGAGAGTGTTGACATTTCGTGGGGTTGTTAACCAATGTCATAAAACAGTATGTGTAGTGTTTAATGAGAGATTACTTGTTTTGTAAACCTTCATCTGAGGTACAATAAAAAAAAAGAATTATACAAATCCATAAAATCTAAATACACGTGGGAAAAAAGAATACTGACCAAGGAAGTGTTTGTTCTTTTTATCTGCTCAGTTGATCTGAGAGATCTATCTTGGTTTGAGTTTTCTTTCTAGCTAAGAGAGGGGCTGGCTTCAGAGAATGAAAAAGAGTAAAAATGTTGGGTTCTGCCTGTTGGCTTTGATTATGCAGATTGGATTTTAGAAATTAATGGTTTGTATTAGTGGTATTGGTGGCTTTGGAGTCCCGGCTGCTGACCGGAAGGTTGGTGGTTCGAATCCAGAGGCACCTCAGCAGAAAGGTCTGGCGATCTGCTTCCAAAAGGTCTGTTCCAGACAGAGGGGCACGCACGCAGTGCTCTGTGCAGGAGGGAATTGCTGGGCTCGTGGAATTCAGAGGTAAAGTCACACTTGAAAGGGCCGTATGGGCCACGTTTAGGATTTGTTCTCTGTTCCAAGCGCCACTGCCCACTACTGTGTGACCTTGGGCAAGTTACCTCACCCCTCTGTGCCTTGGATTCCTCATCTGTGAAGCAGAGATGAAAACGTGACTGCCCCAATGAGTGTGTTGTAAGGATGAAAGGAATTATTGCACGTAAAACCCTTCTAACAGTGCTTAACACTAGGAAGTTGTAGACAGGTGGTAGCCATTTTACAAATCATTACGTTGTTAACCACCATCACTCTTGGCAGAGGACTGATGTCCCAGCAGCTCTGTCCACATGAAATGTCGTTTAGCCCCGTGGGCGTCTGGCGAGGCCATGCGGAGAGCTGGGAGCTGTTCATGCGGACGTGCCAGACTGGTCATTGTTTTTTCTGTGATCTTGTTTTGTCTAGATTCCAGAATTCTCTGACGGCTTCTGGACCGGGTCCCAGCTGGCTTGCTGGACTAATTCTGAGACACCTTGGTCCTATTTTCCTAAAATTTCCATCTACTTGAGAGAGGAGAACTCCAGCATATCGTTCCGCATAACTATCCTGCCTCAGGTATGGACTTGAACTTGTACTTGTCTCGCTTGAACGTGATTGCAAAAGCATAGATGTTCACACCTAACGCATGTATTAGATATCGCACTGGTATTAGAGATCTGCTGTAGCCACAATAACGCTGTGTAACAAACAACCGCAAAACTCAGTAGCTTAAAACAGTAAGCATTTATTGTTGCTCATGAGTCTAGGTCAGCTGCGTAGTCTGGCTGGGCTCGGCTGATCTCAGATGGGCTTACTCATGGGTCTGTGATCAGCTGACAGTAATACTGTGAGCTAGGTTTTAAGACTATACTGGGGGCAGACGACAGACCTCTGTTCTTAGGGTACTTAGATTCTAGTGCAGGAAACAGAAGTTACTCAGTCACACCAGTAAATATAAAATAACTGCAACTAGAAGACAGGCCAAGAAGGAACGGTACGCGGAGTTCTACTAGCGTTATGTGAAAAAGTCAGGGAGGGCTTCCTGGACAAGGTGGCATTGGAGCTGAGATCTGGAGGGGGAAGGATCTCAGGACTTGATGATCTAGGATGGCCACACGCACATGCCTGGTGGCTGGGACAGTGGGTTGGCTGGCCACATGTCTACCCCCATCCAACAGGTGGTCACATGGTGGTGTCAGGGTTCCAAGAGAGAAAGAAGCACTCAAGGGCTCTTGAATCCTGGACTCAAAACTGCTACCCTCTTTTCCACTGTACTGCCCAAACAAGCCCAAGGCCAGCCCAGATCCTGGGGTGGGGAATAGACTCCACTCTGAATGATAAGAGCTGCAAAATCATATTGCAAATGGCAGCTATAAGGAAAGGTGAAGAACTGAGGATGGTTTTCCAGTTGATCTACTACAACACTGTATATTTTTTCCCTGTTTCTTTTCAAATAAAGGAGCCTTGGTGATGCAGTAGTTAAGCGCTGTATATCCAAATTCTTCCCATCCTTTAAGCCCCGAGTCCAACAACCCCCCTTTTGTGAAAACTTTGCTGAGAAGAATAGCCATCATTGGTGACCTTGTCCTTGAAACTCGTGCATTTTTTCCAGTCCACTCATCTGCTTGGAGTTGTACCTTTAGGTTCTGTTTTACGCTGTTGCTGTTTTCATTTGATGTCTGTGTTTGTTTTTTTTAATTTATATTTCTTCTTCAATTAAATGATTAAGTCCTTGAAGATGAGAACCATGAGTTTTAAAAATCATCCTTCCTTTATATAGGCTTAGCCTTCTAGTGCTGCTGTAACAGAAATACCACAAGTGGGTCGATTTCAAGAAGAGGAATTTCTTTTCACACAGTTCAGGAGGCTAGAAGCCCGAATCCAAGGCGCTGGTCTAGGGGAAGGCTCTCTGTCTGTCGGTTCTGAGGGAAGATTCTTGTCTCTTTCAGCTGCTGTAACCCCCGCATTCCTTGATCCCTCAGTGGCATCTCTCTTGCCCCCTTTGTGCTTGCCCCTGGGTCTCATCTGCTCTTTTTATTACTGAAAAGTGAGTGGTTTAGGATGCTCTACACCAGTTAAGGCCTCATTAACGTAAAATTAGATTACATTATGGAAGATGACTACCTCATAATACATTACATCCACAGGCGCAGGGGTTAGGATTCCAGCACATATTATTGACACAGTTATTATTACTGACAGGCTGCTGGGTGGCACAGATGGTTTCTGCTTGACTACTGAAGTAAAGGTTGGTGGTTCAAACCCACCCAGCCGCGTTTGTACCTGTGCCCACTTTGTTATTGCTAGGTGCCATCGAGTCAATTTTCAACTCATAGTGACCCATGTGACAGTATAGAACTGCCTCATAGGATTTTCTAGGCCTGGTGATCTGCTTTTGTAAAGATTACAGCCAAGAAAACCCTATGGAGCAGTTCTACTCTGTAACACATTTAGGATTCTAACACATATTATCGACACAGTTCGATCCATAGCACATTGCCCACAGCTACCAGCAGGTACGTAATGAGCATTTATGGAGTGGACAGATTAATGTATGTTTGTTGTACCTTGATGGATTGGGGATAAAGACATTGGGTATGAGTGTAGAGAAAGACAAATAATTTCAGAAGAAAAAGGTAAACGATAATGTTTCCTTTTCCACCATTTTCAACTTTATGCGTGGTGGTGCATATTTCCAAAATGGAGAGATGTTGGAGAAGGATTGGTTGCTTCCAGAGAAACAAAGCCCAACAGAAGACACGTATGGCTGGATGAGAGCAACATGAGTTACATGCTCAGCCCTGCCCTTGGCTCTCACTCTAACTTTGAGCAAATCACCCAGCCCTCTCTGTGTCTGTCTCTTTCACTAAAAAGGAGAAATAATAATACTTGCCAGAGACATTTTCAAAAGACTGCAATATCCTTGGCTGAACGGCACCGCACAGAGTGATGTTCAAATGATAGGTTTTGAGCATCTTTAAAATCACGTGCTCTCAGTGATTAAATTTTGGTCCGCTAAATGGCGAAATGTGAACATTATTTCATCAACGTGGTTTGTAACTAAAGTCAGAACCCAGCTTGAGGACAAAGCCAAACGTGTAAATAAATGGTATGTGGTTGGTCAGCAGAGGCAGGGACACATAGAAGCAGGAGGAAAAAGCAGGCATTCAGGGAAAAAATCTATTATGTGCGGGACAAGTGATGGCCATCAACACTGAAGGGTCATCTGGGGGTCTTCCGTGGCTTTTAGGGCCAAGCCCTGGGCAAGCCAGGGATATAAGAGGTTGGTTTGGGGAATTTTGCTTCATTTGCATATCTCTGAGTAAGAATTCCTATCCTCACTTACGAGGCTGTGGGTATTTTTTGGTTGACTTTGGCATGTTCACATTTTCAGTTTCTACAATCTGCTTTCCTCTCTGTTTTTCTTCATCTCATCCCATTTGCTTTTTCTGCTTCCTTTTGAGGATGGGGGTCAGTGGTGGTTCAGGAGTTGAATTCTTGCCTCCCATACGGGAGACCTCGGTTCGATACGCAGCCAGTGCACCTCATGTGCAACCACCACCCGTCCGTCCGTGGAGGCTTGCGTCTTGATATGTTGCCGAACAGGTTTCAGCAGAGCTTCCAGGCTAGGACGGACTAGGAAGAAAGACCTGGCCATCTACCTCTGAAAATCAGCCAGTGAAAACCCTGTGGGTCACAACAGTCTTTTTCACAACAGGTCGTGGTGATGGCGCAGGACCAGGCAGTGTTCCGTTGTGTTGTGCGTGGGTTCACCATGAGGCAGGAGCCCACTTGATAGCAGGGAACAACAGCAGCCTTGTTGGGAGAGGACTTTGACAGGAAGTTGTTAAAGACCCCCTGATGAGAACCCCACAAGCTCCATGTGGCTGTGACACCCCTCTCGGGGAGGTCTCTGAGGGGTTGTCTCTTAGCAGCTTAGCTCTCTCTTGCCCCCTTTCTAATACTGAGGGCAATCGGGGTTCCTTGTCACGGAAGTTTTAAAACGGGATGCCTACCTAGATCCTTTCATGCATAATAGATGGGCAAACAGTCACTAGTGCAGAAAAGAGTCGTGTCAAAGACGATTATCTTCACCTTTTTCTGTCTCCAACATTATTTTCCAGAACACGTGGGCTGAATCTTATTTGGTCTGTTAAAAAAGCAGCCCCCAACCCCAGCCCACAGGCAAACTCCGATTTTTTTTTCCCTCACGTAACTGTAAAAACATAAATACGTTCAGCCTAAATACCACTAGTTTGTGTATTTCTGCTATTTTAGTTTTAAGGCAGGCAGTTTATTCTGAGATCTGGCCCTACTGAAGCTTCCTTGGTGTGTTATAGAATTTACAATCTGGAATGCTTACTGGAAGTCAACTAGGACACGCAGAGAAAGGTCAGACCAAAAGATGCAAACTCGGTTTGCGTCCTAGTTGATAACAAACTGCTTGCAACAGTATCATCCGTTGCATCCTATTTGACAACTTATTGTGTAGGTTTTACTATTGAATTCATTCAGGCAGAGAGCATATCTGTGTGTGTTCATGTATATACTTGTGGCACACTTCATTGTTGTTAGGTGCTGTTGAGCCAATTCTCAATTCATAACCACCTCATGTGAAATTGTAGAACTACCTCGTAGAGTGGTGCAGTGGTTAAGCATTTGGCTGCTCACCAAAAACTTGGCAGTTCGAATCCACCAGCCGCTCCTTGGAAACCCACTGGGGGCAGTTCTACTCTGTCCTATAGGGTTGCTGTGAGTTAAAATCGACTTGACGGCAGTGGATTTTTGGTTAATCTTTACAGAAGCAGATCACCAGGTCTTTCTCTCATGTAGCCACTGGGTAAGTTTGAACTGCTGACCTTTCAGTTGGCAACTGAGCGCTTATCCATTGCACCACCAGGGCTCCTTTGGGCCTACTTATAGAATCTTAAAGGTAAAGCAAATCCAATACAAATGCCTGACAAGGAGCAGCTGGTGAGCTAGGAGGAAGAAGAGAGTGTTACTTCCTCAGACGCCAAGTGGAGAAAGAGTTTCAAAGAGGAGGGAGTGATCAGAATTGAACCTCTTGGAGCACTTACCACTCTACCTATTGTGTCAATCCACTTCCTTGAGGGTTTCCTTCCTTTTTGCTGAACCTCTACATTACAAATGCTGTTCTTTTCTAGCAGTTGGTCTTTCCTTATGCTGTATCTAAAGTAGGCTACCCGAAGTCTCTCCATCCTCACTTCTAAGGAGCATTCTGGTTGTATTTCTAGTATATTTTACCTGTATCAGTAACCAAAAAAAAAAACCCAAACCTGTTGCTGTCAAGCCGATTCCGATTTACAGTGACCCTGTAGTTACAGGTTGTTTTGGAAGAAGTAAAACCAGAATGCTCCTTAGAAGCAAGGATGGTAAGACTACATCTTACTTACTTTGGACATGTTGTCAGGAGGGATCAGTCCCTGGAGAAGGACATCATGCTTGGTAAAGTAGAGGGTCAGTGAAAAAGAGGAAGACCCTCAGTGAGATGGACTGACACAGTGGCTGCAGCAATGGACTCAAGCATAACAACAGCTGTGAGCATGGCGCAGGACCAGGCAGTGTTTTGTTCTGTGGTACATAGGGTGGCTCTGAGTTGGAACCAACTCCACAGCACCTAACAACAACAACAACAACAACATGCTTACAGGTGGTTGCGTATGTGTTGTCATGTTCCTGTCACTTTCGATAATGTTTTCCAACTCCTGGATAGCAGGGATGCTAGGGTCTTCTTTTATTGTCTGTTGCTCCCCATGACACCCTACAGGGTTCTGAGCACAGTTGTGACTTCAGCAATCTCGTGATATTGCCTGACTCTTGCCTTCTCTGTTGTTTTCTCCCTCCTTTTACACAAACAGCTTTACATCCAGCCCATGGTAGGGGCTGGCCTGAATTATGAATGCTACCGGTTCGGCATCTCGCCTTCCTCGAACACGCTGGTGATCGGTGCTACGGTGATGGAGGGCTTCTACGTCGTCTTTGACCGAGCTCGGAAGAGGGTGGGCTTCGCCACGAGTCGCTGTGCAGGTGAGCGATTCCTGCCTTGTACAGAAAGCACTTCCGGTAACTCTGCTAACCTAGGAAGCAATTCCGGAGGACAGATCAGTGGCCGTTGAATTGTTTCACTCATGCTTATCAGTGATCAACATCTCATCATCAAATGGGTCTTGGAGTTGCTGAGAGGGTTAAATGAAGCTCCCAGTCCAGGTCTGACATATGCAAATACTCAATACCTGTTAGGCATTAAAGTTTTCTCATATTAAAATGGCGTCCCCACGCCAGGAATAAAAATCCTCGGTGACGCCTTCATGGTAAGTTACAGTTTTTTGACAGCTGAAACAAAGGGAGTAAGAACGAAAAATCATATATAAGCTTTGTATATTTTTTCCAAGGAGCCATGGTTGCACAATGGTTAAGCACTCAGCTGTGAACTGAAAGGTCAGCGGTTCAAACCTACCAGTGGTTCCCTGGGGGCAAAGACCTGGCGGTCTGCTCCTGTAAAAATTACAGGCTTGGAAACCTATGAGGCGATTCTACTCTGTCATATAGGGTCAGCGTAAGTCAGAATCGACTCAAAAGCACACAACAACAACATACTTTTTCCTCAAGGAAATCCTCATTATGAAGTAACAAGTAAATGCCGCTCATTGCTTTTTCTCAAAATTCTAAAATAATGAGAGCAAGGAGCCCATCTTTGTGGTAGAATTTTCTCTGAGGGGTGGTGTGAGGGTACACAGTAGTGTCGTTTCTGAAACACAGCTTGAGGATTGGGCAGGTCTTCGAAGAAACGGGGGCTTTGGGAACCAGGAGCGCACAATAAAGCTGACAGGGTGGCTAAAACCCTGAAGCTTGAAAACCCCTTCAGACTGAACAGTTTGTCTGAAGTGGAGAGCATTCCCACAGCACATGGTATAAATAGGAGGATTAGGTGCTCCTGCTAATAGTCCATGCTGGCAAGGAAAAGGCAAATCACAGCAAAAGGTGTGTGACTGGATTGCCAGAGATGAGCGGAGGAAGAGTGTGCGTTGGGGAAGTGATAGCTGTAGCATTTTGAAATAGAATTTCAAAGGGCTGAAATCATTTTCATACTTTGGATTTGGAGTCAAGAACAGAGCGAAATCCAAAAAATTGTGCTGGTAGCATGTTAAATAGTTACTGTTGAGTCAACTTAGACTCATGGAGAGCCTGTGTTTGCAGAGTATATTGTGCTCCATACGATTTTCATGACTGTGACCTTTTGGAAGCAGATCACCAGGCCTTTCTTCTGAGGCCCCTCTGGGTGGGTTTGAATGGCCCACCTTTCGGTTAGTAGCTGAGTGCTTAACCATTTGCACCACACAGAGGCTCCTTGGTAGCATGTTGAAGGGGAGAAAAAGTAAGCAAATGTGCAATAGAAAAAGAACTAAGGATAAGGAGGTATAACAGAAGAATCGTGCCCAGGCCAGGGTCAGGTGGATCAGCTCAGACATGGGGTGGGGTTTGTCTCACTGCTGAGGGATCCCCAAACAAAAGACTCCTGCAGTTTTAGGGACCTCCTGCCAGCGGTGGTGGGGGAAGGGTGAGGGGAAAGGGCTAGTGGTGGGATGGGACAATAACAGAAGAAAACATGGGAGGTTGTAGCGAAATGCCAGATGATCACACAACCAGTGGTGCAAACAGTTAATGAGCTCAGCTGCTAACCAAAAGTTGGAGGTTCGAGTCTACCCAGAGGCACCTCGGAAGAAAGAGCTTGAGATCCATTTCCAAAAAATCAGCCATTGGAAACCCTATAGAGCACAGTTCTACTCTGACACGTATGAGGTCGCCATGAGTCAGAGTTGACTTGACAGCATGTGATTTTTCATGGAACTGAAGGAAAGGAAATATGAATTTGATGGAAGGAAAGCCTTACGCATTAGATATAGTTGAAGGACAGGCAGGAACGCTGTACTGGCCTTCCTGACGACTTAGCAGACTGACACTCTGATCAAACCACCGGAAGAGTTTGGACAAAACGCCTGCAGGCAAAATGCCAAATGATCAAAGGTGACTTATGCAGAGAGGGAGAGATTTCGGTTATTATTTTTTAATACCTAAATTATGGCCTTGAAATGGAAATCCTGGAAGATGAAGCAAGTAAGTCATGCTTTTTATCCTTGCTACAACAAGCTGTCATTCTTGGAAACTAAAGTAACAATTTGGAGAATGGAAGAAAAAATATATAAAAAGGAAGAGTTGCATGTGGACTGTTTGGCCAATTCATAGTCTATTTAAATAAAATCACCCAACCCAGGGTACATATTTTATATGTTGTAATATATCTTCTTAAATATCAGTACAGACTTACTTGTCTTTATATTCACTTTATATTAGCGGATCTTTGAGGTTTGTCATTTTATATCGTAAACCCAAACCAGTTGCCATTGAGTTGACCCCATGTGTGTCAGAGTAGAACTTTGCTCCATAGGGTTTTCAGTGGCTGATTTGTCGGAAGCAGATCACCAGGCCTTTCTTCCAAGGTGCCTCTGGGTGGACTTGAACTACCATCCTTTCAGTTAGCAGCCAAGTGCCTACCCATCTGCACCACCCATAGATTTCCATTTTATATCTTAGACCTGAGTCAGTGTGAACCCTTTCTGTCCATCAGGTTACCCTTGAGTGAGCCCTTTCTCTGTTAACGTAACTGTACTACCAGAAACAGTACTGTATTCCCCAACTGTGAATATTTTCCTTCTTTCTAACCCAGAGAATCTAAGGACTAAGGCAGTTTTGCCCCCCGTTTCCGTTCTCTTGCTAAATACCATTACAGTAGAGGCTACTATGGTAACAGTTGTTGTATTGTTCACTTAATACTGTGGAGAGCATAATAACCGTGTATTTCCTAAATGAGTTACCACTGGAAATAGTTTAATATTAAGCCCTTCCACGTGGGGCCACCGTGTTTCCTGCATTTCATCATGAATGTTAGGTTCTCTTATACAAGTTTTTGTTGCTTTTTTTTGTTTTTTAATATATTTAAGGATTTTGGTACTTAAACATTTGATTTCACCGGCAGTGAGAATATACACTGATGTATGCTTCCCCTTTGGTGCAAATTGTTTAGCCATTAAAGTAATTACTTTACCCTCAGGGCCACAATTAAAGGAGACTGCACTCCATAGCGCCATGATAAATGGAATATATACCCAGCCCCCTTTTTATTCCTTTGTGTGTTTATTTTTGATTATAAAATGTTTAAAATATTTTTACAGTTACAGAAAACTGTATACTATGTACACACCTACGGAGCATCCGGATTTAATGGATGTTAACCATTTGTCATGTTTTTTTTTCCCCAAAAATTTGTCGTAGAAATAAAAAATAACAAGTATAGCTACAGCCTCACCCCTTCCTCAACGAAAAAAACTAAACCCATTGCCATCCAGTCAGTTCTGACTCATGGAGACCTTACCGGTCAGAGTAGAACTGCCCCATAGGGTTTCCAAGGAGTGGCTTGGTGGATTCGAACTGCCGACCTTTTGGTTAGCAGACAAGCTCTTAACCACTGTGCCACCAGGTCTCCTTCCCCAGAGTTAACCTTTATTCTGAAATTGGTGTATATTCTTCTTATAATTATTACTACACATTTATCGTTTTATTACGTAGGGTAAGCACCTTGTATTAGTTGTCTATCACTGTGCAACAGCTTACCCCAAAACTAGTTGTTAGCTTGTTGTTGGCTGTGGTCAAGTCAATCCCGTGTACAACGGAAGAGAACACTGCCAGGTCCCGTTCCATCTCCGTGATCCTTTGTGGATCAGACTGTTGTGATCCACAGTGTTTTCACTGAGTGATTTTTGGAAGGTGATCACCAGGCCTTTCTTGCTAGTCCATCTTAGTCTGGAAGCTCCAGTGAAACCTGTTCAGCATCATGTTGTTAGGTGCCATCGAGTCAATTACAACTCATGGTGATCCCACGTGTTACAGAGTAGAACTGCTCCATATGGGTTTTTTGGCTGCTTTACGAAAGCAGATTGCCAGGTCTTTCTTCCACAGAGCCACTGGGTAGGTTCAAACCGCCAACGTTTTGGTTAGCAGCCAGTTGCTTAACCATTGTGCCACCAGGGCTCCTTGTTCAGATCATAGCAACATGCAAGTCTCCACTGACAGGCAGGTGGCTGCTGCACATAAGATGCATTGGCCAGGAATCAAACCCAGGTCTCCCTCGAACATGGAAGGCAGGAATTCTACCACTGAGCCCCCAATGCCCCAACTCCAAAACATACCGGTTATTTATTACCTCATGCAGTCTCTGAAGGTCAGAAATGGAGGAGCTACTCAGCTGGGGGTTCTGGCCCCGGGTCTTTCCTGAGGCTGCTTCCCAGCTCACCCACGTGTGTTGGCAGGAACTGTCCATTGTCAGGGGGCTGAGCAAGAGCCACAGTGAACTGCCGGGTGTCCTAAGTAGCTGATGAGGACAAGAAGCCAAAATGAAAGTGGCAGTAAGTGTTTAACCACTTACTGTGATAGTATAAGCCAAAGAAGCCCCAAGAGAAGGTGCCTGGCTCCCCGCGTTCCACATTTCCCCAGGAACAGGGCTGGGCGAGGGTCAGGTACATCAGCACAGACGTGGGGGTTGGAGGTGGTTCTTCTCACTGCCCAGGGTGCCCTAAACAAAAGGCTCCTGTAGTTTTGTGGACTTTGGAGCCAGGGGTAGGGCAAGGGAGAACAGCTGGTGACGGTAAAGTACTGAGTACTGTGTCAGAGTGGGTGAAAGTGTCTGCAAGCTTCTCTCCCTTTCCTCTCATAAGGAGACAGAAGCCACAGCCTCTTATGACCTGATCTTGCTGTCACCTCTGGCTATTCTGTTGGCTGCACAATCGGCCAACCCCAGCCCAATCTGGGAGGGAACTACAGAGTGGTGAATATCAGGAGGGAGGGTCACCAGGGTCATCTTAGAGGCTACCCACCATGTACTATAAGTATTCACGACAAGGTATAAAAATTAAAAAACTAACCAGTTGCCATCAAGTCGATTCTGACTCATGGTCACCCCACAAGTGCCAGAGTAGACCTGTTCCACAGGGTTTTCAAGGCTGTGACCTTTTGGCAGCAGAATGCCAGGGCTGTCTTCCTAAGTGCCTCTGGCAGGTTTGAACCACCAATTTTTTGGTTAGTACTCAAGCACTTAACCAGTTGTACCACCCAGGGACTCCTAACAAGATACAGGGTTTCTCTTTTATATTTTTAAATCTACATGAATGCTATGGTACTGTATGTGTTCTTGGGCAGTTTGCTTTTATTGCTTAACATTATGTTTTCTAGATTTTTCCACTTTGACTTGAGTATTGTTGTTAGCTGCCATCAGCTTGGCTCCCAACTCATGGTGACCCCATGTGACAGAGCAGAGCTAGTCCATAGGGCTTTCTTGGCTATCTTTATGGAGGCAGTTCTCCTTTCTTCTGTGGAGCTGTGGATTTGAACCACCAGCCTTTCAGTTAGCAGCTGATGAAAATCACTTGTGCCAGCCAGGCTCCTTGACATGAGTACTAGGTCATTCATTTGACTGCTGTATAGTATTCCACCGTATGAATGTTGTTGTTGTGAGGTGCTGTCAAGTCAGTTCTGACTCAGTGACCTTGTGCACCACAGAAGAAAACACTGCCCGGTCCTGCGCCATCCTCACAATCATTGTCATGCTTGAGCCCATTGTTGCAGCCACTGTGTCAGTCCATCTCGTTGAGGGTCTTCCTCTTTTTCGCTGACCCTGCACTTTACCAAGCATGATGTCCTTCCCTAGGGACTGGTCCCTCCTGACAACATGTCCAAAGTATGTAAGACATAATCTCCCCATCATTCCTTCTAAGGAGCATTCTGGTTGTACTTCTTCCAGGACACATTTGTTCGTTCTTCTGGCAGTCCATGGTGTATATTCAGTATTCTTCGCCAGCATCACAATTCAGAGGTGTCAGTTATTATTCGATCTTCCTTATTCATTGTCCAGCTTTCGCATGCATATGATGCGATTGAAAATACCATGGCTTGGGTCAGGCACACCTTAGTCTTCAAGGTGACATCTTTGCTTTTCAAAACTGTGAAGAGGTCTTTTGCAGCAGATTTGCCCAGTGCAGTGTGTCTTGATTTCCTGACTGCGGCTTCCATGGGTGTTGATTGTGAATCCAAGTAAAATGAAATCCTTGACAACTTCAATCTTTACTGGTCCAGTTGTGAGGATTTTTTTTTTTTTTTTTTTTTTTTATTGTACTTCAGGTGAAGGCTTACAGAACAAATAGATTCTCATGAAACAGTAGTACACATATTGTTTTATGACATTGGTTAACAACCCCATGACATGTCAACCCTCTCCCTTCTAGACCTTTTTTTTTTTTTTGGTGAAAATGTGCATAGCCTAAGATACACCATTTCAAAAATTTCTACTTGCACAGTTCAGTGACATCGACTACGCTCTTCCGATTGTGCTGCTATTCTCACTTTAGATGAAGGCTTACAGAACAAAATAGTTTCTCATTTAACAGTTAGTATACATGTTGCCCTATGACAGTGGTTAACAACCTCACAACACATCAACACTATCCTTAGTCAACCTTGGGTTCCCTATCACCAGCTTTCCTGTCCCCTTCTTCCTTCTGGCCCTTGTCCCTGGACTGCTGTGCCTCATTAGTCCCATTTGGTTTTATGGGCTGTCCACTCCCGGGCTGAATGGTGAACCTCGGAAATGACTTCACCACTGACCTAAAAGGGTGTCTGGGGGCCATACTCTCGGAGTTTCTCCAGTCTCCTTTGGGCCAGTAAATGTGGTCTTTTTTTTTGTGAGTTAGAATTTTGTTCTACATCCTTCTCCAGCTCTGTCCAGAAATCTCTGTTGTGATCCCGGTCAGAGTAGTCAGTGATGGTAGCTGGGCACCATCTAGCTGTACTAGACTCAGTCTGGTGGAGGCCATGGTAGCTGTGGTCCATTAGTCCTTCAGACTAATCTTTCCCTTATATCCTGTTCTCTTCACTCTCCCTTGGTCCCGAAGGGATGAGACCAGTGGTATCTTAGACGGCAGCTCACAGGCTTTAAGACCCAAGACACTACTCACCAAGGTAGAATGTAGAGCATTGTCTTTATAAACTGTTACGCCAGTTGAGCTAGATGTTCCCCTAGACCATGGTCCCCACAGCCCTCCACCCAGCAGTTCAGTCCCTCAGGGAGTTTGGATGTGTCTGTGGAGCTTCCATGACCTTTCCTTGTACAAGTTGTGCTAGTTTCCCCAGTATGGTGTTCTGTCTCACCCTTCACCCAAGATACCACTTATCTATTGCCTATTTAGTATTTCCCCCCCACCCCTCCCATCCCTGGTAACCAACAAAGACTGTTACCTTTTGTGTGTGAACTTTTTCATGGGTTTTTACAATAGTCTCATACAATATTTGTCCTTTTGTGATTGACTTATTTCACTCAGCACAATGTCCTCCAGTTTCATCCATGTTATGAGATGCTTCACAGATTCATCATTGTTCTTTCTTGTTGCATAGTACTCCATTGTGTGTATGTACCATAGTTTGTTTATCCATTCATCTATTGATGGGCATCTAGGTTGTTTCCATCTTTTTGCTATTGTGAACAATGCTGCCATGAACTAGGTGTGCATATGTCTATTCGAGTGACGACTCTTATTTCTCTAGGATATATTCCTAGGAGTGGGATTGCTGGATCAAATGGTATGTCTATTTCTAGCTTTCTGAGGAAGCACCATATCATTTTCCAAAATGGTTGTAGCATTTTGCATTCCCACCAGCAGTGCATAAGAGTTCCGATCTCCCCGCAGCCTCTCCAGCATTTGTTATTTCCGGTGTTTTTGATTTGGGCCAGTAATGCCAAGGGGAGATGGTATCTCGTTGTGGTTTTAATTTGCATTTAATTTGCAGCCTGTGGGGGCTGCAGTTGTCAATAGCGCAGCCATGTGTAAATGCCATATATCCCCACATTTCCCCCCTTTTGTTTAGTTAATGAAATAAGAATCAAGAGGGTTTCCACTGGTCCAACAAGTGTCTGGTAGGATAAAGTAAAATTTTCTGTACGAGATAAAGTCTAAGATTATCTCAGCTACTGTCTCCACACTTCAGGGCCTGGCGTCTTAGTGAGTCCTTGTGAGCCCAGCTACGGCTGGGGCACACTCCATATGTTTAAGGAGGAGAAGTAGCATAGCTATGAGTAACGCCTGGATCACTAATGGCTAGTGATCACGAGCATTTCCTCATGTGTCTGTTGGCCATTTGAATGTCTTCTTTGGTGAAGTGTCTGTTCATTTCCTTTGCCCATTTTTTAATAGGATTGTTTGTCTTTTTGTTGTAGAGGTGTTGGATTTTCTTATAGATTATGGAGATTAGACCTTTGTCTGACTTGTACTGTCCAAAAATTTTTTCCCAGTCTGTAGGTTCTCTTTTTACTCTTTTGATGAAGTCTTTTGAAGAGCATAGGTGTTTGATTTTTAGAAGATCCCAGTTGTCTAGCTTATCTATTGGGGCTTGTGCATTGATGGTTGTGGTTTGTATCCTGTTAATGCCGTGTATTAAGGCCCATAGTGTTGGTCCTATTTTTTCTTCTGTGAACTTTATAATAGTTTTAGGCTTTATACTCAGGGTTACTGGTCCAGTTGTGAGGATTTTTTTTTTAATTGTTGTTGTAGTTTAAGTGAAAGTTTACAATTCAAGTTAGTCTCTTATACAAAAATGTATACATGCATTATGTGACCCTGATTGCTCTCCCTATACTGTGACAGCACACTCCTCCTTTCCATCCCTGATTTCCTGTATCCATTCAACCGGCTCCTGACCCTCTCTGCCTTCTCATCTCACCTCCGGACAGGAGCTGCCCATTTAGTCTCATGTATCTACTTGAGCCAAGAAGCACACTCTTCATGAGTAACATTTTATGTCCCATAGTCCAGTCTAATCTTTGTCTGAAGAGTTGGCCTCAGGAATGGTTTTAGTTCTGGGTTGACAGAGTCCAGGGGCCATGCTTTCCAGGGTTCCTCCAGACTCAGTCAGACCATTAAGTCTGGTCTTTTTACTAGAATTTGAGTTCTGCACCCCACCTTTCTCCTCCATCAGGGACTCTCTGTTGTGTTCCCTGTCAGGGTGGTCATTGGTGGTAGCCGGGCACCATCTATTTCTTCTGGTCTCAGGCTGATAGTGTCTCGTCTGTGTGGCCCTTTCTGTTCAGTTATGAGGATTTTTGTTTTCTTTATGTTGAGGTATAATCTATACTGAAGGCTGTGGTCTCAGATCTTCACCAGTAAGTGCTTCAAGTCCTCTTCACTTTCAGCAAGCAAGGTTGTGTCATCTGCATATCACAGGTTGTTAATGAGTCTTCCTCATTGTATGAATATATCCAGTTTATATACCCAGTTACACATTGATTAGCATTTGGATTGTTTCTCATATTTTGCACTTATAAACAGTACTGCAGTGAACATCTTTGTGCACATGAACGAGCTCTTCCAGAAATGTAGTATTTATAGGTGATTTGGTATGCCATTCTTCAGTGTCCCTGGGGATTGTCAAATTTGTCTTCAAAATAACTGAACCACCAGCATCATACAAGAATTTCCATTCCCACAGAGGATTTTTATATTTACTTTTTTTTTTTTTTTTGCCAGTCCATGTATGGGTGTGAAATAGTAATACATTTTAATTGATTACTCATGAAATTACACAAATTTGATATGTGTACCAGCTTAGTGGCTATTGAGCATTTTCTGAGAGTGAATTTTTTTATTAATAGTATGTATGCATTTTTCTAATTGTATTTTTTATTAATGTACATGTATTCCTTATGTATTTAATGTATTAACTTTTCTGGGTTATATGCAGGAAAAATATCTTCTTGTAATCTCTCTGGATTCTCATTTTACTTGTTTTTGGTCTTTTATTTATATTTTTTTCTAATTTAGTGAAATCAAATTTATCAATCTTTTCCTTAAGGCTTGAAATCTTGGTGTCCTATTTAAGAAAGTCTTCCCTAATTCCAGGGAAAAAAGATAGTTTTTTGTTGTTGTTGTTGTTTTTCTAAAATGTGAAGTGGGAGCTAACTGTTTACACGGACATTCAATTTTCCCAGCATCATTTATTGAATATCTAACATTTTCGCCTCTGATTTTTTAAAATATTTTATTATGAAAAAGTTTAATATACAGAAAAGATGAAAATATGTCCTGTAGACCAACCACCTAGATTTAACAACTTTAAACATTCTACAGTATATCACTGTGTTTGTGTATATGTATGTATGTAGTTTTGGCTGAACTATTTGAAAATACGTTGCAGACATCACATTTCCTCCCTAAATATTTCATTTTGCATGTCTTAAGAATAAGAACATTCTCCCACAGTACCATTATTGCACCTAAAAAAATAGCAATATGGTGACGGTTGCACAATGTGATTAATGTAATTGATGTCACTACATTGTATATGTAAAAAACATTGAATTGGCAAACATGTTATATATAATTTTCCAACAATAAAAAAAATTTTTAATAGCAATAATTAGCTAATATGTACTGTCTAGGCTATGGAAACTCTGGTGGTATAGTGGTTAAGAGTTTGGCTGCTATCCCAAAGGTCGGCTGTTCGAATCCACCAGGTGCTCTTTGGAAACCCTGTGGGGCAGGTCTACTCTGCCCTGTAAGGTCGCTGTGTTTCAGAATCAACTTGACGGTAGTGGGTTTGGTGGGTTTTTTTTGTTTTTGGTCTAGGCTATAGTCAGATTTCCCCAATTGTCCCAAAAATGTATTTCTTAGCTGTTTTTTTATAGAAATTTTTATATCTGTATTTATCTGAGTCTTTCCTAATGGTGTCATTTAACTTGTTCCTCTAACCTCATATCCTGTAAACTAGCATTTAGGTTTGATTAGATTGAGCGTAAACACTTTTTGCAAGGTACCCACGGGATTTGAATACCATCTCTGTCATGTACCAAGTCCCCACATATGAAAAAAGAAAAAAAATCCAAACCCATCACTGTCGAGTCAATTCCAACTCGTGACGACCCTGTAAGACAGAGTATTAACTGCCCCACAGGGTTTCCAAGGCTGTACTCTTTATGGAAGCAGACTGCCACATCTTTCTCCCACAGAGCAGCTAGTAGGTTCGAACTGCCAACCTTTCGGTTAGCAGGCAAGCACGTAACCACTGTGTCACTAGAATTGCTCCTCCCCACATACATGTATTCAGGTCTATTTCTGCAGATTCTGTCGTGTCCCGTTGGTCTAGTTGTCTATCCCTGTGCCATACCATGTGTTTTTAATTTCTATATTTCAAATTAAGACTTAATATTTGGCAGGAGCTTGGACCTTGGACTGCCACCGTTGGGCCTATTTCTTTTTTTTTTTTAATTTTTTGTGGTAGAATATGTATAACAAAACATTTACCATTTCAGCCATTTCTATGTGTACAATTTGGTGACATTAATTACGTTCACCATATTGTATAACTGTCACTACTGTTTCCAAATTTTTTATCACCTTTAACTCAGTACTCAAATTTCTTCTTTCACCCGCCCCTGGGAACCAACCGCTATTAAACTTTGGTCTCTATGCATTTGCCTATTCTAGATATTTCATGTAAGTGGACTCATACACTACTTGTCTTTTTGTGTCTGACTTATTTCACTCAGCTCCATGCTTTCAAGGTTCACCCCCACTGTAGCATGTATTAGAACTTCATTCCTTTTTCTGGCTTGATCGTATTCCGTCGTATGGCTAGCCCACAGTTTGTTTATCCATTTATCTGTTGATGGACCGCTGGGTTGTTTCTACCTTTTGGCTATTGTGAATAGTCCTACAGTGAACATTGATGTACTCTGGGGCCTATTTCCAATTGAGGAATGTCTCTTGCTTCTGGGCTCAGCTACATATTTAAAAATTAGAGGTTGGATTTTATCCTCAAGGTGTTCTGGTGGTGCAGTGATTAAAGTGCTCAGCCGCCAACCAAAAGGTTGGTGGTTTGAATCCACCAGCCTGTTCCGTGGGAGAAAGATGTGACAGTCTGTTTCCATAAAGGTTACAGCCTTTAAACAGCCTTGAAAACCCTATGGGGCAGATCTGCTCTGTCCTATAGGGTCGCTATGAGTCAGAATCGACAGCAGTGGGTTTGGTTTCTTTTGTTTTGAATCCTCATTTCTATGTGTTATCGTAGCAGGAAGTTTCATCTTAGCTCCAACTACCATTTGATGGAGCCAGCATCTTTGGGAGCTGCCCTTCTCTCTCTGTCTTTTATTTTGGTTTTGTAATAATAATAAAAATGCACACAGAAGCAGCAGTCAAGAAATCAAATGACATATGGCCTTGGGCAAATCTGTGACAAAAGACCTCTTTAAAATCATAAAAAGCAAAAGCTGTCACTTGGATGACTCAGGTGCGCCTGACATTAGCCATGGTCTTTTCAATTGCCTCATGTGTATACGAAAACTGGGCAAAGAGACAGGAAGCGGGAAGAAGAATGAACGCCTTTGAATTACGGCGTTGGCGAAGAGTCTTGAATATAGCATGGACTGCCAGAAGAACGAACAGATCCGTCTTGGAGGAAGTACAGCCAGAATGCTCTTTAGAAGCGAGGATGGCGAGACTTCAGCTTGCTTACTTTGGACATGTTATCAGGAGGGACCAGTCTCTGGAGAAGGACATCATGCGTAGTAAAGCAGAAGGTCAGTGAAAATGAGGGAGACCCTCACTGAGATGAATTGACACAGTGGCTGTAACAAAGGGCTTAAACATAGCAACGATTGGGAGGAGGGCGCGTGACAGGGCACTGTTTCATTTTGTTACACGTAAGGTTGCTGAGTCTATGAGATGGAGCTGGCCGATGACACCTAACAACCATAACAACATTGATAATAATTTTGGTAATTGTAGTAATAAGGTAATAACGTTTGTCAGACAACCCTTAGCGTATAGAACCAGGCTTCTCTATAAGGGTTGGGGGGAGGTGAGTGGGACTTCTTGATTAGAATCTGCTGGGGAGCTTTTCAAATCCACATGGTCTGCATCCTGATCGCCTTCTTCAGCCAAGGCATAGAATGGTGTTGGGTGGGAGGGAGGCGGGTATTTTGGGAAACATTTCGCTGCCCTTGCCTCTCCTCAGTGCACCCCACCTGCTGAGACTCACTGTCCCTTTCTCACAGCCAAACCAGATTAATAAATCCAGGTGCGATGTGGAGCTGGCCCACACACAAACAGCACTGTGACCTGGGACTTACCTCATGTGACCTCACGCACCTGGAGCCGTTCTGGGAACTGGAGCGCTTTCAGCTGCTCTTTGTTGCCTGGGCTGGGTGTCATATAGCTAGGAAAATAATGGAGTGATAAAACTGACAACTTTCTGTAATCTTAATGTCTCCAAAGCTTCTGAAATACCACCCATCTCTTTTTATAGATTGAGACATTTAGCACCCGAGAGCTGTGTCAGTTGCAGCTTGCACAACTTGAGATGCATCACAGATGATGGCAGTCATTTCTCTGGGAAGCTTTCTTGCTGCAGGTTGAAAGTGGATCATCTGGTCCACGTTAATGTTTAAAGATAGGGAAGTTAGCTGTTAAGCACACAATTTCAAGAGATAAGCCTCTGCCATTCATTTAGAGTACAATCAGATGCCAAAGTCACGCACCCTAAAGACTTAAATCAGCCAGCCCCGTGCCTGAGACCTGGGATATTATATGACTGTCACATGTTTGCCGAGCAAATAGTGGTGGCCCTGGGCCCAGGGCCCTGTCTCCTGACTCCAGAAGAGTGCTTTTCCATGTAAACCCTGTCCACTCAGAACACATCTCAGGGGCCAAATAATTAGTATGGAGGACTGTTCCCTTTATTTTATATACTGTGGAGAAAAAAGACCCAAACCTTATCATTTTCCGTCACCCATCTGTCTACTTGTAGTACTGTGGTGGCTGCATGTTGCTGTGATGCTGGAAGCTATGCCACCAATATTTCAAACACCAGCAGGGTCACCCGTGGTGGATGGATTTCAGTGAAGCTTCCATACTAAGACAAACTAGAAAGAAACACCTTGTGATCTACCTCTGAAAATCAGCCCATGAAAACACTGTTGATCACAACAGAAGATTGTACAATTCATTTGCTTTGAAAACGTCATTAAGAGGGATCAATTGCTACAGGAAAACCTTGTGTTTGGTGAAGTAGAGGGTTAGCGAGGGCAAAGGAGACCTTCATTGGGATGGATTGGCAAAATGGCCTCAGTGGTGGACTCAGACACTCTGGCAATCGATCATGAGGATGATGCAGGCCAGGGCAGCATTTCATATTGTTGTACGTAAGGTCGCCATGAGTCAGAGTGGACTCGACGTCAACTATCTATCTTATAATTTTTATCCTTGGAAAATTGATATTTCTTCCTTAGTCACACATTATCAACACATTGTCTTGACCTTTTAGGGGGCAAGACAAAGAAAAGTCATAATTAAAATCTTAACCCAAGACACTGATTTACAAATTAAAAATATTAACGTTGTCACATCTGACACTCATGACACTGACTTTACCCAGGCATGGCACTCAGTGTTTAACAACTCTTAACTAGGTTATCCTCACAACAAGACTGTGACGTCAGATGCTGTTATGATCCCATAGCACAGATGAGGAAACAGTTAAGTAACTTGGCCAAAGTCATAGAAGCTCATAAACAAGGAGGTAGGGTTTAAAACCCAGAAGTCTGGCCCCAAGAGTCCATGCTTTTAACCATGACATACTATGGTCTCTACAGATAAATCCAATTAAAAAAATCTGTTTTATGGTCAAAGAATTAGTAGTGTATGTAATAAATGTCCACACAGTCCAGTGACTGGCATTCCTAGAAGATACTCTTCAGAAATGACTTTAAATCAACTTTTCTTTACTCTCCAGTAGCTAGTTAGCAATGTGAAGCCGTGGTGGCACAGTGGTTAAGAGCTCAGCTGCTAACCCAGAAATCAACAGTTCAAATCCACCAATCCCTCCTTGGAAACCCTATGGGGCAGTTCTACTCTATCCTATAGGGTCGCTATGAGTTGGAATTGACTCAAAGGCAGTGGGTTTGGTTTTTTGGTATCAAGCCCAAAAGTCTCCTTGAAAATTTTTGTATTAACCTTCCCCAGCCCTTGTCCACCCCCGCCCCATCCTCAGGCAGCCATTGATCTGCTTTCTGTCACTATGGATGTTATTGTTGTTAGTTGCCATGGAGTCAGCTGTGAGTCATGGTGACCTCACGTACAACAGAATGAAACGTTGCCTGGTCCTGCACCATCTTGGTTGTCATTGATAATGCTCGAGTCTGTTGTTGCAACCACTGTGTATTTTGAGTGCCTTTCAACCTAGGCGCTCATCTTCCAACGCGGTATCGGACAGTATTCTGTTATGATCCATAGGCTTTTCACTGGCTAGTTTTCAGAAGTAGATTGCCGGTCCTTTCTTCCTAGTCTGCCTCAGTCTGGAAGCTCTGCTGAAACCTGTCCACCATGAATGATGCTGCTTGTATTCGAAACACCAGTGGCAAAGCTTCCAGCATCATAGCAACATGCAAGGTCCCATAGTAAAACAAATGAATAGACAGTGGTGATTGCTATGGACGAGTTTGCATTTTCTAGAGTTTTATATAAACGGGATCATTCATTATGTACTTTTTTATGTTTGACTTTCACTCAGCGTAATTATTTTGAGATCCATCCATTTATTTTGTGCATCAATAGTTCATTCATTTTTATGGCTGAGCAATGCTTCATTATATGGATAAACCACAATTTGTTTACCTCCATTCACCTGTTGATGAACTTCTGGGTTGTTACCAGTTTTTGGCTATTTCACATAAAGCTCGTATGAACATTAGTGTAGTCTTTGGGCATATACTTTCATTTCTCCTGGGTGACTGTCAAGGAGTTGAATGGCTAAGTCATATGGTAAGTATGTTTCCCTTCTTAGGAAACTGCCAAACTGTTTCAAAGTTGGCTGTATCGTTTTACATTCCCTCCACCAATGCGTAAGAGTTCCAGTTGCTCCGCATCCTTGCTAACATTTGATATGGTCCGTCTTTTTTATTTAGACAGATATTTAATGGTATCTCATTGTAGAATTTGCATTTCCCTAATGACTACTGATGTTGAACATCTTTTTATATTACTTTCCATCTGTGTAACTTCTTTGATGAAATATCTTTTAAAATTTTCTTGCCCATTTTTGAATTGTGTTGTTTTCTTACTGTTAATTTTTGAGAGTTCTTTATGTATTCTGGATACAAGTCCTTTATTAGAAATGTTACTGGCGAATATTTTCTCCTAGTCTTTTCATTCTCTTAACATTGTCCTTTAAAGAGGACAAGTTCTTAATTTTGATATATCAGATTTATCAACTTTTTTCTCTTTTATGGAAGTACTTTTTGATGTTGTATCTAATAAATTTTTGCCTAACTTAAGGTCACAGAGATTTTCTCCAGTGTTTCCTTCTAGAGGTTTTATAGTTTTAGGTTTTATATTTAAGTCTTTGATCTATTTTGAGTTAATTTTTGAAAGGATGCAAGGAGTGGACTGAAGGTATTGCTTTAACGTCATTTGTTGAAAAGACTACCTTTTCTCTATTGAATTGTGTCATGGATTGAATTGTGTCCTCCAAAAATGTCTGTCAACTTGGCTATGTCATGATTCCCAGAATTGTGTGATTGTCTACCATTTTGTCACCTGATGTGATTTCTCTATGTGTTGTAAATCCTATCACTATGATGTTAATGAGATGGATTAGCAGCAGTTATATTGATGAGATCTACAAGATTAGTTTATTAAGCCAATCTTTTTTGAGATATAAAAGAGAGAAGCGAGCAGAGAGACAGTGGGACCTCATACCACCAAGAAACATGAGCCAGGAAAATAGTGCGTCCTTTGGACCTGGGGTCCCTGCACTAAGAAGCTCCCAGAGCAGGGGAAAATTAATGACAAGGACCTTCCTCCAGAGCCGACAGAGAGAGAGAGCCTTCCCCGGGAGCTGATGCCCTGAATTTGGACTTGTAGCCTACTGGACAGTGAGAGAATGAATTTCTCTTTGTTAAAGCCATCCACTTGTGATATTTCTGTCATAGCAGCACTAGATAACCAAGACAAATTGCCTCTATACCTTTGATGAAACTCAGTTGGCTACATATGTCTAGGTCTATTTCTGGACTCACTGTTCTGTTCCATTGATCTGTATGTCTGTTTCACACCAACACCACAGTTAGGTAGTGTAAATCCCCCAGTGCCTATCTAGTTCTTCTTCATTCTCATGTGAATTTTAGAATCAGCTTGACAGTTTCTACAAAACAGCCTGCTGGGGTTTTTATTGGGATTGTATTGAATCTACAGATCAGTCTAGGGAAATCTGTTGTCTTAAACAAGATTGAGTCTTTCTGTAAATGAACATGGTGTTGTTGTTGGTAGCTGTTGAGTCGATTCTGATTCATGGTGACCCCACGTGGGTAGAGTAGAACTGCTCTATAGGGTTTTCAAGACTGACCTTTTGGCAGCAGATCACCAGGCCTATCTTCTGAGGTGTCTCTGGGTAGGTTCCAACTGCCAACCTTTCGGCTAGTAGTGGAGTGCTTAACCACCTACACCACCCAGCTGCCTGAATATGGTCTATTTCTCCATTTATTTAGCTCTTCTTTAGTTTCCCTCAACAGTGTTTCATAGTTTTGAGTGTACAGGTCTTGCACATGTTTTATTTCATATTTGTATGCTATTGTAAATGTCGTTGTGTTTTTTTTTTTTTTTTTTCCAAGATCCCAGAGCATACACCAGTTTCTACATGTACAATTCAGTAACATTGGTTACATTCTTCACGTTGAGTCAACTATTCTGGCTATCTCTACCCATGCTGTTTCACCACCATTGATTTAGATTCACTGAACTTCTCATCTGTGCTTTAGAGTTACTGTTGACGATTTGATTTCATATAGATAATTCTATAAGAAAGCGTGCAATGCTTATGTCAAATATTCTTTACTAATTTAGCTAAAGAGTTGTCTAGTTTAAAGATAACTTCAGGGGATAATTTTGGTTCATGGTTTGAAGATTTTCTCAGAGCGATAGATTCGGGAGTTCCTTCAGTCTCAATAGGTCCAGTAAGTCTGAATTCTGTAAGAATATAAAATTCTGTTCCACATTTTTTCCCTTTTGATCAGGATTCATCTACTGATTCCTTAGTCAAAATTGTTCAAGAATGGTAGCTAGGTACCATCCAGTTCTTCTGGTCTTGTGGCTAAGGAGGCAGTAATTCATGGAGGCAGACCTACAGTCGATTTCCCTGTCCTTTTTCTGGGTTTCCTTCTTCCTCTGCTGCTCCAGAGAAATAGAGACCGATTGTTGTATCTTGGATGGATGCTTGCAAGCTTTTAAGACCCCAGGTACTACTTACCAAACGAGGGGGTAAAATAGAAAATCTAGAAACAGTATTAGGCCAATTGACTGGACAGTCCCAAGAACCCATGACCCCTGTACCTTCAAACCAACAGAAATAATCCCATGAGGGGTTTGGATGTATTTAAGTAGTATCAGCAACTTTTGCCTCTTTTTTTTTTTTTTTTGGGGGGGGGGGGGGCGCCGAGGAAGGTTGCTGTTGTTGTTGTAAAATTATAGATAATATAATATTTGCTGTTTCGCCCTTTTTCTAGTATAGAACTTAGTGATATCAGTTACACTCATCAAGTTGTGCAACCATTGCTCTTAATTGATGCCAGTTTTCCAATCACCGTAAACCCTCTACTTCACAGAGAAAGATTCTCTCTCACCCTCCTCCCTCCTGCCCCAGGGAGCCACTAATAACCACTGGTTTCTATACATTTACTTGTTCTTGTCTTTTTCATGTAAGTGAGGTCATACAGTATTTGTCCTTTTGTGATTGACTTATTTCTCTCAGCATGAAGTCTTCAAGGTCCATCTATGTATCAGGACTTTTTTCTCTTTGTGGCTGAGTAGTAGTCCATTGTATGGATGTACCACAGTTTGTTAATTCATTCTTCTGTTGATGGGCACTTAGGTTGTTTCCACCTTTCAGCTATTGTGAATAGTGCTGCAATGAACAGAGATGTGTGTGCCTGTTTGCATGGCTACTTTCAGGTCCCTGGGGTATATACCTAGGAGTAGAATTGCTGGGTCATATGGTAGTTCTGCTTTTAGTTTTTTGAGAATCACCATCCTGTTTTCCACAATGGTTGTACCGTTTTTCATTCCCACCAGCAATGGATAAGGGTTCCAGTCTCCCCACATCCTCGCGAACGTTTGTTATTTTCTGTTTTTTTGATCATTACTGTTCTAGTAGGGGTGAGGTGGTATCTGGCACTCAACTGCTAGCCTAAAGGTTATCATTTCGAACCCACCATCCGCTCTGTGGGAGAAAGATGTGGCAGTCTGCTTCCGTAAAGATTACAGTCTTAGAAACCCTATGGGGCAGTTCTCTGTCCTGTAGGGTTACTATGAGCAGAAATTGACTCAACAGCAAGGGGTTTGTTTGGTTTTAATGGCTAGTGACGATGAGCATCTTTTCATCTGTTTGTTGGCTGCTTGAACACCCTCTTTGGCGAAGTGTCTGTTCATGTTCTTTGCCCATTTTTTGATTGAGTCATTTGTCTTTTTGTTAAGTTCTATAAGTTTTATACATATATTTTAGATAATAGACCCTTATCGGATATATCGTTCCCAAAGTTTTTTTCCCAGTCTGCAGGTTGTTTTTTTACTCTTGATAAAGTCTTTTGATGAACATAAGTGTTTAATTTTTAGGAGGTCCCAATTATCTATTTCGTCTTCTGCTGCTCCTGCATTCATTGTTGTGTTTGATAACCTATCGGTGAAAAAATTTAGGTCCCATAGCTTTGCCCCTATATTTTCTTTCAAGACTTTTTTGGTTTTAGATTTAACATTTAGGTCCTTGATCCATTTTGAATTAGTTTTTGTGTATGGTGTGAGACGTGGATCTTGTTTCTTTTTTCTGCATGTGGAGATCCGATTTTGCCTGCATCATTTGTTGAAGAGACTGTTCCTTCCCCATTGGATGTACTTAGCACGCTTGTAAAAACTCAGTTGACCATAGATGTATGGATTTATCTCTGGATTCTCAATTCTATTCCATTGGTCTAATATTGTTTGTTTGTTTTTTTAATTTCAATTTCTGATTGTTGCTGCTAGTATACAGAAATAGAATTGATTTTTGTGTATTGATCTTGTGTCCTGAAATCTTGCTAAACTCATTTCTTAGTTCCAGTATACTTTTTGTGGATTCCATAGGATTTTCTACATAGATGATTATATTGTCTATGAATGAAGACAGTGTTATTTCTTTCTTTCTGAGTATTATGCCTTTTATTTCTTTTTATTGCCTTATTGCACTGGCTCAAACCTCCAGTATAATTTTGAATAAAAGTAGTGAGAGCACACATCCTTGCCTTGTTCCTAATCTTACTGGGAAAGCATTCAGTTTTTCATGATTAACCATGATGTTAACTATAGATGTTTTCTTAGATGTCCTTTATCAGGTTGAGGAAGTTTTGTCTTTTGTTTTTAATATTCCTAGATCTCTGAGAGTTTTTATCAGAATTAGATTTTCGATTTTGTCAAATACTTTTTTGCATCTCTTAAGATGACCATAAGGTTTTTCTTTTCTGGTCTGTTACTATTATGAATTACATTGATTGATTTTTTAATGTTAAACCAACCTTGTATGCCTGGGATTAATCCTACTGTTTCAGTATGTATTATCCTTTTTATATATTGTTAGAGTCAGTTTTCTAAAATGTGTTAAGAATTGTCGCATCTGTGTTTATGAGGAATATTGGTCTGTCATTTTCTTTTCCTGGAATTTCTTTCTCTGATTTTGTATCAGGGTAATGCTGACCTCATAGAATGAGTTGAGAAGTATTCCTTCCTTCAGAGTATTCTGAAGGAGTTTGTGTAGAATTGATATTTCTTGCTTAAAATTAGGTAGAAATCCTCAGTGAAGCCATCTGGGCCTGGATTTTTCTTTCTGGGAAGGTTTTTAACTACGAATTCAATTCTTTAATAGATATAGGGCTACTTATGCTACCTGTTTTTTCTTGAGTGAGATTCGATAGCTTGTATCTTTCAAAGAATTTGTCTGTTTCATCTAAGTTGTCAAATTTATTGGAATAAAGTTCACAATGTTCCCTTATTTTCCATTTAATATCTGTAGAATCTGTAATAATTTCACGTCTTTCATTCCTGATATTGATACTTTGTGTCTTTTCTCTTTGTTTCTCATCAGTGAGGCTTAACGTTTATCAATTTTATTGATCTTTTTAAAGAACTAGCTTTTGCTTTCATTGGTTTTCTCTGTTGTTTTTGTTTTCTGTTAGTGATCTGTTCTCTTGTTATTTTTTTCTCTTCAGCTTACTTTTGGCTTAATTTGAGTTTCTTTTGTAGTTTTGTAAGGTGGAGGATGAGGTAGTTGATTTAAGACCTTTCTTCTTTGCTAATACAGGTATCTAGTATTACAGATTTTTCTGTAAGTACTATCCAGTCAATAGAAAA
Organism: Dugong dugon; assembly: GCA_030035585.1. Classification (NCBI taxonomy): domain Eukaryota; kingdom Metazoa; phylum Chordata; class Mammalia; order Sirenia; family Dugongidae; genus Dugong; species Dugong dugon. The sequence goes on from CM057460.1 coordinate 221,802,296, forward strand.
AAACACCATTTTTGAGAAAGTAGAGGGTCAGTAAAAACAAGGGAAATCCTTAATGAGGTGGAGTGACAAAATAGCCACAACAATGTACTCAGACATACCAACAATCCTGAAGATGGCGCAGGACCAGGCAGTGTTTTGTTCTGTTACACATAAGGTCCTCATGAGTCAGAGTTGACTCGGCAGCAAATGACAACAAGTACTACTGTAGCTACATTCCATGATTTGTTTTCATTTAATTAAAAATACTTTCTATTATCTCTTTTGTTTTTTCCTTTGACCCATGGGTTATTTAGAAATGTGTTACTTAGTTTCCAAATATTTACAGATTTTCCAGATATCTTTCTGTTACTGATTTCTAATTTAATTCCACTGTGGTCAGAGAACATAATTTCTACAAATTGAATCCTTTCAAATTTATTGTTTTATGACCAAGAATGTAGTCTGTCTAGATAAATATTGTGTGTGTTCTTGAAAACAACATATAATTCTGCTGTTGTCAGTGAAGTGTTCTGTAATTGTCAATTAGGTCAAGTTGATTCATAGTGTTGTTCAAGTATTCTATATCCTTACTTATTTTCTGTTCACTTGTTTTATCAATTGTTGAGAGAAGAATGTTGAAATCTCTGCCTATATTTGTGGATTTGTCTATTTCTCACTGCAATTTCATTAGTTCTTCACTCATGTATTTCGAAACTCTGTTATTAGGTATATAAACTTTTAGAATTGTTATGTGTTTTTGATGAATTGACCTTTTATTGTTATGCAATTATCATCTTTTCCCCTGGTAATACTCCTTGCTATGAAATAAACTCTGTCTGATATTAATACGGCCGCTCTGGGTTTCTTTTGATTCATGTTAGCATGATACATCTTCTGCCATCTTTCTATGTTTAACCTCTTTGAGTCTTTACATTTAAAGTGGGTTTCTGGTAGACAGCATATACTTGGGTCTTGCTTTTTGTCCAGCTGAACAACCTTTGCCTTTTAAATGGGGTGTTTAGACCAGGGGTGGAAAACCACAGCCTGCAGGCCAAATGTGGCCTGTGTTCTCTTTTGTATAACCTATTAGCTAAGAATAGTTTTTACATTTTTAAAAGGTTGTAATTAAAAAAGGGGGGGGAGGGGCATGTGACAAAAACCACATGTGGCCTGTGAAACCTAACATAGCTCCTGTCTGGCCCTTTACAGAAACCATTTTCTGACCTCTGGTTTTGACTGTTGCATACATTGGTATGGTTGGGTTTAAGACGACCATCACGCTATTCATTTTCTCGGTCTCACCTCTTCTATTTCCTTTTCCTACCTTCTTTTGGATTGAGCATATTTTATTATTTGTTTTTATGCCCTTGACTGGTTTACTAGCTATAACTCTTTGTTGTGTTACTTTATGGATTGCTGTAGGGTTTACAGTATACATCTGTAACTTACCACATCTGTAAGTACCTTTAAGTGGGGGAAGGAAGCAATGGTGGTTCAGAGGTAGAATTCTCACTTTCTAGGCAGGAGGCCTGGGTTCGATTCCTTGCCAATGCACTTCATTCTCAGCCACTACCCTTCTGTCAGTGGAGGATTGCATGTTGCTGTGATGCTGAACAGGTTACAGGTTTCAGGGAAGCCTCCAGACTGAGATGGACAAGGAAGAAAGGCCTGGCAATCTACTTCCAAAAATCAGCCAGTGAAAACCCTGTGAAGCACAACAGTCCAATCTGCAAGTGATCATGGGGATGGTGCAAGACCAGACAGCATTTTATGGTATTGTATGTCGGGTCTCCGTGGGTTGAGGAGGGCACGACTTGACGACAGCTAACAGCAACCTTTAAGTGATATTCTACCATTTCATATATAGTATAAAACCTTTCAGATACCTTTTTTCTGTCTCCCACCTTCTCCTCTCCTGTGGATGTTTTGATTAAATGTGTATGTGGCTACTTGGGGTTGTTCCACAGTTCATTCCTGTTCTCTTTCTCCCTCCCTGTCTGCCCGAGTATTAATATTTGACCCTGTCTCTGTGCTTCATTTTGGATAGTTTCCACTATTATGTTTGAAGTTGACCAGTATTTTCTTCAGCAGTGTATAATCTGCTGCTTATCCTACCCAGTGTATTTTTCCCCTTGAATATTGCAGTTTTTATCTTTAGAAGTTTAATGTATATCTCCCATGTCTCTATTTAACACGTCTAATCTTTCCTCTCGCGTTTTGAGTGGAATGCCATTATAATAACCGTCTTAATCTTTGTCTACTAATTCTGTCATCTGTGGCATTTCTTGGTAAGTTTCAACTGATTGATTTTTATTTCACCCCATTATGAGTTGTGTTTTTCTGCTTCTTTGCATTCTTGATAATTTCTTGTTGGATGCCAGACATTGTGAATTTTACCTGGTTGGATGCTGAATATTTTTGTGTTACTAAAATATCCTTGAGATTTGTTCTGGGTTGCAGTTAAGTTACTTAGGAAGAGTTTGGTCTTTTTTCTTTCTTTTAATTGTATTGTGCTTTAGGTGAAAGTTTACAGAACAAATCAATTTCTCATTCAAAACTTTATACACAAATTATTTTGTGACATTGGTTGCAATCGCTGCAGTGTGTCAGCATTCTCCCCGTTTCTACCCCGGTTTTCCTGTGTCCATTTGTCTAGTTTTCCTGTCCCTATCAGCCTTTTCATCTTTGCTTTTGGGCAGGTGTTATCCATTTGGTCTCGAATACTTCATTGAACTAGGAAGCGTGTTCCTCATGTGTGTCATTGTTTGTTTTATACCCAAAAAAACCCCAAACTAAACCCATTGCCATTGAGTCGATTCCGACTCATAGCATAATCTGTGGCTGAAATGGACTTCGGGAGTAGCTTCAGTTCTGAGTTAGCAGGGTGACCAGGCACTGTAGTCTTGGGGGTTCCTCCAGTTTCTGTCAGACCAGCAAGTCTGGTCTTTTTTTGTAAATTTGAATTTTCTTCTCCATTTTTCTCCCGTTCTGTCTGAGACCCTCTGTTGTGATCCCTGTCAAAACTGTCAGTGGTGGTAGCTAGGCACCATCTAGTTCTGGGCTCTGGCTGGTGGAGGCTGTGATTCATGTGGTCCATTAGTTCTTTGGACTGATATTTTCCTTGTGTCTTTGGTTTTCTTCATTCGCCTTTGCTCCAGATGGGATGGGACCAACAGATGTATCTTAGATGGTTGATTGTAAGCTTTTAAGACCCCAGACTCTGCTCACCAAACTAGATGTGGAACATTTTCTTTATGAACCATGTTATGCCGGTTGACCTAGATGTCCCCCAAGACTATGGTCTCCAGCTGTCAGTCCCAGTAACTCAGTCCCTCAAGGTGTTTGGATGTGTCCAGGAAACCTCTGTGTCTTTGCCTTGGTCAAGTTGTGCTGACTTCCCCTATATTGTGTGTTGTCTTTCTCTTCACCAAAGGTAATACTTATCTGCTATCTAGTTAGTGATTTCCCTTCCCCACCTCTCCCCTCCCTCGTAACCATCAAAGATTTTTTTTTTCTGTGTGTAAACCTTTTCTTAGTTTTTTTTAATACTGGTCTCATACAATATTTGACCTTATGTGATTGACTTATTTCACTCAGCATAATGCCCTACAGATTCGTCCATGTTGTGAGATGTTTTGCGGATTCATCATCATTGTTCTTTTTCGTTGCGTAGTATTCCATGGTGTGTATGTAGCATAATTTGTCCATTCATCTGTTGATGGGCACTTAGGTTGTTTCCATCTTTTTGCTATTGTGAATAATGCTGCAATGAACATGGGTGTGCGTATGTCTATTCATGTGATGACTTTTATTTCTCTAGGATATATTCCTAGGAGTGGGATTGCTGGATCGTATAGTATTTCCATTTCTAGCTTTTTAAGGAGGTGCCATATGGTTTTCTGTAGTGGTATACCATTTTATATTCCCGTAAGAGTTCCAGTCTCCCTGCAACCTCTCCAACATTTGTTATTTCCTGTTTTCTTGATTAGTGCCAGTAATGTCAGGGCAAGATGGTATCTTATGGTAGTTTTGATTTGCCTTTCTCTAAAGGCTGGTGATCACAAGCATTTCCTCATGCATCTTTCAGCCTCCTGAATGTCATCTTTGGTGAAGTGTCTGTTCATATCCTTTGCCTATTTTTTTTATTGAATTATTTGTCTTTTTGATGTTGAGGTGTTGGAGTATTCTCTAGATTTTAGAGATTAGACCCTTGTTGGGTATGTCACAGCCAAAAATTTTTTTCCCAGTCTGTAGGTTCTCTTTTTACTCTTGGTGAATTCTTTCGATGAGCGTAAGTGTTTAATTTTTAGGAACTGCAGTTATCTAGTTTATCTTCTGCTGTTTGTGCATTATTAGTTATGGTTTATATTGTATTTATGCCATGTATTAGGGCCCCTAGCATTGTCCCTATTTTTGCTTCCATGATCCGTATTGTTTTAGGTTTTATATTTAGCTCTTTGATCCATTTTGAATTAGTGTGTGGTGTGAGGTATGAGTCCTGTTTTGTTTTTTTGCAGATGAACATCCAGTTTTGCCAGCACCATTTGTTAAAAAGACTAACTTTCCCCCATTCAATGGACTTGGGTCCTTTGTCAAAGATCAGCTGACCCTAGGTAGATGGATATATGTCTGGGTTCTGGATTCTGTTCCATTGATCTATGTGTCTGTCATTGTAGCAGTACCAGGCCGTTTTGACTGCTGTGGCTGTATAGTAGGTTCTGAGATCAAGTGTGAGGCCCCCTATTTTCTTCTTTTTCTTCAGTAATGCTTTGCTTATCCAGGGCCTCTTTCCTTCCCATACAAAGTTGGTGATTAGTTTTTCCATCTCGTTAAAGGAATACTGTTGGTATCTGGGTCAGGATTTCATTATATTTATAGATCACTTTGGGTAGAATTGACATTTTCACAATGTTGAGTCTTCGTATCCATGAGCATGGTATGTTTTTCCGTTGATGTAGGTCTCTTTTGGTTTCTTGCAATAGTGTTTTGTAGTTTTCTTGTGTAGGTCTTTTAAATCCCTGGTTAGATTTATTCTTGAGTATTTTATGTTTTTAGGGGCTGTTATAAATGGTATTATTTTCCTGATTTCCTTTTTGAAGTTCTCTTTGGTGATGTATAGGAATCCAACTGATTTTTGTATGTTGATCTTATATCCTGTTAATCTGCTCAATCTTTCTGTCAGTTCCAGTAGTTTCGTTGTGGAATCTTTGGGGTTCTCTATGCATAGGATCATATCATTCACAAATAGGAATAGTTTTACTTTTTCCTTTCCAATTTGGATGCCCTTTATTTCTTTCTCTTGCCTTATTTCTTTAGCTAGGACTTCCAGCACAATGTTAAGTAGGAGTAGTGATAAAGGGTATCCTTGTCTTGTGCCTGTTCTCAGGGGGAATGTTATCAGCCTCTCCCCATTGAGAATGATGTTGGCTGTTGGTTTTGTATAGATTCCCCTTATGTTGAGGCATTTCCCTTCTTTTCCTATTTTATTGAGAGTTTTTATCAGGAACAGGTGTTGGACTTTATCAAATGCCTTTTTTGAGTCTATTGAGATGATCATGTGATTCTTTTGTCATTGGTCTATTTATGTAGTGCATTACGTCGATGGATTTTCTAATGTTGAACCATGCTTGCATACCTGGTATGAATCTCATTTGGTCATGGTGTATTATTTTTTTGATATGATGCTGCATTCTCTAGGCTAGAATTTTGTTAAGAATTTTTGCATCTATATTCGTGAGAGATATTGGTCTGTAATTTTCTTTTTTTGTGGTGTCTTTGCCTGGTTTTCGTATCAGGATTATGCTGGCTGTATAGAATGAATTTGGAAGTATTCCTTCTTTCTATATGCTCTGAAGTAGTTTGAGTAGTCCGTGTGTGAGCTCTTCTCTGAATATTTGGTAGAGTTCTCCAGTGAAGCTGTCCAGGCCAGAGCTTTTTTGTTGTTGTTGTTGGAAGTTTTTCTATTATTATTTCAATCTCTTCTCTTGTAATGGGTCTATTCAGATTTTCTATCTCAGTTTGTATTAGTTCAGGTAGGTAGTGTGTTTCTAGAAATATGTCCATTTCCTCTAGGTTCTGAAATTTGCTGGAATACAATTGTTCATAGTACTCTGTTAATGATCCTTTTTATTTCAATTGGGTGTGTTGTGATGTCCCTCATCTCATTCCTTATTTGGGTTATTTATTTGCTCTCCTGTTTTTCTTTTGTCAGTTTGGCCAGTGGTTTGTTGATTTTGTTGATCTTTTCAAAGAACCAACTTTTAGTCTTGTTGATTCTTTCTATTGTTTTTCTATTCTCTATTTCATTTATTTCTGCTCTAATCTTTATTAGTTCCTTTCTTCTGGTGACTGTGGGCTTCTGCTGTTCACTTTCTATTTGTTTTGTTTGTAGGGCTAACGTTTTGATTTTGGTCTGTTCTTTTTTTTGTGAAGTGTGCATTTGTTGCTATAAATTGACCTTTGAGCACTGCCTTGGCTGTGTCCCATAGGTTTTGGTATGGTGTGTTTTCATTCTCATACGATTCTAGGAATTTTTTGATTCCCTTTTTCATTCTTCTATTACCCAGTTGTTTTTAAGCAAAGCGTTAATCAGTTTCCACATATTTCATTTTTTTTCCTTGCTCTTCCTGTTACTGATTTCTACTTTCATGGCACTGTGATCAGACAGAATGTTTTGTATTGTTTTGATGTTTTGGGTTTTATTAAGGATTGCTTTGTGGCCTAAAATATGGTCTATTCTTGAGAATGTTCCATGTGCCTTGGAAAAGAATGTATACTTTGCCGCCGTTGGGTGGAGTGTTCTGTATATGTTTATGAGGTCAAGTTCATTGATTTTGGCCTTTAGATCTTCAGCATCTTTTGTTTTGTCCTTTTTTGTTTTGTTTTGATATGTCAGGGCAGGCAGGTGTGCTTTTCTGCTTGCTTATCTGTGGGCACGATAGCCCTCACCACCTTGTCTAAGTGGGCAGGACATCAGCTGGCAGGGCGAGCCTGCTTTGCTGTATACAGTGGTTTGAAAAAGTGGCTGAGGGTGGACTGGGTGGAAGATGTCTGCCTCCTGATGTTGGTCCAGTGGTAGACCACAGCACTTGCCACATAAGTAAAGGTATTGGACAGGGAGTGGTATGGGTTCACTTCCCACCGTTCAATAGCTGGTTGAGTGGTGGAATTGGAGTGGCTCTGGGCCTGGTGCAGGGGCAGGCCTGAGCTCCAGGGATGCTCTAGCCCTGGCACTGCAGTGTGGGCCAGTGCAAAGGGGGAGGAGGTGGCATACAGGCTAGGTGGGCAGCAGGGGGAATGAAAGAAGAGAGATAGAAAGGGGAAAAAAAGGGTAAATGGAGGATGGATGGGGCGAACCTGAAGGCTGGTGAGAAGCAAGGGGAGGTGACATACGCAGCTAGGTGGGAAGGAGAAAGAAAAGAAAGAAAAAATGGCACCATGGGAGCTGGTGGATGGGGGCGAGATGGACCTCAAGTAGCGGTGGGCTGGTGGCTCTTTAGCAGTCGCACACAGCATGGGCTGGCAAGAAGGGGCTCGGTAGGGGGGAGGGATGGAAGAAAGGGGAAAAAAGAAAAAATATGGCATGGCGGAGCCAGCAGGTGAGGACGGGGTGGACCCGGGGCAGCGGCCAACTGGTGGCTCTCTATATGCAGTGACAAAAAGCCTTGTGGTGGGAGGGGGTAGGGATGAGGCTTGTATTGTGGTCCCTGGCGGTGCGGGCTGCTGGGACCGGGAAGTTCTTGCTTCAACTCACCAGAAGAATGAGGGGTGAGAAATCACATTTTTCTGGTTACCAGGTACTCTGTCTACTGTTGGGAGCTCTTTGAAGTTGCCTTCCCGTACTCACCATCTGAGGTGTTGCTGGCTGTGTTCCAAGATGGTGACGCTATGCTGTGTTAGTTGGCAGGGGACCTCCTCTCCGTATCTCTCTCCTTGTCCTCTGTTTTCTGTTAGTTTCTTCTTCCATTTGGTGTTTGAGCTAGTTCTTTATCTCTTCATTTGATGTTTAGGGTTCCAGGATTGACATTTGTATCTGTTTTACTTAATTTTTCAGGTCTTTGCTGCAGAGGCACAGCATGGTGCATCTGTGTAGGGTGCCATGTTGGCTCCGCCTCCTGTATTTTTTTAAATTTTGTAAGTGGAGTAGTTTTCACAAATAAAATTATGGGAGTAAAACACGTTTCGTGCAAAGAAAACAATACCCCAATACAGTAAAGCAAGAAGAAATTAAGAGTCATTTGAAACCACTTAACTTCCTGCCAAGATGGAGTAAGGGGCCAGATACAGCCTCTCACTTGAAGCAACTAAAATATTAGTCAAAGATCTATGAGAGGAAAAAAAACTCTGGAAATATTAATCAGGCAAAGAGGGACAATGAATCTTGAGAGAAGGGAAACCAGTGAAGTGAGCTCTGTGATTGCCTAGCTCATTGCCTTGTAAAGGTGTCCAGGTCATAGTGCAGAGAAGGGGGAACACAGGCAAAGGCTGGCAGTCTCCCTGAGTTGAGGAGCTAGAAGTAGAAATTCGGAATACCAAGGTTGTTAGAGTCTGCAGGGCAGAGTAATAAATAGGAGACAGCTGCACAAAAGGAAGTTCCAAATATCTACAGAGTCCCCCTTGAGTCTTCAGCTGAGTACTGATCAGAGAATGAGTGAAGGAAACTACCCCAGGCCAGGGAAAGAAACACTTGAAAAAATAGAGGAAACAGTGCTGGGACCTCACCTAAGGCCAAGGGTAGTGTCTGTTCCCAACAACCAGAGTAAAGAGACCACGTGATTCACAGAGCATCAGTTAGAGTACTAAGAAGGGTCTTCCTCAGTCATGGGGAGAATTGACCATGGAGTAAATTCTGCACTGGTCCCATCAGTGAATTTAGGAGCAAGGCAAGAAAAGATAAAAATCCACCACATAAATAGAACAAAAGAAAAGAATCACATGATCATCCTAATTGATGCAGTAAAAGCATTTCACAAAGTCCAACACCCATTTCTGATAAAAAAAAACTCTCAATAAAATAGGTATAGAAGCCAAATTCCTCAAAATAATAAGGGGAATCTATACAAAACGAACAGCCAACATCATTCTCAATGGGGAGAGGCTGATAACATTCCCCCTGACAACAGGAACAAGACAAGGTTGCCCTTTATCACCACTCCTATTTAACATTGTGCTGGAAGTCCTAGCTAAAGCAGTAAGGCAAGAGAAAGAAAGAAAGGGCATCCAGATTGGAAAGTAAAACTATCCCTATTCACAGACGATATGATCCTATACAAAGAGAACCCCTGTCTTAATTATCTAGTGCTGCTATAAACCACAAGTGGATGCCGTCAACAAACAGAAATTTATTCTCTCACAGTCTAGTAGGCTAGAAGTCCAAATTCAGGGTGTCAGCTCCAGGGGAAGCTGGAGACTGTGGAGGAAGGTCCTTGTCATCAGTCATCCCCTGGACTGGGAGGTTCTCAGTGCAGGGACCCCATGTCCAAAGGACACACTGTTCCCCTGGCTCTTGTTTCTTGTTGGTATGTAGTCCTCATCTCTGCTCGCTTCTCTCATTTATATCTCAAAAGAGACTGACTTAAGACACAATCTAATCTTATAGATTGAGTCCTGCCTCCTTAATATAACTACCCCTAATCTCATCTCATTAATATCATAGAGGTAGGATTTACAACACATAGGAAAATCACATCAGATGACAAAATCTGAGACAATCACACAATAGTGGGAATCATAGATTAGCCAAGTTGACACATTTTAGGGGGATACAATTCAACCCATAACAACCCCAAAGATTCCACAAGAAAGCTACTGGAACTGAGAGAAAGATTCAGCAGAGTAGCAGGATACAAGATCAGTGTACAAAAATCAGTTGGATTCCTATACACCAACAAAGAGAACTTCAAAAAGGAAATCAGGAAAACAATACCATTTATAATAGCCCCTAAAATGTAGGAAGAAATCTAACTAGGGTTGTAAAAGACCTATACAAGGAAAACTACAAAACATTATTGCAAGAAATCAGAGTTAGGCACTGCTGGTGGGAATGCATAAAGGTACAACCATTTTGGAAAATGATACGGCACTTCCTTAGAAAGCTAGAAATAGAAATACCATACGATCTAGCAATCCCACTCCTAGGAATATATCCTAGAGAAATAAGAGCTGTCACACGAATAGACATATGCACACCCATGTTCATTGCAGCATTGTTCACAATAGCAAAAAGATGGAAACAACCTAGATGCCCATCAACAGATGACTGGATAAACAAACTATGGTACATACACACAATGGAGTACTACGCAATGATAAAGAACAATGATGAATCTGTGAAGCATCTCATAACATGGATGAAACTGAAGGACATTTTGCTGAGTGAAATAAGTCAATCACAAAAGGACTAATATTGTATGAGACCTCTACTGTAAAAACTCATGAAAAAGTTTACACACAAAAAGTAACAATGTTTGTTGGTTACAAGGGATGGGAGAGGTGGGGAGGAAATACTAAAAGACAATAGATAAGTGGTAACTTTGGTGAAGGGTAAGACAGTATACAATACTGGGGAAGCCAGCACAACTTGTACAAGGAAAGGTCATGGAAGCTCCACAGACACTTTCAAACTCCCTGAGGGACTGAATTGCTGGGCAGAGGGCTGTGTGGACCATGCTCTCCGGGAACATCTAGCTCAGTTGGCATAACACAGTTTATAAAGACAATGTTCTGCATTCTGCCTTGGTAAATAGCGTCTAGGGTCTGAAAAGCCTGTGAGCAGCCATCTAAGATACTCCACTGGTCTCACCCCTTTGGGAGCAAGGGAGAATGAAGAGAACAGGATAGAAGGAAAAGATTAGTCCAAAGAACTAATGGACCACAGCTACCAAGGCCTCCACTAGACTGAGTCTAGTATAGCTAGATGGTGCCCGGCTACCACCACTGACTGCTCTGACCAGGATCACAACAGAGGGTCCTGGACAGAGCTGGAAAAGGATGTAGAACAGAATTCTAACACACACAGAAAAAGACCAGATTTACTGGCCTGACAGACTGGAAAAACCCCGAGAGTATGGCCCCCGGATACCCTTTTAGCTCAATGGTGAAGTCCCTCCCGAGGTTCACCATTCAGCCGGGGATTGGACAGCCCCATAAAACAAAATGGGACTAATGAGGCACAGCAGTCCAGGACAGGGACTGGAGGGCAGGAGGGGACAGGAAAGCTGGTGATAGGGAACCCAAGGTTGAGAAGGGACAGTGTTGACATGTTGGGGGGTTGTTAACCATTATCATAGAGCAATATGTGTACTAACTGTTTAATGAGAAGCTATTCTGTTCTGTGGGTTTTCATCTAAATTACAAAAAAAGAATTATCTATGTGAGATCAAATTGACAACAGCAACTCTAAAGGTTTGATGGGAAGCCTAGGGGGCAGTGAGTTGAAGATAACGGTGATGAAATAATTTGGAAAAAGATAGTGAGAACAGCAGCACAACTGGAAGAAGGTAATCAATGTCACTGAATTGTACATGTAGAAATTTTTGAAATGGTGTATCTTTGGCTGTGTATATTTTCACCAAAAAAAAAAAGGTCAAGAAGGGAAAGTGTTGACATGTCATGGGGTTGTTAATCAGTGTCATAAAACAATCTGTGTACTGTGTAATCAGAAACTATTTGTTCTGTAAACCTTCACCTAAAGTACAATTAAAAAAAAAAGAGAGAGACCTACATAAATGGAAAAACATACCATGCTTATGGATAGGAAGACCCAACATGGTGAAAATGTTAATTTTACCCAGAGCAATCTACAAATATAATGCAGTCCTCATCCACATACCAACAGCATTCTTTAACGAGATAGAAAAACTAATCACCAATTTTATGTAGAAAGGAAAGAGGCCCCTGATAAGCAAAGCATTAGTGAAGAAAAAGAAGAAAATAGGACGTCTCACACTACTTGATCTCAGAACCTACTATACAGCCACAGTAGTCAAAACAGCCTGGTACTAGTACAATGACGGACACATAGACCAGTGAAACAGAGAGAACCCAGATGTTAATCCATATGCCTATGGTCAGCTGATCTTTGACAAAGGACCAAAGTCCATTAAATGGGGGAAAAGACAGTCTTTTTAACAAATGGTCATGGCAAAACTGGATGTCCATCTGTAAAAAAATGAAACAGGATCCCTATCTCACACCATACACAAACTAATTCAAAATGGATCAAAGACCTAAATATAAAACCTAAAACGATAAAGATCACGGAAGCAAAAATAGGGGCAGTGCTGGGGGCCCTAATACATGGCATAAATACAATACAAACCATAACTAACAATGCAGAAACACCAGAAGATAAACCGGATAACTGAGAGTTGGTAAAAATTAAACATTTACACTCATCAAACGACTTCACCAAAAAAAGTAAAAAGACAACCTACAGACTGGGAAGAGATTTTTGGCTATGACATATGTAACAATGGTCTAATCTCTAAAATCTATAGAATACTTCAACACTTCAACAACAAAAAGACAAATAATCTAATTAAAAAATGAGCAAAGGGTATGAACAGACACATCACCAAAGAAGACATTCAGGTGGCTAACAGAGAAAATGAGGAAATACAATTATTAGCCATTAGAGAAATGCAAATCAAAACTACAATGAGATACTATGTCACCCCGACATTACTGGCACTAAAAAAAGAAAGAAAGAAAATAACAAATGCTGGAGAGGTTGTGGGGAGATTAGAACTCCTATGGGAATGTAACGTGGTACAACCACTATGGAAAGCGATATGGCACCTACTTAAAAAGCTAGAAATAGAAATAGTGTACAATCCAGCGATCCCACTCCTAGGAATATATCCTAAAGAAATAAGAGCCATTACAGGGATAGACATATGCACATCCATGTTCATTGCAGCATTATTCACAATAGCAAAAAGGTGGAAACAACCTAAGTGCCCATCAACAGATGAATGGATAAATTATGGTACATATATACAATGGAATACTACACAATGAAAAAGAACAATGGTGAATCTGCAAAACATCTCACAGCATGGTTGAATCTGGAGGGCATTATGCTGAGTGAAATAAGTCAATCACATAAGGACAAATATTGTGTGAGACCTATATTATAAAAACTCAAGAAATGGTTTACACACAGGAAAAAAAACATCTTTGATAGTTACGAGGGAAGAGAGGGTTGGGGAGGGGAAATCACTTACTAGATAGGAGGCAAGTGTTAACTCTGGTGAAGGGAAAGACAACACACAATATAAGGGAAGTCAGCACAACTTGACTGCAGCAAAGTCAATTGAATCTTCCTAGACACGTCCAAACACCTTGAGGGACTGAGTTACTGGGGCTGAGGGCTGGGGACCATAGTCTTGGGGGACATCTAGGTCAACCGGCATAAAATAGTTCATTAAAAAAGTATTCTGCGTCCTACTTTGGTGAGTAGAATCTGGAGTCTTAAAAGCTTGCATCTACCATCTAAGATACATCTATTGGTCCCATTGTGTTTGGAGCAAAGGAGAATGAAGAAAACCAAATACACAAGGAAAGTATCAGTCCAGAGGACTAACGGACCACATCATCCACAGCCTCCACCAGCCTGAGCCCAGAACCAGATGGTGCCCGGCTACCACCATGGACTGCTCTGACAGGGATCACAATAGAGGGTCCCAGACAGAGCAGGAGAAATATATAAAACAAAATTCAAATTCACAAAAAAAGACCAGACTTACTGGAGACTGGAGGAACCCCCGAGACTAAGGCCCCCGGACACCCCACTAACTCAGATTTGAAGCTACTCCCAAAGTCTACCTTTCAGCCAGAGATTAGACAGGCCTATAAAACAAACAGTAATACACGTGAAGAACGTGCTTCTTTGTTCAACCAGCTAAGTATAAGAGACCAAATGGGCAACACCTGCCCAAAAGCAAAGATGAAAAGGCAGGAAGGGACAGGAAAACTGGACGAATGGACACGGGGAACCCAGGGTAGAAAGGAGGAGAGTGCTGACACATTACAAGGATTGAAACCACTGTCACAAAAGAATTTGTGTGTAAATTTTTGAATGAGAAACTAATTTGCACTGTAAACTTTCACCTAAAGCACAATTTAAAACAAAACAAAACAAAACAAATCATCTACTTTGGAAAATCCTTTGCAACATAAGACAGTTTTGATATAAAGAATCCTTACAAATCAAAGAGAAAAAGATAGACATCAAAATATAATTACAAATGGCCAATGAGTGTATATTTTAAATATTACTCTTTACTAATAATGTAAGAATTGTAAACATTTTGATCTCAGATTGAGAACCCTCATGCTTTCTTACATTTGCCAGTGCTGATGAGGGTGTGGGGAAGTGAATACTCCATTACTATGTTGGTGGACGTGTCTACTGGCTCAGTCTTTCCTGTGGGCATTTTGTCCGCATATATCAGGAGGCTTAAAAGCGAAAATGCCCTTGACCCATAATTTTACTTCTAATAATTCACTCTGAAGAAATTAAGAATATGAGCAAAGATTTAGGTACCAAGATATTTCTTACATCAGCGTTTGTAATAAATGGAAATACTGGAACCCATAGAAATGGTCACAAAAGGGGGCTTATTAAACAAATCTGATACATCCATGAGATTTTTTTATGTGTAGCTATAAAAATTTTATGGATGAATATTAAATAACGTGTAAAGGTTTTTTAGCATATGTTAAGTGACAGTGTAGTTTACAAATCAGTATGCACTGCATGGTTTTAATGAGAACAAAGAGGCATAGAAAAAGGTTACGCTATAAAATATTAATATTGATTATTTCTGAGTGATAAATTGACAGGTGTTTTTATTGATTTTCTCTGCCTCAATTTTTGAATTTTCTATCATAAAGATGTGTTGTCTTTGTAATAAGAAGAGCGGGGTTTTTTTTTTTTTAATTATTTAAAATGTTTGTTAACTATTTGAATTTTCATGCTATAGACGAAGGTCAGCAAACTTTTTCTGTCAAGGGCCAGGTCATAAGTATGTTAGTCCTTGTGGACCAGATGGTCTTTTTCACAACTGTTCAACTCTGCTGTTATAGCACAAAAGTAGCCAGACATGACACATGAATAAATGAACATGACTGTGTCCAATAAATTTTATTTTCAAAACAAGGAGGCAGGCCTAATTGTCCCAGAAGCTATCGTTTGCTAACCCAGCTGTAGGCACTTTGGGGCCTAGATCAGCTGAAGGCCGGCATCCCTGGGAGCTTAGGTACTTGCAAGCTCTTGTTCATTGCCTTTCTCTTCCAGTGCACTTAGAAAACGCCATATAATGATGAAATCCACATTAGCAAGAAAATGTATACTGTTTGCACAGTGTTCAAGACTGTTTTCTCTCATTTTAAAGCCATTTTTAAGGCTATTAATCCATTGTCATTTTGACTTTTTCTTTCTTCCATTAAAAAAAAAGAAAAAAGGTTCTTATTTGGCAAGCCTTAGGATGCTAACACTTCAGTTAAAGAGAAATTAAATGCTTAAGGATATTATTTTTTGTGCTGAAATAGACATTTCTGCAATTCAATATAGGTAAAATAGGTAACAAGGCCTTTTTTTTTTTCTTTTCTTTTCTTTTTTTTCCAAATTAAGCTTCAGATACTAAACAAATTTCATGCTCCTGAAAGGGGTGGATAAGTCTCATGTAGACAAATGAAATCTACTGATTATCCCCATACCTGCTTTAAGAAATAATCTCAGGACCTCCTAAAAATTAAATACTCAAACTCATCAAAAGACTTTGCCAAGAGAGTAAAAAGACAGCCTACAGACTGGAAAAAAAGTCTTTAGTAACGACATATTTGATAATGGTCTGATCTCTAAAATATATAGAAAATGTCAAAAACTCAACAACAAAAAGACAAACCAATCAAAAATGGGCAAAGGATATGAACAGACACTTCACCAAAGAGAACATTCAGGTGGCCAATAAATTCATGAAAAGATGTTCATGATCATTAGCCATTAGAGAGATTCAAATCAAAACCACAATGAGATAACATCTCTCCCCTGCACAAGTGGCACTGATCAAAAAAACAGAAAACAACAAATGCGAGTAAGGTTGTGGGGAGATTGGAACTCTTACACATTGCTGGTGGGATTGTAAAATGGTACAACCACTATGGAAAACATTATGGTGCTTCCTCAAAAAGCTAGAAATAGAAATACCTTATGATCCAGCTATTCTACTCCTAGGTATATATCCTAGAGAAATAAAATCAGTGATACGAATAGGCATATGCACACCTATGTTCATTGCAGCGTTATTCACAATAGCAAAAGACAGAAACAACCTAAGTGCCCATCAGTGGATGAATGGATAAAGAAATTGTGGTACACACATACGATGGAATGTTATGCAACTATAAAGGATAATGAGTCTGCAAAACATAACATGGATGAATCTGGAAGACATTAGGCTGAGTGAAATAAGTCAATTACAGAAAGATAAATATTGTATGGTCCCATTATTTTAAAAAGCCAAGAATAGACATTGTGATGGTTAAGGTTGTGTGTCAGCTTGGTTGGGCCATGATTCTCAGTGGTTTGGAAGTTATGATGTCATTTGGCAACTAGGTAATGATATAATCACCTCAATGATAAGATCTGATATAATGTAATCACCTCCATGATGAGATCTGCCATGAGCAGCCAATCAGTTGAAAGGCAGTCTCCTTGGGGATGAGGCCTGCATCCAATATATGTGGACTTTCTGGCAAAGCTCGTGGGCTTTTGCTTGCTCTGAATCCTGCAGCTGACTCCTGTTCATCTGACCTCCAGTTCTTGGGACTTGAGCTAGAAGCTTCCTGTCAATTTTGGGATTCATCAGCCTCCACAGCCTGTGAGCCAAAGACCTACTGTCTGACCTGCCAATTTTGAGTTTGCCAGCCCCTGTGGCTATGTGAGTCAGGAGAAGCCTCCAGCCTGACTCATGGACTTAGGACTTTCCAGCCTCTACAACCACATGAGCCATTTCCTTGATATAAATCTCTCTCTCTCTCCCTC
The DNA here is from genome assembly GCA_030035585.1 of Dugong dugon. NCBI lineage: Eukaryota > Metazoa > Chordata > Mammalia > Sirenia > Dugongidae > Dugong > Dugong dugon. Next base: position 221,819,325 of record CM057460.1, read on the forward strand.
CATCTCTCTCTCTTTCTCTCTACGTATATATATACACACACACACATATATATGTACATACATATAACATATATATGTACATACATATAACATATATATGTACATACATATAACCCAAACCAAACTCACTGCTGTTGAGTCAATTCTGACTCATAGTGACCCTACAGGACAGAGTAGAACTTCCCCATAGGGTTTCCAAGGAGCAGCTGATGGATTTGAACTGCTGACCTCTTGGTTAGCAGCCAGACGCTTAACCACTGCACCACCAGGGCTCCATATACACATATACATACATTCACACACACACAGACACGTGCTTCACTGGTTTTGCTTCTCTAGAGAACCCAGCCTAAGACGGATACACACAAAAAACAAAGTTCTTTGGTGGTTACTAGGGATGGGAAGGGGAGGGAGGGGGAATCACTTTCCCGATAGTAGACACTTGTTACTTTTGGTGATGAGAAAGGCAATACCCAGTATGGGTGAAGTCAGCACAGCTTGACCAAGGTAAAGAAAGACAGTAAGAAATACATGAGAAAAAGGGACAAGTTCAGTAAATGCTATAACATATACAATTTTGCAACAACAGTAAAAACAACCAAAAAATATATGTGTAGTTACATAGCTAGATAAGGATGCATATATGCGTATAGGAGGTATATGGAGTAAATGCACGTGCTTGTCTAGGTGTATCTGTAGGCATATGTATATACACATTTGTGTGTGCTGCATATATATCCACATATATAACAAACTACATAGGGAGCACAGTTACAGAGGCTTCCTAGACATATCCAAACAACTCATGGGATTGGTTTACTGGGTTAAAAGGCTTGGAATCATAGTCTTGGGGGAGAGCTTAGTCAATTGGCATAACAAAGATAATGTTCTACATCTGAGTTTGGTGAGTAGTGTCTGGGGTCTTAAAGCTTGTGAGCATCCATCTAAGATACAACTATTGGTCTCTACTCATCTGGAGCAAAAGAGAATGAAGGAAATCTAAGGCTCAAAGAAGAATCTAGTCCACAGGACTAATAGCCCACATGGACCACACCTTCTTCAAACCTGAGACCAGAGGAACTAGATGGTGCTGAGCTCCCAGTACTGACCATTCTGACCAGGAACACAATAGAAGGTCCTGGATAGAATGGGAGAAAAATATAGAACAAAACTCAAATTCCTAAGAAAGGTCAGACCTACTGGATTGATAGAGACTAGAGAAACCTATGAGACTATCACCCTAAGATAGCCTTCGAACTTGGAATTGAAGCTATTTCTGCAGGTCACCTTTCAGCCAAATAGTAAATTGGCATATAAAATAATATCACCTGTGAGTAATGTGCTCCCTTAAACAACTATATGAGCTACCACCAATGACCGCCCTGACAGGGAACACAACAGAGAGTCCCTGAAGGAGCAGGAGAAAAGTGGGGTGCAGAACTCAAATTCTAGTAAAAAGACCAGACTTAATGGTCTGACTGAGACTGGAGGGACGCTGGAAGACATGGCCCCCAGACTCTCTGTTGGCCCAGAGCTGAAACCATTCCCGAGGCCAACTCTTCAGACAAAGATTAGACTGGACTATGGGACATAAAGTGATACTCATGAGGAGTGTGCTTCTTAGCTCAAGTGGATACATGAGACTAAATGGGCAGCTCCTGTCCAGAGGAGAGATGAGAAGGCAGAGGGGGTCAGGAGCTGGTTGGATGGACACAGGAAATCCAGGGTGGAAAGGAGGAGTTTGCTGTCACAGTATAGGGAGAGCAACTAGGGTCACATAGGAATGTGTGTATAAATTTTTGTATGAGAAACTGACTTGAATTGTAAACTTTTACTTACAGCACAATTTTTTTTAAAAAGTAACTATATGAGACCAAACAGTCAACAGTTACCCAAAAGCAAAGATGAGACAGCAAAGAGGGGAAGGGAAGCTAGATCAATGGAAACAGAATAAACAGAATGGAAATAATGAAAATGCTGGCACATTGTAAAAGTTTTAACCAATAGCACAGAACAATTTGTATAAAAATTGTAAAAACCCATTGCCATTGGTCGATTCGGACTCATAGCGACCCTGTAGGTCAGAGGGGAACCTAATTTGCTGTGTAAACTTTCACCTGAAACACAGTAAAATATTATTTAAAAAAAAGATAAAACTCAACTTCCTCCCTGGTTAGAGATTTATCCAAGAGTCTGCTAGCAAAGGTCACCAAATGACTTTTAGCTGTATTTCTCTTTGTCACTAGTTGTTAGTTGGATGGTGCCCTGGTCTCCTGGTGCTGCTGTAATACCACAAGTGGATGGCTTTAAAGAACAAAAAGTTACTGTCTCATACTTCTGGAGACCAGAAGTCTGAATTCAGAGCATGGCTCTATGCAGAGGCCCTTCTTTATCTATTTCAGCTTCTAGTAGTTGGTAATCCTTGGAGTTCCTGGACTTGTAGATTCTTCTGCGTCCATCATCAGATAGTGTCTGTCTTCCCCTCATTTGTGCTTGGTCATCTCCATGTCTGTATTGCTCCTTATACCTCAGAAGTGATTAGGTTGAGGACATAACTTACACCAATATGGCCTTATCAAGGGAGCAAAGAAAATCCTAGTCCCAAACAGAGTCACAGCCACAGGTATAAGGGTTAGGACTCCAAAACATCTTTATAGGGGACACAATCCAACCCCTAACAGATAGTATACTCATTTATCACTCCTAATTCTGGATCCCCATAAAGTGCCGATACGACATAGGCCAAGTGCAGGAAGCATTAGGATCTCCTGATTCAGTCTTGAAACCCCTCAAGAGTGTGGGTGGGTCCCAGGCTGACGTGAAGACACTGTCTATTGTAGAATTGGCCTTCGAGCATGAATTCAGGATGATCCCACCACGGAAACTCTTGTGACTCAGGCAGACCTGGCGAGCTTTCTCTGCAGATGCTACTCCTCATACTCCTATTTCATCTCGACTGAGGAAGCATAACCCCCACGGACTGTCCCCCTTTAGCTCTCTCCCCCTTTAGTGCTGTGGCCCTGCCATCCCAGTGTGAGGCATCTGGCCGGCACCCTCTGTGCATGGCCCTCCACCACGTGGTTCACACCTGTAGGCATTGAAACACTCTGTCACCCCAGGGCACAGGGGACATGGTTACCCCTTGCAGTGCGTACTCCAGTATCAGAGTCACTGGAACCCGAGTGCCGACTGGGCTGTGGTTTCATAAAGCAAGGGGTTGTCTCTTTTGTCACGTGTTAGAAATGGTTGGCTCGTTTCATAGCTGTGGATTTCTCCCTTCTTGTCTCCTCAGAAGTTGCAGGTGCTCCGGTGTCTGAAATTTCTGGGCCTTTCTCAACAGACGACATAGCCAGCAACTGCGTCCCCACGCTCCCTCTGAAGGAGCCCATTCTCTGGATCGTCTCTTGTTCGCTCATGGGCGTGTGTGGAATCATCCTTCTCATCTTAATCATCCTGCTGCTACTTCCGTTCCGGTGTCGGCATCGCCCCTGCCACCCCGAGGTCGTCAATGACGAGTCCTCTCTCGTGCGGCATCGCTGGAAATGAACCCTTACCTGCACTCGGATGACCTTGAACTCAGCCAGGATGAGAGTAATGTCTCAAGTACAACAAGCAGGGCTGTGAGGCCTGGGCTTCCTCCTGTATCCACAAGTCTTAAATCACTGTTGTACTCTCAGATGCCTTCCAGATTCACTGTATTTTGATTCTTGATTTTAAAGCTTCCTCCTTCTCCCCTACATCCAAGAGAAATAATAATGATAATAAAAAACCCCACCTCTTTCTAAACCAAATCAGAGTGAATTGGACTTCAAACTTTATGTGACTGGTTATGCCAAGATGTCTAGACATGCCACCAAAAAACTAAAGGCATGGCTCGTTCACGTCTCTCAGATCTCTGGAGAAAGCGCGCAGAGTCTTAGCTTTTGGGAAACCTTTTATCTTAATTGCATTTAAGGATATTTTGCACCAGATCTCACCCCAGGTCAGTGTGGGAGGAGAAGGCTTGCAATATAATGGCAGGAGAAGAAGCTGGGGGTGCTATTCCCTTCTGAGTTGGAAACAGGGCAGCAGCCCTTTCTGTGGGTCTCTCTGTCTTTCTCTGTGCTCTGAATGGGAGCTGGAACCCACCAGGAGGTCATTCCCTGACAGTACTCACCAGCCTCTTCTGAAGATGGACAGCCTTTGCTCATCACGGTAGAGTGGGCAAGAAACCTATCCTTTTGTGCCCAGTATTCCTGGGTGTCATTGGTGTAAACTAAAAACCTACCTCTGTTGAGACTTTGCCCAGGGTGCCGTGCCTGTGGGGGTACAGCAGCCTGGTTGCAGCCGTTGCCCTCACCAAAAGGAATCCTCATTCCAGCAGGCAAGACATCCCAGGTGCTGAACTGTGCATCAACCCAGAAACATCCTGTCCCCCAGCTGGTCCTTGTCACACATGCTTACTCTGACTTAAAATTAATAAGCAGTGTCTTAAAGAGAAGAAATCATATTTCACTAGTTTGGTTATAGAGTCCCTGGGTGGCGCAAACGGTTAAGCGCTCGACTACGAACTGGAAGGTTGGTGGTTCGAACCCACCCAGAGGTGTCTTGAAAGACAGGCTGGCTTCCAAAAGGTCACAGCCTTGAAAACCCTATGGAGCAGTTCTACTCTGCAACATATGGGGTCGCCATGAGTCAGACTCTACTCGATGACAACTAACAACAGTTTGGTTGTTTTTCTTTCCAGATCTTCTCTAGAGGTGGATGGTTACTACCCTATTGAGAGAAAGGGAAATGGTTAAATGCCCATACTTCAGACCAACTGTCAGGGAAATGAGAGGCATGAAAACAAAGTTGAGGGAAATTAGACTCTTCTTCATGCTTTGAAACCATGTCTTTCCATTTGTAGAACCCTCTGGGCTCAAGCTCACCACCCTAATCAGTGTAAGCAAATCTGCTTAGCATTTGACTTACCTGCTCCTTGCCTTTGGTGACTTCAGTCTTTGGTGACGAATTGGGTGTGCGGTAGTATCCTCATTTGGGCAAATCCCACGTATTAGCATTGTTTGAGGCCTTTGCCAAAGAAAAGTATAAGCCTTTAACTTGATGTAGCCAGCCTTCTGTGACCTGATGTAATTTGGAGAAGGGTTCAAAGCCAATGTCCCTCCTCTTTTGGTGGCACACCAAGTTCAGTGTTCTCTTTGCATTGCTTTTGGGATGGGTTGGACATACGATAAAATTCCACTGTAAGGGCTAAGTGTTGAGTACCTCCTCTGACTGGAATGTCGTTAGTGTTCTTGTGCATGTTTCAACCATCTGTTCTGCTCACTAGTCCCGGGTAGTATAAACAGTTAAGTGTGTGGCTACTGACTGAAAGGTTGGTGGTTTGAATCCACCCAGAGGCACCTTGGAAGAAAGGCCTGATGATCTAATGTCAAAAGATCACAGCCATTAAAAACCCCGTGAAGTACAGTTCTGCTGTGACACATCTAGGGTCACCACGAGTCGGAGCCAACTTGACGGCAGCTGGTTTTACTGACTTTGCTCACTCAGTCCCTAGATACCTCCATACTAAGAATTACATGGCTGTTCTAAAGAGGGTGGACACTTTCGTATGTCACGGTGTCTTCACAGACTCTCCAGCAACCAAAGTGAATCTTCTGGGAGCTTCTTGTGAGTTGATACGAGTTACATCTCGGAAGGAAAATTAATCTGTTGTGTTCTTCAAGATGCGTTCATGCACGGAAGGGGTGATGCCCTGTTGGAATAGTGTAGAGACAAGAGATTCTGTTATCAGATGCTCAGTATCACTTCTGGTCCCAGCTAGTCAAGAGCTGATCATTTCAAAAGGCATTTCTGCATGAACTCTCTGGAAACCCAACTCTCTTCTTGTCCTGTTGGCTTTTTCATTGATCCCTGTTTTGTGGACCACTTCACGTAGAAGGGGAGTCAACGCCCGTAGACTCTGTCCTCCCCTTGCTATGAAAAATCCAGACCCCTGACGTAAAAAGAGGTCATTGCAGGTCTGACCTGGTTAGCTTTGCTGCTGCTTCTTTACGCAGTCATCCTGTATTATCGTGTTAGCTTTCTGAGCTGGAAGACGTTCTTTTCGCAGCAGATGGGCAGACACTGCTCCCAGCCTACACAAGAATAGCAAGTTAGGTTTCAAGTTAGGGTATTTGGAGGAATTTGCTATAAAGCTCTGTATTTCATACTGAATTTCTCCACCTTTTCATCTCAGATGTCATTGGATGTGACGTTTTAATGGAAACGCTTACATAACAAAGGCATAACTTAGCAACAAGAATGAAATAGACAATTGAATATGGGACATTTTCTGGCATGCCTTGCCACTAAAAATTGCACTTTGAGTCAAAACTCTGTTAGTGACACCCTCCTCCTCAAGTGATGTAAATTGTTACTTAGCTTGGCAAACATTCAAGGAGACTTGCTTTGAACAGGAGAGGAAGTAGCAACCCTTTGAGGGTGTCATTTTTACCTTGCAATACACTGTGGAAAACGCTGGAACACAATTCTTTCCTGAAAGATGCAGCTTAGCATGAGGTTGTTGTCCTAAACCTCGTCAGCTCTCCGACGGGAAGTGGATGCTTCTATGTCAACAGTATTTTAAACAGAACAACGCTTTGTGTTCTCGATAACTTATTTGGAAGTCTGAAGTGAAATCCTGGCTTTGGTAACTGAAACAGCTTATTAAAGAAATGTACAAGAAATGAGATGGGAATTGATTCTTTCTTCTTTTTCCCCCAAGTGAATTCAAAAGAACCACAAGCAATGGGTGTCAGATGATTTGCGTGTACAGTACACGATTTCACATTTCTTGGGAACCTAAGACAAAGTACTGGGCATTAAAGAACCAGATGGCTGGTGTGTGATGGCAGGAAATGTTGCCCTGAATGCACTGCACCCCCAAACACTTGGAAGGTCTTTGCCTGACTAATAGTTAGATGCAGAGGTTACATCTTGGAAGACATGGGGGTTCAGTTACGGTTCAAAATTACTGAAGTAATTCTCTGCAGTACAGTTTTACCAGCTCCACGGAGCTCTGGATAATAGATTTGGGAAGGGGTGGTGATTTGGGGGTGCGATGATCTCATTTGAGAGGTGAAGAGGGATTATTTAACGGGCTCTGCGTGTGAATGACAATTTGTTAAATTACTCTTGCCACTTTCTTGCTTTATGGAGCCACCAAGTAAGGTTTAGTGCTAAGTTCTGGCCTCGTGCCACTTAATGTCATGGGGAATAAATCATTGTCTGACAGCCTGTTCTATAGAAAAAAAAAAAAAAAACCAATAAATGAGTTTCATAGACTTTATCCTTATTAGTGGAAACCAAATGATTGGGTGGAATCCCAGCGTGTCTTCTCTTGCATAAACTTAGAATTGATTATAGAACTGTTCAGAGGAAAAACTTGCCACTAAAAATTGTTTTCTAAGGAAAACAACCAAATACCATAAAATGTAAAATTATGGTTTTTGCCAAGAGAGATGAGATTTTTAGTGCCAAGAAAACTCCACCCGACGGAACTTATGGTGTACGTTTCTAGTGTGTTTTCAGATACTTGGATTTGGATTAATGGCAGTTTACCAATTAAATCACAAACTGGAAAAAATACATTTTGAGAGTGGGGAAGAAAAATAAAGCCTTTCTGACAAAAGAAGGAGAATTAGCTCTGCTGATAGGGTGGGTACCTTTCATTCCAGGTATTCTCACATGTCTTTTACCTTTCAAGTTGCTGAATCAGTTGGAGATGTGATTTATGTTAAGAATGTTCAAGCTGGAGTCGAGTGTCAGAGATCAACATTGAAAAGTGAAAAAAACAAAAAGTGGCCCGTTAGACCTGGCATTGCCCAAGCCTATGAGCCTGGTTTATTCAAGGAATGGAGGGCAGAGGAGGATGGGACTTGGGGCAAAGTCTGTAGTCTGGGAAAGGAGGTGGGATAAGAAGGTCCTTTCCCTCATTTGGAGCCCTGGTGGCACAGTGGTTAAGAGCTACAGCTGCTAACCAAAATATCGGCAGTTCGAATCCACCAATAATTCCTTGGAAACACTATGGAGCAGTTCTGCTCTGTCCTACAGGGTCACTATGCATAGGAATCAACTCGATGGCAGTGGGTTTGTTTGGTTTTTTTGGTTTATCCCTTATTCAGCTGATGGCCACAAAGGTCTAGATGAGCTGAAAACATTTGCAGGATGCCCTAGGCAATTAATTTCATCATGAGTTTTTAGTACATCCTACTTTTTAGGAAGTCCTGGTGGCACAGTGGTTAAGAGCTTGGCTGCTAACCAAAAAGTTGACTGTTCAAATCCACCAGCCACTCCTTGGAAACCCTATGGGGCAGTTCTACTCTGTCCTATAGGGTGACTGTTATGGGTTGAATTGTGTCCCCGAAAAATGTGCGTCAGCTTGGCTAGGCCATGATTCCCAGTATTGTGTGATTGTCTACCATTTTGTGATCTGATGTGATTATCCTATGTGTTGTAAATCCTGCCTCTATGATGTTAATGAGGCAGGATTAGAGGCAGTTATGTTAATGAGGCAGGACTCAATCTATAGGATTAGGCTGTGTCTTGAGTTAGTCTCTTTAGAGAAATAAAAGAGAGAAGCAAGCTGAGAGGAGAAGGACTTTGTACCACCAGGCAAGAAGTGCATCCTTTGGACCCGTGCTCCCTGCGCTGAGAAACTCCTAGACCAGGGGAAGATTGATGACAAGGACCTTCCCCCAGAGCCAACAGAGAGAGAAAGCCTTCCCCAGGAGCTGGAGCCCTGAATTTGGACTTCCAGCCTCCTAAACTGTGAGGGAATAAGTCTCTGTCTGTTAAAGCCATCCACTATGGGGTTTCTGTTATAGCAGCACTAGATAACTAAGATAGTTGCTATGAGTTGGAATCAACTCGATAGCAGCGGGTTTGGTTTTGGTTTATTGTTCAGCAAAGGGTGCAGTGGGGGTTCAGTGGTAGAATTCTCTAATGCCATGTGAGATTTCGACTTGAGTTTGATTCCCGGCCGATGCACCTCAAGCACAGCCACCACCCGTCATTGGAGGCTTGCATGTTGCTATGAAGCTGAATAAGTTTCAGCAGAGCTTCCAGACTAACATATACTAGGAAGAAAGGCCTGGTGATCTACTTCTGAAAATCAGTCAATGAAAACTCAGTGAATCATAACGTCTGATCTGCAAATGATCATGAGGATGGTGCAGAACTGGGCAGCATTTAGTTCCAGCGTGCATGGGTTTGCTTTGAGTCAGGGGTCAACTAAAAAGCAGCTAACAACAGCTTTTTAGGAGCTTCCCAAATGAACCCTCTCTGGTTTTATAATTTGTCAAAGAGAAACAATTAGGCAAAGAGAAACTTATTTTGTGTACTATACTTAGAATACATCTGTTTCAAGAAAATTGGAGATGCCTGAACTTCCTAGCAGCCACAGTCCTCCACTGAAGGTTCAAGGTCATGCACTGGAAGTTCATGGGGCGGGGTCTAAAGGCTGAAGCCAAGGGTGGTTGGCGAGGTTGCCTCTGAGGTCTAAGGAGCTGGGAAGGGTCCCTGGCAGCAGTTGCCCTGATAGTCACATTGAAAGCCAGAGCAAGTCAGACTTGCTTTGTCTACCCAGCCCTGCTGGGCCAGCCACTGTTTCTGAAAAAGTCATACTTCTTCTATCAGAGACAGTTCGAGAAAGAGGAGCTTGAGGGAGGTGAGAGCTCCCTCACATCCCTGCTGTAAGCCTCTGAGCCCCAGTTCATCAATGTGCTCCTTGGACCACCGGCATCTCTAGCTAGATGTATGTCATCCTGGCCCACACCCACTGATTGAGAATCAGTGCAGAGGGGGCCCGGGAATCTGATTTTTAGTAAGCTCTCCAGATGAGCCTTGTGAACACAAACCCCTGCTTTCAGACTTGGGCAAGCACCCAGGGTTGGTAAGAATGTCTTTCTGGGGTGAGTGAAGACAGCCTGATACGGCCATTAGCCATACTTGTGGATATGAAAGTAAGGACAAAGTCAAGCCCCTTAGTGGCGTCCATCTGTCTGCAAAACCTCTCGCTCATGTTATTTACTGGAATTAAGTAGAAGTGCCACGAAGACACACAACTTCACCAATACGTATATTTTCTTTCCTATCCCTGAGCTTTCTATGGGTCTCTTATAATCAGATGTTATATACTGATGTCAAGCGTTTCTCTGCCAAATTATAGTGTGGCATTTCCTGGGGCACTTGTCCTTAAAGAGCACACAGCATCTAAAGGCTGGGCCAATGGCACCATAAAAGTTCTGATAAATTCCAATCCAGCGCATGCCAAGAGCAACTGGAGGATCGCTGGTCTTTGATGGCTCAGGGCCGCCATGTGAAACAAAGCAAGCCCATGTGCCCCGTCGAGCCTTCCTGTCCTTGTTTGGACACCATTGCTAAGGCAGTGATTCTGGGTATTTCTGGTTAACAGATCAGGATATGAGAATGGGTATATGGTAAAATATCTGTCTTGCCTCTGGAAATCTGCTGGCAAGAATGTTGGCTTAAAACCAGCTGCCATCAAGTCGATTCCGACTCATGACGACCCCGTGTGTGTCAGAGTAGAACTTGCTCCAGAGGATTGTCAGTGGCTGCTTTTTTGGAAGTAGATTTCCAGGCTTTGTTTCCACGGCACCTCTGTGTGGAGTGGAACTGCCAACCTTTCAGTTAGCGGCCAGGCACATCAACTGTTTGCACCACCCAGGCACTCCTTTTGTTGTAGCTGTTGTGAGATGCCATCAAGTCAGCTCCAACTCATAGCAAACTTAGTATAACAGAACAAAACGTTGCCCTGTCCTGCGCCATCCTCACAATTGTTGCTGGGTTTGAGCCCATTATTGCAGCCACTGATATCAGTCCATCTCATTGATGCTCTGGTCTTCTTTTTCACTGACCCTCTACTTTACCAAACATGGTGTCTTTCTCCAGTAATCGGTCCCTTTTGATAACATGTCCAAAGTAAGTGAGACAAAATATCACCATCCTCACTTCTAAGGAGCATACTGGCTGTACTGTCTCCAAGACAGATTTGTATTCATTCTTCTGGCAGCCCATGGTATATACACAATTCTTCTTTGGTCTTCCTTTCTCATTGTCCAGATTTCGCATGCACATAAGGCAATTGAAAAGACCATGGCTTCGGTCAGGCTCACCTTAGTCCTCAAAGTGACATCTTTGCTTTCTAAGTTTTTAAAGAGGTCTTTTGCAGCAGATTTGTCCAATGCAATGCATCCTTCGATTTCTTGACTGCTACTTCCATGGACATTGATTGTTGACCCAAGACAGATGAAATCCTTGACAACTTCAATTTCTTCACCATGTAGCATGATGTTTATTAGTCCAGTTGTGAGGACTTTCATTTTCTTTATGTTCAGATGTAAGGGACTTCCTTTACAAATGGAGAATTATTTGTATACAATCAACAGGCTAATATCTAAATTGTATATAACTCACAGGTTTACACCGAAGGAAACAGTCTGAGTAAAATATTTTGCCAATGTAGATTTATAATTATAAATTATAGATTTATAATATAGATTTCAAATAAATTGAGCACAGCTGTCATTTTGGTAGTATCCCTAATAGGAGATGTGAAACCTTAAGCATTTTCCAACACCTGACTCTTGATACTTGTGTTTTTCTGTAGAATTTTCTTCACGTAGGCTGGAATATTTATATGTCTTTTTTATTCATAATACGTACATGGATCAGAGTGTCATGAGAAAGCTGATGTCTCCAAATGGTGGGGCTTATTTCTTTCTAGTGTGGAATGCTGCATGTGGAGACCCTTAAAACTTCCCTGATATGGCTCAAGTTTTTGGCTGGCTACATTTTACCTTTTGAAATACAATTTCACATTTATTTGAGAATAACTCTTCCAAATGAAAGGTTAAGAAAACATTAAAAGTTTTTCCATTTGAGGTAATGAAAATGTAAACGAAGCCAATTAAGGGTCTATTGATCTCTAATGAAAATCTCCAAAAATACAAGCCTTTACCTTCCGTTTCTTCTGCAATTTTATGTTCTTTATTGCTAGTGGGGAACACTTGGAATTGTTTTGTTTCATTTCGTTCTCCTAATTGTAGATGTAATGCTATCCGTTCTTATCAGTGAGGTGTGAAATTCTGTTTCATGTTGAAATTGCTTAGTATACACAAGAGGAAAGAGAATGAATTAGATTTGTCATGTGCTGATAAAAGCTGGATTTTTTTGTCATCTAAAACGATAGATTTCCTTGTATTGTTAATTTGCACAGGTTACATATCCGTAAAGTTTGTAGAGTCATAGAAGATGGCCACCCGTTTTTTTTCTCAAAGAGGATGATTTTCTGCCACCCCGCAGGGCTTGGGTTCCGTGTGTTCTAATACGGGTGCTGAGAGAACCTTTTTCACAGTAATACTTTGCAAAGCGTGATTTCTATGTATCTCAGATTAACGGTCTTTAATATACAATTCTTAGGTGTAGCCTGTATTTCAGGAAATGTGCAAATGTATTTTTACATTTCCCTTTTGGAATTGTTCTCTTTCTCCAGTACACCATGTTGATTTACATTAAAGGTTGGGATAAGGCCCAGAGCTGGGGTAAAGGGTTAGTCATTCCTTTTTAGACGTGACTCTCCAGCTGCTGATAGATGTCCAACGTGTGCCCTTCACAACTGGACTTTTCTAAAATAATCTTATTTTTATACTCATATGTTCTACCAATGTAAGATGTATACCATTTGAAAAAGAAGTCAAATACTTTGGTGTATATGAATAAACAGTACTTCCAACTTGTAGCATTTGCTTTTTCTTTAATACTGTTTTCTCTCGGGTCACGCTTCTGAAATTACTGTAGGTGACACGTTATGGTTCACTCACTTCCACTACCTTAACATACTGTCTTAGTCATTTAGTGCTGCTATAACAGAAATACCACAAGTGGATGGCTTTAATGAAGAGAAATTTATTCTCTCACAGTCTAGTAGGCTATACAGGGTGTCAGCTCCAGGGGAAGGCTCTCTGTTGCCTCTGGGGGAAGGTCCTTGTGATGCATCAGTCTTCCCTTGGTCTGGGAGCATCTCAGCGCAGGAACCTCAGGTCCAAAGGATGTGCTCTGCTCCCGGCATTACTTTCTTGGTGGTATGAGGTCACCATGTGTCTCTGCTCACTTCTCTCTTTTATATCTCAAAAGAGACTGGCTTAAGACACTATCTAATCTTGTAGACCTCACCAGTATAACTCCCACTAATCCATCTTATTACATCATAGTGATAGGATTTACAACACATAGGGAAATCATATCAGATGACAAAATGGTAGACAATCATACAATACTGGGAATCATGACCTAGCCAAGCTGACAGATATTTTGGGGGGACACAATTCAGTCCACGACACATACCAAACCAGTTGCCCGTCAAGTTGATTTTGACTCATTGTGACCCTATGTGTGTCAGAGTAGAACTGTGCCCCATAGAGCTTTCAATGCTTTATTTTTTTGTAAGTAGATTGCCAGGTCTTTCTCCAAAAGGGTGGACTTGAACTGTCAACCTTTCAGTTAGCTGCCAAGCACGTTAACCATTTGTACCACTCGGGCTTCTGTGCACTACAGGTTCCTGGAAAGTATTCAAGATACATTGAGTGGAGGGAGAGGGCTCAAGCCCCATCAAAAGGATATAAAATATGCTGAAGATGGGAGAAACATAAAGTGCTTTTAAAATCTGAGAACCCTACAAGGGCAGAGAGAAGCTCCACATAAATGAAGAAAACCAATAAACACGTTTAGGCAGTGTTATGGATTGAATTGTGTCCCCCAAAAATGTGTGTCAACTTGGCTAGGACATGGTTCCCAGTATTGCGTGGTTGTCCTCCATTTTGTGATCTGATGTACTTATTGTATGTGTTATAAATCCTGTATGATGTTAATGAGCAGGATTAGTGTCAGTTACGTTAATGAGGCAGGACATAATCTACAGGATTAGGTTGTGTCTTGAGTCAATCCTTTGGACCTGGGGTCCCTGTGCTGTGAAGCTCCTAGACCATGGGAAGATTGATGACAAGGACCTTCCCCCAGAGCCAACAGAGAGAGAAAGCCTTCCCTGGGAGCTGGCACCCTGAATTCGGACTTCTAGCCTCCTAGACTGTGAGAGAATAAATTTCTGTGTGTTAAAGCCACCTGCTTGTGGTATTTCTGTTACAGCAGCGCTAGATGACTAAGATAGGCGGTATTAAGGGTTGGATAAAACTGTTCACCCTCGTTCTGGGGGCTGAATATGACCAGATTGGAAATACCTGTGCTGTCCATCATCTCTCACTCGTTCCGACAACCACCTGCAAGGAGGTGGTGTTGTCCCCATTTCACAGAGAAACCGGCTCACAGTCACTTGCCCAAAAAAATACAGCTAGAGAAGTGTTTGCCCTGGGATTAAACCAGTTACCATGGAGTCAACCCCGACTCATGGCTACCCTATATGTGTTAGAGTAGAACTGTGCACCATGGAGTTTTTAATGGCTGATCTTTCAAAAGGAGATCACCAGGCCTTTCTTCCAAGGTACCTCTGGGTGGTCTCAAACTGCCAACCTTTCGGTTAGTAGCCAAGTGTGTTAACTATTTGCACCATCTAGGGACTCTAGGTTTATCCACCTCCAAGAGCAAAGGTCTCTCTCTGCACCGTACTATCTTACCCACATGAGGTCTTAAATCACACCTTCCAGAAATGTGATGTGCCATTTGCATGGGTAAAGGAGCCCTGGTGGCACAATGGGTTAAAGCGCTAGGCTGCTAACTGAAAGGTCGGTGGTTCAAACCCACCCAGTGGCTCCACACAAGAAAAGACCTGGCAGTCTGCTCCTGCAAAGATTACAGCCAAGCAAATCCTATGGGGCAGTTCTACTCTGTCATATAGGGCTGCTATGAGTTGTAATCGACTCAATGGCACAAAACAATAACGTGTGTCAGTAAGGATTTAATTAGTGGTTGATGCGGTAGAGCGGGTTATGGGCCAACTCAACAAAGCAAATAATTAACGGAATTGACATCATCTGTAAGCTGTGATCTAGCCACTACACACACGAATCCTTTAAAAACACATTTCTTTCTATACTAGACACTTTTTGTTTGACAATAATACCCAGACAAGAAAAAAAAAAAAGAATTTCAAACCTTTAGAAGGTGAAGCAATAGTTACCGGGGAAACAGAATAGGACATTTACTTTCTAATAAGGAAGGAGCTAATTTGCTTTCAGTCTTAGGTTTTATTTTGTGGCGAAACGCACAGGTTTATTCTGTTTGTGGCATCCCTAAGCTGTGGGTGGCGTCACAGATGCAATTATGAGTGTTTGACACTAGGTGGTGCTTTTGGGAAATTTTGTAGAATGACTTTTGTGCCTTTATTTATTTCTTCATTCAGTGTAACGCTTATACTCCATGATAATAACAAGTTAGATTTCCCTCGTTTTTGTTAACCCTCTACTTCACCAAACATGCCCTTTCCTAGTGATTGATCTTTCCTGACGACGTGTCCAAAGTAAGTGAGCCGAAGTCTCACCATCTTATTACATCATAGTGATAGGATTTACAACACATAGGGAAATCACATCAGATTACAAAATGCTAGACAATAGTACAGTATTGGGAATCAGGACCTAGCCAAGTTGACAGATATTTTGGAGGACACAATTCAATCCATGACATATGCTTATTCTAACTCAGCCATTGTGTCCCTCAGAGGCATTCACTTCATGTAGCTCTATGCCTATTTCTTGCTAAGTTAATTCTCAAGGGATTTGAATTTTCTGCTGTCATTGTAAATGGGAAGGTTTCTTTTTATTATTATGTTTTTAAATTGGTTATTGCTCACGTATCTGAAACTACCTGTTTTTGTATTTTTGCCCTGTAATTGACTACATAAGTAAAATTATTGTTTCTAATATCTTTTTTCTTTTTGATTTTTCTGGGGTTTTCTAGGAAGAAAAGCATTATCAGCTGCAAAGGATGGTAATGTTATCTCATTTCTAATATGTGCGCTTTTTATTTCATGCTCTTGTCTTCTTTTTTATGGCTTATTTATGTCAAAGGGGTCCCTGAGTGGCACGAACAGTCAAGTGCTCGACTACTAGCCGAAAGGTTGGCAGTTCAAACGCACCCAGAGGCGCTTTGGAAGAAAGGCCTGGTGATCTGCTTCCAAAAGGTCACAGCCTTGAAAACCCTATGGAGCAGTTCTACCCTGCACATGTGAGGTCACCATGAACTGAAATCAACTTGATGGCAACTGTCAACAACAATTTATGTTTAAGCCTTTTTTTTTTAATTTAATTTTTGAATAGGTAATACATTCACAGGTTCAAAAATCAAAACTCTCCTGACCCGTCATCTTCCTCGTCTCAGCCCCTCTACCATCGCCCCCTCCACGTCTTCCATGTTGATGTGCTTGTTGGTTGCCATCCAGTTGCCTCTAACTCATGGCGACCTTGTGTATAACGGAACGAAACGTTGCTCGGTCCTGCACCGTCTTCGTGATTGTTGGTGTGTTTGAGTCCGTTATTGCAGCCACTGGGTCAGTTCGTCTCCTTGAGGGTCTCCTTCATTTTCCTGACCCTCTCCTTTACCAAGCATTATCTTCTTTTGTAGTGATTGGTCTTTCCTGATGACGTGTCCAAAGGAAGCGAGTAGAAGTCTTGTCACGTTCACTTCTAAGAAGCATTCTGGTTGTATTTCTTCTGAGACTGATTTGCTCATTCTCCTGGCAGTCCATGGTATACTGAATATTCTTTGCCAACACCACAATTCAAATACATCAATCTTCTTGTGTCTCCTTTTTTTATTGTCCAGCTTTCACATGCATATGAGGAGGCTGAAAAGACCATGGCGTGGGTCAGGTGCACCTTATTCCTCGAGTGACATCTTTGCTTTTGGAAACTTTAAAGAGGTCTTTTGCAGCAAGTTTACCTAATGCAAAAAGTCATTTGATTTCTTGACGGCTGCATCCATGGGTGTTGATTATTAATACAAGTAGAATGAAGTAATTAACAGCTTCAAGGTAACCTGTATTATTAGTTTGCTGTGCAACCTTCCAAATTACCTTTATGCATTCATCAACACATATTCTTGTTTTCCCTTTTTACACAAAAGGTAACTAATACACGCTGTTCTGCTTTCATCCTTTTCCACATAGGTGATCTTAGGGATTGCTCCATGTCTTAAGCTGGGTTCTCTAGAGAAGCAAAACCAGTAAAGCATATAAATATATAGAGAGAAAGATTTATATCAAGGAAACAGCTCATGAGATTGTAGAGGCTAGAACGTCCTAAGTCCATGGATCAGGGTAGAGGCCTCTCCCAATTCACGCAGCTGCAGAAGCTGGCGAGCCCAAGATCAGCAGGTCAGAGAGTGGGGCTCCTGCTCACAGGCTGTGAAGGCTGACAAATTCCAAGATCAGCAGGCAAGACCACAAGGTTTCTCCTGATTCACGTAGCTTCAGGGGCTGGCAAACCCAAGATCGGGTTAGAGAGCGGGGCTCCGCTCACAGGCTGTGAAGATCAACGAATCCCAAGTTTGGCAGATAAGCTGACAGCTCAAATCCCAAGAACCAGAGGTGGGACAACAGGAGGCAGCTGCAGGATCCAGAGTGAGCAAACAGCCATTATGTCTACTTATATTCAGATACAGACCACACCCTCAAGGAAACTCCCTTTCATCTGATTGGCTACTCACAGTATATTCAATCATGGGAGTGATCACATATAAACACTGAGAATCATGGCCCAGCCAAGCTGAAACACAATCTTAACCATCACACTCTGTATTGCCTATTGCACGGATGCATCATACTCATTGTATGCTTTATGTAGCCAGCACCACTTTAACAGGGATATGGGAAGTTTCCCATAATTCGTGCCTGCAGATACTGCTGCAATGAATAACCTTATATAAACATCGTTATGTGTGCAAGTCAACCTGCAGGATACATTTCCAGGAAAGGAATGGCTGGGGCAAAAGACACCTGCATTTATAATTTTGACAAGTACTATCTCATTGCCCTCCATAGGGGTTATTCCAATGTACACTACCTACCACAGGTAATGTGTGAGAGTGTTTCCCCACTCTCTCACCAAAAGTGCCTTATTCAGCTTGGACTTGTTGGCCAAGCTGGTAGGTGGAAAATATTTCTGCGTAGTTCTGATTTGCACATCTTTTATTATGAGTGAGGCTGAGCATCTTTTCATATAGTTAACAGACAATTGCAATTCCATTTCTGTGAACTGTTCAAATGTTTTGCACATTTTCTGTTGGGCTGTTGTTCTTTTTCTTGTCAATTTCTAAGGTGTCATCATATCTATCATACAGGCTTTATATACTGAGTGTCCTTGAATGGCGCAAATGGTTTGTTCTCAACTGCTAATCAAAAGGTTGTTGGTTTGAATCCACCTAGTGGCACTGTGGAGCCCTGGTGGTGCAGTGGTTAAGAGCTCAGCTGCTAACCCAAAGATTGGCACTTGGAATCCACCAGCTGCTCCTTGGAAACACTATGGGGCAGTTCTACTCTGTCCTATAGGCTCACTATGAGTCAGAATGACTCAGTGGCAATGGGTTTGCTTTTTGGTTAGTGGCACTGCAAAAGAAAGACCTGGCAATCTGCTTCCATAAAGATTAAAGCCAAGAAAATCCTATAGAGCAGTTATACTCTGTAACACATGGAGTCACTATGAGTCACAATCAACTTGACAGCAATAGGTGTAATTTTTTTTGTTTTTTTAAATATATTGTTATCTCTTTACATATTACAGTCGTACCAGCTGTGTGGACTTTAGCAAATTACTTAACCTCTTCCTTCTTCAATTTCCCAGTTGTGAAATGGGGTTAACAATAGTACTATGTCATAGAGTTGTTATAGAGCACACTGAGCCAGTATTTGTAAAGTGTTTAGTATATTGCCTCCCACATAGGAAGCCCTATATTTGATGGATACATTTTTTTTTATTGTACTTTAGGTGAAGGTTTACAGAACAAATAGTTTCTTATTAAACTGTCAGTACACATATTGTTTTATGACATTGGTTAACAACCCCATGACATATCCACCCTCTCCCTTCTCAACCTTTTTTTGTTTTTTTGGCGAAAACATGCATAGCCAAAGATATACCATTTCAAAAATTTCTACATGCACAGTTCAGTGACATTGATTACATTCTTCTAGTTGTGCTGTTATTCTCACTTTAGATGAAGGTTTACAGAACGAAATAGTTTCTCATTAAACAGTTAGTACACATGTTGCCCTATGACAATGGTTAACAACCCCACTGCATGTCAACACTGTTCTTCTCAACCTTGGATTCCCTATCACCAGGTTTCCTGTCCCCTTCTGCCTGCTAGTCCTTGTCCCTGGACTGCTGTGCCTCATTAGTCCCATTTGGTTTTATGAGGCTGTCTACCCTCTGGCTGAATGGTGAACATCGGAAATGACTTCACCACTGAGCTGAAAGGGTGTCTGGGGGCCATACTCTCGGGGTTTCTCCAGTCTCCTTTAGGCCAGTAAATCTGGTCATTTTTTTTTTTTTTTTTGTGAGTTAGAATTTTGTTCTACATCCTTCTCCAGCTCTGTCTAGAACCCTCTGTTGTGATCCCAGTTAGAGCAGTCAGTGGTGGTAGTGGGGCCCCATCTAGCTGTACTGGACTGAGTCTGGTGGAGGCCTTGGTAGCTGTGGTCCATTAGTCCTTCGGACTAATCTTTTCCTTGTATCCTGTTCTCTTCATTCTCCCTTGCTCCCGAAGGGACGAGACCAGTGGAGTATCTTAGATGGCCGCTCACAGGCTTTTAAGACCCCAGACACCACTCACCACTCACTATTGATGGATACATTTTTAAAAATGAGGGAGATTATCAATTGCAAATATTTCATTCAGTCTGTCATGTCTTTTGACTTTGCTCATGTTGGGTTTTTTTTGCTTGTTTTGTTTTTTGCCTTCCAGAAAATGGAGCACACGTGTATTCACATTTACTAAATGTTTTCTAATAATGCCTCTGGATATGAGTCAGTTAGAAAGGCCTTCTAAATTCCAGGTTTATAAAGAAATTCTCTCTTGTTTTCTTCTAGTATTTTATAGTTTCATTTTTTTACACTTAAATCTCTAATCCATTTGGAATATATGTTTACGAGAGATGTAAGGTATAGCTTTTTTGTTGGGTGGTGTAGCTGGTTATATGAGCACCATTGATCAAATAACTCATTATTTCCACCAATTTGAGATGCTCGTTAATCACATACTGAATTGTTTTGTGTATTCGTGCCTCTTTCTAGACTTTCTTTCCCATTTGTATTTCTGTTCCATTGGTCTGTCTAACCATTTGCCAGTATTGTTGTTGTTGTTAGATGCCATTGAGATGGTTCTGACTCATAGT